>CM062227.1:3877015-5077015 GCA_031216235.1 Syzygium jambos
GGCATCAGGCACCATATTTTTTATGGCTGCAAACCCCCTTCATCTTGTTCTTTTTATGTGAGTCCCTGAATTAAGCCCTGTAGAACAGTGGAATTTTTTTTATTGTAGACAAACCCCTACAAACAAAAAAAGTGATCAGATAGAATACTGATGTTTTCCTATATTTTGATTATTAAAGGGTCAGAGTTATTACCTCTACAAAATCTTCATATCCAACCACAACAGAGTCGGCTGCAAGGTCCTTGGAAGAAGAATCTACGTCTGAACTCAAAACCTGCACACAAACCATTATAAGAAGTATAAACATGCACCAAGAAGCCAATGTCAAAAATAAAAAGTAATTAAATTAGCTAAAAACTTTACATCAGTGTCACGGAAGACACAACACACCTTGCTCTTTGCAGCATGAAACCAAGCATCTGCACACAGGGCATACATGTCTGCACCAGTAAAATTTGGTGGACATTTCTTTGCTATGGAGTATAGAGATACGTCTTCATGCAATTTAAACTTCCTTGTGAGTGCTTTCAGGACCCTGGAAAAGGTCGTACAGAAACTGTAAAATCCCCAGGGAACTATACAACGAGTGCAAACAGAAAGTGACTTCCACAAATGGCAAATGCAAAGATAAAATTCACCGTTCACGATAAGATGCATCAGTGTTGACCCCAACATAGAGTAATTTGTCAAATCGACCTGGCCTTAGAAGTGCTGGATCAATAAGATCTGGTCTGTTGCTAGCCCCAATTATAAACAAATCCTAACATGCCAAAAGAATGCAAGGGTAAATGTACTCTGCCGAGCTAGCAGAAACCTTGAGAAAGTTAAATTGGAGGAGAAAGTATAAGCATCTTCACTGTAAATAACCTGCGTGTCATCATTTAATCCGTCGATTTCCGCAAGCATCTACAATAAGAAGATACCCGTGTTAATTCAATAACTCAGGGTGGGACATAACTATAAGCTAACATGAACAGGTTTCTCTCTTCACCTGAGAAACAACTCTATCCATTACGCCACCAGAATCTCCAGAAGCACCACGAGCTGGAGCCAGAGAATCAAGTTCATCAAAGAAGATAACACAAGGACGAGCAGATCTTGCCTGCATAACATGCGAAGCATCTCGATATTAACTTTTGAGCGAGAAAAATTATCAAGAATAACCTCAATTGAACATTTAAAAAAATCTTAGAGGAATATTGAAAATAAAGCAAACATTTCACCTTCTGGAAAATATCTCGGACATTTTTCTCTGATTCTCCAATGTACATATTAATAAGCTCAGGTCCTTTTACACTAAGGAAGTTCAGGGAACACTCTGTTGCCACAGCCTTTGCTAACAAGGTCTGGAATTTGAAAAGAAATCAACATATAACCATGCATACCTTGTCCATCTATTAACAAAAGCCTATATAAACAAAATGAAAGCAGATTTCCGGACAATGACTGCAAACTGAAATATGACTAGAGAACTCACTTTTCCGGTTCCAGGAGGACCATATAGAAGAACACCAGATCGCTTGCGCAATCCCGAAGAAAACAAATCCTTGTGGAGTAAAGGCAACTGCATTTTGACAATACCTCAGTGAGTATAAAACTTTTGATTGGATCTGCACTGGTTTTACTTTTCCTTATTTGTTTCATACGGGTTTACTTTCAAACTTCTGTCCTAATTGAAACTTCCACCCAAGAATGAGAATAACAAGAGTACAAGGAATATGCAAAATCTACCCAAAAAATGAAAAATGATGCAAATGACTAGCATCAAACAATACAAGCGACCAGCTGTCACAGTGATAACTTGACTTTCTCATTGGCACATATATGAACCACAATTTGTCGCTTACACAGCATACAACCCACCCCTGGACTTTCTCATTGACATCACTGTAAATAAAGCCTTTGAATATACATCTTCAACAAAAAACTAGTTCCTTAGACACTTCAGTTGAATTCTTACACAAACCACAAAAGGTGTTAAATTCCTGGATATAAACATAATGTCATGTTTAAACCAGCTATTCTTGTGTAACTAAAATAAATTGTCCAAGAGATGGCATATTAAGCAGATAAACAGGATAAATATGAAAGCAGATGCTGAGGACAAGATGAGAAAATATGGCAAAGAAGACTTCTTTTTATCAGAGTCAACCAAGGCACATATTGATCTTGAGGGTGGCGTTACGCATGATCAGCCAAAAACTTCAGTGGCTAGAACAATTTCATATCTCACAGCGCGTCTTGCAGAAGGCCTACTTCCAGAACTAAATTTTCATTGTTTATGCATTCTTCATTGTTTTTTTCATCTTAGTTTAGATCAAGGATAAGTTGTGGTCAAACAAAACCTGCTATATGTGTAAAACCCACCAATGTGAAATAAAAACAGATGCATAAACCACACCAATGTATAAACCTGCTAAATGTCTGTGGATGCTATTCAGTAAGTGTAGTCATGGAAGTCAATGATATGGAAGAATAGGCATTTTCCTTTAAAAGGAACAGGGATAGGCCAGATTTATCAACTAGTACTGATGACAGATATCAGAAAATAAGATCCCACCTGAACAGTATCCAAAATTGATTTTTTTACGTCCTCAAGACCTCCGACATCTTCCCACTTCACATTAGGAACCTGTGACAAAAGCTCGAGTTAGGGTGCATCTTCAAGCAATAGAAGATATGATTGATGTTATCGTTGCTCAGTCGACTTACTTTAGGAGTGCCCAAAGCCACTGCATTCCTCTTCTTTGACCGTTCCAAGGCTTTAACCATATCTTTCCTGAGAACCTGATCTACAGCCTCTTTTACATCATTTTCCAGCACAGTTTTGTCTTCTGCAGATTTGTTATGCATATCCCCAGAATCAACTTCATTTTTATGCAAAATGCTCCCTGGTATCATGTTTGCGCCAGCATCGGCAATTAAAGCATTCAGGTCCCTGGGAATAAAGCCAGATGTCTGTCCGACTATATCTCTTACAAAATCTTCTGGACTACTCTGCAAGAAACAATCTGAAGGGTCAAAGTCAACAATCATATGGAATGAGCTATACTAATGTAAAGCAAGAAGATCTATTGAAAATAGGCCCATCTTTCCTAAATTCTCAAAATCCTTGCTTGCTATGAAACATATATTTAATTAGAAAATAGAGAATTAAGATAAAAAAGGGGCCAGTTAGTGTTGCAGCACCCAAAAACCCTTTCAGAGCATCATCGGAAAGCTAATCTAATGAATAATAATTATAAGAACATGTGCCAGGTGACCTTAACAATTCCAACCATCACCATAGATGATGCCTTATTTCCTAACTTTAAAGGCATTATAGGTGCAATTTAACTCAGAGAGAGAGAGAGAGAGAGAGAGAGAGAGAGAGAGAGAGAACATATCGCCTCAGAAGTTTGGATATATTTACGTACATTAGGCAGCAGCTCAGAAATGCCCTTCAGTGACTGGCTAAGCATCTCAACCCTTTGTTCCTCAGTTAAAGGACCCATAGTTATCTCATGACTGAAGCAACGTCTAATGGTAGGAAGTAGGCCTTCAGTGCTATCAGCAGTTGCAACTAAGAACACCTTATGTGCATAAGTATTTGCAGACTGCTTCATGAACAAAATGTAGATGCACCAGTTATTAAGAAATTCTGAGCAATTCATGGCACAAACATTGGAGATATACCAAAAGAACACCCATAATCAAAATTTAAAATAATCAAGCAATGAAAACCTTCCTCTTGACAAGGACTTCAAGTTTCAGGGTTAGAACCACAGAATCATTTGAGCCCAAGATCCATATTTAATTATCATTGCAAACAATTAACACATTTTCACCATCTATTGGAGCTTAAATGTATTTGTGAGTATGAGAATTCAGAATATACTGAAGCATACTTAGAAAACAATTGGAGGGACTATGGGAGAGTATTTTAGTGACTAAACTTCTTTCCTAAATGAGCATTTTTCATGATTCTGCTAGTTAGGTTAAGCAAAAGTTGTTGATTAGTGTTTGTCTTGTTAGTCTCTTTTTCCTATTCTTGTGTATTCCTCATGGTCTTGAACAGTTTTGTTTAAGTCATTTTATCTGATAAAAACATATTCAGCAAAGTTTTGTTAATATTTATTCCCAACAATTGTACTGCCCCTTCCTCTTTGCTTCTTTGAATTGTAGCGCATCAAAATCCTTAATGAAGGGAAGGTTTTTAAAGAAGAAGAAGACTTATTGTTCCTTGACTAAGGTCATTAAAAGGATACGATACATTTAACAGATTACGAGCAAATAAGTTTTATTCTTCTGGGAAAGAGCTTGATACTTTCTATTCGTACCAAATGAGCAGTCAAGTTTTCTGAGGCATAAACATCCTCGTCTTCATTATCTTGGGTAGTGAATTCCCTTATGACTGATGCAAGTTCAGAAGAGATGCCATTTTGATCATTTGGTAAACCTTCATTAGATCCCAAATTCCGAAAAGCATCAAAGTGGCGGAGGAGAAGTATTGACGGTGAATATCTACAAAAGGTAGCAAGAGTGACTCAGAGAGGAAAGAAGATCCTTTTTCCCCATTAAATGTGAATAGAACCCAGAAATAATAAAATGTCGAAGGAAGAGCACGCCCTTTACTCATTGTTATTGAATGATTCATCTTATGAACCAACATGAAGAAAAAAAAAACAACTCAAGAAATTACTTCTGTACCTTTGTACAGTATTAAATGCTTCAGCTAGGGCAATGGATGTTTTTCTCTCAGAGGAAGACATTAGACTGTTACAGCTGAACTCCACTACATGCAGACCCAATCGACGAGCAACAAACCTAACTATCGTTCTTTTCCCACATCCTGCAAAATCAGTAACTAAAAACCTAAGCAACAAGAAACTCAAAGAGAGATAAAACGTCAACAAACAATGCAGTGTTAAGGACATCTAACTTAAAAATTCACTTTCCAATTATATATCATTTTTGGGTTCCATTCACCTGTCAAACCAGACAACAACACAGCCACTCTAAATTTAACAGCAAGCACTGATGAACACAGAGATGGTGTGAGCACGGAGGCCAAAATCTTCACGGTATCTCCTTGCAAGGGTGCAAATGTTTTTGGGTGGTCACAAAGTAAATCTGGAGGAACGCCACATGGGACATTCCCTCCAAGAACAAGGGCAGTTTTAGTGCGGTTGACTCGAAGAACAGGGTGGTCTGATGGTTCCATAGCCACCACCTGAAGATCACAAACTGTCAGTGGAGCCAGCCTTCACATTAAATTTTAAGATCTCTTTCACATATCACATTCAAATCGCGGGAATAATGGGAGCATTTACCTTGAAGTAGATGACATCATCGTTTGGCAACTTTTGGCTGCAGCGAATGCAAATAAATGAGTTGCAACTCCATTTAATCTTAATGCTGAAAACATCACCTATCGCTAGATGTCTATCAATTTCAAAGTATTTCTGTAATGCGAGATCAATCATTTCTTGGCGAGCCTCAGCTTCAACTGATGAACTTCCTTTAAGAGATTCAATGGTGCCACATTCTGGTATCTTCACAAAAGAAACCCGCAAATGTGACGCGTAGTTTGGTAATTGTCCCAGAGGTTTCAGCTCCAAGTCAATTACCGGAACTTCACCACCCTGTTCCGACATTCCATTATCAACCTTAGCTCCAAAGAATGATGTTAAAGTGTCTCCTCCGTGGTGAACTAGAGTTCTGAAGCATGATAGGTGCAAACCAAGGTTAAATGCTAAGAAAGGAGACAAGTAGGCTACTTCACGGTCTGGCAAAGCTGGCTTAGCCAGAGGGAAACTACACGACGGGAAGATCAACAATTCCTTCTCGCACTGGGAAAAGGGAAGCTTAACTAGATGTGAGTGCTCGATTGCGGACGGAGGATCGAGAACAACTACTTGAGCCATTCTCGCAGAGTTCGTGTCGAGATTCCTTATATGCACCTAGTCCACAAAATGAAGTATAACTAAGTCAATGACCGGGATCAGAACAATTTCACATGCTTCCAGATGAAGAAGTTGGTAAAAACGTAAAAACGACATTTTTTGCCAGCAGAAAGCACCTCACTTTTCGTGAGGAAGATATTCCATTTGACTTAACAGTCTCTTTTCATTCGTTCTCTCCTTTAAATTCCTTTGTGCCGAAAGGAAATCGCAAGCAACCACCAAACATAGCTTCACAATTCCACAACCAGGACAACCATCCCGTTTTATAGTAAACTGGGTACATCTACTTTCGTGAGCTCATCTAGGCAGTCAACAAATTTCCGCTGCAAAGAGCCGACAGCTCAAAGTAGCTTCGGGTACTTCGCATACACCTCAATCGCAAACAGCTCATTTTTCCCGCTGCTTCGCCAGTTTGACACATCTATACTAATGCACTCGCTAATTCGTGTGTTTAAGGAATCAAAGAAAGACGCCAATAATCATCAACAGCTCAAGAAACCTTCGCGTCTCCCCTCCAACTCTCGATCGCATCAGTTGCTCGAAACGACTGCCAAGTAAAGCAAATTCCGAAACTCCATCACATCATCTTCCCCGACATGCCTCCACAGTCCACACCTTCAAACACCGATTCTCGATGCTTCGAACCCGTCCTTCTTCTCGAGCGAGAAAAAGAGAAGAAAAAGAAAGAAAAGAAAAGAAAGAAGATTCCCGAAACCTTACCAGCGTGCCAGAAGCGATGGACAGTCGCTTCAGAGCGGACGTCGGGAGCCCGACCAAGGCCGCGTCGTCCAGCTTCGCCAGCATCCGGCCGGGCTCCTCGGCCCCCTCCCCCGCGAGCCGGAGGATTCCGGCGGGCAGCCTCAGCTCCGGCGGGGGCTCGGCCGCCTCGAGGCGGGACGAGGAGGCGAGCACGGAATCGACGAGGGATTTGGTGGAAGAGAGGAGGAGAGGCCTCCTCCTCCGCTCCACCATTTCTTTCTCGGGCACGGAGGAGCGAAGCCGAGCAGCGGCGGAACAACCGTAATGTTGCGTCGGAGTTCGGGGGGGAGGAGCGAAGCGATCCCTTTTTACCCGCGACTCGAGGATGATTGACGGGGGGAGCGATTCGCGGCTAAGTTGTGTCGGCTGACTCTGAAGCTGCGCGAGCGCCGACTGCTTTTTTTTAATAAATAGATAAACATGGGTCTGGGTCGGGAAAGATTTCAAATCAAGACATTTTTGTCGCGGTTACGCAAGAGTGTGATTCGATGTTTAAATATTTTAATACGTAGTTTTGATATCATGATATGTATTCTGAGTTATGCAATTGAAACGAGAGAGCACTACTTCTCGGACATTGGATTTGTCGTTGGGTCGATGGGTACAAATGGCTCCCTACTTAGGATCGAGAATGGTACTCGATGTCTATGCTGATGGATCTTGTGTCGGCGAGGGGATGGATCATAGGTTCCATGGGGCCAAAAGCCTTCCGTATTTTTTCAAGATTTAGAGCACGCTCTTTCTCGGGTAAGGATGAGCGAAATCGCCCGGGAGCCTAAAAGCCCGGACTGATTTTTTCTGGTCGAGAGAGCCGGAATATTAGGCCTGTCTTTTTTTTTTGTTTGGGCTTGTTTGGGCCCAAAATGGCCCACCCCCACGGTTCCTACCAAACGAATTTAAAAAAATTCGAGCAGAAAGGCTCGCCATCTAACTTCGTCTCTCGCGTCGAAGATGGTTTGGTACTTTTCATCATATAAGCTAAGCTGAATGCCCCACGTTGTCTTTTTACTTATTCATTATGGATCGATAGCCCTTAGAAGCTTAAGGCTATGGCCGAGGATTAGGCCCCCGAGAGACCCCTCTATTTTGACTAACATACTCCCTTTTGTTAGCCTAATATTCTAAAAAAACTTCCGGCTTTAGTTCTTATCGCAATTTTACTTTTTATCTCATAAAAAACCTTTAATTTTATGTCATGTCCCAATTTTACTATTAATTTTTATTTGTCCCATAAAAAAATCTAAATTTTAGGTTCGATTCCAATTCTACCATAATTTTTTTGTCTCATAAAGAATCCTCAACTTTAGGTCTAATACCCATTCTACCATAAACTTTTATCGTCTCATAAAAAAATCTTAGATTTAGGTCTAATTTCAATTTCACTCTAATTTTTTTGTCTCATAAAAAATCACTAACTTTTACTTGAGTCTCAAATCTCCTTTTCATTAACCCTCTGTCAAGATCGCCCTTAGTAATTTTGCGCTCGGGACGCTTGAATTGCTTGTGCTTGGGAATGTTCCATCTCTCGTGATCAAAGAGCTCATGCTCGGGATGCTCGAACTGCTCGTGCTTGAAAGTTTTCCATCTCTCAGTTGTGAAGGAGAAATTTTGAACGTAGGGCCAATGGAGACAAATTTGTAACTTAAGTAAAAATTTGTGATTTTTTAGGAAACTATAAAAATTTTAGGGTAACGTTAAAATAAGACCTAAAGTTGAGGATTTTTCGCTGGACAAAAAAATTTATTGTAGAATGAGACAAAACCTAAAGTCAAGGGTTTTTCATGGAAAAAAAAATTATGATGAAATTGAGACATGATCTAAAATTGGAGGTTTTTTATGACACAAAAAGTAAAACTAGAATAAAAGTTAAAGTTTTAGGTTTTTTAGGGTATTAAGCCCCCTTTTGTTTGATGTCTCTCGTACCGGGGGCTATCCCTGAACTCCATGAAGAACACTACTTATTCGCTAAACACTTTCAACAAAAGTCCTAAATGAGTTTAAAAGAACCTAATAAAAACAAAATGAGTGAGAGTGAAGCGACGACCTGAGGTTCTCCAAATTCGTTTATTCGAATGCAGCTTGTAGATTTGAAAGTAGTGATATGTTAATCAATTTATATACATATATTTGGATTAGAAATATAATAACTAAATCCATTATTTTTGCATTATTTTTGTCAGATTAAACAAATCACACGCTTAGGCCTGAACCGACCGATTTAGTTCACTCCAGGCCGGCTAATTTTCGCCCTACTAGGCTTGGCTAAAAAAATTCTCAAGGCCCCACCAACCCGATCCGCGCTCGCCCCTATTATCGGGTCAGCTTCTTGGTGGCCCGTATGAAGTGCAAGTGCACCACCTGAAGCTGGGAATGTCCTCAATCTGATTTGTGAGTCCTAAGATCCTGGTACTAAGTAGTCGTGGACAGATCTCTTAAAAACAGGACCCAGAGTTTTGATGAGCGAACCTGAACGAGAAACGGAAGATGAGAAGCATGACCATCTGGTGTTGCCCCTGATTCTGAAGAACCCAGTTTCTCTGCTGCTGCAGCATTCGACATGTCTGATTATCTGCTTCGCTCATTACGCTAAAATATCAATCACTCCGGAAGCGACACGAAATTCCTGATCCACCACCCTACCAGTCCACGACGCTTCAATCTCCCACCGGTCAGGGTTTCCAAACTTCTGACCTCTCAATCTGCCACTGATTCCGCTTGTCGGAAGACTGGTACCCAGGGACTATCTGAGCTCTCGATTCTTTCACTTCCATGCGACTTCGATTTTGCACTAATCCTGGGATGTCTAATCACTGAACATTCGTAACATTATGGGCTTCCAGAAGTTAAATTTGGCTATCTTTGCATATAAGAATATCAAAAGGCTTCGGTAGACTTCGAATTAGCAGCAGAAGAAGAAAGCATGAAAGAGCTACTGTTCGCGTTGAATGGAAGGTTAAGTTTACACAGAATAAGAGGTGGCTCCAACCGTCCAACTCAACAAATGGACCCTATTCTCTTAACAAATAAGTAAAACTCCATGCACACAAATCCCATCGGCCGAGAAAGTAAATGTTACCAGGGGCATGCAACGGCAGAGCAGGAGCGCATCGTCTGCATAAGTTCAACATCAATTTTCTGTTACGGAGGCCCCCTCCAGTTTGATTGCTAGCCCAACAACCCAAAACTATGGCCACAAGGCACCAGAACTCAGCCGACTGTTGCAGTAGCAGTGACAGACTCTGCTAGCTCTTCAAGTAGTTCCTTCTGCTCCATCGCACCGCAAGCCTGCAAGAGAGTTTTTGTGGCGAGGAACTCAATTTCTAGTGGCAGCTCCAGAGAAATGTGAGATCATAATAAGAATCATGTCAATCCTAGTCAAATCCACTTTTAGCCTTCTTAAGAGATTTCAACCTCACAGGACTTCCAACAATTGCGGGATACTAAAATTTCCAGCAAAAGGCTAGGACTTGGCAGTTCCCTCCTCTTGAGATACAAATTTTCATGACTAAATTCCTAAATCGCTTGCTATGGCACCTGTTATATGTATATTTAACTTTTAGCTCAGTAATTCCACAGAATCATTGAGTTTAAATTTGCCCATGATTTGCATTTTACCAACACAAGTAGACTGATGTAACTTCTTCGTTTCACAAGATGTGTATTGCCATTGAATCCATAAGCCCACAAACGGGAGGGGGTAGTGACTGATAACAGATTGTGCAAGAATATACCTGGACTGCGCTCTCGATATCACCATTGAGAAAAGATGTCAGCTCAAAGTTCATCTTTAACCTATGGTCTGTGACTCTGTTATCCTAACAAAATATAGGACATCAGAATTACCATTTTGGAGCAAGACGAGATTTATATCATCAACTGTCCTTATAAACATATCCAGAACCTGATACAATAAAGCTATCCACTAATAGAATCTCAACAGCTGAACCAAGGAGCAGAATTCTTACGATGAAACCATATTTTTTTATCCCACGCAAGCAAGTGTTTTGTTGACCAATGTATAAACAGTGCATTTCATGTGTGCTCTGAAGAATTAAAAAGGGCCAAACACATCTAGTGCTTCAAATATCCCCAAAAGGGCATGAAGGCACATTCATACACAGCTTGCTTAAAAAAACAGAGGAAAGACAACTGTTGACCACATACTTTGTAGTTGTACGTCCTAATCTTTTCTGCCCGAGCCCCAGTGCCGACCTGCACGTGATAAATAATATCACAAAAGGACTCATCCAGCGCGCAAAGAGGACAATTATGAAAACTACCCACTGTGGCATTCTAAACATATGCCAACCGTGCAGAAGAAATTTAATGCCACTCATCCACAAATCTACCATTGGCAACTAAATGGTAACAGAAATCACGCTGACTAAAAATTCATAATGGAAATCATGAAGCGCATTTTTAGTGAAGTTGCAAAAGAATAGGACAGATTACGCATTAGCCTAACAGAGACGTATCTACCAAACCTGTAATTTTCTCTGATTTCTTGTCTTCTCTTGCTGCTCTCTTACTTTCATCTCGTATCTGTCACAGGGTTCACAAAAATTATTTTTTGGAACACAAAGAATTGAAAAAGAAAGAAAAACAAGGACAGAAACCTTTAGATAAATGGAGCCAATGAAGGGAATATCAACTTCAGCCAAAAAAGAGCTCTTGAAACTAATTGGATTCTATCAATAAGCCAAAAATAAATATACCACAAAGGAAGGATTATAGTGGTTCAAGAAAAAGGGACAAGGGTTGACAATGTTAGTTGCCCTCTTTTTGTAGTAAACTGATTGTGCAGATAATACATACAATTTTGCTCGCAGAAGCTGCATAGCCCGACTTTTGTTTCGAAGTTGTGTCCTCTCTTCAGTACAGAATATACGAATTCCTGTTGGCTTATGAAAAAGATCAACAGCTGTCTCAACCTTATTCACATTCTGACCTGTATCAGTAGAAGTACCATCAGCTGAAAAATCAACTTTCTGAAACAAGATTAAATGGAGCTACACATGGGAGGGTAATCACTATTCCGTAAATACGAGCAATGATCATCTAATTGTTGTCCTTAATGCCCAATCCTTTGACCAAGGAAATCATAATAAAAGAAATTACTATTCATCTTGATGTTTATTGAAAAGTACCTCCAGCACCACCGGACCTTGCAGTTGTAAGTTCAATATCCTTAGGGTCAATAACCACATCAACTTCATCAGCCTAATCCAAAATATGATAACAATTAGTCGATTGCACTCCTTTTAGAAACAAGAAGAGTATGCTCATATAGAAAGCAAGTTCAAACTTATCATGCGTCTATTAAGTCCAAAGTGCCCAACTAAGCCTAGCACAACAGCATTACTGCAAAACATAACTGCCTTTTTACATATTGCGGTACTGAGAAAGCTGGTATTTTCATAGTCACCATGCAAGTAATTGAAGAGATGCAGCCCATAAGACAGAGTCCTAACCAGACTTTTTTTAACATCCCTCATTTACAAAAGAACTTTAGGCATATCAAGGAGCTACTGAAATAACAGGAGTATTTCTGGAAACAACTTTTGCCACTGGTTATCAAAGAACATCGACGTGAACAAAAAATTTGACCATATACTATCACGTATTGAAGTCCACGAAAATCTACCTCTGGCATGATGGCTACTGTGGCAGTTGAGGTATGCACACGTCCTTGTGCTTCTGTCTGAGGGACACGTTGAACACGATGCACACCTGACTCATACTTCAATTTGCTATACACTCGATTACCTCTAATCTCCATCACATAGGTTTTATACCCTCCTTTTTCAGCCTGTAAAAAATGAAAATATTGCCTATATATCCACAAAGCACAGAGACAACCGCAAACTTTGGGTAGTGAAGAATGTGTACCTCAGAATAGGAGACCAGGTAATATTTCCATGAGTTCTGCTCACTATACTTCTGATACATGCTTACCTTAGCAAAGGAGCATAAAGAAAGATAAAAGTGTGTTTCAGGATACCAGTAAGAAAATCTTTACTTCATAAAGATGCAAATAGGGCCAATAAATGGATATGACTATTAAGTCCATTCAAGTTCACCCTCCAATACGAAAGATACTCAATAATTTTGAGCAGCATGAAAGTCAATTTTTCTGACAATAGTTTGACCTCCACTCCTCCCCCGCCCCCAATAAAAACAATAAAAGTGTGTTTCAGGATTTGCAGCAACACAAACTCAAATAACCAGTAAGAAAATCTTTACTTCATACAGATGCAAATAGAGCCAATAAACGGACATAATTATATTCCATTCAAGTTCATCCCTCCAATACGAAAGATACTCAATAATTTTGAGCAGCATGAAAGTCAATTTTTCTGACAATAGTTTGACCTCCCCTCTCCCCGCCCAAAAAAAAAAAAAACAAAGAAAAAAACAAGCATATCAAATGTACTTTCTTAACAGCATTTCAGAGTACTATAAAGAATCTAATACCAGCAATTTAACCTCTTTAGAGTGAATTCTGCTCAACGAGTATCGAGTTTTGAATGTAAAAACATATAAAAGAGAGTGCACTCCAAATGAACAAGGAAACATATACCTACAAGATCACCAGCCCAAATCCCAGCTTCATCTCCACCAGTGCCAGCCCTCACTTAATGAAAGAATAAGTAGAGATATTGTTTTAGTAAATCAAAAAGAGGAAGTTACCGTCTAAACATGTGAGCATCTATCAGCCAAAACACAATTTTAGGAAAAATGTCGCATGCAAACCCAATTCCCCAAATGCTCTCCTCTAGACTAAAAGATAAAACAGGACATGCTCTGGCTGATAAGTTTAGGATGAGTTGGCAGGCAAAAAACCTCATGTCATCACTTCTGCTTTAGCTTCTTCTTGTTAAGTTTTTGACATTCAGTGCATCAACAGAAAGGTAAAATCTATTTAAAGTCTAAACATACAACCTTGGGACCAGCGACTTTTTAAATAGGAATTCTGCTGTAAAAAGAGAGGCAGTTTTCCTTTCTAAATTACAGAATTACTTCCCTGCAAACCCATGAAACCTAAAATGGGATGCATCTCAAAGTTTCCACACATGGCATGCCATTCTAAATTGTAAGTTATAGCTGTAAGCAAAAGTAAATTCTGAACATGACTGAAGTTCAAGACCTCATAATGAGCTATCAGCTAACTAGATATAAATCATTTATTTTACTTATTTGATGTAGGATTTTATTTCACTCCACATCTAACGGGCAATCTACCAATAACTCTCCATGAATGTTTGCTATCCAAATAACATGGCGTGGCCATGTACATTCATTAATCACAGGTCTCAAGGGCTATACAACAACTTCTATTAATAACAGAGCTGAAGTGACAGCAAAAGATAATGTGCTGCGATTAGTTATCAGTATTGCAGTTATTGTGATGAAATAGAATTCTTCCAGCCAACTATGTCAAATGGAAAATGATCAAATAAATAGCATTAACTGAAGTAAATGCTGTCACAGAGACAACACCCAAGGGTACACATAATGATGATTCAGTTCAAACATCAACCATTAATTTAAGAGTACTAAGTTTGTGTTTAATTTGTGCTTATTATAAGCGTCAATTTAGCAGAAGATTGAATTGACATACACCCTCTAATCCCTCTGGTTATGGTACAAATAATGAGGAGCAGACTTCACCACGTATGAAGAGCGAAATTACAAAGCAAAAGTACCTCAAGTATGATTAAACAACTAGATCTTGCAGTTGTTACTTATATATTCCTCAAGAATTATCCCCAATTTCTCCTCCGTGATGACATTAATTCATGGACATTATTAGCTTTTACATCCGATGTTTTTAGAAATCCCAAAAACAAATGTGCAACAAGCTACAAGGATCAAACAAATAATTTTACCTTCAAGCATAATGTTTTTTGAATCGAGGGGATCGCTTGGAAGCAACAATACCTGCAGGTGCACGGACAAGGGCCACATGAGATCATTGCTCCATGACGAAGTAACAAATAATGATAACACTAATGAAGGATACAAAAAGGTCAGGCTGTATTAACCTTAAGCTTCTCCTCAATCTCCTTAAGCTCATTCTCCAAAGAATCAATTTCAAAAGCTATCATCTCGGCCATTTCTCCACCATCAGCTTCCTCCTTTGCCAAAGCTAGACATAGACACAAGGAAAACGGAAAATTTAACCAAAAAGCTCGAGGTTGCCAAAGATTATGCAGATAAGCCAACCTTTCGTGTCTTCCAGATTTTTTTCACAATCCTTAAATCTTCTATACATCGCGACAACCTACAAAGCAGGGCCATTACACTGGATTCAGCAAAAAGCAAACGACCACAAAGAGGATTCGACTCTCGCCACGGTATGAGTAGAAAAAATCACACGAGTAGTACCTCGTCGAGCTCCGACACAGACTGAGCCAGCCTTTGATACTCGCCAGGGTTCGAGACTACTTCAGGATCAGCTAGCTTAACCTGCAATTTTGTCTCTAGTTACAACCACAACGTCCACGCATTCACCAGACATCAGCACCGCGTAACGCTCCCGAAACACACGATGAAAACAGCTAGATTCACGGATTGCGCCCGCAAACAAGCGTTCGCCGATTCGCCACGATCACAAGTAATAGCAATAACCCTACCGACAGGTCGTTCCAAGTCTTCTCGGCCGATTCCAGCTTCCTGATCAGGAATGGCTCCTGCACATCCATCACGGAAACACCGAACACCGCATCAGCTCGACGGAGCTCTCTCGGACGACAAATCAGCACAAAAACATCGATCGAAAAAGCAAAAGATGAGCCTAGTTTCAAAGCGCCTCGGAAGAGCAACGGACCGCCATGCAGACGGTTCTCGGCACTCTAGGCGCCGGCGGGGGCCGGAGGAAGGCGGCGCTCCGGCTCGAGCGGTCGGCGACGCCGCGTCGGCGCCGGCGAAGGAACGTCCCGGCGGAGAAGCTCGTCGTGCAGGCGTTCATTCTCTTGAGGGCGGAAATGGGCGGTGGCTTGGTTTGAACTTTGAGGCCGGAAACGCGAGGCGAGCGTCATCGGATGAGGCTTTACCAACGGACTGTTTGGAAAGCAGGATAGTCAAACCCGTTACAGGGATAAGGCTGCGCTGGAGCCAGACGTTCTTTTCTTTTCTCTTTTTCTTTATTTTCTTTTTCCGCGACAAAAAGAAATGAAGGCGCTTTTTGTTGAAATTTTACGTGCACAAAATATGGGTAATATAATAGAATTATAACACTTGTCCTCTCATATTATGCGTTCTTGTTGAATTATAAGTCAATACTTTTATCCTAACATTTTTGTTATGCCTATTAAAAAATAAATTTCAACTTTTCCGAGTCATTTGACGATAAATTCGAAGCACTTTTAATAAAAATAAATAATTTATTTTCCCATATTTTATTATATACGAAAAATGAAATAGAATAATTTAACTACTCCACGGGAAGAGCAACAGAAATTTACTCTTTGTCTCAAATACTATTTCTTCGAGATATAATTTACAATGAAATTTCTTCACCAATTTGGAAGATAAAATTTAGCAATTGCACAACACTGATTCACTGCACACGAAGGGGGCCTCTTAGGGCATGAATGACAACATTTCTCTTTTCCGGACAAGTTTTCGAGCAAAAAGTAGCATTTGATAACAATACAAAATTTTGTTTCCGGAATAGAAATTCGTTTGATAACGACGCAAAATTTCTATTTCTGCCGATCAGTGAGCGATTGTGGCAGGTAGTGGGGGGCGGGTGGGTGGCGACGGTGGGGCGGCTGGTAGTAGGGGGAGCAATTAGCAAGCAACGGCGGGCGATGGTGGGGGGAGGGGGGGAGGGGGGGCAGCGGTGGGTGGCGGACGACAAGCGGCAGTAGGGGGCGAATGGTCGACAACTGACGGCGGACAACCGGTGAAAGGTGGCAGTGGCAAGCGATGGCAAACGGCCGACGGCCAGCGGTGAGTAGGCGGCAAGGGTGAGCAATAAAAGAGAGTTGTTATTTCTATTTTTGTTTCCAATCTATTTCTAGGCCAAAATTTGTCTTAGAAAAAAAATGAAATTATTTTACCAAACGGATTTCTGTTCTAAATCTGTTCTCGAGAACAAAAAAAATAGAAAAACAGGGAAATAGAGTGGTTATTATTTACGCCCTTACAGCTCCACTCACTTGGCACATTGACAAGACCCAAAACAATAATTTTTGTTGGCAAAAAAAGAGGGCAAATTCCAAGTGTTGCGCCATTACTCTCCTAATAAAATTACATTAGTTAAATTTCCATCAACAACAAAAGTAAAGCTTTCGGTGGGCTGTATAATGTTAGAGTGTCATTTACATACAAGATTGAAGTACCCAATTTGTTGATCAATCAGCACATAAATTTCCTTCCCAAAAAGTATGTACAATTTTGACCGTTAAAAATACTCTAATAATTTCCCTATCTAAAAAAGGAGAATGTCACCAAAATTGAGTGAGGACATTGATTTTTGAAGAAGGTAAATGGTTGCTTGCAAGTCCACCTCAACAATAAGTTTGTAAATGCCCAAAGAGATGGCCATTTGGAGACCCAAAAAGTACCCCCAAGGTTATGCATATCACGAGTAGAGGCATCAAAATGGATCTTAAACCCATATATGACCCATTTAAATAAATGGGTCATGTATGAGTCATTTTAATTTGAAAAAGTCAACCTTAAATGAGTTTTAAATTTTTAAACTTAAAGATAAATAGGTCTAAATGGGTTGAGTTTGGAACTCATGTCCAACCCACCCACTAAACCCATCCACACATTCTCTCCCTCGTTATAAAATTTTTTTAAAAAATAGAAATTTAATTATTTTTATTTTTTCTCTTTTTCTATTATTTTTTTTATTTTTTCTTTTCTCTTCTTTCTTTTTCTTTTTTTTATTTCGGCCGGTGGTCGGCCACGGCGACTGGCCACCGAGGTGGGACAACCTCGCCAGAGGCCGGTCAAGCTCGAGCTCGCCGGCCTCGTGCGAGCCTCGAGCTCGCCGGCCTCGTGCGAGCCTCGAGCTCGCCCAATCCTGTTAAGGCTGAGGCCTCGCCGACCTGTGGCGAGGCTCCAACCTCGCCAATCTAGCGAGACTCGAGCTCACCGGCCTCGGGCGAGCTCAACCTCGCCGAATCTGGCGAGGTGGAGCCTCGCCCAAGGCTGGCAAGGCTTAGCTCGCCAAAATCAAGCAAGCCGGAGCCTTGCCGACCTCGGCCTCGCCTGTGGTCGGTCGCCGGCCATGGTGGCTGACGATCAGCCAAAAATAAAGGAAAAAGAAAATTTAAAAATAATCAAAATTTTGATTTAAAAAATAAAAAAATATCAATATTATTAAAATGAATGCACAAAGTAAAATCAAATCAGATTTTATATACCAAATATCGAAAAATATTTTCTAGTTTATTTTCAATTTTCAGCCAAACGTCAGAAATTTTTTTATTTTCTTGGATAATGACTTTATGGAAAATATTTTCTAGAAATGTCACATTTTTCGCAAAACAAACAGAACCTCAATTTAAAAAAAATTATAAAAATTTTTGGCTAGCTTTGTATTGCATAAAATGTTTTAGCATTATAATTTTAAAAAAAATCATAAGAAATAAGTATTTCTAGATTAGGTTAAATATAAAAATGTTTTAGCAATATGGGTCGGGTCGGGTCGGGTATGGGTTGGGTATGGGTCGGGATATTTGCACTACGAATAAATTGGTTATAAACGGGTTAATGAGTCAATTTGGATCGGACCATTTATGACTCGATCCAAACCCGACCCGACCCACTCGTTTAATAGGTCTAATCACGAGTGATAAAATTTGTTATACCTTAAGCTTGCTAGCAAAATCTTTTACCAAATAGCCTTGCATAATTACAATTCCTAAGCATTTGTAAAAATGTTTTAGAGGATTGTGGATAAGAAGAGTAAAAGAAATCCGCAGTGATTGTACGTTGAAATCTTTCATAACTAGTAAGTAGACGCTAGTGAAAAGCCAACCACCAGAAGCTTCTAATCCCTTGGGGCTCATTCAATTTCCACACTAAACTCTAGAGTTTATTAGTAAGCTGATGAAATCAATTCGTAAGCTTCTTTGATGGTGAAAGAACCACTACTATTGTTGCCCCGGCCAAGCAAATCATCACCACCACAGTTTGAAGGTGGGAGCATGAACTGAATTCACATCAAAATTGATTGAGGCAGAACTCCTGCTAGACTTATGAGACTAATAGTTGTTACAAACAAAGTTAAGAGCAAAGCAATCTAGATCTAGAATTGTTGCAGAGGGCACAATCCAATGGACAAGGGGCCAACTTCATCAACCCACTTGACAGTATAGAATTTAATTGTTCTCCATTAGCCATTACCCATCTCATACCGTCTAAGACGTCAGACTATACTTCAGTAAGCGTTTTCAAGAGTGAATGATTTGTTCGAGTTGGAGTGAAATCGAGTAATAGTTCAAAACAGCTATACTTGTCTCGAATAAAAGTCACCCCCAATGACTCTTGCTTCAAAACTTAGGATCAAGCAAGTTTCATAAGGAATCCTTTATTAATTTTTCCCAAATTGCAAAGTTCTAACCTTTCACAATTCTTTGGTTGGTAAAACTTATCCCTTCTATTTATCTTGAACGTCACCCTAAACAAAATTTCGACAATTTTGCTCAACTTCTTCACATGTTATGATAGACAACTTCACTGTTTGCATCGCATATAATGGCAAAGCCGGAGCAATAAATTGAACCAAGGTGATTTTTCCTTCAATATATAGATTTTCAGCTTACCATCTGCTTAATTTTCTTGTGCACTTTATTGGCAGTAGGCTGATAAGTTCTTATAGTAACTTGTTCATGAAGCAAATGCACTCTAAGTATTTGTCAAGATTACTTGTAAGAGAGAAATCTTTGACAGTACTAATATGGAGCATTGTGTACCAAGGTACATTCTTAGAGCAAAAGAATTAAGATTTAGTAGCATCGATCTTTTGATCCGAAGCATCACAGAAAGAGTCAAGGCACTTTTTAATAACCTACATTTGATCAACAAAGGTTTCAACGAATGAAAGGAGATCATCATCAAACATCAAATGAGATATCATAGTACTTCCTCGATAAGTTTGAAATGGCTTCCAGTCACCCTTCTTAAGCAAATCCACGATTAAGTGAGAAAGCCGCTCCATACAAAGGATAGAGATGTGAGGCGAAGCGAATCTTCTTGTCTCACAGCCCTTAAAGGCCGGAACACGTCCATTAGTTCCCCATTCTAAAGAAGCAACATAATGTTAATTGCAATACATCGCATGATGAGATCCACCAATGAACCAAGAAATCCAGCCTTGTGAATGGTTTCACGAATGGATTCCCCTCCTAACCTATAATACACCTTCTCCAAATTTATCTTAGCTAGCATGTAGCCTTTCTTCTCTTTCATTTTATGCATTGAATGAATGATTTTCTGAGCAATAATGATATTATCTTAGATTTGGCAGCCCAGGAAGAACTCACTCAATTTTTTTTTATGATCTATCCCACTCTAGCTCTCATTTCTCCGTCTCTCTCTCTTAGACATTTGTTCTGCCTCTTTGCAGGGCATGAGAATCGAACCTCACACCTCAAACTGAACATCCCCACACCATCTAATTCTCTAGACCACATGCGTCATGCCCCGACTTGGAATCAAGATCGATGCTTGTTGACCGATCACGACTCGTTCGAGCTCGTGACTCACAAAAAGGAATTAGTACATCCCGTTCATTTTAAATGCACAAACGAAAGCAATATTAAAGGAGATATCACAAAACATCATAAACAAACATTGCACGTTATATTTACATGATTCATGCTTATTTTAACAAGGTCATTTTGCGATCCCTTGCAAACCGCGTATATTTTACATGCCTATTCCAAAGGCATTTCCGAATAAAAAGCCGAATATGAATAACAAAATTTCAGTTTGGGGTGATTTTACTCCTACTACTCCGTCTCCTCGTGCTCCTATTTACTTGTGCTACTCCTCCCCACGACCCTTCCATCTAGCCATCTCACACTCCACTTGCGGCATGCCCCGGAGCCGGCCCGCCCATACCGTCGAAGGGGCCGCTGAACCCTCGCAAGGGTCCAATCTAGTCTCCGTTAGACAGGCGGTACCTTGCCACATACATGTGGGGGATCAATTCCTCAAGGCCCTCGTTCACCATAACATACATTGTAATTCGATGGTAAACACGACCTTCACGGGCATCGATCACAGTAAGCAACTCAACCTGCATCTCTATGGGGTTGCCAAAATGGGTTGGGGGATACGCCATCCTACAGTCCTGAAAAGAGAAAATCAACGGGGAATGAGTCAAGGGACTCAATAAGTGAACTCACTAATGTCAAGCGATAATGAATTGATTGCCGTTAACATAAGTTGGCTTTTACCGTACCGATATCGATGGCAAATCAATAGCAAAGTTTATGCCAAGAAATAACAAGAGAACATCAAACGCGAAACATAAGCAAACCATGAAAAGAACCAACTATGATCTACCATACGGTCCAAGCAACCACGTCACAATGCATCTCAACTTCCTTTTTCGATATTAGGGAATCCACTTACACAAACAATACAACTAGAACACATGAGAAACAAGAAAAGTAAGTGATGTGTGGCTCGAGCACGTAAAAAGCGGGGTCTTGGACATGAACTTCCTAATGACCGAACAACAAGGAGAAGAAGGATAGTCGGTTGGTGTGTGTGGGTGTGTGGAGCTTCCATTCAAGTGGGAGCCTTCTCCATTTATAGTGATCCATGCTTGAAGAAGATGCAAAGTCATAATGATATAGTCCCTAAAGTCAAATGCCATCATGAACTTGATCTAGAGAAATCTTGAGCATTAATGGCATTAATGTCCCTTGGGTATAGTCAAGACAAGTGCAGTAGTCAGTCTTTATTCAATTCTTGAAAACTTCGCTTATATTTGTCGGTCCATTCAAACTTTGTTTCTTTCTTTAGCAATCGTGTTAGAGGAATAGCGATACTAGAAAATCATTCCATGAACTTTCAGTAGTATCCCACCAAGCCTAAGAAACTTCGAACTTCTATTACGGTCGTTGGTCTCGGCTAGTTGATTATTGCTTCTACTTTGGATGGATCCATTGATATTCCTTCGCCTGAGATCACGTGGCCTAAAAACACCACGCAAGATAGCCAGAACTCGCACTTGCTGAATTTTGCATAAAATGCGTGTTCCCTGAACATCTGAAGCACTAGTCTCGGATGTTGTTCATGTTCAGCCGAGTTCTTTGAGTATATCAAGATATCGTCAATAAAAACTATGACGAAACGATCCAAGTATGGCTTGAATACTTGATTCATTAGGTCCATAAAAAGCAGCTAAAGCATTCGTCAAACTGAACGGCATCACAATGAACTCATAATGATCGTATTAGGTCCTGAACGCTGTTTTCGGAATATCTTCCTTCTTGATCCTTAGCTGATGATATCCCGATCTCAAATCGATCTTGGAAAACACGGATGCTTCTTGGAGTTGATAAAATAAATCGTTGATTCTCGACAGTGAATACTTATTTTTTTTATAGTAATCCTATTTAACTGCCAATAGTCGATACATAGTCGTAGTGATCCGTCTTTCTTTTTCACAAACAATATTAGTGCACCCTAGGGAGATACACTTTGACGGATAAATCCTTTGTCAACTAACGCTTGCAATTGCATTTTTAGTTCCTTCAACTCGGTCAAAGCCATCCTGTAAGGAGCTTTGGAAATGGGCTCCGTTCCGAGGGCTACTTCAATGGTAAACTCTATTTCTCGTTCCGGAAGTAATCCTAATAATTCCTTTGGAAAAACATCCGGAAATTCTCGTATCATCAATATATTTTCCAACTTTGGCTCTTCTTCCTTTGACTTATTTTCTATTGTTGCCAAGTACCCTTGACCCCCATTTTTCAAAAGTCAAGTTGCTTCTAATGCAGAAATCAGAGGAATAGAAGGTCTTCCTCTATTTCCCACAAATGTATAGCAAGGACGATCAAGTGGATTAAACTGGATTACCTTATTATAGCAGTCTATATTAGCCCGTTGTTTACTGAGCTATTCCATTCTTATGATAACATCAAAATCATACATAGCCAGCACCACTAGATTTATAATTTCCTCAAATCCACCTATAATAATCTTACACTCTTGGCATCCTAGGGTGGTTTGCACCTATATGAAGTGCATTTTCTATCAGTTTCATCTCAAATTTTGTCAGTCGCATAAATTGCTGAGATACAAATGAATGAGTAGCTCCAGTATCAAATAACGCATATGCAACACGGTTGTTAAGAAAAATTATACCTCTAATAACTGCTTCGAAGTTCTCAGCATCTTCTTGAGTAAGTACATAAATTCGTCCTTATGCTAGGGGACGATTGCCATTGTTATCACGAGGCTGAACTCCATTTGATGCCGTTGCTTGCCTTTGTTGTGAAGGCATTTCCTATCGTCTTTGTGGACAGTCTTTTACCATGTGATCCTGTTGACCACACCTGAAGTATGCTCTCGTGCGAATTGGGCACGGAGCATTACCATGTCGTCTTTCACAAACAAAACAGGTATCAGTAGTCACCTTTGGGAAATTTTGCTTCTTATTAGGAATGAAGGAACATTTTCCTTGCCAAAGGTTTTTGCCTGAGTGTTGATTCGCCCGAGAAGCAGAATAATAGGATCCTGCTAGAGTTACCCTCTCCAACAAATCCTTCTCGATCAGTTGGGCTCGTTCATATAGTTCATTATAGTCCTTCAAGTTTAAAGGGACCAGTTGACTCCAAATATCGAGTTTTAAACCATCACGGAATCACTTTACCCTATCCACCGGGTCTTTAATAAGTTTAGGGGCGTACCTCGATAGTTGAGCGAATTTTGTCTCATATTGGTCCACTGTCATATTGTCCTGTCGGAGTTGCAAAAATTCCTTCACCTTTTTATCCCGAGAACATTCGAAAAAGTACTTTCCGTTGAATGTCTAGACGAAGGCATTCTAAGTTACAGCAGTATTTTTTGGAAACACAATTTTCTTCGTCGCCTTCCACCAATGATTGGTATTACCCTGGAACTGGTATGTTGCCAACGTCACCTTCTCTTCTTGAGAACATTTTAACAATTCAAATATCTTTTGCAACTCGTCTATCCAGGGTTCCGCTTCTTCTAGATCTCTTGTCCTGACAAATTTCGAGGGTCGTAGTTTCAAGAATTGCTTGACCAACTTGTGCATCGTACTGTCACTATTCCCATTTCCATTTGCCGCTACATTCTTAGCATTAGACAACCATTGCTGAACTTGTTGTCCCAGCAAATCTTTAATAGTTGCAAGAGCCTGTAGAATTCCGTCTATTCTGGGGTCTTGCTTTGACTTTCCTTTGGAGGTCGTGGCCGAGTCCTGAGCACTTATATTGCCGTTGATATTCTAATAGGTCTTTCCACAACACAAGAACATGTCGATGATCAAAATATTATCAACCAAGTCCTATTCAACTAACAATTAGTCGAACAATCACATGCACAAAGTGTTTCCTAGTTAATTACCCCAACTTTAACGTACCTTATCACTCCAGATCTTTATTTCCGCTTGGCTTTTAAAATTGTTTTCCACAATTCGGTGCACAGTTCAATTATTCTCATTCTTTAGCCGTCTTAGAAGCCTACTAAGAGCCGTTCAATGATCAGGCCCTTTACCTTGATGCCACTTCTATTTAGAAGCTACTCAATGTTCAGGTGGTTATACCCCGGTGCCGATTCTGCCTAGAGGCTGCTCAATGATTAGACCTTTTATCCCAACGCTACCTCTGTCAGAAGCCGCTCAATGATCAGTTATTATTGCTCCAGCGCCACTTCATTTCAGAAGTCGTGCAATGATCAAGCATTTATGACCTCGGTGCCACCTCCATCAGAGGTTGCTTAGGTACCGCATGATAACTATTCTGGTCCGGAATGAGTTCCTGAACCAGAAATAGATTTTTCTATTTCTGGTTCCTGGATGAGTTTCTGGGAAAAAAAGCCCGTTTGATAACGATAAAAAATTTCTGTTTCTAGAACAGAAACCCGTTTGATAACAACACGAAATTTCTATTTCTTGAAACAAAAACCCATTTGATAAACAACATAAAATTCTATTTCCAGGAGCAGAAATCCATTTTTTTAGAAATGAAATAAAAATAATAATAAAATCTGAAAAATTCATAAAAATATTTAAAAAAATTCAGAAAATCCCAAAAAATTTGAAAAATTCCAGAAAAAATCATCAAAATGTCGAGATAATAAAAAAAAATTCAGATTTCGGGAAAATAGGAAATTTGTTGAAATTTTTTAAAAAAAATCAAGAAATAAAAAATTTCAAAAATTCACAGAATTGCTTTTTCGCTTTGCCTCTTACTTTTTTAAGTATGCAGCAAGATTTTATTGACGACCCTTAATTTAAGTACCCTTGAGTTTGTTTATTTTATGCTTTGGTGCATCAGTGGCCACAAGATAAAAATGCCCGAATGCATCTACACTTCTCTTAAACCACGGCAATAATCCAGTCTTATTTGTGTGGTTAATCACACATATCATAAAAAAACAAAAGTCAGATGCATTGAGAATAGAAAACTTTTCTTTGTTGATTACTTAACATGATTCATTAACAAAATCTGTGTGTTTTTAGTATTGGCTTCTTAACTTTGGCTAAGAGAAGTTTCCTTCCTAACAAATTACACAAGCACTGAGAATCTGCAACGAGGGTGACAAAACCTTATAGTTGAAGACAAAACATACCCTGATCAACCACTCATCACATACCCATGCACACTCTGCTCGGCCTATTTCATAATTATCTTGGCCTCAGCAGATCAGAAGTAAACCATTAGCAGCGACCGCTTGTCGACTCATTCGTGAAAAAGAATTTACAAAGTACAGGAGAGAGCCCAGGGCAATTCCCAAAAATACTTGCAACTTTGAACTCGGGGGTTCCTAGTGCTAGTTAATGGTCCCTTCCTGGACAGATAAATGCTGATCTTGGATTCAGTAGACTGAGTTCGAGATTCAATAGCAGGTGCTCATAAATTAATGATAAATCATTCCAACAATTAGCTAAAGACGGCCGGTACAATCAAATTAGTCGATTACGCATCAACATTCTTGAGTTAAGATTTTCCTCCAAAATTTCTCCTTTCAATCAAAAAACTAACATGAAGTAGAGTGGCTTCCATAATCACACTATCTAGCTTTCCCCCAGAGAAGATCTTCCATCTATTTTCAATGTCTCTCTGTACTTAAGGCCAAACCAATCAAAACTTTGTGGACCTTGACATCGAGCTGGGTCAATGAAGCGCTAAAAGAGCCCACCCATTCTCTTCTTCCCCTCTCTTTCTTTTGACTCGGTACATTACAATTATACCCAACTCTTGTTTGAGAGGAAAACGGAAACCCTTGACAGGAAATGGAGCCTCCGCAATATCTACTCCTCTTTGCCTGCATTTACAGAACAATTCAACGTGAAATTCTAATACCACCGCAATATAGGTCAATGCAAAAATGACAAAGCATACCTTCACTGCGATTCAGTGACGTTTCTCTACCCTTCTTTGCCGTCCTTTTTGTTGCCTCAGCTGTAATCAAGTTGACACCAAACAAAAGATAAATCTCAGAGCAAAAGCAAAATGGAGTATTGGAAGAACAAGGACAATTTTGCACCAAAAAAATGTATATACCTTTATGTATCCTTTTCTTCCTAGCTCTCCTCTTCTTCCTCTATGCTTGTGTTAGCTCTGTTTCATCCTTTATGTCACCTTTGCCAGCAGACCTCCTCGGGTGCCAGCAAAATGGGCTTTCTCCTTGATTATACTAGCCGACAATGCAAATGAAAGCCTAGACAAACCACGAAAGCCAAAATCAACACGCAGCCCATATTAACAAAACGAACGAGGTACCTAGGCTAAACATTCAATGCTGCGAACAAACGCCGAAAAATTAATAGAAGATGCGAAAAGGTCTGCGAAGCGAAGAGAACAAGACCCGGTTCTATGCACATCGTCTTAAAAAATAAACAACCCCGCAAACGTGGCTGTGATCCTCAGCAAAAGAAGCACTTAAGATAACTCTGTGTGCTTCAATAGGTCTACCATGTATGAAAAATTTTACATCCGGAGGAAAATGGTCATAATTCGAAGCCCTAGAAGAACCAATACCTAATCAACAACCACATCAGGTGTTAGATGGTTACTTCCTTATAGTGTACTAAGAAACATGATAAATTGATAATTAACCAGCTAAAGTACAGAGCAACTAGAACCACCATGCACAAATAGTTAACTAGCACTATTGCCTATAGATTCTGCACTACGAATCTATAAAGTACAAATAAATTAAATGGCACTTTCTCTGTGCAGCACAAATGGATATAGCAACGAAAAGTTTAGTTGTTAAAACAAAATGAAAGAGAAAGTTAAGAATTTTACCCAATCAAGATGGAAAAATATGCCCCAAGCACTATGTCCTCCATAGAGTTGGAAATAAAGTTCATGTGCAACACTTTCTTGAAGTTGCAAGAAGTAATAGTCAAACCGTTTTCCATCCTACATTGGCTAATTCATTTTATTATCCCAACTACTACATCCCAGTTTCAGTACTCAACCAATGCATATGCACAATCGAGTAACATTGAGTAGTCAACAAAACTAATGGCTTCCAAGAAAGTGACCATGTCTCAATACTGCCCACGCAAAGGACCCTTCAGCTCAAAACTAATGGATTCCAAAAAGTGACTATCTCAATACTGCCTGCGCCAAGGGCCCTTCAGCTCTCCACAAGGGCAACAAACCGAATGGTCAACAATCCACAATCAAAATGCCCGAGTTCTACATTTATCATGAACTGCAGCAAGCTTCCTAATACCCATCCCACAGAACGCAAAATTCTCCTGAACTATCAGCCACTCATTGTCCCACATAGCATTTAGGCAAACCGTCATCTGATGAACACAACACATTCCTGGTTAAAATACCTTTACCAGTAAAGTCAGGCAACTCTACCTATGAAGGATACTTTCAACACAAAGATATCACAGATGACCAATTCATCAAATGCAATATCCCAATAACAGACCAACTTAAAATTTCCTACCGTAATTCTAAATGAAATAAAAGTACTTGACAGTACCTGCAACTTGGACCAGAACCTGAGATTACTCAAAAAACCTTCAATTGCCAAGTCAAGCATCATAAAGCTCGAACCAGACTTTAAATAGGTAATGAATCCACTCAAACTCGATTCATACTTGATAAGAATTGACTCAAGTTCGATGATCAAGCGAATATCTCAACTTACCGACACCAAAAACACATCAATCACACTAAAAACACTTTGAAAAGCACCTGTTCCCGGGAAATGATTCTCCGATTGCTCCAAGAACGCTCGATTCGCCTCGCAATCCAAGAACGTCTCCCTCAAATCCCCCTGCAGCGGCCCGAGCGGGGGCGGCCTCGCCTCGAATGCCTTCAGCAGCTTCCTCACCTTCAAGTTGAGCGCCGCGTAGTGGCACCGCTCGGGCCACTACGCGGGGACGGCGAGCTCGACCGCCGGCCCTGGGCGAGGCCGCTCGGCCTCCCTCAGAGCTCGTGGTCGCCCAGATTTGGGCGATGGCGAGCTCGACCGCCGCCCACGGTGAGGCCGCTCAGCCTCCCCCAGATCTGGGCGACGGCGAGCTCGACCGCCGCCCACGGCGAGGCCGAAGCTGACCCCCTCGATCACGGCGACTTCCAAATCCAGAAAAGAGAGAGATGAGAGGAGATTTGCGCACGATCGGAGCTTACGTGGAGCAGGAGCGAGCGGCCCTGGCTTCCTTTCGGTCGGAGCGAGCGAACGAGCGGCCTGGCTTCCTCTCGACGGCAACAGAAGAGAGTAGAGAGAGAGACGGGCAGAAGAGAGAGCTTGAAGGAGACGAGAGAGAGCTCGCAGAAGAGAGAGCTCGAAGATGGAGACGAGAGAGATGTGTTAGAAGAAAAACGATTTCAGTGGGAACGAGTTCTCGCTTTTGGTCCAGAACCGAAAAACCTCCTTTTTTCTGATTCTCATTTCTGGTCCAAAAACGAGTTTTGGGACAAAACTTGTCCCGGAAATAGAAAAATTAAATTGCGTTAACAAACGGGTTTCTGGTCCAAAACTGATTTCGAGAGCAAAAAACCAATTCTGGACAGAATGAGAATGGTTATCATGCGGTACCTTAATGATCAGGTCGTATGGCCCCGGCACCACTCCCCGTCCTCATTGGATTGACCAATTGCAAGTTGTCTCGAACTGTACTTACCGGAGGGAAAACTAGCTCTGATACCAAAATTGAGCCCATTATTACGCCCCGACTCGGAATCAAGATCGATACTTGTTGACCGATCACGACCCATTCATGGTCGTGACTCGCGAAAAGGAATTAGTACGTTCCGTTCATTTTAAATGCGCAGACAAAAGCAATATTAAATGAGACATCACAAAACATCATAAGTAAACATCGCACATTATATTTACATGACTCGTGCTTATTTTAACAAGGCCATTTTCTGATCCCTTGCAAACTACGTGTATATTTTACACATATATTCTAAAGGCATTTCTAAACAAAAGTCAATAATGAATAACAAAATTTCGGCTTGGGGTGATTTATTCTTACTACTCTGTCTCCTCGTGCTCCCATTAACTCGTGCTACTCCTCCCCATGACTCATCCACGTGGCCATCTCACACCCAACCCGCATCATATCCTAGAGCCGGCCCGCCCATACTGTCGAAAGGGCCGTTGAACCCTCGCAGGGGTCCAATCCAGTTTCCATTAGACAAGTGGTACCATGCCACATACGTATGGGGAACCAATTCCTCAAGGCCCTCGTCCACCATAACATACGTTGTAATCCGACGGTAGGCGCGGCCTTCACGGGCATCAATCATGATGAGCAACTCAGCTCGCATCTCTATAGGGTTGCCAAAACGGGTTGGGGGGAGACGCCATCCTACAGTCCTGAAAAGAGAAAAACAACGGGGATTGAGTTAGGGGACTCAATAAGTGAACTCACTAATATCAAATGAGAATGAATCGATTGCCGTTAACATGAGTCAGCTCTTACCTCACCGGTATCAATGGCAAATCAATAGCAAAGTTCATGCCAAGAAATAATAAGAGAACATCAAACGCAAAACATAAGTAAATCATGGAAAGAACCAACAATGATCAACCAAGTGATCGAGATACGGTCCAAGCAACCACGTCACAATGTATCTCAACTTCCTTTCCCGATATTAGAGAATCCACTTACACAAACGATACAACTAGAACACGTGAGAAATAAGAAAAGTAAGTGGCCTATGGCTTGAGCACGTGAAAAGCGGGGTCTCGGATGTGAACTTCCTAATAGTCGAACAACAAGGAGAAGAAGGATGGTTGGTTAGTATGTGTGGGCGTGTGGCGCTCCCATTCAAGTGGGGACCTTCTCCATTTATAGTGATTCATGCTTGAAGAAGAGGCAAAGTCATAATGATATGGTCCCTAAAGTCAAGTGCCATCATGAACTTGATCTAGAGAAATCTTCAGCATTAATGGTATTAATGAACAATGGCCAAAAAACCATGATGAAGTGATTTTGTCAAATCTAAACCATTAAGGGCTATTAATGTGGCTTTCCCTCTCTCACTTGATTTTTCTCGGCTCCCCCCTGGGTCGACTCCTTCTTCTTGTCTCTTGTCCATTATTAGTGACCATGAGTCACCATGCCTCCATTATGGGGTGGACAACTTAGCAGATCCCAATTACGAAGGGTGACACCTAATCTAAATTCCAATAATGGTGGCTTTTAGTGGAAAATTTGACTTGGTCAAATTTTCGTCTCTTGGTTCCCTCTATTTCTGAAGCATAAGGCATTCTTCTTGTCCTTTACATATGCTGGTTTTACTTACAAATAGCTCGGATCAATCGACTTACACGATATCGATTAATCGATATCTAACTTGTAACCTGGCATCATAATTACTCAACTTATTTTTCAAGGGTTTTTCGTGACAAAACACACTTATTAAACTTGTTTGATCCAAGATTTGGTATAGGGAAATCCAAATGTAACCAAACACCAGCAAACAAAAGTCCAAGTCCAACTATGTAAGTTTGGGCCGGTCGGGTTGCCCAGTCACATGGCCTGTGCAATCGTGCTTGGCTAGGCGCAGGGCCGAGCACGCTGCCGAGCTGCATGGGCACACGGTCGAGCACATGGCCGGGCACGTGGCCGAGTGCACGGGCGCGGTGCCGAGTTGCACGGGCGCGGTGCCTGGCTGCACGAGCAGTGCGCCAAGTATGATGCCGATTTGCAAGGGCAAGGGCCCAATCCATGGACCAACACACATGCATTGGTACACAAATAAGCAACATGCATGGCTCATGGCCAAGTCTCTTGAACACAAAATTAGGCTGGAGCCGAATTTGACGAGCACATTACCTGGCATAAGGGTTAAGTACAATGATTGGCACACGACTGGGCATATAGCTGGTCCGTGGCCTAGCTGACGAGCACAATGACCGGTCATGTTCAGGCACGAGGCCTGGCCGACGCTGCTGGCACATAGCCTAGTCTGCGGCCAAGCCATTAGGCTTGTGACCTGGCACATGGCTCGTCCATGGCCTGGCACTTGGCTCGTCCATGGCCTACCCAACTTGACGCATTGATCCGTGGCCAATTCACTATCGGTCTACATTGGAGTGTCAATGACCCATAGTTAATCCTCGGTTGTCATGTAGCCTCAGGGAACTCAATACCACGGAATCAACTTATAATCATTCGTGACCGATGCATGGCCGTGCGGTATTACCCGCGATCGATATATGCCGATACATAACTGATCAATAGCTATCCCGGATTGTCCCACTAATGGCCCTTATGATTGAAGGGTCACTCCATAGTCATATCACTCTAATTGTCTTACGAGATTAGGAAGTCATTCTACTGTCGATCCCTAGGTCAATTCGTGGATAATCTTTCGATCGAATCATGATTAACCCTCAATACACTCGTTCTGACTATATTGTCTGTTCCATTACGATCCTCAGCTTAGACCACTTGCCCAATCTATCACTATTTGCCTTTGGCCATCAAGGTCCAAATCTAGAGATGTCACAACGTGCCTAATGGGTGAAGCTCATTTAGTTGGGCGAAGTCGAGTTAGGAATAAGTTCCTTTAGCTGAATCATAATAATCTTAGTGATTATTTCGAAAACATTATAGAGACTAATGAGTCGGAATTGCTCCAACCTTTCAGGAAAATAAACTTTGGGAATCAAATTGGATTCGAAAATTGCCGTGTTTCTCAAAAAAACAATACGGGATTTAAGAAAAGTCCAAGTCGGACTTTACTTTTCCAACCTCAACCTCTAGGGTTTCGCACTTTAGCGTGATCATACTTCCAGACACTTTGATTTTCGCGTTCAAGTGTCATTCACGACCTCAAACTCGACATATATTGTTAACGGCAAAAGTATACCACAAGTGTCATAACTTGTGTACGACGATCACTTTAGTGCCATAACTTTTTTTCAGATCACTTTGGTGTCAACTTTTTTTAAAAACGATCATTTTAGTGCAAACACTGATGTGGCTCGCCGGAAATCCGATGTGGCACTGACATGGCTCGCAGGAGAGGTCCAATCAGCATTAAAAACTAAAAACGACACCGTTTAGCCCGCTGACGTGTAAATTTTTTTAAAATTAAATTAAATTATATTAAATAAATAAATTAATTAAAAAAAGCCCTGCAGTAGCGGCGAGGGCTCCCTCGCCGCTGTTGCTGCCAAGCCACCATCGCTGGGAAGGGCTAGCGGTGGTGGGCGCAGTGGTTAGCGAGGGTTGCCGGCCCCTAACCGGGGCCCGGCAGCCCTCGCCTTGCCCAGCAAGGGCCGGATCCAGTGAGGCGAGACCTCGCCGTTGCCTGGGTCACGACGTCGAGGCCTTGCCTCGCCTTGCAACCCAGGCGACGTCGAGGTTCCGCCTCGCCCAGCAAAGGCGAGGCCAACTTCGTCGTTGCTTGGGTCGCGACGGCAAGGTCTCGCCTTGCTGGAGGCGAGGGTCGCCGAGCCCCGGCCAGGGGCTGGTGACCCTCGCCGACCATTGCGCCCACCACCGCCGGCCCTTCCCGGCGGCGGTGGCTTGGCGGCAGCAGCGGCGAGGGCTCCCTCGCCACTACTGCAACCCCCTTTTTTCTTTTTAATTATTTTAATTATTATTATTTTTCTAAAAATAAAAAAATCGAAAAAAAATCACATAATTTTCACGTGTACAAGTTAGACCATTTTTTTTTAAATATAAATGCCAGGTCATCTTTTTGGCCGGAATTTTGGCCGAAGTCACTAAAGTGATCTATTTTTCTCTGACTTGGCATCAAAGTGATCCGAAAAAAAGTTATGGCACCAAAGTGATTGTCGTACACAAATTTTGTCATTTGTGTGTGTACTTTTGCCTATTGTTAACAGAACAAGATAAATAGGGATGAATTGGACAAGAGCGTGTTTATCGACGAAAGGCGATTGCAAAAAATTGAAGGGCCATTAGATTGCCGATGATAATCAAATTTTCAATTAAAAAATTTATCGTAATGTTGATATCATTGTATAATTATGCGAGTGAGGGAAGAAAAGGAAGGGGGCACGTAGACTTTGCTTGATAGAATACTCAATGGTGACTATTAGAGTATTGAGCAAATAACAATGGTGAAGAAGATAAGTTACTCGGTCATTCATTGAGAAGGGGTAATTTTGTCTTATAAGTGGAGAAAAATGGAGGAAATTTATTCAAAAAGTCATAAATCGATTGTATTTTAGCTAATTTAGTCATAAACCTTTCAATTTTGTCAATTGAGTTCTAAATATTTTAACATGTAACCATTGAAATTCAATGACGTGGATGCCGATTATGCCACATAGGATGATCGACGCTGACGTGGACAAAGTTTATTAATTTTTAAAATATTTTTCTGAATTTTTTAATTATTATTTTTACATTTTTAATTTCTTTTCTTTTTTTCCCCCTCTTCTTCCTTTATCAGTCGCCCAGGCTCCGGCAATAGGCCAGAAGCTACGATCGACAAGAGGCGACCTTAGGTAAGGCTTGCCCTTGCCAAATCAGGCGAGTTCGAGCCTCGAAAGAGGTCAGCAAGGGTGGGCCTGGCCGGGATCTGGCGAGGGATGACCTTACTGGCATTGGGTAAGCCTCTCTTGTGGCCGGCTAGGTCACTCCTTGTTTGCTTCGGGTGAGGTCGAGTCTCGCCCTCACTAGCCTTCGGCTAGGGCGACTCTCGCCAAAAGCCGGCAAGGCTCGACCTTGCCTAAGGTCGGCAATGTTACCCCTCTCTAGATCCCAGAGAGGGCTACCTCACCTGAGGCTAGCGAGGCTGACCCTTGTCGGTCGTAGCCTTTGGCTGGTTGTCGGCCATCATCGACGCTGGGCGATTAATAGAGGAAGAAGGAAAAAAAAAGAAAAGAAAAATAAATAAAATTTGTGCACGTCAGTGTCATATAGGATAATTGATGTTCACGTCAGCGAATTCCGATTAAAATTAGTCAGATTGACTCAATTGATAAAATGTGAAAAGATTTAGTACTCAATTGGCAAAATTGAAAGGCTTAGAGCTGAATTAGTAAAAGTAATAGATTTATAATTTTTTGGACAATTTTCACTGGAAAATCGTGCTCGAAGCAAATTTCCGACGTGGAAAAAAGCAGATTCCTTTTCTCTCTCTCTCTCTTCGACGATACGACGACGTGGAAGCGCTCCGGGTAACAGCGATGCCGACACACCCCCCACCCGCGAACGATCGTACAGTGTACCCTCCTTTTAGAGAGAGAGAGGGAGGGAGGGAGAGGAAGATCATAGAGAGAGAAAGCTTTAGGCTCTCCTCCCCTTCCCTTCTCTTCTCTCGCTACTGTATCCTCTCTCTCTCTCTCTCTCTCTGAGATCATTCTGGCAGAACAGTAGAAAACCCTAGGAAGGGCGGGCGGGGAGGGAGGGGGAGGGAGAGAGGGATAGATAGATAGGGAGAAGAAGCCCATCCATCCATCCAACCACCCGCGGCCTTCCATTTTGTAAAGCCGTCAAAATCGTCTACAGGAATCACCAGCCCAAAGCAGGGGGCAGAAAGTTAATAAGGCGGAGGAGGAGAACGCGCGGAGAGAGAGAGAGATAGAGAGAGAGAGGGAGAGAGGAGAGGGGGGGAGGGAGGTTCCTCAAAATTCTTGTTCTCGACTTCCATGGAGCTGTACGGTCGCAATCCGGCCAGAAATGGGTCCCAATCCGGTCACCATCCTCCCGAGTGGAGCCCAGTGGGCGCTGAAACCGGGCTCCAAGGTGGTCCCCCTCTTCTTCCCCATTTGATTTCGGTTTGTTCTTGCGCGTTCGATTTCGGTTGAAGCCCGCTCGTGTGGGATCCCCCTGTCTTTCGAGGGTTCTTGTTCTTGTTCGTGTTCAAGTAAAAATTTGGCGGGTTCGTTTAGGGGTTTCGGGTTCATCTCCCCCGGTCTGATCCTTCTTCCTTTCTTTGTTGTGGGGGGTGTGAATTGGTAGATTCAATGTGGCATCTGGGGCTCGGCGGCGGCGGCGGGGGGAGCGGCAGCGAGTCCTACCCAGAGCGACCCGGCGTGCCCGACTGCGCGTATTATATGCGAACGGGGTTCTGCGGGTACGGTAGCAGGTGCCGGTACAATCACCCGCGCGATCGCGCCGCGGTAACTCCTCGATCACTGTTGAGTAATATGCATTCTTCCCGAGTTTATTTTTACTTGGATAGAATGTGCGTAGCCGGTTCTTGAATCGAAATTCAACTCTTTCGTCAGATGTAATCCGTTCTTGCTTGATCATATACTTAGGATGCCTGAGTTTGTGTTGCGGGTAACTTGGCTTCGATTGATCATCATAGTGGGCAAAGATATTTAGTACTGGTACTAGTTAGATTTTCGCTTTCAAGTGTTTGTGTGGGTGTAGTTAGCAGACTGATTTGCAATGTTTGATCTTTTACATGATGATCTTTGATGACTGATGGTAGTGAAAGACCCTGTATGAACTCAGGCCTTTCTTTAATTGGTTGCACATTTAGTTATTACTGAAATGAAAATTTTGGGGATAATGAATCTATTACCATCTGCCCCTAGATGGGCGTATAGAGTAGTACCATATTCAGTTGATTGCGGTTTTGTCTTTCTTTGTCCTTTAACGCATGACGCCCTGATCTAGGCCGAACCTGGAACAGGACAATGATTTGACAACAAAACGTCCACAAACACACGAATTAGCTGACTACTCAGTTACTAATGAATTGCGAACTGTAAATCCTATGGATCCTCTATTCCAAAATTTGTTCGAACGTGAAACATGGATCATTACTCCATGCTCCTCCCTGTTAACTCCTATGTTAATATCCTGATCTCCACCACATTTTGCTAGACTTGAAACACCATGAGCAAGTCGACATCGCTCTGAAGTAAACAGTTTGACTTTACGAGATCAAGCAGGATGATGCATTAGATTCATTCTGCCACAAATAATTTGGTAATTTCAATGAACTTCGGCAATGAATTAGAAGCATTGAGTTTGGTCATCCTTGCTCACAGTCCAATTAATAGCTGGATAGAAGCTCTTTTGCTGAAGCTCAATGCCCCCTATATATGGTAATGCTTGTAGCCTTGTGACAAGGCCAACTATTACCCCATAATATGTGTTCCACACACCTTCCAGCTGCTGGTTGCTTGATTAGGACAGTGTTAAGAAGATATCAGAACCTAATGGTCCCAGGTGAGATTTTCAACTTGTAGGTGTTAGAGTATCAGATCTTGATGGCCAGTTTCATCAAGCTGATGATATCATAATTAGAATCCAATTGACAATTTGTTTTTCCAGAGCACCTAATTCAGTAAACCACTTCCAACTTGAAACACAGTGCCATTTCCAAGACTCAAGAGGTAATCAATGCTTGATTTCAGTTAGAATGGATTCAACATCATTTTTATTTTAAATAGTTCCGTGAACTTGTCGATGATGATCTAAAATAAAATCTCAAATTCATAAACTTCTGTGTCAGGTAGCGTGTTTGAGACCAAACAATTAGTAAGAGTTGCTTACCTTGAACCTGTGAAAAGTATGGTTTTGATGACCATCACCCCATGACAATACAGATACTTATTCAGATCATCATGATTAACTTTCCTATTTTTCTCACGGATAGTCTTCAACCTTAACAAAGCAAAGGACTTCCGATTGGAAGCTAGGCTTCCCCGACATTGACGGAAGCAGATTGAGAAGCATGTATTCATGTCATGTAACATCTACAGTTTCGCACGCCTTTATCTTTTCTCTCTTCGTCCTCCTTCCCCATATCAGAATTGAGCTAACATAATTGGGTTTATGGACCCAAGTGTTGGGAATTCCATGAAATCGTTCACTATTTCAGCAAGACCTGCTATAGTTCATAGAAACCACTGCAAACTTCTCATTTGCACCTAAAAAGACAAACTTTTCTGTCATTTGTTTTGGTTTCTAGTGGCCACATTTTGATTTGATAATATATCACTGTGATCTTACAACAGGGAATTCTAGTTAATTGTTCCCCTCCATGGCATTTGTTAATAGTCCTGACTCCTGCTCGACATGGTATTTAGGTGGTGGCAGCTGTGAGAGCTACAGGGGATTATCCAGAGCGACCAGGGGAACCTGCATGTCAGGTATTCAGTTACTAATTAAGTAAGTTGCTAAGCATGTAATAAGCTCTGCATTTTCAACGTTGTTAATGCAAAGACTCTGTAGTCACTACCTAGATCATTGTATTGTTGAGTGCCCCTCCATAGGCATGAAAATGCCAACAATAGATACCCACGAAGCACACAAGGATTAAACGATGTTTCTGTTTTGGTCACTGTCTCTGCAGTTTTATTTGAAGACTGGGACCTGTAAATTTGGTGCTTCCTGCAAGTTTCACCATCCCAAAAATGGTGGTGGATCGTTGAATAGAGTCCCACTTAATATTTATGGCTACCCATTAAGACTGGTGAGACATTGTTTTTCCCTATCTTAGTCAGTCTTTTTGAAGTTACTCGATCTAGTTTCTGGAACTCTCTCTAATTCTGTTTTCTTTGTTATCAGGGTGAGAAAGAATGCTCCTACTATTTGAAGACGGGGCAGTGCAAATTTGGTATAACTTGTAAATTCCATCATCCTCAACCTGCTGGTGCATCAATGCCAGCATCTGCACCTCAATTTTATTCACCGGTGCAATCTCCTTCGGTTCCTACTCCTGATCAATACAGGGGAGCATCCACTAGTTTAAGAGTGGCTAGACCTCCTCTTCTGCCTGGTTCGTATGTTCCAGGGGCGTATGGTCATGTGTTGATCTCCCCTGGAGTTGTTCCCGTTCCTGGTTGGAGCCCTTACTCGGTAAGGTTGAAGTTGTAATCAAATTTGATAGATTTTTTAATGGAACCTTTTGTATGATGTGGTTAGTCTTTCTTCTACAGGCACCTGTAAGTCCAGCATTATCTCCTGGTGCCCGGCCTGCAATGGGAGCAACTTCGCTTTATGATGTAGCACAGCTGACATCATCTACCCCAGCTATTGCTGGATCATTTCCCTCCATTCCTTCCTCCGCTGGACCATGGGGCAGCAGTCATAGAGAGCTAGTATTTCCAGAGAGACCTGGTGAGCCTGATTGTCAGTATTACATGAGAACGGGGGATTGTAAATTTGGATCATCTTGTAGATACCATCATCCTAGGGATCGTATAGTGCCAGGGACAAACTTCGTCCTCAATCCGCTTGGCCTTCCTTTGAGACCGGTATGCGGTTTCTCTTTGTTGCTTTTACCATGTGATTCTTTACTATGCTTGCTAATAATGTAGATCAAGAATTTTCGTTTTATAATGTAAAAGTTATTTAAATTGTTCAGTGCTGGAACGAGGCCTTATCTTTAGGAGGACATCTGCTGTGATGTTTGCTTTTATTTGTGTTGAAATGATACCAAAAGTTAAAACCTGGTCCATCTGTTATACTTTAAATGAAAATTCAGTTGTCCATCTGTAGTTAGTTTTCTCTCTAGCGGGAATGTTGATCTAGCAAATGATGTGTTGCCTAATATTTGTTCCTGTTGACAATCATCTGGTATGCTATTTTAGTCTTTGCAATCCTGGTACCCATGATGGATGCAGCTCTAGTAATCCTAATGACCTTTGGTTGACTAAGCTTGTAAAGTTTTTCAATCGATTATCACCTTATCTTGTAAATTTTTGACTTGCTGTTGTTGCGGACGTCAACATGTTTAGGTCAAATGTCCTTTAGAAAAGGACTAGTTAGCAAGTTTTGATGGCGTTGTTCAAAAGGCAACTGTCATGCTTTGGCATTTCCGGCATGTAGGGTGCTAACTGAACTTATGTCTGTGAAAAGTTGTCATAAGATCTGTTTAATATTCTCAATCTGCAATAGATGTTTGCTCTGGCTTTTACCTTCATGAGAAGAGTATCCTGGCTAGCTGCTGCTAGACTGAATGATAAATTCAAATTTGAAAAATTTAAGACCACTTGTTAAGAGTTGCTCTTTTGGTCTTAGCTAGTGATGACAAAGTTCTGGCAACTGAGCTTTCTCATGTAATATGAGTTAATCTTACTCCTCTTATTTCAAATTTGTGTAAGAATGAGGTTTTAATTAATGTTGCAACATTATTTGCTGAGAAACAAGAGGGATGTGCTCTCGGTCTTGCACTTGGCTGAAATATGCTTCGTGGTTCATTACCTGCTTCTTGGTATAATGGTGGTTTTCCTGAAGTACTTATGTTGTGCATTGCTGAGGCTCTTGAGCTTGTACATGCACAAGTATATGCTTGCACCTTAAAACCAGCTTTTGAACAGTGGTTAGGAGGGAGGGAGTGCGTCTATTCTGAACACTAGTGGCCAATTTTTTTTGTCCTGTTTACTTTTCTTTCTCATTTTGATGCACTATAATATGCTAATTATGTGTACATCTCCCATTGTAGTAAGGGCTCTGCTTCCCACTGTGGTAATTTATTGGTCCTTGTCAAAGTTGGGCATATGTTGGTGGTTATAGGAGGACATAAGTTAGATGTTGATGCTCTATAACTGCATATTTCTCCTTGTTTTTTTTTACTAGAAGGTGATGAAAAAGTTTTACAGCAATGAACTTTTCTGTTTGAACTTATGAACAGCAATTGTAATCTTCACATTGTATAATACTAGCTTGATGGCGTTGAACATTCATTTGTTCTATTTTGTGCAGGGAGTCCAACCATGCGCCTTTTACATGCAAAATGGGCATTGCAAATTTGGGTCAACATGCAAATTTGATCATCCAATGGGGACAATGAGGTATAGCCCGTCGGCGTCATCTCTCACTGACATGCCAGTTGCTCCTTACCCTGTTGGATCTTTGCTTGGGACGTTGGCACCGTCATCATCTTCAGAGTTGAGGCCTGAACTGGTTTCAGGATCCATGAAAGATTCTTACTCGACCAGGGTGCCATCTAACGAGACTTCTACTAGTTCTGTTGGACTAATGTTTTCTCAGACTGGGTCAGTTCCACTATCTGATGTACAATTTTCAAGTCATAGTTCCGCCTCCTTGAGTAGTAGCAGAAGTACCAAGCCAGGCAACGATGTTCGTCGATCGAGCTGATGAACCAAAAGTATTCAATCCCATTAGCTTCTTTATGTGGTTAAACCACGATTACATAAGGTCTAGATGTCAGTAAATTAATTGTGTCCATTATGATTTGGGATCCTCTATTGTTAAATGAGGGTCTAGCCAACGATCTTGATTATAGCATTTAGGACTTAATGATCTCCTATAGGGTTATATTTTATATTTGAATAAGCTTGCATACTCTCTGATATGAAGTGTTAACCCGTCGATACACCAGAGGTTGCAGCCATATCAGGTAAGGTCATACTGCGTTTGCTTTAGTTTCTGGAGTTTTGCAGTACTCCTGTGTGTATATGTTCTGATGTTCCTTCAATGAACTATCGGAATATTAAGAACGTTAGGCTTATTTTGTGAATTTAGTCTTGATCAAGCAGTTCATTATTATCTTAGAATGGTCCTAAGTTACATTAATCCCCTAAAGCTATCTGCTTTCACATCTTGTTTCAGTCCCGTGATTTCTTTCTGCTCAATTATTAATCTTCCTCAATTCATTAGAAAGATTGGATGCGTGTTAAATCGATCTGATTAAACCCGAATAAGTGCAAAACTTGCTGCAGATTTTGTTTTCTAACTGTTGGCAAGAAAGCTCAAAGCGGCTTTCAATCTCATAATTTGATTCAATTTTCGACCTGGGTGGCAAACACCATAGAATGGTTTGTATTCTAAGATTTTTCACGCGAGCATGATTGGACAAGTGGTTGATGCCCAGAAATTGGCACGAGGATTCAACAGAATGAAGTGCTTCGCCCCCCCAAAAAATACCGAAGCTGAGATGAAATGACTCACGGTCATTTCAATGCATCAGCATTAGGAGAAGGGATCTGAACCGACATCCATTCTGCAGAAAATGAAGTACCAAACCAGTAAAAAAGAAGGTTGGACCCAGAAAGGGTAAAGATCCATCTGCCTTGTACCTTTCTTTTCAATACGAGAACGAAAAAGTTGTTGAACTGGGGTCATCATTGCAGCAGGTAAATCCAACTCACACCGGAAATGACCTTTACACAATTTTGCCTTTCGTTTAGTCCAATTCTTTAGTGCATATCATTCACTGGGAATGATTACTATCCCCCCAAAAGCAATGCAGCAATCGCACACGCACAATCTCGGTCGATTTCTCAAAGCGAAAGACCATGGAGCATAAAGCCAATCTGTCACCACCTTTCCCTCCCCAAAAAAGTGCACCTCGCACCTGCACTCCTCACTTGACTTTTTAGAGCAACGGCCATCATGGACACTCGATTAAAAAGTTCCACCGCCATCATCAAAGTCATCGCTCCTCGTCACCAAACGCCCTTCTTCATTGCAAAAACACACTTGACGCCAGTAAGGCTCAACAGATCGAAAGTGCAAATGCAAGAAGGAGAACCTTCGGATTAGAGTACAGGTGTTGGTGGGTTCGGATGTAGGAGGGATGGGTGTGATAACAGTTGGAGTCGCCGAGTTGAAGCCGAGCGTTTCGGGGAGGCGGTCGCTTCGTCCGAGTTCGAGCGTCAGGCAGGCCATTGAATGGTGAGTATTTTCCTCATTTTCCACTTCTTTGCTGTCGCCTACCAGAGACTCTGTTTGTTGCCTAGTAAGTTTTTCCGTAGTCTTAGTGTTAGCTGCAAAGTGTATCTCACTTCTATCAGTTCAGTATGACCAAGAAAAGAAGGAATCAAACCATGCACCGACTATTCATTTGGCAAATGAGTAGAGCTTGTACTGCGTTCCTGACATAGGCATCGCCTTCTCGTCAACGCTCGTCTTACAAGAAATACGATAGTCTTCTCGGCATTTTTCGCTTCTGTTAATCGCGAAGAATTGCTTATGCTATCTTCACAAATCTAATGCTCTTATAAAGTAGGAAGTGACACGGCCGGTAGAGGCCGCCCTTATCCTGGTATTACATGGGAAAACGATCCACCGTAATTCCCTCCTTAACTATATCTGAAATTGGAAGATAGCTCTCTGCCATACTGAGGTCTTAAAACTTGGATTCAATTGCTTCTAGTGCATCAGAGGAATTAATGAAAAACAGTGGGTCTGGTTCTTTTCTTGGACATAATTTTGAACAAACATCATGATGGACCATGCCGTCCAAAGTTAAGAATGTTAAGCACAGGCAAAACTGTCGTACAATCACAGTGTCCTGGCCTCAGACATGGTAATGCATGCCTACTGAAGCCATGGTTGGTGCGTAGTCCTTCAGTCACTGGCAATTTCCTCTCAAATAGAAACAAGCTTTTGCTAGTGAAACTTACTTAAATTTCAAATTCAATCTGAAGAGATGATTTTTGCAGGCCGATATCTGATGTCTCCAGTGATCTCGCCGTTGAAGTAGGGGCAACAACCTTCGCGCTTCACAAGGTATGGAAGGATTGAATTGGAGAATAACTGGCGCCTTTTTATCTTCTTAGGAGAGGAGAAAAGATCTTTAATTGGTTTATCATCGAAACTTCACTTAAAGATGCCGGTGAAGGTTGTGGTCCTTTTCTTCTTGAATGGATGATGATGATGATCCTCTCGACTCATAGTTAACTAAAGTCGTTGTAGCTTAACCATGCACATTCACACAACCTGGTCCAATTAGCCTAATTCACGAATTTGAGTATCATGTTTCATTGGCTGAAGATTTCAGAAAAAGAAGTTTCTCCGATGGTGACGACATAAATAGAAAGTTTGCTCCGAACCTACTCTTTGTAGAGAAACTAATGCAGAAAAATGAGGTAAAGATGGAGCTCAGGTGTATGCTTTTTCGTAAGATCATTGATGCAGGGAGTGCGTTCCTTGCAGTTTCCTCTTGTTTCGAGGAGCGGTCGGATTCTGAAACTGTTTGTGGACACAAAAGAATCAAAAGCCTCACGGATTAGTCTCCGGGATGTCCCAGGTGGTCCGCAGGCATTCGAGATAGCTGCCAAGTTCTGTTATGGCATAAACATAGACATTTCGTTGTCCAATGTCGCAACGCTTCGCTGTGTAGCTCATTACCTGGAGATGACGGAGGAATTGGCTGAGAAAAACCTGGCATTCCGTACTGAAGCTTACATCAAGGACATGGTGCTGCCGAACATTTCTATCTCAATCACCGTGCTTCATCAATGCCAAAACCTGTTGCCCATCTCTGAAGAGATCAACCTGGTCAGTAGGCTGATCAATGCCATAGGGAACAACGCTTGCAAAGAGCAGCTCACGTCGGGCTTATCCAAGCTTGACCGCAATTTTTCAGCAAAGCCCATCGAGGATGTGGAACCGGAAACGCCTGCGGATTGGTGGGGAAAATCGCTTTCAGTGCTAAGTCTTGATTTCTTCCAGCGAGTTCTAACGGCAGTCAAGTCGAAGGGCCTAAAGCAGGACATGGTCAGCAAAATTTTGGTGAACTATGCCCATAATTCTCTTCAGGGCCTCATCCTTAGAGATCCGCATTCTGCAAAAGCGAGTTATACGGACTTGGAATCACAGAAGAAGCAAAGGGTGATCGTGGAAACAATAGTCAGCTTGCTGCCGACGCAGTCAAGGAAGAGCCCCGTCCCGATGGCATTTCTCTCGAGCTTGCTGAAAATTGCCTTTGGAGCATCCACGTCCACTTCTTGTAGATCTGATCTGGAGAGGCGGATCGGCTTGCAGTTGGACCAGGCCATTCTTGAGGACATCCTCATCCCCGCGAATTCACACGGGAATGGGCAAAGCCTAATTTACGACACGGAGTCGATCTTGAGGATATTTTCCACTTTCTTGAACTTGGACGAGGACGAGGACGATGAGGACAATCAGCTGAGGGATGAAAACGAGATGGTTTGCGACTTCGAGAGTCCTGGCTCCCCGAAGCACAGCTCGCTTCTCAAGGTCTCAAAGTTGTTAGACAGCTATCTTGCGGAGGTTGCCCTCGATCCCAACTTGTCGCCGGCCAAGTTCATAGCGCTCGCCGAACTGCTTCCTGACCACGCCCGTGTAGCAAATGATGGACTCTACAGAGCTGTCGATATCTTCCTCAAGGTCAGGATCCTTATCCTTCCTATCCTCGTACCAAAACCTTTTGTAATACAAGTAATTCTATTCAAGTTGTAGACCGAAATAATCATGGTCCACTGGCTCACGCTTCTCTTTGCAGGCTCATCCGAACATCAAGGACACGGAGCGATACCGGCTGTGCAAGACTGTCAACTGCCAGAAACTGTCGCAGGAAGCCTGCAGCCACGCAGCGCAGAACGAGAGGCTGCCCGTGCAGATGGCGGTCCAAGTCCTGTACTTCGAGCAGATCAGGCTGAAGAGCGTGATGGGCGGGGCGGGTGGGCCGCCCCACCACCACAGCCAGTTCTTCCTCGGCTCGTCAGCCAGCATTGGCGGCGGGGCCGGCCCGTTCCCGCACCGCTCGGGGAGCGGGGCAGGCGGGAGCGGGGCCATCTCGCCACGGGACAACTATGCGTCGGTGAGGCGGGAGAACCGGGAGCTGAAGCTGGAGGTGGCCAGGATGAGGATGCGGCTGACGGACCTGGAGAAGGACCACGTGTCGATGAAGCAGGAGCTCGGGAGGCCGCACCCGGCGAGCAGGTTGCTGAGGTCGTTCACTAGGAAGCTGGGCAAGCTCAACGGGCTGTTCCGGATGAGCTCTGCGAGGCCGCAGGGGAGCAAGGCGAACTCGGAAACCGGCTTCTTGTTCCAGAGCCACAAGCGAAGGAACTACTCATTTTCTTGAACCATGTATATGTTCGAGCATGCCTCGTCTCTTCTTAATCTTATTGGGTTTTAGCTTCAAGTGTATAGCTTCTACTCTATCATTGTATCTCATCGGGGTTGGTCGATGGACAAACTGCCACTACTGCCAGGCAAATGTTAAACTCTGTATCATCGTCTTCCCCGCTCCCATCGTTCATCCCTTCGTCTCAAAAAACGAGTCCAGAGATCGAACGACCTGTGGAAATAAATTAATAATAATATATTGTGAGCAAGATATGTCACGACAAGGACTCCGTGGCCCAATGGATAAGGCGCTGGTCTACGGAACCAGAGATTCTGGGTTCGATCCCCAGCGGAGTCGACTCTGTCTTCTTTTCTCTCCCTTTTTGGCAAAACGCCATTGATTTCTATGGATTATAACTTCTCTCTCTTTTTGGCAAAATGCCATTGATTTCTATGGATAATAACTCAAACAGTTCCTAAATTTTTGCCTGTAACGTGATCCTCAAACTTTTAATTTATTTAATATACATGTTCAATGTAGTGCGTGAATTATGTAATCCTTCAATTTCTTTTTGGGAAAATGATATAAATAGTTCGCCCAATATTCAATGTGGTCTTTCAGCTTTTAATTTTTTCAATATGGTCCATGAACTTTAGCCTTATGTTCAATGTGGTCCCTGAATTTTTAATTTGTTTAATGTACATATTCAATGTAATATCTAAATTATCAAAAGTCCAACTATCACATTGAACAGATTAAAGTTCATGGAACATATTGAATATTATGTTAAATTTCAGGAATTACATCATTACATTGAACAAATTAAGAGTTTACAAATTAAAAGTTTTTCTAAACTTTTAATTTGTTCGATGTACATGTTCAATGTAATCCTTGCATTACCAAAAGTCCAATTATCACATTGAACGGATTAAAAGTTCAAGGATCACGTTGAATATTAATTTAAAGTTTAGGGATTACATCGAATAAATTTGAAAAGTTCGGAGATTACATTGCAAGCAGTGTCAAGGTAGGGGTGAGCAACTTGGACAGCCCAAACTGGGATCGGACCGGACCTGACCGAACCGACGGGTTTGGTTAGGTTCTCGAGACTATCGGTCCGGTTCTCGGTTCCTAAAAACGGAACCGATTTTCAAGCGGTTCGATTCCTGGTTCCAAGAGGAAACCGGATCGGACCGGACCGACTATTTACTATATATTTTTGGTATTTTTTCTTCAAAATTAATAAAATATGAACTAAACTCTAAGTGAACTTTATTATCATAAATTCATTAATAAAAATTAGTAAAATGTGAATTAAACTCTAAGTAAACAAATTCATTGACAAAAATTAGTAAAATGTGAACAAAACCTTAAGTGTTTAACTAAAAAAAAAAAAATCTAAACTCTAAGTGACCGGTTCCATTAGACCGGATCGGATCGACGGTCCGGTTCCTGGTCCTAGAACCAACCGGTTCGATCCGAGGTTCCCAAAATTGAGAACCGATTTTCTCGATTCAATTTTCGGTTCCACCTTGAAATTGGATCGGATCGAAAATTGATCACCCCAATGTCAAGGTTCACGAATTGATGCGTCATTATCCCTTTCTTTTTTTATTTCGGCTTCTGCCCAATTGATTCTTCCGTGGGCTCTTCTTCTTGAGAGGATTGAGGTTCAGGAGGAGGAGATCGAAGAACGTCGTCCGTCCATCGGGTCCTTGCTTTTCTTCCTGCCTCCTCCTTTCGAAGCTCTTTTTGGCCGCAACGAACGCAGCTGCAGCGCGGCGCGAGCTTCTGGGTGATCGAAATTCGGAGGGGAGACGGAGAGGGAGCGCGCGCGAGAGGGACCGCCACCACCACCGCGCGATGTCGTTCTCGCGCCTGCCCACCAGCTCCTTTCCCTTCTCCCGTTTCTTCAAGTAAGCGGCTGATGATCTCGCTTCGACCCGGTTGCGTTTCGTGTTTCTTTTTTACCCTGCCGCGTGATTTCGAACCGTTAAATTTCTGGGTGTTGAGTCGATTCCGGTTATAATGGTTTCTGACTTTCGTTCTAGTTCTGTATCTGCTCGATTGGGCATGCTCAGTTAGACTGGTTCTCTTAAAAGTTGCTTGGTGCTGTTCCAATCACATTGAGAAGAGACCCAGTTGAAACAAATGGGTTTTCCTACAAAAGAGGAGACAGATAAAAGAAGGGGAGGGGGAGGATGAATCCTATGCCCATGTGGATGAATCAGTGATTCTCAGGAGACATGGTGGATTGTGGGGGCATGAGTTTCAATTGCAGGAAAACCTGTGCCTGTGTAATTCTTCCGTAGGTCGAATTGGGTGTTTAATTGTTGGAGTAATGGTTGGAGGGTCGAAGGTGGATGCGTGGGTGTGATGACTTGTGTGCCTGTTCGATATCCGCATGAAGCTTTGGAAGCTTTCGCTAGCACTGTGTCATTTAGTCTAAGAACATTGATGTCCTGTGATATGGGCAATGATCTGATCAGGAAATCATAAAGTGAGGGTGATTGATCTTTCTGTATCTGCCTTTTCTTCCTGATATTGAAGGCCTACGTTTAGCAGAGATTATGGATGTTATAAGGTGTGAATGTGGTCAAGTCATGCTTTGAGCCTTTTACAAATGGCGCTAATTGCCTTTTAGCATGGTAGCTGATTGTTGTCTCTGCCCCTTGGTTGTCGTTTCAAGATGAAGTTATGGACATAATATCAATTTCTTGTGTCCTTGTCCAGTTCATGGAGGACTTCACCGGTTCTTGTTGTGCTGAGTTGATACTTGAACCTGAAAATAAAAAAGCCTTCTTTTTGCACGAGTAGGCTGGTTAGTTACAGAGGTAAAAGTGACACCACCGATATCATGTAACATGTGGTCGGCTCTTCCTTTTTTTACCTCGTATTTGCTTCTCCCTTTGCAGTTTCCAGTTTGCTAATATTCCTGCTATAGCCATGGATGATCTTGGCCTTCTTTGTTTTCTCTCTTTGTACTTTTGTTCTTTGCCTTTAGATTTGTACACCATTTCCCCTTTCCACAGGCAGTTGGAGCAAGAAGCAGAAACGGTAGTGAGGGTGTTGCAGCCTGGACCTCTGGGAATCATAGAGCACAAGTTCTCCACCGAGGAGATAAACGAGGCCAATGCCACAGTCCGCCGAGCAGTAGAAGCTTGGAGAAGAAGTGCCGAACTAGAGAAAAGAAACCCGTTCTTGAGAGATTATATCGAATCGTGAGGGAAGACCTATTGCTCCAACTCATCACCATGCATAAGCTATTCTGATGCTCTGTTCAGAGTATGCGTACAAAGTCTACTTCCCACAACATCCATTTCGGTGCTGTTTTGGTCGCTAGGAATTGGTTGCTGGTAGGAATCGTAGAAGTAACGAGTGGAAGGCATCCTCATTCCTTCTTTTCCAACCCTTTTACTAAATTGACTGGTATGTTTGCGGAAGGATGTGTACTCCATGCACTTTTTGTTGGTTAAGAAAGCATATCAATAAGAATGCAAACTAATTGTGCTTGCTGGCACGGCGCCTTTCAATTACGCACCGAATGACTTTATTCTACCCTGTGAGGGGGTACCTAATAGTCTTGTCTCCTAGTTGTAACCAAAAGAGCTTGGTTGGAGTTTCCAACAGGCTTGCTTCTAGGTGGTCTGCCAAGCTTTTGAGTTCTTTCTATAGTGCTAAAACCGGAGGTACATTTCCGAGTTCCATCATTGCAGGTTTGATCTTTTCTTTGCTGCACTTTCTTTTACGGACTCATAACGGGAAAGGAACACGGTAGCAATTACCCCGGATGATTAATTCACCGTCTTCAACGTTCTTTGTTCTGAGAAATTGGTCAAAATGCTGTCTGTTGGTCGTACTTTGAAAAAGTAGACACTGTTCTTGATTGTTCTCTGCTCCAGTTCCTCAATAACTTTGCATATGGATAGCGATGGATTGTCGATGTAATTCTCTGTTTCGCCTCCTTCCATTCTCGCCGGCAGTGTAAGTTGTTTAACGACACGTCGCATGATGGTTTTACATCGAGTGTACACATCTATGTCAGAGCGCATATCGTCATGTGCGCAAATTACGCATGTCTAACTCGATTCCCATTTCAGAGTTCAATCTATGCGAACCGGAAAAACAGATGAGTTCTGTCATGAAAAGAACGCAATGAACTCCAGCAATGTATGGAGCTCACTATCATCTCAACAATGCCTATCGAACTGTTCGTTTCTTATTGTTAATCTCATAATTGCGGTTGCACGTTTTGAAATAAGAACGCTATTCACGCGAAAGTTACCTATGTGTCTGGAAAAAATGACATTTTGGCATCCAGGGAAAATTGTCTAAATCGTCATAAATCTATTGCATGGTGGCCAATTCATTTTTACACTATTTAGTTTGGCAAATTTAGTCTTAAATCTATTTGACGATTTGTCAATATAGTTTTTTTTACGTGATCAGCACTAACATCAATAATTTGGCTGGAAAGATTACATTGGTAAATGATTAAAAGATTTATGATTAAATTGAGTAGATTGAAAGTTTAGGGTTGAATTTACCGTCATTTTAGGGCAATTATTCCCGACGTTGGCGTCGGCTAAACAAATTCGAGAAAGGGAAATTGGGGTGGTTTTTTTATTTTTTTTAAGCTTCTGGTCTGGATGCACGTAGTGAAGAATATTCCCCACTTCAAGAGTGAGATTTTCCTCGAGCGGAAATACTTTTCGACTGTTGATGATGGAACGTGCACCCACAGGCCTAATTTTTTTGCCTCCTTCTCATTTGGCTTTCCGCCATTGTCAACAGGCCTAAACTTTCTTCTTTTGGGCAATCCGATTTCAATAATACTACTAAAACACACATTAATTTCTAAAATGAAGTGTGATTGGCCGTGACTACGAGACGATCGATTGAACAAGTACGATTTGAAATCCTTCTTCATTGGTAGTGAAATCACATAGCCTACAGTGCGTGCCAACTTTTAGCTAAAAGAGTTGCGTGCACCGTTTGTCGTTTGATTTGAGCATAGACAGATTTGATGGACCTCACATATAAGAATTATAAGATTTTATGCATCTCACGTCGCTCGAAACTCGAATCACCGGTCGTTCTCGGTGCACTCGCTACTTATCTGAAATTTGCCATTCGAATCATTCGCTTGAATTGTGACATGTCGTTGCAATACTGCGTATCTACATCCCATGCAAGTTAAACATGCTCGGGAGCCATGTTTGGCTGCACCGGTTACGTGCGAGTTCAATACACTTTGACTGTTAAGTCATCTACATACCGAGCGTGACTCCCGAATTCTCTAATTTTTTTTTTTACCATAGGATCCTTTATCAATTAGGTGGCTCAAGAATCATCTACCAACGATCCTAGCTTTTGGATTGATAAATATCTCTTTATTCTAAAGAAATTCCCGAAAGCGATACTCATTCGCCTACATAAATTTCATGGGACGCGCAAATCATTTGATGCCTTAAGATTACATTTAGAGTGATAAAATGCAAAAGAAAACAGAAAGACCTCAAAAAGCAAAAGATCAAAAAAAAAAAAGAGAAGAAGGCTGCCATCTTCCATAGCGTGCAGCCATCAGGGTTAGAAAACAAAGCTACCAAGAAGTCCGCCTTTTCGTATTCGTAAGACAATCTCACTCGCGTGTGCTAAACGTATTATTGCTATAATGAGGGAAAACTGAAGAAAGATGCAAATGCTTATCTTTAGTCTCTATATCCAAATAGCTCTGGCCTCTCGGAGAAGAGGGACCAAAGTCCCCCTCACCTGGTGGCTCATGAGCTCGTTCGGGCCGCCGACGTACTTCTGGCCGATGAACACGGTGGGGACGACCTCACGCCGCCCGAGCTGGACCAGCGCGCGCTCGACCTGGTTGCTGTTCGGGATCTGGTCGAGCTCGTACACCGTCAGGTTCGCGCCGTAGCTCAGTATGAGCGACTTCACGGTGTGGCTCATGCAGCACGTGCTCTTGCTGAATATCACCACCGGCTTGTCCTTCACGAGCCCTGCCAGCACCTCGTCCATGCCGCTGGACGATGACGTATCCGAAGCCTCGAGATAAAAGAGTTCGTGTGTGTGAGCTTAGTGTGCTTTGAGCTCGTGCTTTTGGGTCTGCCGCTTGTGAGAAAAATGGCTTGGCTTTGAGGTCCTTTTATAGAAACTCATCAGATGTACAGTGAATTCACTTTTTTTTGGCCGCTTATCTATCACAATTTAAAGTTAGGTTTTGCAAAAATAATACTAAGAGATAAAAAGGGTTTATTTACAATCTCTGTAGGGGGAAGAACAATATTATACCGTACATAGATCTTATTCCTATAATAACCTCATCATTAAGTGATGGCGACCCTAGTGTCACAAGTTGCAATGTCCTTTAGCTCGATGCACAGTGTATATAAAACATATTTTAGGCCATGTGAAGGGACTGTGTTGTCATCTAGAACTTAAAAAGAATGGAGTATATTCCCATGCATGCAGTGTTTTACGTGGCCTGAATTGAGGACGTATTGTCCCGATGAGCCCGAAGACTAACATAGATCCTAATCAATCGGAGATCTCTCTAGAATGGTAATCTGGTGTTTTGCGGCATGAGCACTTGAACTAGGCTGAATTTGGAAGACTCCAAACCCTATTATTTTTTAAATTTATTTAGTTACAGCGGCAAACTCTAATTAGGTGACGGTTTCAGTTTTCCTTCGTCCGTGATCAGGGGAAATTTTCTCGAATCAAACCTTTGATTGGTGGGTACAGTTATGAATATCACAAATGCAAACTTAATTAGATATAAAAATGGGCGAATGCCCCTTTTTTTGTAACTCACCAATCGAAAGATTAGTCTAACAAAGTTTTCTCCAAGTTTAGATGGAGAAAAAATATGGAAAAGTACCAAAAAAATTCTAAATCTATTGTATTGGTACCAATTCAGTTATAAATCTTTCAATTGTACCAATTTAGTCTTAAAACTCTTTATTTTGGTACCAATTCGATTCATTTGATTAATTTAGACCGGAAATCGTTGACGTGGACACCAACTGTCCTACATGGCACGACCGGTTCTGACATTGACATTTTAAAATAAAATTTCAAATTTTTTATTAATTTTTTCTTTCATTTTTTTTCCTTTCCTTCCTCTTCCCTCCGCCAGTTGCTAGCTTCCATGATGATCGACTGAGGCCGCCGGCCATAGGGGAGGCCGGCCCTTGGCGAGGGCCGACAAGGGCTAGACGAGGCCGCCCCTTGCTAGATCCAGTGAGGGTACCCTCGCACAACCCTTACCAGAGGCCAGCGAAGGCCGGGATGCCCTTGTCGTCGTGTGGTTCCTCGCTAGATCCGGCAAGGGGACCCTCACCCAGCCCTCACCAGAGGCCGGCAAAGGCCGGGATGCCCTCGTCAGCCTCGCCATCGCGAGGCCCCTTGCTAGATCTAATGAGGGCATGGGTGGCCTCGTCTAGCCCTTGCCAAGGGCCGGCCTCCCCAATGGCCGACGAGGGTATCTTGGCCCTCGCCCTCGCTGGCCGCCGACGGCCTCTACTGGCCATCATGGAGGCTGGTGACCGACGGAGGGAAGAGGAAGGAAAGAATACAAAAAGGAAAGAAAAAAAGAATAGAAAGAAAACATAAGAAGTAAAGAAAAGGGAAAATAAAGAAAAAATTAATAAAAAATTCAAAAAATTATTTTAAAAAGTCCACGTTAGTGATTTTTGACCTAAATTGGCTGAATGGATTGAATTGGTACCAATTTAATAAGGTTTAGGACTGAATTGGTACCAATACAATTGGTTTAGGACTTTTTTGTTACTTTTTCCAAAAAAATATGGTCCTTGTTAAGGTGCACTTGTGAGGGTGTTATGTGAAAGAAGTCCCATGTTAGAAATGTGGTATAATGTGAGCAGTTAATACATCATATTTGCCCTATAACTCATTAGCTTAAATTTTTGAATGAAAGTGGGTCATATTAAATATAATGACGAGCTCAAATTTAAACTCCCCCTCGATGATGTCCTTAGGTGAAAGTACTAGTTTTGTTGCATCAATCCAATGAGTAGTATAGGAGCTGATAGTAGATCAATGGCCACTCCTAGTATGTATTAGCTTTTCACTGAACTTGGCGGGGCAAGGCGATTGAGGTAGAGGTGGGAAAATTACCAAAAAAAGTTATAAACCTATTATACTTATGCCAATTAGTCCTAAACCTTTCAATTTGATCAATTTAATTCTAAACCTTTTGAAAATTTGTCAATGTAGTCCATCTGGCCAATTTTGATCGGAAATCCACGACGTGGGTGCTGGCCTTCCTACGTAGCACTACTGGCATTGACATTGATAATTTTTGTAATTTATTATTATTATTTTCTGATTATTTTATTTTTTTAATAATTTTGTTATTTTTTTTCCTTCTTCCTCCACATTTGTCAGCCTCCTTGAAGGCCGGCGATTGACCATAGGTGAGAGCTAACAAGGGCTAACCTCGCTAGCTGAGCAAGGCTCACTTCGCGGGGGCGACAGGTGAGGTAACCTTGTTGGTATCCAACGAAAGTCGACCTCGCCGGCTTCGGGTCTATTTAGCCTCATGCAAAGCTGGCGAGGGCAAGCCTTGCTTGAGGCCGGCGAGGCGACCTCACCTATCGCCCCTATGAGTCGAACCTTGTTGGCTCTCGCATGGAAGAAGAATGAAAAATAAAGAAGAATAAAAAAACTATAAAAAATTTAGAAAAAAATAAAAATAAAGTACAAAAAAATGTCCATGTTAGCACCATCAGTGCCGAGTATGACAACCACGGTCCACATCAACGATTTTCGGCCAAAATGGCAAGATAGACTATATTGGCAAATTTTCAAAAGGATTAAGACTAAATTGGCCAAATTGAAAGGTTTAGTACTAAATTGGCACAAATGCAATATGTTTAAAACTTTTTTTTGGTAATTATTCCCATATAAAATCTTAACCTATTGCTCAATTAAGATCATAAGACTTTACCGCTCAAGCTGTGTTATGTACTCATAACATCATCAAAACATCATGTTTACCAATACATTGGATGATTTTGCATTGTACAAGAATTCGAATCTTAACACTCACTCTCTTAATTTGCATTTATTGGTACAAAGCGTCCGCAAAGTACATATATATATATATATATATATATATATATAAATGTAATTAACCAAACAAATGTAAACCAACCAAAGTAGTCATCACTTATTCACCCATTTATTTAAGGAGCAATACCCTCTTGTGCTTATGTCCCGGTCATCGGTGGCGCACTGGTACTCGCCTCCCGCCCCTAAGTCACTGGCACCCTACTTGGGTTCATCGAGATCGTGGCTGGGTCTAGGTCCACATAGGCTAGGCCCAGGTCGCTTGAGGCTGGGCCTAGGACCCCATGCTCGTGTTTGGGTCCATAAAGGTTGGGCTTGAGACCTTGGTGCCAGTGACTAGGTACCCAGCTGCCATGCCTAAGTACCCAGCTCTTGCGCTTAGGTCATTGGCACTCGACCTAGGTTCATTGAGCCCGACTTGGGTACATTGAGGTTTGGGCTAGTTCCTCTACGGTCGAGTTTGGGGCCAGGTCCACAAAGATGGCCTAGGTCTCTTAGGTTTAGGTTGAGACCTCAGTACTTGTGTCATGGTCCACAGAGGCTATGCTCGAGTCCCTCAAACCTAGGCCCAAGACCTTGGACTCATGCTTGAGTCCCTGACCATGCCCGAGTAATCTTACTCTCGTGCCCAAGTCATTGGCACTTGGCCCAAATCCATCATAGTCAGGCTCGGTTCTCTTAAAGCTGGGCCCCGGACCATTGAGTTTAGGCCCAAGACCTAGGCCATTGCCGAGATCGTGTCCTCAATGGACCTACCTAGGCACCTAGCTCCTATGCCCAAGCCATTAGCATCCGGCCGAGTCCATTGTGGCTCGACCCAGTTCCTCGGTAGTTTGGCCCAAGTCCCTCAAGGTCGAGCCCGAGACCCCGTTGCCTATGTCTAGGTCCTTGGTAGCCATGCCTAGGCACCCAACTCCTACGCCCAAGTCACTAGCACCAAGCCCGGTTCCATCGAGGTCGGACCTGGGTCCCTTGAGGCCAGGCCCAAGTCTCCCGAGGCTAGACTTGGGACCTTGGTGCTCTTAACTGGGTCCTAAATGGTCATGCTCGAGTACCCAGCTCTTCGCGAAAGTCACTAGCGCTTAGCCGGGTCCATCATAGTCGGGCCCAATTCCTTGATGGCAAGGCCCACGTCCACAAAGGTGGGGCATAGGTCCCTTGAGGCCTGGCTCAAGAACATGGTGCTCGTGCCTGAGCACATGGAGGTCGAACTTGAGTACCTTGAGGTCAAGCCCGAGTATGTAGCTTCCTCGCCCAGTCACTATCACCTAGCTTGGATCCATGGAGGTCTGGCCTCGTTCCTTAGCGATCAGGCGTAGGTCCATAGAGGCTAGCCCCAAGTCTCTCAAGGCCGATCCCAAGACTCTGATGCCCATGCTTGGGTCCATAGACATCCAAGCATTGGAGCTCCCTTATCGACTCGGCAAGCTAATTCATGGAGTCGCCTATTCTCCAAATGCAACAATTTAAGGAGAAAAATTTATGAGAATTTGAGCCCGAGTTGGGTTGGGTCTGAGTCAGATTGAATAAGGGTCGCTAAAATTGTATTCCATAAAAATGAGTCAATTTGGGTCGGATCATTTTCGATATATCCGACTCACTCGTTTGACAGGCGTTTGACAAGCTAAGGATTGCTAATGTAATCATAAACTTTCCAATTATTCAATGTAGTCTTGAATCTTTTCATGGTTATTCCATGTAATCCATCCAGCCAATTTAGGCTAGAATCACTGACATGACCGTCCAATCAGCATTGACTATCCTACGTAGCACAACTGGCAATATGATGAGTCTGACTCCATTCAAAATGATGTCATTTAGAGAGATTTTATAATTTTTTTATTCTTTTATTTTCTTTTCTTTACTTTTGCTCACTAATCATATTCTCGGAAAGAGCTGATAGGGTCATCGAGGCCTCAGCAATGGCCTTCAACCCTTGTCCAAATTTGGGTGAGGGCATGCTAACAAAGGTGACAAGGGATGTGAGCGACAATCAAAGGTGAGATTGTGAGGGTTGTGAGTGACAACCACAGGTGAGGACCTATGGGTCATATCTATGATTGTTGCTCACAAGGTGAGGGGCGAGGGCACGTGGGATTGTTGCTCACCCGTGGTCGACGAGAGCGTGTAGGCCTCCTATGGTCGGCAACCCTGGCTATCGTTGAGGCCCCAACAACTCCTGTCAGCCCTTTCTGGTAGAGGTAAGAAGATGAATAGTATAGAAGGAAAGAAGAGGAAAAAAAGAAAAATGATAGAAGAAAAAAGAAGAAAAATGAAAAAATTGAAAAAAAATAAATTAAAAAACTACATAATTTCATGTAAGATCATCCACGTCAGATACTGGCTGTGCCACATAGGATGGTCTATGCTGACTGAACCATCACGTCAGTGATTTCTGGCTTAAATTAGCCGGATGGACTATATTGAAAAATCGTTAAAAGGTTTAGGTCTACATTGGGTGAATTGATAAGTTTACAATTGAATTAATAGCCATACAATAGGTTTATGAATTTTTAGACAATTTTCCTATATTTGCTTTCCACCTTTTCATCAATATTGGTTTTTTTTTTTGGGGGGGGGGGGAGGTTGAATCAAATATCCCCATTCATTGTGGTATATTAATTAAAATCAATAAAACTTAATTGTATAAATGGCATAATTTCAATATGTCACGTGGTGTATCCGTCCTACATTAGTCATCTTTCCAAAATAATACAGAAAAAAAATAAAACACAAGGAATAGTGAATCGCGTGAGAAAGACACAAAGGAGCCTCCTCCTTTGCTAAAGATATATATACCCTCATCCTGTCTCCGTGGAATCTCCCTCCGCACAAAAACCACGTATGCTTCTACTTTTGTAAATATCATGGTACAGTGTGCATATTGACAGGATCATCATCCTCGAGATTTGGTTCTTCCAAAGCATTATATTCACACATCGAGAAGACTTCAGTTCCATCGGGAAGTCACAACGTCGTGTTTCACGCCTCACGAAACACAGCTTTGCCTTGAAGAAAAGCATCAGTTGATCGCCCCTTTTCGCAGAGAAAAACGCACATCGGATGGTCCCCTGAAATAGAGAAAGAGAAATAACCGAAAAGGTAATCTGAAGGTCGATCTTTGGTTATCGCACGCGAGCATAGCTCATGGAGAAACGAGATGAGCGAATAAAGTGCATATGAATGCTTGATTTGCTAAATCAGAGAAACCCTAATCTCCCTCTCTTTGATGCCAGGAACCCACCTCGGATTGCAAAATTCCAGGTTCATGTACACTGTATAATGTAGAAATACCGCTTAAGTTGACTTTAGTCTTATCGTGAGCTAAGCGAGTCGTGCTAAATATCTATGGTTTCCAGCTTAGTTTCTTTACTTGCTATCCAAGGATTCCGATACGATTCCGACAAGTTCAGCTTTCCTATTTCCCTTCGATGCGCGAGTATAGTCTTTTGACTTGGACAAGTAAATTTTAATAGTGTGAGACATAAAAGAATGTTTGAATTCTCTCCATTTGAGGACGTAATATACATCTCAAATTTATCCCCCCAAACGGAGAATACACAGATCGACTTGATTTGAACGACTGAAATTTATTATTATTTTTATTTTCCATATCCCCCAAACGTAGAATACAAAGATCGTGCACACTGTCACCTCTCTACCAGAACCGCCCCTCCCTCTCTCCCTCTCCTCGAGAGCAAAGGTCGCAATCTCAGATCTGAGGTTGCCGGGCTTAAAAGACCTCCAATTTAGGATCCCCTTAAGCCATTCACCTCCTTAGCCATGGCCAGATGGCCGAGAAAGCGAGAGGATGTGATTGTACCTAGGTCTTTCGATGAATTGTTAGCGTGTCAATTTTTTGAGCAAAAAATTGCAAATATACACCTAATTTAGAGGATCTCTACCACAATTTATAAGAAAACACTATTAATCAAGATCCGAAGTAAACAATTCTTATTCATTACCCGTAGATGTACTCAACTATTTGTTAAGGTACAAGTAGCATGGAGGGATTACATAACTTATGGGATGGCAGTCAGCTGCTATCTGACGCCAGACACTCCAACACCAACAAAAGGAAAACGTGAAAAAAAAAAAGGGATTTAGCCTTTTTGCATTTGAAACTACCTTAACCTGATGCTACGTTCAAGTTCCAATTTCTCCCGTGTTGCGTCGTTTTTTGAGCAACTTTAAATTTTGACTTAATACCATGAAAAACCCAAAACTAATATACATATAACTAATTTACTTCAAAATAATTTTTTTATCACAAAAAACGTCAAACTAGTACACACGTGACAAATTTAGCCTTTGTTACCGTTAAATTTTACTGTCAAATTTTTTAGTTAAATGACTCTTGACAGTTGACGGGTGTATCAATTTGAGGTTTTACCCTCCATTTGTCACAGGTGTAATAGTCTGTAATTTTTCGTGGTATTAATCCAATTTAACGAGGGATAAATTTATCGTAAATGTATTAGTTTAGGATTTTTGATTATCAAAAAATTAATTTGGAGTAAATTTATCATACGTATATCTGTCTACGATTTTTTGTGGTATTAACTCTTAAATTTATAAGAACCTTTGTTATAAATACTTCCTACTAAATCTTTGGCACTTTATACATGCCAATGCTTATTGGCTCTGTAAAAATTTAATAGAAGGAAAACAAAAAAAGACAATCTAAACCATGTGTCTTAGATGGTCTGACTTTCCAGGCTGCATGCACGTGGCAGAATCTGACCTTTTGAAAATTACATGAGGTGTCTTTTCTAGGGAAAAGCATATTATAGATCTTTTCTTATCTCTGGACAAAGTTGAAAAGTGGATGCATTTCGCGTCACGTCCCTGATTCGATAGGGTGGCTCGAATTCTAAATAAGAAGGGAAAAGAAAAGGAAAAAAGAAAGGGGGAAAAGAAGGAAAAGAAACAGAGAACAGAAGACGAGGGGAAGAGAGATAAAAGTGGGGTCCTTCTTTTGGTGATTACATGGATCCATGTAATATTCAGACATTATCGTAATCAATAAAACAATCTTATCTTCTGTCTCCCTTTTTATCTGTTTTCGGCCGAATAATTGATTCGCTGGGCAACTTGAGTCAAGTGCCAAACAAACCTACATAACAGAAGGCATTTCAGCCCACTGGGTTCGAGTTGAAAATGTTGATGCATGCTTATCTAAATCCCTAGAAAATATAGATTGTCTGAGTGCATAAGTAGCGATGTTGTAATTAGTTATTGGTACGTAGATACATTGCATGAGATATAAGTGTCAATGGTCTATACCTGTTGCGCAATGAGACCATGCAATCCACCACAATCGCGAGATGATGGAGAAATGATCGAGAGATAGGCACGCGGTAATTTATGTCTCTCGATCCCAAGCTCTGATTACACCCAATTAATCCCAAGCTCATATCACACCTAATCAACTTTCTCCTAGTGTTTCACACAATTTTTTAAAGGAATTTTCTTCTCAAAACTCTGAGAGAGTAACCCTAGTAGTACCCTCGAGAGGCTCTCATATGTAATACTCATAAAATGTCACAACATAGGTTGAGAACAAGCCTAAATCCCATGTTTCCAAGACCCAGGTGCCCACTCCATGCCTATCATGGCTAGGCGCCTGGGGCTTCACCGACTATGGGTGACCAAAGTATGAAGGGAAAAGTGTCAGAAAAGTCATAAACATATTGCGTTTGTGCCAATTCAGTCCTTCTAGCTAATTTTAACGTGATATTGCTGATGTGGACGCTGGCCAGTCTATGTGGCATCGCTAGCATTGACATGGACAACTTTCAATAATATTATAACATTTTTTCAAATTATTTATTTTTCTTTTCTTTTCCTCCCTTTCTTCGTCTGGAGATCAGAAGGAGGCTAGGGCCGGCAAGGCTCGCCCTCGCCAACAACGGTGAAGGCCAGCCTCACCCAACTGCTGGCGAGGCTCGAGCCCTCATTAGAGGCCATGAGGTCATGGCCTTCGACCTCACTGGATGGCCATAGGAGCGACCTTATATGGGCTGACGAGGGTCAAGCCTCGCTAGCCATGGGTGAGGCTTGACCTTGCCAGATTGGGTGAGGTCGTGCCTCGCCCAGCCACTGGGGAGGCTCAAGCCCTCGCTTGAGGTTGCGACCTCTTAGCCACTGGTGAAGGCTTGAGCCTCGCCGGTGAGGGCGAGTCTTGGCAGCGGCTGGGTAAGGCACAACCTAGCCGAATTAGGTAAGGTCAAGCCTCGCTAGTAGTTGGCAAGGTCAATCTCATTAGCCCTGGTCTCTAGGGAAAAGAAAAAAAAATAAAATAAGGAAAAAGAAAATAAAATTAAAAAAATTAAAAAATATCAAATTTTATTAGAAGTTGTCCACGTTAGTGTTGACGGTGCCACGTAGGCTGGCCGACGTCCATGTCAATAATATCCAGCCAAAATTAGCCGGAAGGACTAAATTGACAGTAAGATAAAATGTTTAGGATTGAATTCCAAAAATAGGTTAAGGAATAAACTACCATCAATGTAATAAATTTGGGACTTTTTTCCAAAGTATGACTATAGTCGGCCTATGGCCTCCTATAGTATTACTAGGGGCAAGCACTTCATCCTTGGACGCCTCACCAAACTCCATCCCGAGCTTGTCTAACATCTTTGAGATTCGATCCTCACTTGAGCCGTTGGCCAAAACTCAAGACATACTTAAATGGTGTACTGACTAGGGCGATGCATCATGCCCCATTCACAACTGAAGCAAGCGATCGATCAAAAAAATAGACGGAGTAAGGAAATAGACCGGACACCTAATTTACATGATTTGGTCTAGTGACTTACATCCACGAGGAGAGCAACAACGAATTCCACTATAAATCAAGTGATATAACGGAGATTATAACTACACTTGAGTCATTCAAATACTCCTAGTGTTTCCCTACTCCCAATTACACCCAATAACTCAAACAATGTGTAACCTCATAATTCCTTATAAAATAATCTCTCAATCTTACAAAGAAATTAACAAATCTTATTGAAACCAAGTGATCGAACAATAATATAAAAAAATAAGAAAAATAAATAGGACACCAAATTTATGTGGTTCGGTCGTAATTAACTATGTTCACGAAGAAAGCAGCACGAAATTTCAGTTTAGATCAAGCGATGCAGCGAAGATTATAACCACACTTAAGTTACTTAAATACTCTTAGTGTTTTCCAAGCCCCAATTATACCCAATAACTCATGTAGAATTTAGCCCCATAATTTCTCACGAAATAATTTTTCAATCTCACAAAAGAATTACACAAATTCTTATTACAAGAATTTAATCGACTACAACACACTCGGATATCTTCATGATGTAATTCACAAGCAGAAGCTCATCTTTGATGATCTTCACAAATAACATCCCCTTCTTATTTATAGGCAAGAATTTGATCCAAATTAGGAAACCTTTTTTTAGGAAACCTTTTCTAATTAGGAAACCTTTTCCAACTAGGAAACCTACTTGAATTAAGAAACTTTCCTTTTCGAGCTCAAAAAACGAGACATAATTTTAACACATAAGATTTAATTGGCTTCAAAACTGAAGGCTTTCAAGGTGTAATTCATGAAGAAACCTCTTTGATACTCTTCACAAAGAACATCCCCTTCTTATATATAGACAATATCTTTGATCTAAAATAGGAAACTTTTTTCTAAGAAACCTTCTCCATTAGGAAACCATTCAACTAGAAACCTACTTGAATCAGGAAATTTTCCTTTTCAAATTTAAACTCGATACATATTTTAACAATATCCATAAAAAATTCTCCAAACTCAATTGCTCGAGAGATTTCATAATTTTGACTTGAATTGAATGCACGTGCGATCAACAGTCTCGATGGGTTTGGCTCACATAGTCTAGGAACCATGCAACATTTTCTTATTATTTCACCGGAAATCAAAGCTATGATTGGCCTAGACATCACCGACCGATCGTTTAACCCATAGGCCATTGCTACTATTGGCGAAGAATGACACGATTGTAATACGCAGACGTTGACTGCATATTACGCGGCGAATATATCAGCACTCAAGCTCAGCAGAATATTTTCTTCCCAAATCGAATAACCGCAAAATGTGCAGAAGCGACGATAACGTCGTGGGGCCTTCATAGGAATATATTTTTCTCCTTGTACGGATGCTTTTGTTGACCTATGATTTTTCTTAGTTTCGGTAAATTAGATGATAGTGGGACTTTACCATTCAATCAAAGGCAGGACTTCCTCGGAATCTCATGTTTTGTCTCACTTCCCTTCACCTTTCGGTTTACTTGAATTTGATAGCAATGCGATTCTGGATTGTATTATATGTAGAAAAGTGTGCAAATCCAGTAAGATGAGGTAAAGCATCTTTGGCTTCAGCACATTTTGTGAATAAGTGATGACAACTTTGGTTTGTTATATTTGTTTGGTCGAAAATATGGGTTGAAAATCATATTCTCGAAAGCTTCCTAAATATACTTTGCGCGCGCTTTTGCCTATATATGAGAGTGAATGTTAATATTCGAATTCTTGAATAATGTAAAATCGCGCAACGTATGTATTGGGGTTTTTTTTTTGGGGGGGGGGGGTGTAAACATGATGTTTTGATGAAGTAATAACATAGTTTGAGCAGTAAAGTCTTATGACCTGAAAGTAGAAATAGGTCAAGAGTACATATGTGTTGAGGTAACATGTTATTGGCCAACTAGAATATATATTTCTGCTTCCCCTTCATCTAGGTGTTGTTTTGCACTAGTGTTATCTCAAGTTGAATTTCAACCTTGGCCCAATCAAGTTTGGCATATTTTAACATGGACAATATTTGCCCTTCAACCTCTACCTCAATCGCCTTGGCCTAGCCAAGTTCAGCGAAAAGTTGTTATATACTAGGAATTGCCACTAAGCAACTGTCGGCTCCTATACCACTTGTTAGACCGATGCAACAAAAATTAACTAGTATTTTCACTCGAGGACATCACCAAGAAAGAGTCTAAGTCTGAGTCCATCAATTTATTTAGTAGAAACCACATTCATTTAAAAATTTAAGCTAATGAGTTATGAGTCAATTATGGTACATTAACTGTTTCACATTACACCACATTTTCAAAGTGTGACTTTTTTCACCTAACACCCTCACACGTGCCACTTAACAAAGACCATATTTTTTCTCCATCTAAACTTGGAGAAAACTTTCTCTAACTAATGTTTCGATTGGTGTTACAAAAAATGGCATCATCCATTTTTATATTTAATTAAGTTTGCATGTGAGATATTCATATCTGTACCCACCAATCAAAGGTTTGATTGGAAGGAAAACTCAAACCATGCCTTGATTAGAGTTTGCCGCTGTAACTAAAGAAAAGAATAGGGTTTGGAATACTACAAATTCAGCGTAGTTCAAATGGTCATGCCACAAAACACCAGATTACCATTCTAGAGAGGTGTCCGATTGATTAGGATCTTTCTTCGTCATCGTGACAATATGTCCTCAATTCAGGCCACGTAAAAACACTGCATGCATGGGAATATATTCCACTCTTTTAAGTTCTAGAAGACAACTCAGTTCCTTCATATGGCCTAAAATATGTGTTATATACACTGTGCATCGAGCTAAAGATTGCAACTTGCGACACTAGGGTCGCCATCACTTAATGATGAGGTTGATATAGGAATAAGACTATGTACGCTTCCACATAATATTGTTCTTCCCCCTACAAAGATTGTAAATAAACCCTTTTTATCTCTTAGTATTATTCTTGCAAAACCATAGTTAAATTGCAAAAGATAAGCGGCACAGAAAAGTGAATCCACTGTATAACTGACGAGTTTCTATAAAAGGACCTCAAAGCCAAGCCATTTTTCTCACAAGCAGCAAAAGCACACTAAGCTCACCTCCACGAACTCTATTATCTCAAGGCTTCGGACACGTTGTCGTCCGGCGGCATGGACGCGGTGCTGGCAGGGCTAGTGAAGGACAAGCCGGTGGTGATATTCAGCAAGAGCACGTGCTGCATGAGCCACACCGTGAAGTCGCTCATACTGAGCTACGGCGCGAACCCAACAGTGTATGAGCTTGACGAGATCCCAAACAGCGAGCAGATCGAGCGCGCGCTAGTCCAGCTCGGGCAGCACGAGGCTGTTCCCACCGTGTTCATCGGCCAGAAGTACATCGGCGGCCCGAACGAGCTCATGAGCCACCAGGTGAGGGGCACTTTGGTCCCTCTTCTCCGAGAGGCCAGAGCTATTTGGATATAGAGACTAAAGTCAAATATTTGCATCTTTTTTTAGTTTTCCCTCATTATAGCAATAATACGTTTAGCATACACAAGTGAGATTGTCTTGCGAATATGAAAAGGCGAACTTTTTGGTAGCCTTGTTTTCCAACCTTAATGGCTGCACGCTATGGAAGATGACAGCCTTCTTCTCTGGTTTTTTTCCTCTTTTGCTTTTTGAGGTCCTTTTGTTGTCTTTTGCATTATATCACTCTAAATGTAATCTTATGGCATCAAATGTATGTGAGTCCCATGAAATTTATGTAGGCGAATGAATATCGTTTTCGGGAATTTCTTTAGAATAAAGAGATCTTTATCAATCCATCAATCCAAAAGGATCTTTGGTAGATGATTCTTGGGCCACCTAATTAATAAAAGATCCTATGGTAAAAAAGAAGAAGAGAATTCAGGTGTCTGCGGCACCTAATTAATAAGGGCCGACAAGGTTCGCCAGGGCCTCAACGAAAGCCAGGGTAACCGGCCCTAGGTGAGGCTTGCGCGCACCCGGCCACATGCGAGCGACAATCCCACGGGTCCTTGTTTTATGCTCTCGCCTTGTGAGCAACGATCACATATATGGCCCATAGGTCCTTGCTTGTGGTTGTCACTTACAACCCTCGAGCCCTCATCTTTGATTGTACTCACATCCCTCGTCACCCTCGCCTGCATGCTAGTCATGACCATGGTTCAAAACTGGCCAGTTTCGATTCGTGGCCATGTGTGAACCGGAACCGGAACCGCCCTTCCGGTTCCGGTTCTGATTCCGGCTTTGAACCGACCGGTTCCGGTTCATAATTTAACAATTTTAAAAATAAATTATGAAATAAAAAAATTATGAATTATAAAATTATGAAATAATGAATTATTCAATATAAATTGTAATCAAAATATAAATTGTAGGGGTGATTAGTTTCCAGTTCAGTCCGGTTCCTGCTCGGAACCAGGAATCGAACCGGTAAGACCGTTCTCTTAATTTTAGAACTAGTAACCGGACCGTCAAATCATAAAACCGGAAACCGGACCATTGGCTCGATCCGGTTCTAGGCGGTCCAATGGAACCCTTTGCCCTTAACTAGTAAAGGATCGTAGCCACGAAAGGCATACAACTTCACATGCTCATGGCTTGGCTTGAGTTTTATACACAGCCCCTTTAATGGTCTCTTCATTCCCATTCGATGTGGGACTCTTGGCATTTGCATGAAGACAAGCCAAGAGTCTCACATTGAAGGTGTTCAAACCAAGCCGAGAGTCCCACATTGAATGGGAACGAAGAGGCATTAGAATCATTGTGTATAAAACTTAAGCCAAGTCTTGTAATTAGAGTTCAATACACCTAAGCCAAGCATTGTAATTACAGATTAATGCACTTACAATGCATGGCAATTAGAGTTCAAATAGTTTTATAAAAAAAACTAAATAATTAATCTTTTTAAAATTTCATTATTATTATTATTTTAAAGTAATTTGGAACCGAAACCGGCGGTTTCGGGCCGGTTCCAAAATTGTTGGAACCGGAACCGGAACCGGGCCCGTAGGCCACGGGCCGGTTCCGATTCCAAATTGAGGGCTCGATCAACGGGTCGGGCCCGGGTTTGACGGGGCTGGTTTCGGGCCAAAATCGGCCCGTGGCCATGACTACTGCATGCCCTTGCCCAAATCTAGGTAAGGGTTAACAACCATCGTTGACGCCTCAATGACCGAATCAGCTCTTTATGGGAAGATGAATACCGAGGAAAAGGAAAAAAAGAAAAGAAAAGAATCACAAAAATTATAAAATTCCTCTAAATGACGTCATTTTGAGCCAGACACGTCATATCGCTATCCGTACCACATGGAATGGCCAATATTAAGTAAACCATCATGTCAGCGATTTCCGATCTAGATTGGCCATATGGATTACATGGAAAAATCATGAAAATGTTCAAGACTACATTGGCTAAATTGAAAAGTTTATGACTAAATTGACAGTTGTTAGACCCGTTATACGGATGGGTCAAGTCAGTCGAAAATAATCCGAATCAAATTGACTCATTTTTATACGATATAATTTTAGTGACCCTTATCCGATTTGACTCAAATCCAACCCAACTCGAGCTCCAATTCTTAGCAATTTTTCTCCTTTAATTGTCACATTTGGAGAATAGGTGACTCCATAGACTATCTCGCCGACTAGATGAGGGAGCTCTGGTGCTCGGATTGTTTGTGGACCCAAGCACAAGCATCAGAGTCTTGGGCTCGGTAATGAGAGGCTTGGGGCTAGCCTTTGTGGACCTAGCCCTGACCATCGAGAAACTTGGCCCGACGTCAATGGATCCAGGCTAGGCGTTAGTGACTTGGGTAAGGGAATTGGGTACCCAGGCCTAACCTCGAGGGACCCAAGCTTGGCCTCTGTGGGCTTAGGCATGGGCACTAGGTTTTCGGGCCAAGCCTCAAGGGACCTATGCCTCACCTTTGTGGACTTGGGCCCGACTGTCAAGGAATTGGGCCTTTACTATAATGGACACAGCCGAGCGCTAGTGACTTTGGTGTAGATTTTGGTGTAGAGATGGGTACTCAGGCATGACCATTAGGGATCCAGCTAAAAGCACCAAGGTCTCGAGTTTAGCCTCGGGGACCCAGGCCTAGCCTCAGTGAAACGGGGCTAGGTGTCAATGACTCAGGAGTGGGAGCCAGGTACCTAGGCATGGCTATTAAAGACCGAGCATCAAGGCCTGAGCCAAACCTCGAAGGACTTGGGCCAACCACTATGGACTTGGGTACGGGCACCGAGGTCTTGGGCCCGACCTTGGGGAATCTAAGACTAGCCACTATAGATCTGGGCCCAACTACCGAGGAACTAGGCTTGATCACATGGACTTGGGTCGGACGCCAGTGACTTGGGCATAGGAGCTAAGTACCTGAGTAGGTCCATGGAGGACCTAAGCACAGGCTCCCTGTCCCAAGCATGGCCTAGGTCTTGGGCTCGACCTCGAGGGTCCTCGACCCAGCTTTTGAGGAACCAGGCCTAACCACGATAGACTTGGGCCAAGTGTCAATGACTTAGGCACGAGAGTCGGGTACCCAGGCATGGTCAGACTCACGCATACCAAGGTCTTGGGCCCAAGTGTTAAGCATAGCCTCCGTGGACTCGAGCACCAGCACCGAGGTCTTGGCCCTTACTTGATAAACCTGGGCCCTGACTTTGTGGACCTAGACCTAGATCTGAACCTAGCCATAAAGGAACCAGGCCTAACCTCGATGTACCCAAGTCGGCATCGATGAACCTAGGGCGAGTGCCAATGACTTAAACGTGGGAGCCAAGTACTCGGGCATGCATAGTGGGGACTCAGACATTGGCATCGAGGTCTCAGGCCTGACGTATATGAACTCAAGCACGGGCATCAAGTCTTGGGCTTAGCCTCAATGGACCTGGACCAAGCCACGATCTCAATGGACCCGAGCTGAATGCCAATGACATGGACATGAGAGATGAGTACCCGTGCATGGCCACTGGAGACTAGGACATGGGTACAAGAGGGTATTGCTCCTTCAACAAAAGGGTTGAAATTTGGTTCTTTACAAACCAATTAAAGCCATCATTACTTGGTTTTGCTTTATTAGACCCATTTAAACCCATATTTTAAATTTGAGGCTACCAATATTTCACCCAATTTAACAAATATGAGTTAAAATATGGGTCAATGACCCATTTAACGACCGTACAATAGATTCATGTCTTTTTGGATAATTTTGCCAAGCAAATACCAGTGTGGCTAATCCATCTAGGCATTATCATAAAGGTTACACACCCTTTCTATAAGAAGGTTCCAAGGTTTGAATCACAAGTACTTCATCCACTTAGAACTCAAAGGTTAGAGGTTGATGGGCCCGTCATTGCAACCCTGGCTACGTGCTAGAAGCACAAGCTATGAAGAAGTTCATTTTCGACATAACTCAAACTTGTAATCTCATGGAAGACAATATGACCCTTTTACCATTGCAATACCATACTCGATGACTTGTTACTTCTTCTTAGTTGAGTAATTAAATCCACAAAATGTGTTATTTGAGAGTTTTTTGTTTTTTAGGCAAACTATGGGAAAATGACACAAACAATCTTTGAAATTTGACTTAATGTGCAATGCGATTTTTAATTTACTTAATGTGGCCCTTGAACTTTTTTGTGCATGTTCAATATAGTCCTCTAACTATACAAAAATGTTCAATGTTGTTCCTACTATTGAATTAATGGAAGGACAACATTGAGCATTTTCATATAGTTAGAAGACTATATTGAACATGTATGAAAATGTTCAATGTTGTTCATAATATTGAATTAATAGAAAGACAACATTGAGCATTTTCATATAATTTAAGGGTTACATTAAACATGTATCAAAAGTCCATTGACCACATTAAATAAATTAAAAGTTCAAGGATCACATTGCACATTTGACCAAAATTCAAGTATTATTTGTGTCATTATCCATTTTTTTTATAATCCAAGGATAGGGACACTTAGGTTTGGCTACTCAAAGCCCAAGGAATACCTAGCAAGCTTCATGAACCAATTAAATTTGGGTCTTTTGGCCTGTTTGGTCGTGAACCAAAACAGTTTGTATAATGTTATGTAAGACTTGAATAGATGATATCCAATTTTTAAGTTGAAAATCTCTTGATATCCCAGATAATAGGAAAATTTTCTAAAAAGTTCTAAAGATATTGTACTTTTGCCAATTTAATTATAAACCTTTCAATTTTGCCAATTGAGTTTTAAACCATTTTACATTTTACCAATTGAGTTTATCCAACCAATTTTAGCTAGAAATTGCTAACGTGAACGTCAGCCGTTTTACATGGCATGGCCAATGCTGATGTGGACAATTTTAATAATATTTAAATATTTATTTTCAAATTTTTTTAAAAATTTTCTTATCATTTATTTATTTATTTATTTTTATTTTTCTTCTTCCAAGTCCGAGAAAAATAATAAGAAAGAAATAAAAAAAATTAAAAATTAAAAAATTTTGAAAACTATTAAAATACTATTAAAAGATATTCACATCACCGCTGACCGTTTTACATGGCACTACTGGCATTCACGTCAGCGATTTTCAATTAAAAATTGATCGGATGGACTCAATTGGCAAAACATGAAAATATTTATGATTCAATTGACAAAATTGAAAGGTAAATGACTGAATTAGCAAACATACAATATGTTTAAAACTATTTGGACAATTTCCCCCCCCCCCCCCCCCCCCCCCAATTAATTGCACCAATTTTAGGAGGGATTTAATTTCTATTGTTTTATTTGTTGGATCATAAATTTAAGCTCGAAGGTAAAGAAACGAATATTTCCAATATTGTGAACAATTTCCGTTTAGTATTTGACAAATTGAAAGTACTTGAAATTTTCTCTTTTGCAAAATGTGAAAATGAAGTTGTGGTATATCCCTTGTACATGTTATACTTAGGCTAATCAGTTTCTTAATACGCAAATGCTTGTCGATGAGGGAATTACTTCAAAAAAAAAATGGCATGGATATGGCAATGATTTGGCCACATTTTATCTATAACTAGTAACCAGTTACGAGTTCGCGTTGTGCAAATTTTCAATAATAACGAAATACTAGAAAGAAAACTTGGGGAAATGCCTAATTAGGTCATTTGTCCCGAGTCCTTTCACCCAAATTGAGAAGATACTTACAAGTAAACCCTGCAATAAACAAGTTGATAATAGATCTAATATTAAACTAATTTGATGGGCTTTTTGGACTGAGTTGGGCCGCCCATGATGGGCTAGCCCAGTTCAGCTCAGCCCACGATCAATTCACAAGTTCCACGAGGCAACAACAGTTAACTGGCAATGCAAATTACTCCTGGTTTTTTGGGCACAACATGCAAGACTACTCAAAAACCATAACTCTAGACCGTATTATTTACGTTTAGTAGCGTGATATATGTAGAAGTCAACTATCATTGGCATGATTCTCGGAAGTGAGGGCTACATTTTCATCCATCCCTAATTGAAAGGAGCCCATTTGTATCTTTAACAAACTGGTCACAAGTTATGAATATCATCCACATGCAAACTTAACTATATATGAATTGGGGGATGTCCATTTTTGTAATCCGACATTCAGAAGACCCATTTGAGGATGCTGTAAAGATCGGTATCTAAAGCATTTAATAAATCATCTAAAAAAATTTCGAGGATAAAAATAATTTCTCATTTTTTTATGGAAGGGCGAACAAATAATTTTAACATATGATACATCAGTCCCTCTATGTTTCTGATTTGTGGGTTACGATTGTAGACATCATTCACTATTTAATTTTAGTTAACATGTGGTGATGTTTATAACTTGTAATCCATAAATTAGCTTGGGATATTGTAGGGGGGAATTTTCTCGAATTAGGAATGGAGAAAAATATAGCTCCAGCCATGCATCCTTTCCAAATACTAGTGTATGTGTGCTAGCCGAAGAATAGTAAGTACACAACTTTTTCGCCTGCAGTAGATTATTTCTGAAGGCAAAAAGCAATAAGAACAATGCTATATTTTCCTCTATTCTCAGTGAGAGGAAATTCCCTCAAATCAAGCCTCTTAAACGATTGGTTAAAAATTATAAATATTATCTTTATGTAAACTTAACTAAATATAAAAAGGAGGGGTGGTGATATCCCTATTTTTGAACCTACTAATCATAAGACTGGTCGAAGGAAAACATAGCCCATAAGAATGCAGAAATGCGCCCATCATGCCGTGAGTCTAATCGAAGTCGAATATAGTTCATTTCTACCAATTACGTTCTCAAAAAAGTCGTGCTCTCCTCCACTCCTCTGAATTCTGGTTCCGACTTTCTCCATGGTTGACAAATTCTGAGTAATAATTGACATGTATTTCTGATAAATAAAGCTTTAGATGATATTAAGAATCGGGTAATCTTTTCCTAAGGTATTGCCTTCATGAAAATATCAATAAACTCCATCCCCATCTCTATTCAATCCGGCCCTCGAAAGGTAATCCAACGAGACTGTTCGGTCCATGGGAAATATATTGGGCTCCAATAAGAAGATTGTGATGCCTGTAGTTTAGATTGAACTTGCCTACCCAATGTTGAATTTTCCACCCTCTTTAAATGAACTTATTCATCGATAATAGTCTTCTTAAACTTATACAAAAATCTCATTCCATTCGCAATTGTATAATCCAATGTTCGCGCACCAAATCCAAGCATGATAAATTTATGAAAATATAACGAGTCGAATTAGGACAACAGGTCCATAAACTATGATGAATACACTCCACCCGATTGCATGCATAAGCTTATGCTTAACGATGTTTTTTTGTAGTGAAAATGTGATTTTCCGATGAGTGTGTCGATAATCTTACATTAGACGGATGCATTCATCATGTATGCCTCAAAATATTAACTTGATGATTGCGGTTCTTGATAATTTGCCAATTCAGTTCTTCCAGTCAATTTTGGGCGAAAATCTCTGATATGGATAATTCTTTAAATTTTTAATTTTTAAAAAAATCTTTCTGATTTTTTTATTATTTTTTTTCCTTCTTTTCTTTTCTCTTTCATTTTTTCTAAGCCTGGGTTAGCAAGGGCGTCGCGGCCTAATGAAAGGTTTAGGATTGAATTGGCAAATCATCAAAAGTTTTAGGACTAAATTGACATAATTGAAAATTTTATGACTGAATTGGTAATTGTCAAAAGGTTTATGCCTAATTTGGTTAAATTGAAAGTTGTATGACTAAATTGGTAGAAGTATAATTTTTGGACTTTTTTGGTATTTCCTTAGGATAAATGTCATGTGCAAATATTGTAACCCAAATTAAAGCAAATAAGTGCTAGGAAAATAAAATCACACAAAATTACGGTCACAAATTATTCAAGTGACCGAATGTAAGTCTATTTGAAATTTTGGTGATTATGTGCAAAAAAATGTGCTTTTAAGAACACAGAATACGAAATTTCATGTATTATAATTTCAAACCTCAAATCCTTTCTTGTTAAGCATTTATACATTAAAATGGGTTTAAGACCAAATTCTAAGTTTTCGAATGAATTACATTTTCTATTTTTTTTACTATGCTTATCCTATTTTAGGCTTGATAAGAACGTTAAGGTGTTCTTAGTTCATGGCCTTCTTTGCTCAGTAGGATAAGATGGGCATTAAGATTAGCACATTTAATGTAGTCAAATAAGTTGGACCGTTTAGTGGGGTCAAAATACAAATTTTTAGTGGGGTGGATGCCACTTAAAAAAGAGAAAATAATTAAAAACAAAAGCCGCATGTGTATTTTCCGTTAACGGAAGATCTTGATTGTATTTTTTTTTTAAGTTTTAGAACTCAATCGCACTTTGACGATAAATTTTAGGACTTATGATGCTATTATCCCAAAAAAAATCGAGTTGTTGTCCAACCGGAACACTTCAACTCTTCCTCAACAACTTCTCTTCTCTGTAGCTCTTCAGGGTCTACAGATTTTTCTACACCATGCCACCACTCATTCGTGTCTGCTGCCACTTTTAGCGGTTGTCACGGATCTATCTTCACTGAGATTTCTTATAAAACGATGGGGATCTCACCATCGAAGCCACCGCCACGGCCTTGCTTGTCTTTCGACAGGTGACAACAGCACGCCAATGCACAGACCAACACATTCTTACTAACTCTTACGGGCCAAGAATGCATGAAACTGGTGGTGTTCGCCTCCCCCCCCACACACCCCCCCCCCCCCCCCCCCCCCCCCCCGGTATTCCGATCGTTTCACGAACTTCATCGACAACAATTCTCGTCTTAACTTTTCTACACATATTGAATGCCATTTCCAGTTGCAAAAAGGACCAGCGCATCGTCCAATCCTTGCATGCATGATGATTTCATCGTCGTATATAACCTCCACTTTGTTCATGGTGCAGGACTTCCATCATTGAATGAAATCGTAGTCCTCAATCCGAAGTCGACAATCTTTAAACTGGCGAGGAGAGAGAAAGAGAGACTTAATGGCAGCAGACAGTAGAGAAGAGAATGATGGGCTGTGAAACAAATTGCAAGCCCATTTTGGCAAATGCAATCCAAAGGCATTTCCTCTCTAGACAAGGGCTGACTTTGGCTTTCCCGCAATTTTGGCACTTTGAATCCCAGCCTTAATCAAGACCCCCCAAAAAAACAAATCCCAGCCTTAATGAGTCTCTTTTATCCCGATCTTGCGCTCACTAATATTTTTGTATTCCCTTTTAACCCCTGAATGAAACCCCGGTCCGTGGTCTCTTTGCAAAGCCAAGGGTCATTGACCGTCACCGATGTTCATCATCACGCGAGGCTCACCCGAGGGTCGCCAATGATCGATCAAGGCTCGCTAAGAGGTCAAGGCTTGCCTAGTCATGGTTGCTGCTCACGGAGGTTGAGGCTCCCTTAGTAGTATGACGAGGGTCACGCGTCGATGCTTGCCGAGATCAATACTCGCCTAGTTGAGCAACCTCGGCGGTCTGGCATCTGGGCTCACCACTTTTACCAGATCTAGCTCGCCATTGTTCTTAGAACTAGCTTGCCTAAGTTCACCAACCTCAATGACAAGTCATTGACTAAGGTCGCAAGAGACATTTATTTTTCTTTATCACTAAAGTCCTTTATAGGTGTATTTTTTAAAACAACATTTAAATCAAAATTGCTTCTCAATATACTTTTTAATTACAACTTATAAAACATTCGTAAAACCCTTTAATTTAAAATACTCTCCCAAACGCGCACTTAATGTCTTTGAGTTAATATTCGTAGCTCATGGGTTACTTTACTCATTTGGTAACCATACATAATGTAATTACTCTATAAAATAAATAGAAACTCCAAAATTAAAAAGTAGTGGTGACACGAACTATTTTAAACAATAAATTAAATTCTTTACAATAAATATTGGCGACACGAGCCGTATAACTGAATCCTTTATCTCTCACATCTATCAACAGTTGATGTGACACTAAATCCTGTATTAGTAATTTTACTTTTGACAAGTAACTAATTAGTCATATCAATAGCAAAGGACACGAGATATATAAAACAAATTAAACAGTATAGAGATGGGGAGTCATGTTATCATTTTAAAAAACTTTTTAGTGCGTTGGGAATAGATTTTGCTTAAAGATTTTGAATCTATGCAAAAGACATTGCATGAAAAGCATTAAGTTTTATGCAAACAACTTGTAAAACACTCTTTGCAAGGAACTTTTTTTTTATAAAAGGAAAACAAAGGGTCACATAGGTAATCCAAGGGCTGTTGAGATCACACAATCCTCGGCAAGGTGACATTGTGGTTGCGAGACTCAAGCGAGGGCTGCCAAAGTCGGGCTACCCCATGCAAGTCAATGTTGGTGCCGCGCGAGTGAGGCGATGCCAGCGTCGACCTCCTCCACCAAGCTTCCCAATCATGATTGTCTCTGTCTCTAAAAAACAACATGGGTAAAATAGAATACCAATATATTAGTGATGGCAAAATTGGAAGAAAATTTTTATTAAACTCCTGAAAAGAGCATTACAAAAATGCTAAAAGTGCAAAGCTGGAGGACTTGCAGTGAGTTTTGAGCATTTTCAAAGCTCAACTATACTCTAAAGGCTCTTGTAATTGTATTACCAAACACAAATTTTTAGCTCAGATGCCTTTGAAGGCCCCAAATTGCTTGGAAATACTATGCCAAACGCAGCCTTAGCCGGTTCCTCCCTCCCTCCTCTTCCTATTTCCTCTCTAAATTAAAGACCAGTGCAATGAAGAAGAAATGACATTGCTCATTGCTAAGTTTGTTTGGGAGATAGTAAATTGGGTTAATAACACAAAAAACCCTAACTAATACACATGTAATAAATTTATGCCGAACTAATTTTTTAACTACTAAAAACCCCAAACTAATATATTTGTAAAAAATTTATCCTTTTACCGCCAAATTACTGAGTTATATGACACGTGGTAATTGACATGTGTACCAGTTTGGGGTTTTACCTCTTTGTTTGTCATAGGTTTACCGATTTACGATTTTTTGTGGCATTAATCTAATTTAATAGAGAGTAAATTTATCACAAGTATACCAGTTTGGATTTTTTATGGTCAAAAAATTAGTTTGGGGTAAGTTTATCACAAGTGTACTAGTTTGGATTTTTTGTGGTCAAAAAATTAGTTTTGAGTAAATTTGTCACATTTATACCAGTTTGGGTTTTTTTATGGTATCAACCCCAGTAAATTTTGGGTGGGTAGGTGGGGTGGGGGGGGGGGGAATTGCAGAATATTAAAAATTCCAGGTGTAACGATTTGGATTTTTTGTTGTCAAAAAATTAGTTTTGGGTAAATTTGTTACATGTGTACTAGTTTGGATTTTTTTTTATGGTATTAACTCCAGTAAATTTTGGGTTGGGTTGGGTGGGGTGGGATGGGGGGGGAGAGGGGGGATTGCAGAATATTAAAAATTCCAGGTGTACCGGTTTGAATTTTTTGTGGTCAAAAAATTAATTTGGGATAAATTTATCACATTTGTACGAGTTTGGATTTTTTATGGTATTAACCCCAGTAAATTTTGGGTGGGTGGGTGGGTGGGGGGGATTGCAGAATATTAAAAATTCCATCTATTTCACTTTCACATAAAATGCTGATTCTTTTAGAATTTTTCACTATTCAAATTCGAAAAAAGTCTATATACAAACCTAAGTATCGATATTTATATATTCTAAGAATTTCAGATCTGTTGAATTTAAAAAAGTCAAAATATGAAAGTCATTAGGTTTAAATTAATTAAAACGGTAAAATCAATCCAAAATGTTAATCTTTGTTCGGTCCACAAAAGTGATGAAGGCTTGAGGGCATTTTATATGAGCTCAAGGTATGCCATCGATTTACGTCCATGTTACTTTCCAGAAACAATCTCAACAATGACAAAATTGTTGATTTATGTTTTTGGACTTCTCTTTTTGGTGAAGGGTAAAATCTCAAAGGAAAAAGCTTAGCTGACTCCACCGCTACTTTTTTGCGCCCCATATTTTTCAAGGAAATTGGACGACTTATTCGTCCAGTTTCCTTGGAAAATCAAATTCCCATTCAGATAATATCAACATTCGATTTAATTTTTGTATTACAAATTGTTCCAAGGTGATGACAAACATTTTCTTACCGAAAATTCATGAAAGGAATGTCATTTGTGTCAATTTTAAGTGGACCACATTGTATCATGTCGTGTTCAATTGGGTTAGGTTTTCTCAATAAAAGTTCATATCATATTCGAGTGTTCTTTTTTTTTTTGTTGTATCAGAAATTGTGATCCACACTACGAAAAAAATTATATTGATTTTACTTTCTACATCGCATTATAGTTTGATTAATCTTTTGGTATCAAAATCCAAATCTAGAGAGACAAGGAAAAAAAATTCAAAAGGGTTAATTACACAAATGGTCTCTGAATTTTGGCCCAAAATGCAATGTAATTCCTCAATTTTTAATTTGTTTAATTAGTCCCCAAACTTTTGATACATGTTCAATTTAGTTCCTGAACTATATAAAAATATTCAATGAAGTCCTTCTATTAATTCATATTCAAAGATATCATTGAACATTTTCATATAGTCTAAGGACTAAATTGAACATGTACCAAAAGTCTATGGGCCGCATTGAACAGTTTAAAAGTTCATGGATGATATTACACATTAAGCTAAAGTTTAAAGACCACTTTACACATTGAGACAAAGTTCATTGACCATTTTTATCATTTTCCCTTTTCAAAAAGGAGGCTAACTTGGATTTTAATGTCCAAATATAACGTCCTGTAATCTTACCAAGATGTTTGCAAACAAAAACCAATAATTGATAAAAGGTTAATTGCAGAACTTATTGTTGCCGGTTGCCCATCATTCGGAAAAGGTGTCCAAAATGCACCGTTATTCTCTAAGAATAACGGTGCCGTTTTATTAACAATTTAGCTTGGCCCAATCTCAAATGTCCTACAAATTTTCTTTCATATAATCAAATCTTCTAAATTATTTAGTTTATGCAATCGACCTTCCCATTAGTGCCATTACTTAGTCTGTGAAATTGCAAACATAAAGTATAGTCTGATGTGCTTCAAATCTTTGCTTCTTGGTATTTGCTTATGTTTTTTTCCCTAAATTCATCGAATGAATGTCAGCCCCTTCAAGAAAGACTCCTTAATAAGGACCAAGTTCGAAATTAACAAATAGGAAAAATACGTAGTCCCGATATTATTGATGAGACGATTACAATCTAGAAAGGATCATGAAATAGATTTAATGATGACCTAGAGTTAAAACTGGACTGCACAAGCTCAAATCAAACTCTCAAGAGTGAGAATTTGGTAAAATAAAAGAAATGAAATAAGAACTTGAATAAAATAAGTTAAAATTTGCAATTTGGTTGAGTGCTTGCCCTTTTTCTGTCTTTTTTTTTGTCAAAGAAATATTTTATTTATTTCCACAGATATATAATAGAGATACGTAGTCCAACTGCAAATCAAGACTACAAAACAAGTTCCAGATAAGAAGCTGAATCATCATAACAAGGCTATGAGTCATACGCTCAAAGAGCAGATTTGGGATTTTTTCAAACCAAAAGTGATGATCAATCACCGAATTCATCTTCAGTAATAAGCACACATTGAGATCTCTTTGCCTTTAGGCGATGGATGCCTAGGTTCGGCCTCCCAAAACCATCGCCGTGCAGAGTAACAAGGTTGAACGCGCACAGATCTGACACCTGTAAGAGCGAAACTCGCGCGAAACTCCTCCAATCCCCATCATAATTGGATTTGTACACCAACGAAACCCAAGAAAAGAGAAACCCCAAAATCATATACGCCAAAAAAAAAATCCAAATCTAGACTAGATCAGGATAGAAACCTCCCCAAAATAGGAAAGAGAAACTTTTAGATCTATACTAGATCAGAAGAGAAAAACTCCTCAAAACGGGAGGAAAGCAAGAAAGAGAGAACAAAGAACCAAATCAACCATAGAAAAAGGAAAAAGGGAGGGGAGTAAGAGGACTAGCTCCAATTCTCCTTTTCATGGAGCTTGAAGAAGAAAACTGTGTGAAAAAAGGAGGGAGAGGAGAGAACCCTAGAGAGGAAAGGGAAAAAGCGTTCCCCTTTTTCTCTCTAAAAACGTCCTTTTTATAGTTACGGTTCTCCAAAATCTCACTTTCACGTTTAAACACTTGTTTCCCAAGTTTGGACGTGTCCCCATGTTTTAGGCGTGGGTTCCACTAGCCAGTATCTATTTTTGGTAACAAGTTCACTAAGCACTTCTCCACGTGTGCCAATCTGCTCCAACCACATGTCTGGCCATGATTTTTATCACTTTTTTGGACCAGGAAATAACCGTCTCCGCACTTTCAATAAACTATAAAGGTTTGGCATCAGGTCAACCGTTTATACCGCGTGTAAGCCTGTCATTTTTGTCACTTGTATTTTAGCCAACTCTACCACATGTTTGGCCATGATCTCATGCAATTCGAGGATCCTAGCTGAACTACCTATGCTTCTCTTTTTTCATGTTGGCATCATCTCAACCGGCCAATGTCGATCTTACACATGCTGAAACCTCCCGCTAGCCAAAACATGCCGAGCACAATCCGATGGGTATTATCTCCATAACATCCTAATTATAAAGTCGATATCTTGCTTAATATGGTTGATGCCCTTATCAAAATGACCAACATCTAAGCTAGGCATTTTTAGGTGCCAATAGTTGCTGATACTAAATAAAGTTACGTTTGGTGGTCGGAATAAAATTCAAGATATGATAGATTTTATCATATCCCGTGTTTGGTGTCTGCCCAATATAGAATAAAATCGGATATAGCCCGGATAAAATTATCCCACGGGGGAGATGGGATAAAGGTATATAGGATTTCTAATATTCATAATATAAAAGTTAATTTTGTCGAATAAAAAAATAATAAAATTAAAATAATATTTGAATTTTAATATAAAAAATAACAAATAACAAATAATTTCATGTTTAATTTATTCTTATTTTCATTTATATATTCAAACTTTTTTATATCTTGTGATATAAATTTGATATATAAATCAATACTAATGTATTTATATTTATTACACATTTTAGTTATATTAGTATAGATTACTATTTAATAAAAATTTATTAGAGAATGATGGAAGGGGAAAAAAGAAATAAAAAAACAAAATAATTAAAAAAGAGAAGGAAAAATAATAAAAAATAAGCAAATAAAAATGAAGTAGGTAAGAGTGTCATGAGAAAGATTTTTATAATATCTGTTTATGCAATTCATGGGTTCATTTATACTAATATGACGTTCATAATAAATAATAAACACTGTAAGATATGAAAATATCTTGCTTTATTTCTGTGATTCACCAAATATTAGATAGGATATAGCAAATCCCTTAGATTTAAAATCATATCCTATCAAATCTTATCCTAATTAGAAATTCAGACAACTAAACGCAGCCTAAGACTATATGTTGGATAGTTCCAATTCTATCCATATAGATGTAGTCCTCCCATTTAAAATCATATTTCCTGTCAATTTACATAGTCATAAATCGGAAAAAAGTTCTCTCTCTAACTCCCCCACCCCTTCTCTCTCCAAATCTGAGGCTGTGGACCTTAAAATCCGAGGCCCACAATTCCAAATATATGGGTCAATTTTCAATCTGATATGATGCAAATTCAGACTCCAAATGAAAGTGATGATGCTCTCCCTACCCAATCCCTCTTCATAGCAATGAGCATATATTTAGCTTTGCCCCCTCCAGCATGTGAGGAGGAACGTTTGAATAAAAAGTGCAAGTTGGTGGTCACGACCAGCAGGGAATCGCAGCCCACCGAAAGCCCTTGTCATTCCCCCAACGATCTTTTTCTGCACAACCAAAAGAAAAAACTGATTCAAAGAAGGTGGGCTTTGAGAATCTCTTAGATTGCTGGAAATCTAAGCACAAATTGACCAAGCCCTCCCATATATTCTATTGCATCTTTTGTTCTATGTCAGTACAATGCTCCACGTTCCTCCTTCTAGCGCCACGCCCTTCTTCGTACAAGCTCTGTGAACACATTAAGTCTGGACATTCATGCGGTTGACCATCAAAACAGTTAGCACGTAGTTCGAAAGATCTGAGCGAGTGACGTCACGTTACATATCGTTACTTTTGTTTCTGTTCTTTAACTTTTCTCCTTCCCCTTTCGGCCATGTGGACATTTTAAAGCTCGTTTCTGGACCAACTTAATGAATACTAGATAGCAAAGACAAGATGCATATGAATTTAAATGATATCTACAATCGTCTGACCTCTTCATTGATCCAGTTACCTTGATTCAGAAGATTTTGTTCAGGTGGCTTTACACCTAACTCCATGCAATAAATAATAAACTAAGCTCTATAAACTCGTGAATGACTGAACAAAAAATGGATTTGCCCAAGTTTGTTGATCCCCATGTGGAATACAGTAGTCATTGTCCGAGATAGCTACTTTATCATGAGCTTGAGCATCTATGTAAAAGAAGGCCCACTTTTCGAAATTCCCTTCCAAAAGGCAAAGTATCTCTCTACAAGGCTTTTACTAGTCCGCCCACATTAGCCGTCCCTATATATACATTGCGAACAAGAAAGCTCAACTACAACCACACCACACCACTTTGAGCCTCTTCTAGATTTCTCCTCTCCGCCGCTGGCAAGCTCCCATTTGATCGAGTTCGGCCCCAGATTCAGTCTTGTGGTAATCGGGTTCTTGTCGGGCGCACCAAGTCGAGAAAACCATTAAAAACATCTTTTTTTCCCGAACTCAAAAAGTTTTTAAGTGCCCTTCCTAATTGGGAATCACCCTAAATTGATTTAGGGTTTTCGAGAGAGAAAGAGAGAGAATATGGACAAGGTGATGAGATGCGTGTCGGAGCAAGGGGTGGTGATATTCAGCAAGAGCTCATGCTGCTTGTGCTATACGGTGACCATCCTGTTCCGGGACCTTGGGGTCCAACCCCGGGTGTACGACATCGACCATGACCCCGATTGCCGGGAGATAGAGAAGGCCCTGGTCAGGCTCGGTTGCAGCGCACCCGTGCCTGCAGTGTTCATAGGGGGCAAGCTCGTCGGGTCCACCAACGAAGTCATGTCCCTCCACCTCAGCGGCTCGCTCATCCCCTTGATCAGGCCCTACCAGGCCCAGCCTTCAGCAATCTAATCAAATCAAATGGATCGGGAGTGGTTACAGTCTCCCTAGATTGTTGGTGCAGCTATGTATGAAAGTGGATGTGTAAGTGTAACTTTTAGATGTGCAATTTGGGGAATAAGGTACAAGCTAGGGGTTTGCTTGATGATCAAGATCAATTTATGATAAGCTGGTTAGTGTTGTTATGAATTGTATGTATTGTGGGTGTGTTATTAGCGTTTTTAGTTGCTTGGAGTAGTGTTGTGGGCTAGTCCCTTTGATTTAGAAAATCTATATATAAAGAAATTAGCCAACATATATATTAAGTGTTCCTTCTTCTACATGGCCATTAATATTCATTTTATCCCACAAACACCAAATTATTCGATTTTCTCTCCATTTCAAAGTTTGTAGCCTTCGCAACAGCTTCATCGATGTTACCCACGATTCTTAGTTGACATCCATAACTTGTATAGATGATTGAAAGGATACAGTGCATCAAAGGTATCCTGGCCTTCAAAGTTATTTCAAGGGATGTTGTCACCAATTGGTACTAGGATGAAAAGCAGGAAAAGGGAAGAGTAACCAATTGGAATCCTAGCAAATGCACTGATGCTGCAAGAGAACTAATAAAGATTCGACACACACAATTGGGCTTGATATCCACAAAAACCCTCAACTTTCACTTTTGTCTCAATTTTACCTTTTATCTTATAAAAAATCTCCAACTTTATGCTATGTCTCAATTCTACCCTAAAATTTTTTTTTGTCCCATAAAAAACCCTCAACTTTAAATCTAGTCTCAATTCTACCATAAATTTTTTTTATTTAATAAAAAACACTTAACTTTAGGTCCAATACTAATTTTACCCTAAATTTTTTTTTGTCTCATAAGAAAATCCAAGCTTTAGATTCAGTTTCAATTTCACTCTGATTTTTTTTGTATCATAAAATATTACCAAATTTTACTTGAGTTCCAAATCTACTCTCCATTAACTCTTGGTCAAAATCTCCCTTAGTGATTTTGCACTCGTCAATCTTTCGTGCTTAGGAATGTTCCATCTCTCATAGTCGAAAAGCTCGTGCTTGGGACACTTAAGCAGCTCGTGCTTGGTGGGTGAGCTCGTGCTTGGTGGGTGAGCTCGCGCTCAGGATGATACAGCTCGTGCTTGGGAGTTTTCCAAATCTTAATTATCAACGAGAAATTTCAGACGGAGAGTTAATGAGGGCAGATTTGTGATTCATGTAAATGTTTGTGGTTTCTTATGAAGCAGTAAAAATTTTAGGATAAAATTGGAACGGGACGGTAAAATTGGGACAAGATCTAAAGTTTAGAGTATTTTATAGAACAAAAAAAGTTTAGGGTAAAATTGGGACATGACTTAAAGTTGAAGGGTTTTTATAAGACAAAAAAATAGTTTATGGTAAAATTGGGATTTAATCTAAAGTTGGAGATCTTTTACGAGACAAAAGATAAAATTGGGATAAAAACTAAAGTATGAGGTTTTTTTAGAGTATTAAGTCCACACAATTGGCCAAAGTTGATGCTTACAGCCTGTAAATAAACATAAAAAAAACAAAAAGTCGAAGAGAAGAGAGTGGGAATTTTGGTGGTCTTCGACTGCTAGCGTCCTGATCGTTATTTTAGCATATGCCGAAAGGTGCTATATCGTTATTGGATGCACGAGCTGGTGTGAGCTCCGTGTATTTCAGCTTATGGATCACATAAGTCCGACACGAGACTTGTCCATGTAAAGGGCTCGTACGCATTGTGCTCTTGTGCTGGGATTGTTTGGGAATTTTTTTATTATTTGGGGGGAGGCAAAAACAATTCCCTTATTGCAAATGGCGGGCCGAATGATAAATATATTCCTAAGCTTTTTCTGCATTGGAAATGGAAGGAATTACATTCCTTGCCTTTTGCATTGTTCATTCTTCATATTCGTTATTCTTCTTCTCTCTTCATTCCGGTGGTCGGTCAGAATGGAACTAAGTGATTTGATTGCCCATTGGGATTCGCATGCGTATTATTGTCGGCCCGACTGAGATCTTCGTTTCTTTCGACTATGACCCACGCATGTCGGCGGATGGATTTTTGCGAAATTACTGTGCGAAAGGGCCGTGTTGTCGGCGTTGTCATCAAAGAAAGTTTTCTCCTTTCAATCTTTGATTGATGGATTATATCTTCCGTAGGAAGAATGCCAAAAGCATTTCGATACCAAAACGGTCATCGCATGCACATCCAGTTATCATTGTTCGCCTCCTCTACCGTCACATCACGGTCAAAGTCACAGCTAGTAATACCCTCCATCTGCTTCCAGTCCCGCCCTAACACCCCCCCCCCCCCTCTCTCTCTCTCTCTCTCTCTCTCTCATGTTTGTGTGAAGAATCGAGTAGATTTGTATGAAGGGTAAAATATTGGGGAGGACTAATTTGTCACGTAGGCGATAGGCCATTCTATTCGGCGCTTATCACATGTCCCATGAATATCTGCAGTCAGATTTTTTGAAACCTCCTTTCCTCTTTGTTAATTCTCTTTCCCCTTCCGTTACCAAGCACTTTACAGACGCTCTCTCTACTCATCTAGTTATAAAGATTCACAGTTTTGTTCGGTTGCCATTGTACTGCTTGGACAAGGACAGCTATGAACACAAGAAATGCTTTCTTTTGGATCCCAGCGGTCTCTCTTAATCTCTCTCCTAAAGAATGAAACCCTAATCTACTTAGTGAAGTTCCACTCATGCAAAACATGACAAAAAGCAGAATGGTGCTTTGCTAGTTTGGCAATCCTAGAATTTATCAGCCAATGGGATACACTTAGTAAAAATCAGGACTCCTCCACTCCAACCTATAAGTGTATCTCATTCTCATCTCTTATATCCCAAGCTCACAAACCTCCTTCAACTCCACTCTCCTTGATCATATTGTTCATATTTCTGTAGCTAGCTACCTTAACGACATCATGGGTGTGTTCACTTTCACAAATGAATACACTTCCCCAATCCCTCCGGAAAAATTGTTCAAGGCCCTGGTTTTGGACTCACATAACCTAATTCCCAAACTCATGCCTCGAGCTATTAAGAGCATTGACCTCCTCCAAGGCGACGAAGGGGCTGGAAACATCAAGCAGATCAACTTTATTGAAGGTAATCATGCTTTTTTGCTGTATAAAATGTGCTTCTTTTCTAGCTTTAACAAAAATTAGGGCGTAGACAGGTATACTATGATACAATCTCTTTCTATTGTATTCAAGTGGTCAACTTAGTAGCATGAAGAATCACGTGGATGAGCTGAACTTAAAGACATTCACGTACAAGTATACCATGATCAATCTTAAGGCGAAGTTTGAATATATTGTTTACGAAGTCAAATTCAAGCCAACACTAAAAGGCGGGAGCAACAACAAGATGACGAGCATGTATTCAACAAAGTGAGATGTTGAGCTTAAAGAAGAGGACGTAAGGCAGGCAAAGTGACGCAGCGTTCCGCGAATAATTCAAGCAAAACCTTGCTTAGAGAGAAAAATCTCAAAATTCAATATTGATGATAATAATGTTCTGTCTTCAAAACAAACCCTAAACACCCTTTTATAGGGGTTAAACCTAATTACAATAGGAAACCTAATCATAATAAGAAAGTTATCTAATCTGAATTGGAAACATAAAAAAGTTATCTAATCTGAATTGGAAACATAATCATAATAGGACTGTTACCTATTCTGAATTAGAAACCTAATCATAATAGGAAATCTAATTATAATAGGAAAATTAATAAGCATCGAATAGCAAAAATTACAAAAACGACCCTTAAAATCAACTCATAAAAAATACTAAAATAATAGAAAAAAATCATCTAATCGCATCACCGTTTCGTTTTCCGTTTGGACTTCTATTTGTCCAATCGGTCCAGAAACGAACTACTAATAAATTCCGCATCATTCTCCTCCACTTGAAAAGAACTCGTCCTCGAGTTAAAATCAGGATCTGGATATAACGGCTCTGTGAACTTATGAAACGGTGACAAATCAGCAATATTAAAAGTGTTGGATATGCCTATGCTATGTGAAAGGTCTATAACATAAGTATTATCGTTGATCTTCTTACTGACAGCGTAAGGTCCATACTTTTTTAGCTGTAATTTACTGTAAGATCCAACTGGTAATCGCTCTTTACGAAGAAAAATCATGACTTGATCACCTACCGCAAACACCTGCTTCCGCCGGTGCTTATCTACTGCAATTTTATACTTTTGATTAGCTTCCTCTAGCTTCTGTTTGACTTCATGATGCACTTCCACAATTTGTTTAGCTATATGATTTGTTGCTACACTTTTATCCGCTTGCTTAGACAACTGTACCAAATCCAGAGTATGTTGAGACGTCTTTGTATAAACAACAGAAAAAGGTGACCTACCAATAGAACTATGAATTGCATTATTATAAGCAAACTTTACTTGTGATAAAGCAACATCCCATTGCTTCGGCTTATCTCCACAAATGCTTCGAATTAAGTTTTCCAAAGTTCTGTTAACCACCTCTGTTTGCCTATCAGTCTACGGGTGAGCAGTGCTACTAAAATTCAAAGATGAATCAAACAGCTTCCATAAAGTCTGCTAAAAATGCCCTAGAAATTTACTATCCCTATCTAAGATAATAGATTTGGGCACACCATGCAAACGAACCACTTTCTTAAAGAATAATCTGGCCACACTTACTGCATCAGTCTTCCTACAAAGAATAAAGTGCGTCATCTTGGAAAATCTATTAACTACAACGAAAACAGAATCTACACCTCTTTGTGTTTATGGTAAACCAAGCACAAAATCCATGAACAGATCTTCCCATATATTGCCATGAACAGATAATGGTATATATAAACCTGTATTATTAGATTTTCCCTTAGCAGTCTGGCAAACATAACATTTTTGTACGTACCTACTGACATCTCTACGCAACTGGGCCATTAAAATTGCTCTTGGACTGCAGCAATAGTTTTATCACGATCTAGATGTGCAACTAATCCACCATCATGTAAATCGCGAATTACCTTCTCTCGTAATGATGTCCGAAGAAGGCAGAGCTGGTTGTTACGCGACAAATAGCAATCTTGCACAAAAAAATTCTTGCACAGGTTAATTAGAAGCACATGACTTCCAAATTTGCCCAAAGTCATCATCATCTGCATAACAATCTTTCAACTGCTCAAACCCAAGATGTCTTAGCTTAATGTAATCAACAAATCAGCTCTCCTACTCAATGCATCTGCTACGATATTATGCACACCTGACTTGTGCTGTAATCTGAAAGGAAATTTTTGCAAAAATTGACATCATCGCGCATGCATATCTTTGCTAATCCTCTTCTGACTGTTCAGATACTTTAAAGCTTCATAATCAGAATAAAGGACGAATTCTTTCCCAATCAGATAATATTCTTAGGTCTTCAAAGCCCTTACAATAGAATAGAATTCTTTATCATAAGTGCTCCACTTTTGCCTTGCGTCACTGAGCTTCTCACTAAAATAGCAAACTGGTTTGCGCTCTTGAGATAAAACAGCTCCTATACCCACTCCACTAGCATCACAATCAACTTCAAACAGTTTATCAAAATCAGGTAAAGCAAGAACAGGTGCAATACATAACTTCTCCTTCAAAATAGCAAAACTATTCTCAACTTCCTCTCCCCATAGAAATTTACCTTTCTTCATACATTCAGTAATTGGGACTGCGATAGTACTAAAATTCTTAATAAATCGCCGATAAAAAGTAGCCAACTCATGAAAACTCCTAATATCAGAAACTATTTTAGGAGTCGGCTACTCTCTGATTACTCTTACCTTCGCCTCATCTACCTCTATTCCTTCAGTAGTAATAATAAACCTCAAGAATAACAGCTTATTAGTTAAAAAATTACACTTCTTAAGATTAATATACAGCTTATTAATCTGTAAGGTTGTCAACACCTCCCTTAAATACATCAGATGATCCTCCTCAGTCTTACTATAAATCAGGATATCATCAAAATAAACTATAACAAATTTTCCAATAAAAGATTTTAGAACCTGATTCATAAGTCTCATGAAAGTGCTTGGAGCATTGGAAAGTCCGAAAGGCATCACCAACCATTCAGACAACCCCTTTTTTGTTTTGAAAGCTGTCTTCCACTCATCTCCAGGCCGAATCCGAATATGATGGTATCAATTCTTCAAATCTAGCTTCGAAAACCACTTAGCACCATGCAACCTATCCAACATGTCATCCAATCTCAGAATTGGAAACTTGTAACCCACGGTTATTTTATTAATGGCCCTGCTATCTACACACATTTGCCAACTCTCATCTTTCTTAGGAGTCAACAAGGCCGGAACAGCACATGAGCTCATGCCATTCTGAATGTGTCCCTTTCGCAACAATTCCTCCACCTTCTCTTTTAGAATCTTGCTTTCTTTTCGACTCATCCTGTAGTACGGTAAATTTGGCAGACTAACATCAGAAATTAAATCTATATGGTGCTGAATATCACGCATAGACGGCAACCCATCCAGAGTCTCTTCAGGCATCAGTTCGCTAAATTCCTTCAATAAAGACCTGACTGCTTCATGCTGCTCCTCCACTTGTAATTCAACCTCAGTCTCAATTGTTTATTTCACGACCAGCATGTGAATTTGTCGAGTCTCCTTAACCCCAGCTTCAAATTTCCTCGTAAGGGTAAAGAAATTATTTTCAGCAGCTTGTTTTCCTTTGTTCTTCAGTGGCAGCAACGCATACTTCACTCCATCCTTCACAAGGTTATACTGATTGCTTCTTCCCGAATGCTGACCATCTACATCAAATTGCCACGGCCTCCCAAATAACATATGATATACATCCATGTCTACTACATCACAATACAGCTCATCATGATATTTATCGATGGAGAATGAAATTTTGCATCATTCAGTCACCTGAATACTTTCTGTTCCAGATTTAATCTATCCTAACGTATAGGGATTAGGATGCTTTTCCACGGGTATCCTCAGCTTCTTTACTGTCTCCTTCTCAATGATATTCTCCATATTTCCACTATCAATAATCACAGCAAAGACCTTTCCCATAATGGTGCACCTGGTTCGGAATAACTGATGGTGCTGCGAATCAACTTCCTATTTTGGAGCCAACATCATCCTGCGCACCACATAGTTTATTTGCTCTTCTTCTTCATCTTCAAAATCATCGTCCTCACCATCCGGTTCACAGCAATATCCATCTTCCTCCTCTTCTCTCGCTGCTACGTTTACGGTCTTTCTCTAAGGGCATTCATTAGAACGGTGCCTAGGCTGATTACACCTGTAACACTTTATCGCAACAGGTTTAGTATAAGGGTTAGGTTTCATAGTTTTCTGTGCTTGCGTTTCTTTATCCCTGGGCTCATTCATAGGGCGCTTTTCTACCGCCTTATCTTCTTGATTTCGCCTTGCGTTAAAGCGATTATTGAAATTACTCTTCTCTACCGAACTGCTCAAACTGCTACATCGATAATTTTTGTAACCTCTTCTTCCCCTATCTTGCTGCATCAATTCTGCCTTCATCGCCATATTCTTGGCTTTAGTTAAATTTCGCAGAAACTGCACTCTAATTTTATCTCGAATGAAGGATTTCAAACCATCAAGATATCTGGCCACTTGCCGTCCTTCCGTCTCTGATAAATTATTCCGCTCCACCAATCTCATAAATTCGGCCATATACTCATCCACAGTCCAATTGCCTTGCTGGCAACGTTGGTACTGCTGGAACATAATCTGCTCATAGTCGAGTGGAAGGAATTCTTGCTTCAGTAGCCTCTTCATCCTAGTTCAAGTTCGAACTCTCTCTTTCTCTTCTCGTTCCCTCTTATTTTGTAATCTCTTCCACCATGCAGACGCACCCCCTTTTAATCTACAGGCCACTAATCGCACCCTTTTCTCACCAGGAGTCTCTATATAGTCGAAAAATCTATCTATATCAGCAAGCCAATCCAGAAATTCTTCTATGCCCAGACTTCCATTAAAATAAGGAATATCGACTTTCAATTTAAAGTCTTTACCTTCATGATCGTCGTAACGTCGTCTTCCATCTCTCCGATCATATCCTCTTTGAAATCCTCCATGACGACGTCTGCCACCATAATCAGCACATTCCTCATCAAAAATTTCAGTTTCTTCTTCTTCCGAACTCTCTGAAAACATAAGGTTATTCTGCCTGCAGATAGGAACAGGCCTATCAACAGGATCACCACGAGCAAGATCTGCACCCGGCCTTTTATCATTCTGCCAATTCCGGTTCACATCAACGCCGAGACCTTCGAATCGCTCTGTTAACTTGTCAAATCGTTCTTCGAAATGACGAAGACTTTGATTGAATCGTTGGTCCAAGCGTTCCATTAAACGCTGCTCCAAACATTGCAGCGTGTCATCCCCAAGGGTTGGGGCTTCAGTCTCCTGAGCATCGTCACGAAGACCATCGCCAGTCGCCATAGGCTTTAATACCACCTGACGCAGTGTTCTGCGAATAATTCAAGCAAACCTTGCTTAGAGAGAAAAATCTCGAAATTCAATATTGATGATAATAATGTTCAGTCTTCAAAACAAACCCTAAACACCCTTTTATAGGGGTTAAACCTAATTACAATAGGAAACCTAATCATAATAGGAAAGTTACCTAATCTGAATTGGAAACCTAATCATAGTAGAAAAGTTACCGATTCTGAATTGGAAACCTAATCATAATAGGAAAGTTAATGAGCATCAAATAACAAAAATTGCAAAAACGATCCTTAAAATTAACTCAAAAAATACTAAATAATAGAAAAAAAAATCATTTAATCGCATCACCATTTCGCTTTCTGTTTGGATTTCTGTTTGTCCAATCGGTCCAGAAATGCATCACTAATAAATTCCGCATCACAAAGAGCAAGCCTTCGGAATGTACAAGGTCGCCGAAGCATACCTCCTCCAAAATCCTGACGCTTATGCTTGAAACTTCAAATTCTCTATTGAGTAATTTAAGAAGCCCTACCAATAAGTTATCGTGATATATTCTATCTTTTATTGGAAGTATCCAAGTTTCTTTATTTTTGTGTGGCTGTCAACTTTCTTAAATTTGAATGGCAATAACGATACGCACTTTATGACTTCATTGTGAGTGATTCCTATAATTGAGTAGAGCCAACACTAAGGCTTGAGCTTTTTCCTAGTGAGGATTGGGCATGAACTTGTCCTATAGCAAGTGCTTTCACGATATGGTCCATGGAGTCTCATACGACTACTGCTGAGGGTTTCTTTGGTATGCATCATCCATTGAAACAAGTGCTAAGGGAAGTGTTGTGATGAAAATGTTGTGATATAACCATCGCGGAAGCTAAAATTCGAGATCTTGCAAATTATGTCAACACAAAAATCTCCAGATAAATAACGATGAACGACAAAAGACACGATATTTACGTGGTTAGGTCCGACGTATCAGTATCCATATTCACGAGGAGAGCTAGCACCAAATAATTTATTATAATCGAAAAATTAAAGTTTACAATCATTCACGACACTTGAGCGTTTTCTGCATTTAAATTAAATTTAAATTTTAAGTATTTATAAATAAATAACTCATTTGAATGTAAAGACTCATCACACAAATCCACGCGTGCAAACAAAGGAACTCCACTGTTCGGCTATGATTTCCCCGTGCTTTTGCACTTCTGGAGACGTCCTTGAAGAAGTCAAACGCATGCACAGCCTCAAATGCACACACTCAGCCTCACAAATTCACGAGTTTCCATGTGGTTGCAGCGGCTCCTTCAAGAGCTCTCTCACGGAGCTTTCACTATTTAACCACTGTGCAATGGAAGAGCCCACTTGCGGCGGCTCCCCACTTGGGAAAAAGAACATCCTAGGGCTACATAAAGAAAAGCTATTTTTTCGACCAAAAAAAAAGCTATTTTATTTTTACTTTTTTCTTTTCTTTTCTTCATCAGACCCTAGCTACCCACGTTCCTTGTCTATCAAGACCTCTTCATCCCTCAAAATAATATTATAATAAAATGATCCCCTTTTTGTCTTTTATTGCATGAGAGATTTTTCCTCACCGTCGAACTTCGGCAAAGGTTAGTCAAACTCTAAAATTTCATTTTGCTGTCTTCATCCAATCGGGATTGGGTTCCGTAATGGTAGTCATCGCCAAGGGCCGATCTCGGCCCGAAACCGGTCCCATCAAACCCGAGCTCAGTCCATTGACCTGGCCCGCGGTTCAAAATCGGAACCGGCCCGTGGCCTGCGGGCCCGATTTTGATTTCAAATTATTTAAAAAAATAATAATAATGAATTATTTAATTTTTTTATAAATAAAATTGAAGTTTAATTGCCATGCATTGTAAGTACATTGATCTTCAATTACAATGCTTGGCTTAGGTGTATTGAATTCTAATTACAAGGCTTGGCTTGGGTTTTATAAACATCCTCTTTGATGGTCTCTTCATTCTCATTCGATGTGGGACTTTCGGCAGTCGAGAGTCCTACATCGAATGGGAATGAAGAGACCATCAAAGGAGATGTTTATAAAACCCAAGCCAAGCCATGAGTATGTGAAGTTGTATGCTTTTTGTGGCTACAATCCTTTACTAATTAAAAGCAAAGAGTTCCATTGGACCGCCTAGAACCGGACCGGACCAATGGTCTAGTTCTCGGTTTTATGGTTTGTCGGTCTGGTTCCTAATTCTAAAATTAAAGGATCAGTTTTACTGGTTTGACGACCGGAAACCGATCACCCCTACAATTTTCATTTTGATTATAATTTATATTGAATAATTCATTATTTCATATTTTTATAATTCATGATTTTTTTATTTCATAATTTATTTTTAAAATTTTTAAATTACGAACCGGAACCGGCCAGTTCCGAACCGTAGCCGTGACTACGTAACGGTTTAAACTCGAGATATAATTTAATAATTCTCCATCTTGGCTCAACGTTTAAAGCGAAGTTATAGCGTTTGTCATTCATGTTGCTCTCCTAACACCCCGATGAGCATTCAACTATAATGGCAAAAGGACACTATAAGTGTCATAACTTGTGTACGGCGCTCACTTTGGTGCCATAACTTTTTTTCGGATCACTTTGGTGCCAAGTCGGAGGAAAAACGATCACTTAAGTTTCATAATTTTTTTTTGGATCACTTTAGTGCTAAAATTTTTGAAAAACGATCACTTAAATGCTAAAAATTTTTAAAAATAATCATTTAAGTGCTAAATTTTTTGAAAAATGATCACTTAAGTGTCAATCTCCGGCGAGACTCCGGCGAGCCACGTCAGCTTCAGAAATTAATAAAAAAAAATGTCACGTCAGATTTCCGGCGAAAAATTGTGTACGGCACCGGAGTTGGCACTTAAGTGATCGTTTTTCAAAAATTTTAGCACTAAAGTGATCCAAAAAAAAGTTATGGCACTAAAGTGAGCGCCGTACACAAGTTATGGTACTTGTAGTGTACTTTTGCCCAACTATAATATACATCTATCAAGCCCAAACAAAGCTTGAACTTGACTAGAGGAATAAAGTCGGTCCACATGTCCACGGGATTCTCCACCATAAGAACCTTCTTCATAGTCACTTACTCTTTTAACATATTATATTTGATGCAGAAATTTCGATCACCAATAAACTCGATACTCCAGTGATATTTTTGACTTCTACCGAACACCATATCAACCGAATGTCCCCCGCCAACATCACTAATCAAGCAATTAGACCACAACTCCTCTTTAGCTCCTATGGTAGTCACTATGTTTCTTAACCACATCTTCCAAAATACAACACCGCTAATAGAAGCAAAGGCATAACTGCTCAGTAATCGACCATCTTTCAAGTTCCCTGCATAACCCGAGTTCACAAACCCAGCCACTACCACACTACCTAAATTACATCCTTTGAAATATAGCTCAACATCTATTGTCCCCAATAAAATCAGGAGGATCCACTTCACAATATTACAAATGTATACTTGGATTAATCACATACATTTTCCTAACTGTATGTGATAGATCAAGCCTAGTACTATCCATGAGATCATTCAAGCAACCAACAGTACCAGCATGTAAAGAATGGGATAATTGCTCCAGCTTCATCCAAGTATACGGTGATAGTCTAGACAATTTATGATGTGTAGCAAGTATGGTACTTACAGAATTTCTCAACTGCATGTTGAAGCGCTTTAACACTTTTTCGACATAACTCCTTCGAGTCACTCACAACATTCCAACAATCTCTCTGTGTATCTCCATACTCGAAACTATTTCTACTGCACCTAAATTATCTATTTCAATATCTGCATACAACTGTTACTCTATCTCAGCCACCTCCGCTGACCATCTCGAAGTTTCATCAACTCTAACCTCGAAACAACTATCAACTACTATGGAATCTAGTGATTCTGCACAAGCTGTCACATCTACCATACTCTGAACATCTCTAGGCTCTCCCCGAAGCTCCACTTGTTTCTGAACACCGTCCAGATCTTTCTCTCTAATTGATCCCTCACTCCTCTTCTGAAATAGAGCAGATTCGTCAAAGGTAGCCTCTATGTTGAACATAAAATCGGGTGAATCTTTTTCAGTGCACCATAGCCTATATCCCTTCACCCCATGTGCATAGCCTAAGAATATGCACTCTCTTGCCCTTGGCTTCGACGCACTCTTACTCACATGAGCATAAGCAAGGCAACTGAACACTCTCAGTCCAGTGTAATTGGCAAACTTACCTGACCACATTTCCTTAGGAGTTTTCTAATCAATTGTTGGTGATGGTGATCTATTCACTAACCAACAAGCAATATTAACGACTTCAGCCCAAAAATCTTCATCTAATCCAGCATTGGAGGGTAAAGAATGAGGTCTCTCCAATATAATTCTATTCATCAATTCTGCAACTCCATTTAGTTGTGGTGAATCAGCAATATTGTGGTGTCTCACTATGCCTTCCTCTATAAAAACTGACCAAGCTCATCGGAACATAATTCCAACCCTTTTATCAATTTTCAGGCACATGATCTTTTTTCCTATCTGCTTTTCGATCATCACCTTCCACGACTTAAACCGACCAAGCACCTCGCTCCTATGTTTAAGAAAACAAATCCACACTTTCCCTGAGCGTCATCAACAAAAGACAATACATACCTGGCACCACCCTTGGACGAAATTTGAGAAGGTCCCCATAAGTCTGAGTGTACGTAGTTTACAATCTCCGAGGTACTGTGAAATGTCGTACTGAACTTCACTCTCCGCTAACTACCCATGTTGTAGTGACCACATAAATCTAGCTTCTCAGTTTGATGTCCTCTCAATAGACCCCTCTGACTCGTAACAATCATTTTTTTCTCACTCATGTGTCCAAGTCTTATATGTCATAACCGGGTTGTGTCCTCACCTGAAGCCTCAGAGGATCTAGCAGACGAGCCAATCATCGTCTTTCCCTGGAGGAGATACAACCCACAGTCTATCTTCCCTTGCATCATCATAAGCACACCTCGAGAGACCTTTAAAATTCCACCTTTAGCAGAAATCTTATATCCGAACTTGTCAACAGCACTCAACGAGTTAAGGTTTTTTTCAGCTCCAGTACATGCTTTACTCCAGTCAACGTTTGCACAACCCCATTGTGCATCTTAATCTAAACTGTTCTGATTCCCACCACTTTACAAGCAGCACCGTTTTCCATAAGCACCTTATCACCCTCCGTGCACTAATAGATAGTAAACCAGTGTCTATGAGAGTCACATGATAAGAACATCCAGAATTAAGCACCCAATCATCATCTGATGAACTCGTGGTGACTATTAACACATCATCGGCATCACTAGAATAATCATCTACTGCGGTAACAATATTACCATCGCCTACAGACTCCACCTTAACTCCTTTATCCTTGTACTTCGAACAATCTCGCTTGTAGTGCCCTACCTCATCGCAGTGATAACATTGACGATTTCGAACATTAGATCTCGATTTAAAACAGCTCTTCCATCTATTACCTCCGGATTCTTTTTGTCCGTCTCTACCCCTGATAACTAAATCTTGCGCCATATTTTGCGCTAAGTTATCTTCCTTAGAAAGCAATGCGGACTTTATCTCTTCTAAGGTAATTGTAGTGCGCCCCTATACTAATAAATCTATACAATGCTTAAAAGAATCAGGTAAAGATGCCAACAACATTATACCTTGTCTCTCATCAGGCAAGGCCTCATTGACGTTCTTCAAGTCCATCATGAGTTTGTTAAATTCATCTAAGCGGGCTCTAATGGATGTGCCTTCAACCATCCAAAACTGAAACATCATTTTCAGCATATGCAAGTGATTGTTCAAACCCTCATCAGATAAAGTGCCTTAAGTTTTGCCCACAACACTGCGGCATCCTTCTCTTCGACCACTTCTATCAATACCTCATCCAACAAATTCAACATGATTATACTCCTCGCCTTCCTCATTAGTACATCCTTTTCGGCATCTTTCATTAATTCAGGCAACTTATCCTTGCGCTCTAATACTTCGGCCAAAACTTGAGTTATTAATAGAGCCTACATCTTAAAGCTCCATAATCCAAAGTTGTTCCTCCCATTAAATTTCTCAATTTCAACTTTCGCCCCAAACATAATTACACCAATAGAATTTCCAGATAATAATCATATAAGCAAAAACCCCAAATTCTCAATCTGGAAAACCCTATCTATAGCTTTGATACCAATTATTGTGATATAATCAACGTAGAAGCTAAAACCTGAGATCTTGCAAATTATGTCAACGCGAAAATGTACGGAGAAATAACAATGAACAATAAAAGGCATGCGATATTTACATGGTTCGATCCGATGTATCGATACTTATATCCACAAGGAGAACTAGCACCAAATAATTTATTATAATCGGAAAATCTAAGTTTACAATCACTCACAACTTTTAAGTGTTTCTATCACTTAGATTAAATAAAAACCCCAAATATTTACAAATAAATAACTCATTTGGATTTAAAGACTCACCACACAAATACTCGTGTGCAAACAAAGAAACTCCACTGTTCGGCTATGATTTCCCCGTGCATTTTCACTTCTGGAGACGTCCTTGAAGAAGTCAAATGCACGCACCCACAGCCTCAAACGCACACACTCGGCCTCGCAAATTCACGAGTTTCCATGTGGCTGCAGCGGCTCCTTGAAGAGCTCTCTCACGGAGCCTTCACCATTTAACCACTGTGCAGTGGAAGAGCCCACTTGCGGCGGCTCCACACTTGGGAAAAAGAACATCTAGGGCCACATAAAGAAAAGCTATTTTATTTTTACCTTTTTCTTTTCTTTTCTTCATCAGACCCTAGCTACCCACGTTTCTTGTCTCTTCTCTCATCAAGACCTCTTCATCCCTCAAAGTAATATTATAATAAAGTGATCCCCTTTTTGCTTTTAGTGCATGAGAGCTTTTTCCTCTCTCACGGCTTCGGCAAAGGTAGTCAAACTCTAAAATTTCATTTTGCTCTTTCCGTCAAATTAGGTCAGATTCCGTGACGGCTTAAACTTGAAATATAAATTAATAAAAAATTCATTAAATACTTGCATATATGTTTACTTGAGTACATCACAAGGCTTTTAAAAAAAGCTTCCCGTGAATATATTAGAAGCCTTTTAACTCCATCGCAATATCAAATTGTATGAATTGTTATTGCCCTTTACTTTAAAGTAAATAAATTGAAGATGAAAGAAAATAGAGGTGTGAGTACGCTTGTTCGCATAAGCCCACTTGAGCACACAAGATAAGTAAAGAGATAAAAAAAAAATCGACATTCCAATTCCAATAAAGGACAACATTAGAAATTGTGGAGCTAGATTATAAGCCATTCAACTCATCTTATTCATATTCGATACTGGATTTCGATACACTCCAACTCTTCAAGCACTTGCGCACATCTCTAAGGAGTTCGTCCTCCGACAATGGGCTTACAACATAGTTTTGCAGTTCCTAAAGTTGACCTTTTTGAAACAAGTATGTTAGGCTCTATAAAGTTGGTCTGGTCACACTTCTCTTGTCTTCACTTTAGTTATCCAAAAAAAATAAAATTTCATTGACTATTAGAGCATGCATATATTTAATAACAATCCAAACATTTTGATTTTGACTGATCTGTCACTCTAGAAATTAAGATTTATTAACTAGACCCGTGTTAATGTTAATTTATAAGATATGAGTAAATTAGGACTAACTCTACACTTTAAAAAACTTTCATCCATTCCATATTTAGGGTGGAATAATAACTTCCATTGACTATATTAGTTGTATGGACATGCAATTGAAAATTTGGATTTATATGTATTTTTTAAAAGATAGTATAGGAAAAGTTTTGATAAAAATGCAAGTATCTTCTGTCATGATTTGAAACAAATTTTGGTTTTGTCTAGCACCAATCAGTAAAAATGATTGGTTTGATTTTTTTTTTGGTAAGGGATTTGGTTTGAGTTTTTATCAAATCGTATTTCAACGTTTTGCTTTGATTTGGCCTTCAAACCACACCTAGCTGCAACCTCATCACCCCCACTCACAAATCCTCACATAAATGTATATACAAAATACGTGTTGTGCCTTAAGACAAAACCACCTCGATAAGCAACTCCATAATTTATGATTCTTTTTCCCTCCGGACACATGTAGAATGCTAAACATGTATACGACGGAACAACATTCATATCTAAATCAACATTACGATGTTAAAGAACAGTTATGCCATTTCAAATTAGAGTGATGCATTTTAAAACTGTACCAATGTCAAAGATACACGACCAAAACGAACAATATTAGATAAGGTCACCAAAAATGAAAGTTCACTTCCACGTACTAACCCGCAACCATTAATATTTGTTTTAATACTTAGAAAAAATTATGAAAAGACTTAGCAAAAATGAGATGGAAGGAAGAGAGCGAGAGTTAAAAAATGAGAGAATTGTTCAAATCAAACTGTCCACTCACTTGGCAACAGTTGGTACAATAATGCTGCATTTCCCTCCTCAGGCTATCCCATGAAGGCTAGGTCGCAGAGCAGAAGGAAGAAGCGACACTCTTCAATCATCTCTCTGTTCAACAATGGATGTCACCACCGCAACTACAAGTGCAACGACGGAGGCGAAGCTGGTGTTCCTGTTTTACCTGGCCCGCTAGGACTAGGGCTAGGGCTAGGGCTTTTGCCTGTGACAATGTGCAGCTTAGGGATCAGCGAGCAGTGTGTAAACTGTGTATGTAGCCTTCAGTGTATATGCGGTCCGCGTGCTTTTGCTTTATGCATAAGACGAAAAAACAAAAGACTAAAAAGAAGCAAAATAAAGAGGAAAAAGAAAAATAACGCCTACAGAAATTGCAGAAAATCTTATGTTTGCCAAGATAAAAAAAAAATTGGAAGAGATATAATTTTGCAAATAAATGAAAAACGAACAAAATCACAAAAGGAAAAAAAGTGAAATGTATCACGGAGGTTACAGAGGAATTAGAAATGCTTGTTTCGCTCTCTTCTTTTTTTTTTTCTTTTTTTTCAGATAAAGGCTTAAATTTTCTCCTTCTATTTTTTTTTAATTTAGAGAACGAACAGCTTTGTGGATGAACGAAGGGGAAGGTCGGTCCAACCTCAGGAGTGTTAAAATGAGATTTCGGATTAGTTCTGGATCACCCGTCGCTGTCGCCATCGCTCGAGCTTGATCTCTCCTTTTCTTCATCCCCAAAAAGAAGGTTTGCTTCGTTTTCTTTTGTCAGAAATGGAGAGCGACGGCATTCTTTGTTTACCAGTGCAGGCTGGGCTTGAATTTTCATGGTGGTTCTATCTGCGACGACCACCGCGGAGGAAAGAAAGCGAGAGAAATTGACTAGGGGTTTGTACTTTGTCGAAGACAACGATGGGCTGAAGAGTCTTATTGGGCTGAACTAGTAACTCGAACATGAAAGGGATTACGGGCCTCAAAAAACACTTCAAATTACTGCAAGCCCAACTCCAAGCTCGAGCTTGTAGAGAACGGATTGAATCATAGTTATTTGCATTAATCGTCACCTGTATGTCTGAGGTTAGTGACGTTGCCGCAGACTCTACAAGAGATAAAAGTACCAAAAAAGTCATAAACTTACTGCATTAGTATCAATTCAATCTTAAACTTTTCAATTTGACCAATTTTAGCCCTAAACCTTTTCGCATTTATACCAATTCAGTTCATCCAACCAATTTAGGCTATAAATCCTTGACGTGGATGCCAGCGTGGACAAAATTCATAATTTTTTAATCATTTTTCAGAATTTTTAATTTTTTTTCTCTTTTCTTTTCTTTCTTTTTTCTTTTTCTAGAAACCGTTGGTCGGTGAGGTCACTAGCCAACCATCGCCTGGTTTGGATGAGGGCGTTGCAACCCTCACTAGCCAACAGATGAGGGTTTCGGTCCTTGCCCAGACCAGGCGAGGGTTTTCAGCCTCGCTTGTGGCCAGTGATTATCGGCTGGCAACCTTGCCAATCAAAAGTTTCTAGAAAAAGAAAAAAGAAAGGAAAGAAAAGAGAAAAAAATACTAAAAAATCTGAAAAAATTATTAAAAAATTATAAATTTTGTTCACGTTAGCGCCGACAATGCCACGTAGGCATGCTGACGTCCACGTCAGCGATTTTTGACCTAAATTGATCGGATAGACTGAATTGGTACCAATGCGAAAAGGTTTATGATTAAATTAGTCAAATTGAAAGGTTTATGACTGAATTAGTACTAATGCAATAAGTTTAAACTTTTTCGATACTTTTCCCCCCAACAAGATGCTATTAGCTAGAAAATCACTGCAAGAGAAAGAGACAGCGCAACACAGGCCTTTCATAGTTTCTACTTACAAATGAGAATCAAATTACCACTTGATCAATGCCTTGGTAGCATTAGAGATTTATGAGCATAAAAAAACATTAGACTACAAAAAAAATGGATTTTCCATTTTGCAATGATTAGCATTTCTGCAATTTGTAAATTACAAGTAATATCCTTCTTGGATTTCAGTTGTTTCATTCGAAAACCATTACTAGATTTTAGTTTTCAATTGGAAAGTAGTATATATTTAGCGAAAGAAATAGATCCATAACGTGATGATGAATCGGCAAATTTGCCATGAAGTGGAGCAATGGGATATAAGGATATTTTAATGGGTTAATACCATGAAAAATTCAAAACTAGTACACATATGATAAATTTACCCTAAGGGTGCACATGAGAATCATTCTGTGTCCCGGAACAATTTCTGAACAGAAATGATTTTTTTTTTATTCTGTGCCCGGAAACAATTTCTGAGTATTTTAAGACGTTTGATAACTGTCCAAAATTTCTATTCCTAAAGTAGAAAAGAATAGCAATGCGTTTGGTAAACTACACAAAATTTCTGTTCCCAAATAATATTTTAATAATTTTTTGAATTGTTTATTTTTTTCGTCTTTCTAATTTTTTACTTCTTTGGCCATGGCCGGTCGCCGGCGACCGGTGGCCGGCGACCAGTGGCGACCGGCCATAGCCTAGGGCCGGCGAGGCGGCCTCGGTCAGAGACGGCGAGGCTCGGCCTCGCCAGATTTGGGCGAGGCCAACGGTCGCCGTCGCGACCCACGGCGAAGACGGCGAGGTCGCCTTGCCTCCGCCGGCGGCCGGCGAGGGCCGTGACGCCCTCGCCGGCCCTGGGCTGTGGCCGGTCGTCGGCCGCCGGCGACCGGCGGTCGGCCCAGCCCAATGAAGAAGAACACAAAAATAAGAAAAGAAAAAAAAGAAAAAAAGCTGATTCTCAAAATTATGCTGAGAAATAAGAAGCAACTTTTTTTACTTTTTGTTTCTCTTCCAAAACTGTTTCTCGGCACAAATTTTTGCAAAAATGTGCCCGGAAACAAAAATTTTACCAAACGCATTTCTGTTCCCAAACTATTTCTGGAAACAAAAGAACAGAAATTTTCACTATGTGGCACGTTGCCAAACGGACCCTAAACTAATTTTTTGACCACAAAAAATATAAATTGATATATTTGTGACAATTTTACCTCAAAATTAGTTTCCGTTAAATTTTACTATCAAATTTATGAGTCGTTTAACACGTGGCAGTTGACGAGTGTACTAGTTTGAGGTTTTACTCCTTTATTTGTCATAGGTATATAAGTTCATGTTTTTTCGTAGTATTAATTTGATTTAATATAGGATAAAATTATCACAAATGTACCATTTTTGGATTTTTTATGGTCAAAAAAATTAGTTTGAGATAAATTTGTCACAAGTGTACCAGTTTGGGATTTTTTGTGATAAAAAAATAGTTTTAGGTAAATTCATCACATGTGTACCAATTTGGGGTTTTCATGGTATTAACCCTATATTAATATATATTATCATTCAATTGAAAGCACATTTCTATGATGAAAAATGATTAATTTATAAGAAATTCCCATAAATCTGATTTGTTGTGTTATTTAGAAAAATTAGTTAATGCATGTGTTTTCATTAATAAAATCAAATATATGATTTAACAATTGCGTTGATAATGAAAATATTTTGCATTCGTCTAATTTTTTAGTGGTATGACATCGATTTTAGGAAAATATTTTTAAATCATTCATTTTTCTAGTCATTTGAATATATTTCGATATATATTACAATTTCATCCCTACACTTTAATATTTTATTTTATTTTTTGGTCAAATACACTTTAATATTTAATTTAAGAACACTTAAGTTAGCTTAGCTTCGCCAGATAGACATCTCATCGTCCACTCCGTCATCTCTCTCTCTCTCTCTCTCTTCCATCATGGACATTGTCGCTGATTGGAGACGGAGCCGGTGTTCCTGTCCTCCGTGGGCCGCCACAACAGTCGGCCCAGAGCTTGCCTCGCCGCCTCATCCTCCATTTCAAATTGCAAAATCGCATTTAAGCCGAAGATATTTTCTTCCATCTCCTCTAGGGGTGAGCGGTTCCAGGTTCCGGGCAGGTTCCGCTCGAAACCTGGAACCTACCCTCGGGTACAGGTTCCTCAAAATGAGGAACCTGAAACCTACCATGTCACAGGTTCTAGGGTCCAACAGATTCCTTTTTTTTAATTTCATTTTTAGTTAAATAAAATGAAAAATGAATGCAATAATACCGAATAAGAGAGAATACAAAACAAGATTGCAGAAAAGAAAATGCAATTTGAATCTCAAGCAGCCATATTCCAAAGTTGCAGCCATAATGGATCTTGAATGCAAAGGATGTGCATTTACACGGCCAAATAATAGGAATTGGGATGCCTATGTAAAAGAAAGACTAGATAAAGCTCCATGTAACATAGACTAGAGAGTGACATCCCAGAAGTGGAAGCATACGCATTACCTGCTATAGACTCCTACCGTAGTCCTATCTTGCTAACTCTCTTAGCGGAACCTGCAAAAAGAAAGAGAGAAATTAAGTTTGAAGCATACTAGCTTGAAGATAATGAATGTGGTCAACTAACAAAAAAGTTTTCTAATTGATATCGTATGAACTAACAAGCATTAAAACAAGGAAAAGAAGTGGCATGTTGCAATTCTTGAGAATTCTTGAGAAACAATAAGTCATTGCACAACTATGGACCATAGAAAAAAAATTCAAAAATGGGTTACTTTTGACCAACCTACAGCTGTATATAACCCAGAAAAGAAAAATGCGTACACATTTTACCACACGGAATGAAAGGACTTCTCAAGTCATAAGCTTGACTAAAAGTGCTTTTATTCTGAAGAGCAGAACAACGAAAGCATTTATCATGAACAGCACACTTCAGAAAATTATATAACCCAACACCATCTTCAGAAATCACAAACCAATGTGCATCCTGACAGTCCAGCAAACCGGATCCCTATGTTCTCCATAATCGGCTAGTAATGAAATGAGGAGGCACACAGACATAGACTCAAATCGCGGGAGAATGAATGCGATACAGATGAATCGAAGACTAATGTTGCAATTCAAGTAATGAAATGGGCAACCAAGTGTTTTGGTTCAAAAGTTTTGCCTTAAAAATAAACATAGCTTCATTCAGACATTGTTACAAACATATGATGGTCAGTTCGTACATATGGCACAGAGACAAGCTTGTGTGAGTCTGGTTTAAACATTTGGTAGAGCATGTGGTATGCACGTGATAAGGAGAAGGAATTTAACATTTTTGAAACTCGGACTCAGATCTAGACCCAAAGAAAATCATTCTGAGACAAATGAAAACTACCACGTCAACCGACCTAAACTCAGCACCCCTATGGATCCCAAGACAAGGAATTGAGCCACGACACCAAACACCCAATAAGAGCATCTCGATCACAGCAGCTGGATTTCCCCCCAATTCAGCACCATGGCACCAAGGACCACCATGATTACCCCCAACTCAGCTTGCTCTCCCCAGAAGCTACTCGAAATGCTCCACACGCGCGAAGCTCGGAGCACTGACTAGCTCTTCTAGACATGCATCGATCGACCCGTTTCGTCGCTAAACACGAGGCAAAAGACTAGAATCGACTGATCGAACCGAACCGAAAACGAATGACAACCAGCATCCAAGCTGAAATCGAGCTTGGCGCTCGACATCACAGAAGGGAAAATCAAACAGCGCGCAGAAATTAGAGAAAACAACGCCGGAAGCGCACCTCGGGCTGATCCGGGGCGATTGCCGGAGGAATCCGCCAGGAAATGCAAGGGTCCACAGCCGCGAGACGGAGGGTCGGCGAACGGCGAGGAAATCATCGCCTCTTTCAATTGCGAGAGTGTAGAGAGAGAGTGGCGTGTGTGTGAGAGTGAGTGAGTCTGTGGATGGGTTTGGGGGGTGTGCGTGTGTGGCAAAACGGATGTTTTGGAATTTCAAAGGTGTAATTCAAGAGGAGAAGGGAGCATTTGGGAATTACTGAATTAGGGTTTCTTCCGGTTCTAGATTCCGGTTCTCGGTTCCGATTCCAGGTTCCGGTTACTGATTTTGATCCGGTTCCGGTTCCAGGATCCGGTTCCGGTTCCAGGTTCCAGTTCCAGATTCCGGTTCCGGTTCTGGTTCCTATAGGAACCGAGAACCAGAATCGGAATAGCCGGTTTCTAAAAATGGGAAACCGAAAATCGGACCCTCTGTCCATAGAACCCGGAACCAAACCGAATCCACCAGGTCCGGTTCTTCGGTTACCGGTTCTACCTTGGAACCGCACTCACCCCTACTCTCCTCCCCCTCTTCTCTCTGTAAACCCTTGTCTGCCTGCAAATCCTCTTCATTCTCTCTCTCCAAGAATTGTTCAACCCACACACAGTCTCTCTCTCTCCAAGAAAACCAAGAAACCCTTTGACAGATACTTGTGAATTCCGTCGTTGTTGGCATCTTTGATGGCTGAGCGCCGGTGAACAGAGATAGCCAAGATGGCCGACCCAACTGCCCGGCTTGTGACCTACTCCAAGAGGCACAAGGGTCTCTTCAATAAGGCCTCTGAGCTGTACTATCTCTGAGGTGCCCGCGCGGCAATGGTTGTCTTCTCCCCCACCGGTAAGCCTTGCTCTTTCGGCAACCCATTGGCCGAAAGAGTAATCCATGACTACCTTTGAGCTAGAGGCAGTGACGGCGACGGCGACGGCGACGTGAAGCCGCTGATGGGTCTGATCGAGTGGGCAGAATAGATCGAAACGGTGTGGGCCACTTGTGCGATCAAGGAGGACCTCGAGCCCCTGATTCTTAAATATGAAGCCGTCCGCGATTGTGTGCGCGGAAAGCTGAAGGCGTTGGGGAATGATTCACAAGTCAAGGTCGATGCGGGCAATTCACACAAATTGAGCGATGAGGAGATAGATTCAATATTTGAGAGTCTCAAAGGTCAAATCCCAACGCTTGCGGCTCTCTTGACAGAAGGTGATGGTTTCTTGACTTCCCCGAAAAACCCAGCCACCGGTGATGGAAGTTTGGCAGTGGAGCCCACTCCCGCGCCCTTCAATCTTGGGGATTATGGGTTTGATCCAAATGACTTTATCAATCTTTTCAAGGACTTCGATGGCCACAGCAATGGTTTCTTGACTTCGCTGGAGAACTTGGCCTCTGGCGATGGAAGTTTGGCAGTGGAGCCTGTAAGAATTTCCTAATGTGGGCTTCATTAATTGAAATTAACTGAATTAGTTTGGTCTAATAAAGGTAAGATATATGGATTCTTAATAAGTCAAATATGGGGCTGGCTGGTGTGAGCCGAGTACGGCCCGGCTCGTAATGAGAGAGCTCGTGGTCGAAGACTCTATAAATAGTGCTTAAGTCCTTTCCCTAACCCAATGATGCACAATTTGACTCACATACGGATCTAGAGAGAACTTTCTTCTCTTGAGTGGCAATCTCATTAGGCTAGTGTTTTAACGAAGGGTATAGAGGAGAAGATCTTGAGTTCGTGTTCGGTAACCGTCGCAAATTCCGCGTCAAGTTCGATGGATGCCAAACCAGGTATACGAATCGACAATTTCTCTATTATCGTGTTTCGATTTCTGATTATGGTGATCCTGGACGTGCCATTTTCGTGGCCAACATGTGGTATCAGAGCCTGCCATAGATTAGAACTGAAACATACAAATTATGACTGTTTTCGTTTTGTCTGAGAGGTTTTTGCCCAGTTTCGAAATTTTTTGTCGGATGAAAGTTAAATTTTATTACATATTTGGAATCTACTCATTGAGACGAGAAGAATGGTGGGTGGCACGTCGCCAGAGGAGACCAGACGCGCCGTCATGCGCCTACACGCACCCTAGGCCCGGCGGCGCGTGACCGCCACGCGCGGCCGTGCCGAACCATCGCGTCTTTCCGCCGGTAACCGCAGACTAACGTTAGCAAGGGCGCGGATTCGATGGACCCAGATCCTGACCCGACCTGGTCATTGACCCTACCCGGATCCTGACCCAACCCGACCTAACCCGACCCGACTGTTGACCCAATCCGAGTTTCGACCAGACCTGACCGTTGAACCGACCGGTCAACCGGTCGGACAGGTTCGTTGACCATTGATCAGTTGGACTGGTCAATCGGTCGGACCGGCTATTCAGACCGGTTTGACTGGCTAAACACGCGCGGACGCGCCGTGCCTTCCGACTGTACGTGAGAGCTCGTGCGACGTCCGTTTTGGACATTCTTGGTACCGACGCGCTCGTATCGAGATTCTCTACACTGTGGTGTATTTATTTTACATGTTCGAAACTTTTACATATGTGAAAATACGTATAGAACCCTATATACGCGTATTTTTAGGGTATTTTTGCATATTTTCTTGTATTTCTCTATTGTTTCGGAAATACATATGATAGCTCACATGTATATCACCACATAAGGACTGTGTAGGGTGTAATTCATTGTCTATCAATGAATGAAACAGTATAATTAGCATAACATGTAATTTTAGAGACATACGCCCCTGTCTTTACGTCTAGCATTACATGCATATAGTAAATGTGATACATAAAGCTCATATCCTTGCTATGAGAGATTTTCAAGGATTCAGTTGGGTTGTGACCGCCAAAGTGGCACACTTGACTGGGTTTGAGAAATATCGATCTCATATTATAGTGGGATGTCTCCTGTTCTATTACGTGATTATACTCCCAAAGGAGGTGATCTTGTATTGATTTATGGAGGGGTACATGTATAACATGTATTTGAGAAATGACTGATCTTAGTGGTTCATACACCCAAAAATGGTGATTTCACGAGAGATTATAATATGTTTTCATGGCCGCTGTCATGTGGAGAGTGTACAATTGCATGTCATATTTTCTGCCCAAAGGTAATTATGTGATGATGTATATAACTCTCTAGATAAGTACTCACATGATGCTGATAGTATTATTTATTTATTTTTCAGTCACCTTTTCTATAAACGGCAATTCCATTTCCATTGAGGTCCTTACTGGGTTGAACTTTAAGAAATGAAAAGAGGATTTTCTATTTAGAATGGAGCTGACGGATGTTCATATTACTCTCACAAAGGATAAGTCGGCAGATATCACGGCCACTAGTACTGAAGCTGAGAAAATGGACTATGCTGCCTGGGAAAAGAGCAATCGGATTTGCTTATTGATAATGAAGAAATATATTTAAGAATACTTAAAAAGTGGTTTGTCAGCTGATTATACTGTTAAGGAAATGATGGCAGCCTTAGAGGCTAGAAACCGCATTTCATTTAATGCTGAGGTTAGTACACTTCTTCAAAAGCTCTTCAATATGAAGTATGATGGTACTGCTGGGGTTAGAGATTATATCGTTAGGATGGTAGACCTAAAGACAAAACTTCAAGTTTTTAATGTTTCCATTCCTGATGCTTGCATTGTGTATCAAGCCCTAAACACCCTTCCACCTTTTTTTGGGATTATAAAGACAAATTATAATTCCTAAGATAAGACTTGGTCAGTTAATGACTTGATATAAAGGGTGGTGGCAGAGGAAAAGAAACTTAAGAAGGAAAAAGTGCATCTAGCATTATATGTTTCTGATTCCCACAAAAGGAAGAATAAGAAGTCCAGAAATCGTACTCATAAAAGTACTCATGACACTACCGGTCAATCTGATAATATGAGTCCAAAGAAAACATCATTCAAAAGGGATAGTGACCACTGCTTCTTTTGTAAGAAGAATGGTCACATAAAAAAGGACCGTGGAAAGTTTAAAACTTGGTTGTCCAAACGTGAGCCTACAGGTAATGATTCTTTGGCACTTGTTTGTGAATCCAACCTATCAGAAGCACCATTCAGTTCTTAGTGGCTCGATAGCGGTATAACTAATCATGTTGCGTTTACCATACAGGGATTCATAAACCGGAGGAAGCCAAATCAGGATGAGTCAAGACTCATTGTAGAAAATAACGAGAAAGCCGATGTTGTGTTTGTGGGAGGTGTAATTTTGATTCTAGACTCTAGTTTTAAATTAATGTTGAAAGACACTTTTTATGTACCTTCATTTAAACGGAACTTAGTTTTCAACATGTATGGCTACTCTTTTGAAATCAAGAACAATGTTATTTTTTTATTTCTTAATTCAAATAAGGTTGGATGCTGTTATATGTCCAATGGATTGTACAGATTGTGTTTATCTTTCAATAACATATATGTCGCTTATACGGCTGAAAATATTGTTTATAAGAGACCACTACCTAAGGAACAGTCTTATGCATTGTGGCATAAACGGCTTGGTCATATTTCTAAAGATAGAGTAGAAAGGCTGATAAAGACTAACATCATACTTGCTCTTAAAGATGACTTAGAGACATGCGTAGACTATTGTAGAGGTAAAATGATTAAGATAAGGAAGAAAACTGCAGTCCAAAGTTCTGACCTGTTGGAGGTCATTCACACTGATATAAGTGGACCCTATACGACAACCTTGTGTAGAAATTTTTATTTTATTACATTTATTGATGACTATTCTCGATATGGCTATCTGTACTTGATTAAAGAAAAGTCTGAGTCTCTTGATAAGTTTAAGATTTTTCGGACTGAAGTCGAGAAACAGTTGGGAAAGGTCATAAAGGTTATTAGATCTGACCGATGTGGAGAGTATTATGGCAAGCATGGCGATGCCGGACAGCTTAAGGGGCCATTTGCCAAATACTTATAAGATTTTGGGATAGTGGCTCAGTTCACTATGCCTGGGAGTCTCGAGCAAAATGGTGTAGCCGAAAAGCGCAATCGCATTCTTATGGAAATGGTGAAGAGTATGATTAGTAGGACAAATTTACCTAGTTTTCTGTGGGATGAAGCTTTGAAAACAGCTTTGTACATTCTGAATCGTGTACCTACTAAAGCTATTCCATTGACTCCTTTTGAGTTGTAGACTAGACATAAGCCTAGTTTAAACCATCTTAAGGTTTGGGGATGTCCTGCAGAAGTGAAGTTATATAATCCAACATTAAGTAAGTTGGATTCCAGAACCACTCGATGTTACTTTGTATCTTACCCGAATCATTCGAAGTGATATCGGTTCTATAATCCCAATGGAAGCACAAGAATTGTGGAATCACAGATAGTCAAGTTTCTGGAATTTGATGTGGCTGAAAAAAGTAGCTGCTCACAGATTATTGAGGATAATAGTACGGTGGGTAATATTGTATCTTTATCTCCTCCTATACAGATAATTGTGGAGACTTCCACACCACAAACTGAACCTGTTGAGGCTCAGGATCCTGTTATCGAGACAGCTCCTAATGAAGTTCCTCAAGGCTCTCAAGTGCAGAATGAGGCTGTTGTTGCTTCAGTAAGGAGATCCATTAGGGAGAGACGATCAGCTATACCACCGGACTATTTAGTCTATAAAGGAGAGCAAGACTATGATATCGGTTCTGTGACTGATCCAATGACTTATGCGGAAGCTGTTTCTTGTCCTTAGTCAGAACTGTGGTTGGATACAATGAGAGATAAAATGCAGTCTATGAAGCATAATGGAGTTTGGAAACTTGTTGAATTACCTGAAGGTCATAGACCCATTGCCTATAAATGGGTGTATAAGACTAAAAAGGAAAGATTGAGAAGTTTAAAACCATACTGGTAGCCAAGGGTTTCACTCAGAGAGAAGGAACAGACTATGAAGTAACTTTTTCTCCAGTCTCTTCTAAAGATTCTTTCAGAGTGATCATGGCATTAGTAGCTTATTTCGATACGGAGTTACATCAGATGGATGTTAAAACTGCCTTTCTCAATGGAGACCTTAATGAAAAAGTCTATATAATGCAACCCGAAGGCTTTGCAGCAGATGATTCAGGTACATTTGTATGTAGATTGAAAAAGTCTATTTATGGTCTCAAGCAAGCTTCTAGACAATGATACTTGAAGTTTCATAGTGTTGTCGCTTTATTTGATTTTGTTGAGAACAAAGTAGATCAGTATATATACTGCAAAGTCAGTGGGAGAAAGTTCATTTTCCTTATACTCTATGTGGATGATATTCTGCTTGCGAGCAGTGACCTTGATTTACTGCATGAGATAAAGTGGATGTTGTCAAAGAACTTTGATATGAAGGACCTTGGTGAGGCGTCTTTTGTAACATCCCAAATTTCAATCCATTTCCGGGAATAATAAAGTGAATATTGTTTCTCACTTCATTTTGAGAAGTCTCGCCCGAAGCTGATCATTCTCGGGATACTAACCAAAAGGGAATAGCTAATTAGGAAACGGTACGTAGACTAGGGACCCGATCACGAATTGGGCACCAATTCCGAGAAACGGCGAGGAAATATTTTGGGCCAATGTGGGCCGATCCTAGAAAAGTGAAGGATATGGTTTTACCAACGATGAACGATCGGATCGCGGGTGATTCCGCACGACTGAAAGTACACATGGCGAACAAATCCCGAACTTAAACCGACCGATCGCGACCTCTCGGCACTAGTGATAAATTCTCGCGTTTTTCCCAGTAATTGAGGTCGTCACGACTCGAGTACCCCAAGGTCGATATGTGTAAACCCTAGACAGCTGCCCGTTATTCAGAGACTTTAAAATTTGAAATTGAGCAATTTTGATCGCGGAAAATTGACTCGGACTTGGGTGTTGATTTTCAAGGTCGTATATGACTATTTTGCATGGCCAACGTCGTTTTGGAGTGGCCACATATATTTGGGGCTAGTACAGTCGAAAATTGGAATTTCGGCCGAAATCGGAAAAATTACGATTTTACCCCTTGGACTCCGACGTCGATTTTCGAGGCTGCATGAAATTATTTTTTGAGGCTGACGCCATTTTAGGGTGCCTACGCATATTTGGAGTGTATACGGTCGAAAAATGGAATTTTAACCCGGAAGTAAAAAATTACCATTTTGCCCCTCAAGACTTTAATGCCGATTTTCAAGGGCGTAAGTGATTATTTTGCGAGGTCGACACCATTTTTGATTGGCCACGTATATTTGGGGTTGGTACGGTTGAAAAATGGAATTTCGACCCAAAGGGAAAAATGACGAAATTGCCCTTAAGCCCATTTTTGGAATTTCGAATTTTGGGCCAAATTTTTGGGATTAAATTAACATTTTAATTATATTATTATGGTCAGCCCCAATAATTGAGCTAAAGGATCAACAAGCCCTTGCATTATTGGATAAGAAGAATTAAAAGCCCTTGGATTAGGGGCATTATGGTCAAGTTGGCTAGATTAGTGACACTTGGACTCCACTAAGGACTCTTTTGACCCCTTGGACCCTCCCTTGGACTGGCCATTCTCTCCCGTTCTCCTCATTCCGCCGTTCCTTTTCCACACCGTTTTCTCCGCCGGTTGCTGGTCACGCCGGAGCGTCGCTGCTCACCGGAGCCGCATCAGCAGCCACATCGCCTCACCTCACCGCCTCTTCCTCTCTCCCTTCCTTCCTCTCTTTCTCTCGCCGTTCGAGTGCGCCACTGGGAAGCCACGCCATGCGCCGTCGTGCCATCCGCCGTACTCCGCCACCATCAGCATCACCGTCTTATCCCGTCACCACCATTCGACTGTCCCTTTCCTTGATCGACTGCCAGTCACCGTCCGGAGCGCCGTCGCCGTGCATCGCCGCTCACCGGGAGCCTCGCCGTGCACCGTCACCCACCAACAGACCCGTCTCTCTCGATCTTACCCCTTATCGCTGTCTAAACCGCTGTAGGCCGCCGCCGTGGGTCATCGCCGCCGCCGGAACGCCGCCGCCGATTGTGCCATTCACCGGCGATTGGCCGCCCGTTCCTCGTCGTCTCGATTAGGATTATGTGAGTATAATTCCCTAAACCGAATTAGGACATCGTGTATTTCTAGACGGGTTTGACGTGTTAGGGTAATTTGGGGAATTATTTATCGGACTATAGAGTGTGATTGAAATCGGGATATATTTGGTGGATTCGTGTACTGATTGAGAAGTGGATTGGAAGCCGAGACAAGATTGGATAGTGGCTGTCCATATTTGGAATTATTGGACTGAAATCGGTACTTTAGAGTATTAATCGCGTAAGTGTCGGAATTGCCCAGATGGATTGATCATTGATTGAATTGTGATTAATTGTGATTAGTTGTGCAATACAATGCTGTGTGATTGTGTGGCTGACCAATGCGAAGTGTGTTTGGCCAATGATTGGTTGAAATTGATTATTGATTGGTGAATTGTGCATTGAGCCACACGGTATTAATTGGCCAATTGACCACATTGACATGACATTTGATGGTCTGAACTATGTGATTGAACATGGTAGAATGCATTTAGCCCGCGAGCGGGATTTGCATGGTCACACATTGTGAATACCGAGAATGAGGCATGTGATGAAATTGTGTGAGAATGCGTGCCTGACATGAACCTGTGATCACCTAAAATGCCATGATACGTTTTATGCTGGATTTAGATAATAAATGGCTGTATGTATGTGTGTGGTCACATTTCGCCCTGAAGCGTGTTACGCGGGGTGTGCCGTCCTCATGCACTTTGAAGCAGGATGATGCCTGGTACATTCGGAAGACGACCATCCTGATGCGTTTTACGCGGGCTCTAGTTCGTAAGGAGATCAGTATTGCGCCTCATGCACTTTGTAGCAGGCTAGAGACACTGGGCCTGAGGTGTTTTTACGCTAGCCATGGAGTGTTGTGTTGAAGAAAAGGACCTGATGCATTTTAACGCGGGTCATCTTACATGATAATTGAGCATTTGCCACTATGCTAGAATGGGCTAGTGAACCGAGATATAAACATGGTATGATGATGACAATTGCATGCATAAGAATGCATGAGCCAATGTGCGAGTGTGCAAGACTCGGTGAAGGACATGTGAAACGAACACTATTGAGCATGAGCATGCGTATGACGTATGTAAGGATAATGTGTTCGCGTATGTGACTTAATTACTATATTGAAATGCTTAACCTGCAGGGTCAACCAGGTAAGTGATCGGGGCCCGAGGGTTTGGGTCGGAGGATGATTGTGATTTGTATTGCCATGCTTGTTGTGATATGCCTGTCAAAAGAGTATATGTTAGCTTAGTTTAGATTTAGGGGTTTTTACTCATTGAGATTTGTTCTCACTATTATATAAACCAACCTTTCAGACCCCCGATCGAGACGATGGCTGAGGTTCCAGTATGCTTTAAGATTCCCCACCATATTGAGCGTACTATGTCTGCACACTCCGTGGGGAACGGGGAGATATATATTAGGCATTATACCTTAGTATGGGTAGACGTGGGCAAGACACATTATGAGACCCACAAGTATGTGGCATGGTGTTTCCGTGATCGTTTTGGAGATGAGTTCGGACCCCTTCGATCTGTGGATATCCCGTTTAACAGAGAAGGCCAGTTAGATCCACAGTGCCCAGATGGCGATATGATCGACGCTGATATGGGAGAGGATTTGGATTTCGATGGCAGTTATGAGATTGTTGAGGATGAGCATGAGGAGTTAGGCGGGGTAGACTACGAGCCAGGGGTGCTAGACCCTGCACCCAGAGCAAATGGATGCTGAGGCGCTAGAGTCGATGGATATAGATGATGATGAGGAGCAGGATCCCGAGCCGGAGACCGAGTCCGAGGAGATGAGTTTCGATGAGGAGCCGGAGCCGTCCGAGAGTTCCTCAGAGTTGTCGAGTTCCAATCCAGACTGGGTGCCTTAGATTAGATCCAGTTTTTAGATGTGAGGGCCGATACTTTGACTATAGCCCTCCATTTCTGTAGTCCTATCTCCTCAGCCACTTACCCCTTTTTGACCCGAGTAGCTTACCACAGTTGTATCTTTTGGTTGTAAATGGATATTGGATAAAGTTTTGATAGTAATACAAATTATAAATATTTTCGGATGTGCTGGTTGTTGTTCTGCTTCCTATTGCCTCATCTTGACTATTGATTGGATTTATTGTTTCGTTGCTTCCGTTTGTGTATAATCTTTGTTTGGGTTTGGGTCGGCGACGTGCCTCCTGGGACGTCGCGAACGTATCGACCAAAGGTAGGGATGTTGCGTGCCGTGGGGTTCGAGGCGTGACATCTTTTGTCCTTGGCATTGAGATTCATAGGAATCGTTCTCGCCAACTATTGGGTTTATCTCATAGGGCATATATTGATCGTGTCTTAGAAAGATTCAACATGCAACAATGCAAGCCAGAAATTGCTCCTATCAGTAAGGGTGATAAGTTGAGTCTGTCATAATGTCCTCATTTAGATTTTGAGAAAGCCCAAATGAAGAATGTACCATATGCTAGTGCACTTGGGAGTATTATGTATGCTCAGGTATGTACTAGATCAGATATTGCTTTTGCAACAAGCCTTCTAGGCAGATATCGGTCAAATCTAGGACACGATCATTGGGTTGCTACCAAGAAGGTTTTGAAGTACTTAAAGAGGACAAAGGATTATATGCTGATTTATAAACATATTCAGGACCTACAACTAGTTGGGTATTCGGATTCAGACTTTACTGGCTGTCAAGATAAAAAGAAGTCGACAACATGTTACATCTTTAAATTAGCAGGAGGTGCAGTATCATGGAAAAGTAAGAAACAGAAATCAATAACATCCTTTACCATGCAAGCGGAGTTTGTAGCATGTTTTTTGGCTGCTACTCAGGCAATTTGGTTCCGGAATCTTATTAAGGAGTTGACTATATTTGATTTTGTGGATAGGCCCATATAATTGTATTGTGACAATAACTCTACAGTATTGTTTGTTAACAACAACAGAGGTCTCAAGGGGTCTAAGCATTTGAAGGTCAAGTACCTGACTATAAAGGAAAAAGTTCAGAATGGTGACATTGCAGTAGAGCACATTTCAACAGATGATATGATTGTAGATCCGCTAACTAAAGCCATTTGCGCTTGTGTATTTGATCGACATATCATTAACATGGGCTTTGGAGTATCATGAGATACTGTTAATTAGTGAGAGCTGTTTAGTTTTATGTTACTCTTATGAAATTTGTATATGATTTCGTTACATTTTGTAATATTTGAATATGTATCAACTCTTGCATTCAATGAGGTATTTGTGAATGTAGATTTATCAAGTTGAGTACATATATTTGATGAAAATCTCAAGGCATTGTGTAAATCTTGAGTATAGATTATGGGACATTTTTTGTATTAGCCTTAACGATATGTCTTGTTATACATAAAGTACAGTTAACTATCAAGGTAAGACATATGCAGATTTGTTGGAACCATGAAGGATATTCTCTGGTGACACACTATGTTTTGTGACACTTAATGAAAGAGAATTTAGACTAACAAAATGGACAACACATGAAGTATCACTCATTATGAGGTATTGTTCATTTGACACACTTTTATATTGAATCCATATTAGTAAAGTTGAAAGCACTCGTGACTATGGAAGGCTCTGCGTGAGTATATACACTTACTGCTATGATTCGGTGTTCGAGACTTTATGGGATCGGATTGACTATTAAGAATAATCTTTAGACCAATATAAGGGTACACACACGGTTCTATTTCAATTAATATCGTCCAAGTGGGAGAATGTAAAAATTTCCTAATGTGGGCTTCATTAATTGAAATTAACTGAATTAGTTTGGTCTAATAAAGGTAAGATATATAGATTCTTAATAAGTCAAATATGAGGCTGGCTGGTATGGGCCAAGTACGGCTGGGCATGTAATGAGAGGGCCCGTGGTCGAAGACTCTATAATAGTACTCAAGTCCCTCCCCTAATCCGATGATGCACAATTTGACTCACATACGGATCTAGAGAGAACTTTTTTCTCATGAGTGGCAATCTTATTAGGCCAGCGTTTTAACAAAGGGCATAGAGGAAAAGATCTTGAGTTCGTGTTCGGTAACCGTTGCAAATTTCGCGTCAAGTTCGATGGATTCCAAACTAGGTACGCGAATCGGCAATTTCTCCATTATTGTGTTTCGGTTTCTGATTATGGTGATCCTGGGCGTGCTATTTTCGTGGCCAACAGAGCCCACTCTCGAATCTCGGGGATTATGGATTTGATCCAGAGGAATTTCTCAATCTCTTCGAGGACTTCAATAGCCACGGGGATGGTTTCTTGACTTTCTCGAAGAACCTGGCTGCCAGCGATGGAAGTTTGATAGTGGAGCCCACTCTGTCAACCTCTGATCTTGGGGATTATGGGTTTGATTCGGAGGACTTTTCCGATCTCTTCGAGGACTTCGACGGTCATGGCGATGGTTTCTTGACTTCATCGGAGGACTCGGCCGCTATCATTGGAAGTTCGGCAGTTAAGCCCACTCTTGCACCCTCCAATCTTGGGGATTATGGGTTTGATCCAGATGACTTTCTCAATCTCTTTGACGGCCACGACAATGGTTTCTTGACTTCGTCGGAGGACTCAACCGTTGGTGGTGGAAGCTCGGGAGTGAATATGTGGTATCCAGAATTTTCGAAATAGTATTTATGTGATTTTTAGATATTTCCATTTCTAATAATAATACTTAGATCATAAAGCTAAGTATTATTTCGTTTGGAATTCGGCGGACATGTGGAAATCTTAGTTTGGACTGTAAATTTGTGAGATGCAGAGGATAATGTTTGGGAATGTAATCGTTCTGAGTTCGATGTATTGAAAATCTAAATATTTCTAAATGTTGATGTGTACACTAGTAGTAGCATGGTGTTAATTAATATACCATCGTTGATGGATGATATTATTAGTTAAACTTTACTTAATTAGTGATAACCATTGGTGGTATAAAGGGAGGAAATTCTGTTTTTATTTTTAATTCCTCACAAAACCCCTCTTAAGACATTAAGAACTCACATGGCACTTGGGGAATTTATGCATGGCCACATGCCACATTTAGAGACCTATTGCATGGCCACATGCCATTCTTAAGCTAAGCCTCTTGCACTAACTCAACACATAACCATAAGCCATCATTACCTTGGTTATTAATTATCCCTAATGTGTATTGACTTTTCACACACTTGGCCGTAGATTAAGTAAAGATTTGCCACTTGTGACTTCGTGCATTCTTAATCCTAAAATCTACTCCTGCACTTCATTTTCATCTGGCTTACATGGGAGAGAGTTTTTCATTTTGGCCGTTACTCCATTCTTCACCTTCAACTCTAAAAAATAATCTACATTTACCACTACCCGATCCAAGATCTACAAGGTGGTTTTAACTTTGGGTGTTTAGATTTTGCACAAGGTAAGTGAAGACTCTAGAGCTAAGATAGTTCAATCTACTTGACACTTTTAACTTGGATGGTTGTGATATGCTATTTTGATGTGTGACAATAGGGAGAATATGGTGATCTATGAATTGTTTGATTGATCTCAAGCATGTTAAAAATGGGTGTGATTTGTTTTTTTAAAGTGTGGTATAATTGGCAAGTATAACTGTTAAATCTGAATATGGAAATATCATCCTTGAGGTGATTGTGGAATTCGTCTTGTTGGTCTTATGCATGTTTAAAAGAAAGATGATTATTTTACTTATGGTGCAGTACATTTAGTGAATGGAAATTATGAATCTGAACTTGGAAAAATCATATTTGTAACTTCAAACTTAACCGTTGTTTGTAAAATCTATTGATTTCTTAATCGAGTAGACTTTACTCTTTAAATCTGGATTTATCTATTTATAAACTCGAATAGACTTTACTTTCAAAATCTGCACATATTTACTTTTGAATCCGAATAGATTTTACTCTATGAATTTGAATTTGTTTACTTTTGAACCAAATTTTACTCTCTGAATTTAAAGATCTTTACTTATGAATCGGAACAGATTTTACTCTTGGAATATGGACATATTTACTTCTGAACCCGAACAAATTTTACGAGCAGATTTTACTCTCCGAATCTGAATCCGAGTAGATTTTACTTTCTAAGCTTGAAAATATATATTTTATGAATTTGAAAGTATTTAATTGTTTTCAGAAATACTCATTTGATTGTCCAAACCCAGAAATACTCATTTGGATGTCTAGATTTACGTTTAGACTTTAACCTAGAATATAGTCATTGACTTGCTTGGAACCACTTTCGAATTATATCCAGCTTCTAAGGCTCCGTTTATTTCGCGAAAAATACTTACCATAATTTCCGGTGTTCGGGGGGCGAAAAATAAGTAGTCAAGGAAAATATTTTTCGATCAATGAAAAATTTCCTTCTAAAACTGGGGAAAATGATTTCCTTTCCTGAAAGGAAGGAAAACATTTTCCTATCTCCCCTCTTTCTCACGCGTTCTCTCCTCCTCTCTGCAGAGTTGCTCATTTTCCCTATTGTTCTCATGCAACCTAAGGTTTTCATCTCCAGAGCCACTCCTCCTTCGCTGCCTCACGCTTCATCTGCTCCCCCTCTGCCACTGCTTCACGCGTCCTCTTGTCCTTTGTCTCCTCCCTCGTCTTGTCCCACAGAGAAGTAATTTCCCTAGATCTGGTGAGCTCACGGGTCGACGGTGAGTGAGGCCGAGCCTTGCCTCATTAGATCTGGCGAGGTGAGGCTAGGCTTGGCTTCGCCCAAGACTGCCTCACTGGGCCGAGGCCGGTGAGCTCAAGCAAGGTCAAGCCTAGCCTAGCCTCGCCTCGCCAAATCTAACAATGCGCGGCCTCACTCGAGACTAGTGAGGTGAGGCCGGTTGCCGGCCTTGGGCGAGCAAGGTCAAGCCTCGCCTGTGGCCAGTTGCCAGCCGTCGCTGTGGCTGGCGACTGGTAGAGGAAGAAAGAAAGGGAACAAAAAAAGAGAAACAACAAAAAAGAAAAGAAAAGAAATATTAAAACTTATTAAAAAGTAGTGCATGAAGGAAAATATTTTCTATACCGAATGGCGGAAAATATTTTCAGTTCATTTTGAGATTTTAGACGAACACCAAAAAATATTGTTATTTTCCTGAAAAATAGCTTCTTGGAAAATATTCCAAAATCGTCATATTTTTCGTGAAACGAACGGAGCTTAAGTGTATTTATCTCATGAATCTTATCACATATCACTTCTTACTTATTTGTTTGACTAAGATCTCATTTCTTTAAGGAATATGTGGTGGATTAAAAAGGTGAATATGTGTATTGAAAAACTTGTAAATACTTAGTATCATGACCAATACAAAGTTACATGTATGTGTTAGTAAGCTTCATGACCCGTATGATGTTGATAAGTTTCATGACCAATATGAAGTCACTTGTGTGTGTTGGTGATCTTCATGATAAGTATGGACTCATTTGTGTACATCAATGAGCTTTATGAACCGTATGGAGTTACCTGTATATGTTGGTAAGCTTCATGACTCGTATAAAGTTGGTAAGCTTCATGACTAGTATGAACTCATATGTATCTGTTAAGGAGCTTCATGACCAGTATGAACTTATCTATGTCTATGGGTAAGCTTCATGATCAATAGGGAATAAATATCCCTCTGTATAGCATGAGCCATTATGATAATGTGTGTACGTCATAAGAGAATATTTCATTTTCTTATTTATGAGTGAATGATCTTAAGCACTGTCATTGTTGATTTCCATTGATATGAGAAGATAAAATAATTACTCATGCATTGTCTTATATAAAAATTATGTAATTGTCTTGAACTCGCGTTGTTTGTTGATACCAGGAGAAGTGGTAAGATGATTTTTCTAACTTAAAATTAGAAATTTCATTTACTAGGCTTAGGGTCATTGCTTTATTTTTTCAGTTTGTAGGATGGTCCCTTGGATAGGACGATGGAGGGGACAATAAGATACCAGAGGCCATCAACCCTTGAGTTGGATGGCAACTCGCTTTTAGGCTAATGTGGGAGTAGAGGCGCTAGTTGATTGACCCTCTTCCTAGAATTTTGGTGTTTTGTATTTTGCTTGGATAATGTAGTAAAGTTGTTAAAATTGATGTCCAATATAAATAAAGAGGCATCTGTACTTTAAGGGTGTCTTTGGAAATTATTCTGTTCTCGAAAACTAATTCTACTCGAAAAAATGTTTCTTTTTATTCTGTACCCGGGAACAGTTGTCAAGCATTTGAAAGTATTTGGTAACTACCCAAAATTTATATTCTTGAAATAAAAAAAAGAGCATAAATGCGTTTGATAACTACACAAAATTTCTTTTTATTAATAATAATTTGAATTTTTTAATATTTCTTTCTTTTTTTTTATTCCCCTTCCCTTTCCTTGGCCATAGCTAGGTTGTTGGCACTGGCGGCCGGCCATAGGCTAGGGCAGGCAAGGGCGACTCGCGGCCTGGGCGAGGGCAACCCTCGACAGCCTGGGGGAGGGTTGCCCTCACTAGATCCGGTGAGGGTTGCGACGAGAGTCGCCCACGTTAGATCCAACAAAGACAACCTCGCCCAGGCAGAGAGGGTCCAGCCCTCGCCCTCGCTAGCCCTCGCCTGTGGCTGACTGCTGGCGGCCAGCCACAAGCCAAGAAGAAGGAGAAGAAAAAATTCTTTTTCATTTCTGATTCTTATTCTCAAAATCAAGAAGCAACTTTTTTTTGCTTATTAATTCTGTTCCAAAACTGATTCTAAGAACAAATTTTTGCAAATTTGGGCCCGATAATAAAAAATTTACCAAATAGATTTTTGTTCTAAAATTAATTCTGAAAACAAAAGAATAGAAATAGTTACTATTTGGCCGGTTGCCAAACACGCCCTAACTACACTCATGCAATTTTCTTGTATGGATTTTTCTTGGAGAAATTTTATCGAGCTTCCACATGCGTTAATATAATTATGAATTATAATTGGAAATTATACGTGTCGCATATGATGTTATGGGGAGTCACAGAATGGATATTATCCCAATGGTTTCGTGGCACTTGAAGAGTTAAATGTCCTTATGTGAATACAAAGACATGTGTCTTTTTCCATTCCTTGTACCACAGTGTCCCGAGGGTTTTATGTCTCGGAGATTCTCCATCTTTGTTAGATTTTTGTACACGTAAGGATGAACATAATAGAAATCGGGGTATTGTTCAATTCTTGAGTTGAGATTGTATTAATAAATAAAAATTTGATTTTTTGTTCTATGGTGAATTGGGTAAATGTGGATGATCTTCTGCATCTTCTTCTTCCTATTTCTCTATGTGTGTGAATATGAAGATTCCTTTCGTTCACTGTTTTTTCATTGTTAGAAGGATGAAGAAGAAGAGGATGGAGCCGTAAAATCGGTGAGGCCCAATCCATGAGACAACTTTTTGAATCGCAGTGATCAATCCAATCGCAAGCATAAACCATTTCCCATTTAACGAACAAGCAATCGCTATCAATGACAATTTAAATCGTAGATTAGTATTCTATTCTTGAACTCAATTTGATGAAATGACAATCCAACACATATAATAGTTGATTAATTGTAACTACAAAAGGCTCTATAGTTAATTAGTCAAGGAACTTTCTATCTCTTATAAGGTCCTTGGATCTTGGTCATGTAGGTCCATATTTTGTATTGTAGATATGACTGTTTTTTGGGAGAAGAACAGCAAAAGTGCCAAAAATTGTGTACGTCACTCACTTTAATACCAAAAATCTTTTTTTGAATCACTTCAGTACCAAATTTTTTTTAATAACGATCATTTCAGTGCTAACTTCGATTTGTTTGATTAGAAATCTGACGTGGCCTTTTTTTTATTAATTTCTTAAGCCGGCGTGGCTCGCTGGAGAGTCCAATCAGCATCTAATCCCTAAAATGAAGTCGTCTAGTACTTTTTCCCTCAAATAAGAATTCTAAATCCCCAAATTGAAAGAGAATCTCCCAATTTGCAACCATAATTGGCTATTGAACCACCAATTGAAACCCTATTTAGATTCGCCCCCAAAGTTACGAGCTCAATTTTGCAAATGGAGAGCAGGAGCCTCAGCAGTGACTCAAATTCGTTTCAACGAAGCGAACAAGAGGGTGAATGTTACTATTTTTGCGAGTTGCCAAGTTCAACAAGAACATCTTGGACTTAGTTGAATCCTGAAAAAAGATTTAATGGTTGCGCTAGGTATAGAAAAGGCTCGAAGTGCAAATATTTTAAATAGGTTGATGCCAAATTCTCCGATCGAGCGACGAAGGTGATCTTGGAGCTACTTGAAGGACGCCATCAACCTCTACCTACATTAAGGGATGAATTAGAGGATGTCGACTCAATACAAGCTGAAATGAAGGCTTTAATATCTCTGGCCAACCATTTGAAGAATGGAGTTTCAATGATGAAAATTGAAAGGAAGTGTTATTGAGCATTGATTGTAGTGTTGTTTTGCTGTGTAGCCTATTTTATGGTCAAATTGAAAGTGAGTAATGAGAAGAAGTTTCTTAATCTACCATAGTTGAAGATGAGTGGATTATGTACTTGTACTCGATAATTTGTAAGTATAGTTATATTATGCTATTTTTGTATGGAACAAAAGTTTGTTGCAATCTATAGTGGAAATGAAAGGTTGAAATTCATTGGTTGTGAGCACTTACAAATTCTCTTGTGTAATTGTGTATTATCAATGTTGATTTGTTTAGTTTTGCTTGAGATGTTTGGATTGCTTCAATAGTTTGCTGGTAAATGTTTGCCGCAGTGTTTGCTAGTAATGGGATGCTTGTTTGCCACAATTGTTATTGCGAACACTTGTCAAATGAAGGAGTGGTAATAAGTTCACAAGTCATTATTTCAGTATTATATGTTGTAAATAGCGATTGTTTGAGTGTCAAGTTTTGCTGAAACTAATCACTTAAGTGTCAATCGTGGTGAAAAGTGATCACTTAAGTGACAGTCGTTAAAAATGATTACTTAAGTACTAGTTATTGTATATTCATTTTGCTTGTACTACACCAACAACCAACACATGATGATGTGCTTGCTTGCACCAGCTATGTATTAGTACAGAGTGTGCATCTTGTGCTTGCACCAATACATAACTAGTGCAAGCATAAGATGGTGCAGCTTATGTGCTGCACTGACACATAGCTAGTGAACTAGCACCAGCAGCTTGCACCTTACACTAGCACATATAATTGTTGGCGCAAGTCCTGTGCCAGCACCAAGTACCACTAGCATCAAGCCTTGCATCAGCTAAAACATCAACAACACCTGCACCAGCACAACTACTAGTACCAGCACCAAGCCCTACATCAGCCAAGCACCCTCAACACCTTCACCAAGCCCTACACCAGCCAAGCACCACCACCACCATGACCTACACCAGCCAAGCACCACCATAACCACTACACCACCACCATGACCTACACCAGCTACGCACCACCACCATTGCTGCGGCCTACACCAGCCATGCACCGCCACCATTGCTGCGACCTACACTAGCCAAGCACTACCACCACCACCACCACCACCATGACCTACACTAGCCAAGCACCACCGCCATCAGTGCATCACTACTACCATGACCTACACTAGCCAAACACCACCACCACTAGTGCACTACCACTATCACGACCTACACCAGCCAAGTATCACCACCACCACTATACCACCATAACCTACACCAGCCAAGCAGTAGCAGCAGCGCCACCACACTACCATCATCACCACGATCTACACCAGCCAAGCACCACCACCACCACCACCGTAACCACTACACCACCATCACCACCACCAGCAAGCACCACCACCACCACCACTACACTAGCATAACCGCTACATCACCACCACCTGCACCATCCAATCACCACCACCGCACTAGCACAACACTACCACCACAACCACCTACACCAGTAAAACTAACACACTAGCAAAACAACTAGCACAACCAATATCAAAATATGGAAATTTTAAAAGCATAGACAAAATAAACATCAGTCCATTGACATTAAACTTAGTTTTTACATTTGATCAATATGAATAACCAACTAAAACATCCACATCCAGGGAATGGCTTCCCACCAAACAAAACATTCAGCTAACTCAACGCCGTACAATGGCAATCCTATGAATCAATATGTACAACCTCCCAATAAAAAATAAAAACTACTACATTTAGCACCCTTCCATCAGTCAATATGCATAACCCCCCAATTCCCTTTTCTTTAAATGGACATCTAGCTTGATTTATGATCTTTGCACCATTTCTAATCAGATGTGTAGGTTCTTTAATTGGCCTTCCTATCCCATATACTTTCTTTTTAGCAGTAGCCATTTTCTTTATAGACCGTGTCATTTGATGAGAGCTCTTCGTAGAGTCATTGTTGGTGCCGGGATCACTTGATTGAGATACAATTGGGGTTGGGTTCCTTGTTGGTGGCTATTTTGGAGCTGCAACATTATCCCTCATGCCCATGCTGCATCGAAAGAAAAAAATAACAAATAGCTTTTGGGACCACAATGCACAAAAGCCAACAACTTCATATGGAGGTCCCCACAAAAGCAACTAAATGATTAAATAAATTGCGATTGTCGAAATAAAATAACTTTAGTCGTAGTCATTTAGTAGAAATGAAGCAACACAGCTAACACCGGCGTCCCCATAATCAGAACTTGAGGTCCCCACAATCAATATTTCACAATTCATTCTCTATTACCGTCGTGTCCACGACTGCATCAATATTCCTAATTTTCCTCTCCCCCTGAGCCCTAGTTTTGCCCTTGGAGCCCTAATTTTTCCATCCAACTGAGCCATGGAGAGAATATGACAAATTTGAATGACTGAGGGTAAGAGACGACACATGAGCGATGGTGAGCAACGATGGCAACAGAGCAAGCGGTGACGGTGACGGAGCGAGCGACTACAAGCGACTGTTACTAAACAATGGCGACTTCCTTCGCTTGAACGACCACCAAACCAGCACTAATTTGATCCTCCTTCGTGCGACGTCGTTTTGTTAACCAGGGGAAACAACATCGCATTAGACATCTGAGCCACGTAGGCGATGCAACATCATTTTTGAAGTCCATGTGGACTATATTTTTTAAAAACTTTGCCAAGTCATTTATAAGATTTAATTAAAAAAGCCACGTATTAATTTTGATCGAAATATCTCGCTGTTGACACTTACGTAATCGTTTTTCCTCCGATTTGGCACTTAAGTGAGCTAGTGAAAATTTTTGGCATTAAAGTGAGCACTGTATACAGTTTTTGGCACTTTTGCTGTTCTTCTCCCACTGTTTTTCATTATCAAAGACAATTTAACTCAAATAACCCTATTCATGATTGAGTTTGGCAAAAAATTAGGGGCCTTCCGGGCATGAGTTGTTAGTCGCGACAACTTATTTTGTCAAATTTCCTCACATAGGTCTTTGATAATATCTTCATGTTGATGTCAATCGTCGTTTGTTTTGCAGAGTATAGAGTACCTGGCCAGATCTGCAGTTGGAGATGGTCCACTTGTTGCTATTGGCAGATCAAATGGCGTCATTAGAGTACTTTCAATGATAACCTGGAAGGTTTGGCCTTTGTCAGTTTCATGGTCTGAATGTTAGTGTTGAACATGCATTTTGAGGATAATAACTATTTGTTGCTTGTAAGGAGATACACTGGCTGTCATAAAGGATCAATTTCTTGTCTAATTACCTTCATAGCTTCTTCTGGTGAGGTATAATATTCATAACTCAGTTTTATTTAGCTTTCATTGTTTTGTTACTTGGTTGTGAATGCATTTGTTTTGTACAAATTGCTGGAACGAGTTTCGACATCGAACATATGGATATTGTTAGGTCTGAGTATTAACTTATAATACTCTTAGCTCCCAGCCACGCCGCCTCCACCTCTGTTGTGGTTTAAAGATAAATATTTCTCAAACAAGCCTAGGTTTAAGAATAAATATTTCTAAGAGCTTACCTATTGATGTAATCATAGAACGAATTTGAATCTACTTGGAGTAAAATGCAAGATAACCGGGGCACTAAGAATAATAATTGGCTTCAGATGTTATACGACCTCATACATAAATGGAGTTTTGCTTTTGATCATGATACTTTTTCATGAGGTATAAGATTAAGTCAAAGAAGCTAGAATCAATAATGTCTTCTAACATATGTCAACTAAATGAAGGGAGAGGCACTTTATTCTTCAGAATTCCTGAGAAATGGAAATAAAAAGAGGAAGTGAAAAGCGAGGAAAGAAGAGCAGAGAGTGCTGGTAATGTGTTCAATAACGAAGGGGGAAAGAGAAGCAACGGAGAGAAAAGAGAGGAAGTTTCAAAAATGTCTGATTGGTGGGACTCATGGGACCGCACCGCTGAATGGAGTGACTTATAACCTACGTAGCAAACCCAACGTCCCCAGTACTTTTGTGCATAGAAGAAAGGTTGCCAAGCCTGCTTAAGCGACCACCGATACGGGCCGTCAAAGGCTTGCGATCCCATTGCGCTATTGGTAAGTGCATCCTCAATAAAAATAAGCTTCGGATTAAATAATTACAAGGCCATTAAGTGGTTCTTTTTGCGAGAATAGATTCATGTGTATTTTTCCATTATTTTAAATGTATGAATGAAAGTTAAATATTAAAAATACACCTGATCACTTTTAAATACTCATATCCACAAATAGAAAAAAAAATAACACTAAAAATTAGTTAACATTTACTTCAAAACACTTCTGATTCAAGTATGTACGTCGTGATGGTTTGATTTTTAACGATAGATAGTTTTTTTTTTGTCGGGTAACTATAGATAGTTGAAAGACCAAGATTAAGGCTCCTTTTGTTTCGCGAAAAATTGTGACGTTTTTGGAAAATGTTATCCGAAAAGTCATTTTTCGGAAAAATGACAATATTTTCCGGTGTTTGGCTGAGACCTCAAAGTGAATTGGAAAATGTTTTTTATCGTTCAATAGGGAAAATCTGATTTGATTTTTCTCATTACACTCCTTTTAATTTTTTATCTTTTATTTTTTTAAAAATCGAATTTTAAATTATTCTTGAATTTTGAATTATTTTTTATATTTCTTTTCTTTTCTTTTTCTTTTTCTTTTCTTTCTTCCTCTACTGGTTGCCGGCTACAGGTGAGGCTATTGGATTTGGTGAGGCCTCGCTCAAGGCTGACGAGGTGCTTGCCATCCTTGGACGAGCGAGGTCGAGCCTTGCCTTTGGCCGGTTGCCGGCTATCGCTATGGCTGGTGACCAGTCAAGGAAGAAGCAAAAAGGAAAAAAAGACAAGAAGAAAAAGAAAAAATAAAAAATAATTAAAAACTCAATTTTTTAAAAAGAAAAAAGAAAAGAAAAAATAAAAATGTGTTTGGTGAAAGAAGATACGGAAAATGTTTTCCGCTTTTTGAAGGTGTTTTTACATTTGTGGAAAATGTTTTACTTGACTAGTTTATTTTTAGTGGACCAAACGCCGGAAAATTCGCAAAAACTTTTTTTGAAATTAATTTTTCCATGAAATGAATGGAACCTTAGTTAGAATGAAATTTATGATAATTATAAAAGAATTATAAAAATTACTCAAAAACTTTCTCAGTGGGAATAAAAAAATGAGACTTCATGCGCTATTGTCGATCATGTTTTTTTGTTTAAAAAATTAACCTCAACTAGTTTTGACTAACAAATTAGTGGTTAACCAAATAACATAATTACAAAACCCAGCTAACCAACATAAAACAAACGCAAAACCGAAAAGAAGAGAAAGGGAAAAAGTCACAAAAAATCACATACTATGCCACTGTGATATGTTTATCCCGAAATCTCAAACTATGTTCGTTGTAACATATTTATCCTAAACTTTTTCTTGTAACCTAAAAAATCCTAAATTTATACTTATGTGATACATTTATCTTTCGTCAAGGTTCCGTTAGATAATTTTTCAACTAAAATAATGTCGTTTTTATTTCACTTAAACCATATGGGCACCATCTCAATATTGTTTACTTTATGGCATTTATGTAGGTAGATGTTTAATGGTTCTCATTAACAGAATTTTGATGGAGGGTTCACGTGTCACATAGGTACAAATTTGGGATTTTTGTTGTCACGAAATAGAATAAATGTGTTACAGTAGGCATAATTTAGGGTTTTGGTGGCTTTTGTCCAAGAAGAAAAGCTAAAGTTGGAACTTAATATGCGAATATCATCGGCCTTTTGTCAATTAAACTTTTTTGGCTAATCATTAGTGCTTACTAAAATAAAATAAAAATGTAAAACAACATTATTAATCAATAGTTTATTTTTTAAAATATAAGTTTTGGGTATTGATGACTCAAAAACAAAAGTTCAAATATTGGTGTTATAGTAGGCATAGTTCAAGTTTTTTTTGTTGAGTTTTCTATATCCACGTCAGTTTCATTTGCCTGACATTGTCAATATGTAAGCCGTCACCTAAGATTTTTGACATTCTCTCAAACGGAACTATGACAGAGGGTTTTTTAAGTCATGCCAGTACAAGTTTGAAGGTTTTGCTTGCAGAAAGAGAAATTATGGGATATTGTTGACAAGATTGGTACAATTTGAGGCCTTTTATGGTATTTTTTCTTTATAAATTTATTGAGACTGCCCAAAAAAAAAGAACAACAAAAAGAAAAGCGTAGTCGAGGGGATTAATAATGCCTTTGGTTCGGCTTTGGAAATAAGACGTGGGGAAATGCAAAGCCTTTTAGCCTAAAAGGCTTTGGGGGAAATACAAATTGCATTTGATAAAAAATCCTTTGTAAAGTAACTTAAGTAGTATTTGGTAAAAAAAAATTTGCAAAGGGCTTTAGCTGCAATTTTTTTCTTATTCATTAGGGTTAATATCACAAAAACCCCAAACTGATACACTTGTGATAATTTTATCATGAACTAATTTTTTGACCACCAAAAACTTCAAACTAGTATATTTGTGATAAATTTATCCTGAACTATTTTTTTTATCATCAAAAACCTCACATTGGTACACTTATGACAATTTTATCTCGAACTAATTTTTTTTGTCACCAAAAACTCCAAACTGGTATACCTATGAAAATTTTACCCCCAACTGATTTTTTGACTACTAAAAACTCTAAATTGATACATTTGTGATAAATTTACCCTCTATTAGTGTATGTTAAATTGAATTCATATCACAAAAAAATTACAAATTGACAAACTTGTGACAAATAGAGGGATAAAACCCCAAACTAGTACATCCGTCAACTACTAAGTGTTATCAAACTTAGCAATTTAATAGTAAAATTTAACGAAAACTAACATAAAGTAAATTTGTTACAAGTATATCAGTTTAGGATTTTTGATAGTCAAAAAATTAGTTCGGGATAAAATTATTATAGGTGTACAAGTTTGGATTTTTTTGTGATAAAAAAAATAGTTCAGGGTAAATTTTTCACAGGTATACTAATTTGAAATTTTTCGTCATATTAACCCTATTCATTAAAAAGAAATCAAACCTTTCGCTAGCTCTGGCGAGTCAGATTTGGCGCCGTCAGCCGAGGTTGCACAACCCTGGGCAACCCTCGATGTGACCCAAGCGAGGGCCACATAGGGTCACGTGACCTTTGGCGGCCATCGCATGGGTTGCGCTACCCTTGGCGACGAGGCCTTATGTTGCAAGACCCCAAGCGATGGTCGCTTAGGTAGCGCAACCTCGATGGTCGCCATCGTGCAAAAAAGATGAACAATAATATTAATGGGGGGCAAAATCAGAAAACTAAAAAATTGGTGAGAGTAATTTCGGAAGAAAAAAATAATTTAATCCTTGTTTCAGCATTACGAAGATGCTGAAAGCTCAAGTTTCAGCCTTTCGAATGTTAGCATTTGGCTTAAAAGCCCATTGGGAATGGTTGTCAAGCACCTTAAATTTCCCTAAGGGGCTCTGGGGCTTTCAAAATGCTGAATCAATCGCAATTGACTAAGCTTTTGAAATTATAATGCATAGCGAAATTAATTCAAGCATATGAAAGCTTCATGATGCTTCGATAGAGTATAGCCCACCTCATTGGATTTTGGAAATTAGCACATTAAAACACCTCAAATGGGCTTCAAAACTTTTAAAATGCTGAACCAAACGGAATTTACTAAGCTTTTGAAATTATAATGCATAGTGAAATTAATTCAAGCGTACGAAAGCTTCACGATGCTTCGATATATGGTATAGCCCACCTTATTGGATTTTGGAGTTTAGCACACATTAAAAAGACAAGTTCGCATGAAAGAAGACGCAAGTGCCTGGTTTTCTCTTTAGCAAAAAAAAAAAAGGTGCCTGGTTTTCTCGCCCTAGAAAGAGAAACAGCTCGCACGGACGCATCCATGGAAGAAGTTGAAGATGAAGTAGAAGAAGAGCCTGTGATGCAGGCGAAAGATCGAGACTTTGCCAAATTCGATCATGGGTTTGTCGCCACCATCTCCGTTTCCACGTTCGAATCGCCTCCACCGGCGTTCCCTTTTCCCTTTTTTTCATCTGGGTGTTTCGTTCGTTTCTTGTTTCGTGATTCTTGCAGGTGCGAGCACTATCGGAGGCGTTGCAAGATCCGAGCCCCGTGCTGCGATCGGGTCTTCGCGTGTCGCCACTGCCACAACGAGTTCACGGTTCGACTTCTCTCCTCCTCTCCTTGTCGCCCTGCATTGTGTTTTGCTACTGTCGCCGTCGTGTTTGAATGGGTTTTCGTGATCTTCTCTCCGGTTTATTCGTCTCCACTAGAACTCGCAGAGCAACCCGAAAGATCATCATGAGCTGGTGCGGCATGACGTGAAGCAGGTAGGTACCCTTTCCTCTGCTTTGTACCGGATTTTTGGATGTGCGCTCTGCTTCCTCTGGATTTTGTGGTGTGGTGCTGATGGTCTTTTCGTGTTTCAGGTCATCTGTTCTGTTTGCAACACGGAGCAAGAGGTATGTCATGGTGGACCCCCTTGAGGATTTTGCATAGTTTCTAGTCATTTTGTTTCTGAAGTGTTCGAGAATTAATGTGTTCTTTGTTAGGCTGCTCAAGTTTGTTCGAAATGCAGTGTCGTCATGGGAGAATATTTCTGTGGAATTTGCAAGTTTTATGATGACGATGTAAGACAGATTTTGTTTATAATAATAACTTAAGGTGTAGCCTTTCATTTTGATTTTACATGAATTCAAAGCATGGCTGATATAACAGTGTATATATGTTTATATTCGCAGACCACAAAGATGCAATTTCATTGTGAGGAATGTGGAATTTGTAGGTGAGCTAATTGATGTTTGGAATGTTCTTCCCATGTTTTGGAAGTTAACTATTCCTGCCTTATGAATTAACATAATTTAATTTTGCCTTTGTCTTTCAGAGTTGGGGGTCGGGAAAATTTCTTCCACTGTCTAAAGTGCGGTATGGCTTTCTCTTTCAGTATATCCATTGCTGCATGTGCTTCTTTGTTACAAGAAAGAATCTCTCTCTCATTTTTACACATGTTGATTAAAGTCATCTCTTTAGAGAGTTTTCATCTCCTCCCAAAGTTATGAAAGCTTGGACTGCTTTAATTTCTGAGTTATTTGGAATATTGTGTTCTAGGTTGGTTATTGTTGAGTTAAATAAGTGCTTGATTTCATACTTTAATTAGGCATGCACATGTTCTTGAAATCATTAGATGGATATGCAGTGACCGTTGCCTAGGTATATTTCTTACTTGAATTTTTGAGAGAGGGGATTTGAGGAACTTGCTTTACATTGGAACTACAAGATTCATGGTGGATCTCGGTAGGAACCTCTTTTGAAACAATATCGCGTTGATCTAGTTGCCATCGAAGCCACTGCCTTTTTAATATCTTCTCAGTTTGCAGTATCGTGGAATAATCAATTTGGAATTTTAAGGACAACTCGGAAGAAGTCTGATAAAGCAGAGTCAAATTAAGGCTATGAACTGGCAGTTGGTATACAAATACCCACCTGGAATCCTCGAGTGCTCAGTCTCATAGTTGAATTTTCTCTTTAGAAAAGGTAAAATGCATGGTGAGCTGGTTAGATATCAGATATGAGAGGAAACCTGACTTGTATGTATGAGTTTTGCCCAGAGGATGGTTAATAGGACCAGAAACTGGTTTTGCACACAGGACTTTTGAATTTGTTTCTTGTAAGATCTATTGTGTTGGATTTCAGAATTTTTTGTCGGGGGGTTCAATGGGTAACCAAATATATCTTTGAAATTAAAAAGACTCCAGAAAAGCGCTTCTTCTTATGTTTGAACCTTTTCTGTATATTGAGTTGAAATCCCTATCTCTCCAATCCCCTACTTGCCTCAAGAAAATAATTTGTAGAGTTTTAAAAGGGTAGTTTGGAACCTACAATGCAACAATGTTAATAGAATTTAAGTATTCTTTCAGTTGCATTTAACTTCTGAACAGTCTTAAGTCAAAGCCGCTCTCTAAGATGATGGTAATCGAGGTGGCTTTTTAGTGGTCGCTAGATCTGGGATTTGATATCAACTTTGGTACAAGAGTTGTGATGACTTCAAAGGTACTTGCTCAAAGCCGGCGTGATCAACATTGTATCTTGAGAGGGAGAATGTTAGTTGGGTACTTCCCATTGTATTATTGCAGCTAATGCATGATTTTGTTTAGACATCTAAGAGACGACATCTTAAAGTTGCGTGTACCATACTGATCACTTACAATTTTCATTCTCATCCAAGGAAGGATAGAGAGGAAAAGTGGGGGTCTTTTTTGGTTCAGACATTTTCTATCGCAGGGGGGATTCAGAGGCAAGGAATCTTCTACTGCTGTCATAGCTACAATGGCAAATATTGGGTTCACAAACCACGCTGCAACAGTATTTGTACATCCTTTTCCACAACAATTTAACCAATAGGACTGACTTTGACATCTGAAATATAGAAGAGATCAATTGCAATATCAAAATACTTAATATCAACTTGCAGAAAGCTATTGCAAGCTCTAAAAAGAGCATTCTGCATTTAGTGGTTGCATAAGAGCATTACTCTATATTAACACCAAGAAAATAGAAGTTATTTATCAGTGCAAGGTTGGACTGTCGGTAGGCTTATGCAGCAGGAGAAGATCATATCTGAATGCATTGATTTTTTGAGAGCGATATCTTAAAATTGGGGAAAAGAAACTTTTAATTAATTTCTGTTTCTTGTTTCTCAAAATTTCTGATGGAGACTTGTTATTCTGTTATCACTCTTGCAAATGGAGGAAACAGATCAGAATTAGGTAGATTGAAAAAGAGTCATTCTTATTTGTTTAAAAAATATAATTGTGTGCATGGTGCATATTCTTATTTGTTTCAAAAATATGAAGTGTGCATGGTGCATCATCACTCTACTATTGAAACGTGGAAGTATGCTTTTATTATTAGTGTCAAATGAAGCCATCTGCTTCTTAAAGGTCCATATCACTGGTTGTCTTGCTCTGCATCTGCTAGATGTTAGTTTCTTCTTTCTTGCTCCTATTTCTTGAGGAGATGCTTATTCTCTATATACTAGTTGAATGGTATGGCAACCCTTGTGGAGGCTTTGTAATTGGTAGCATCTTCTATTGTACACTGTCAGAGTAGCATGTTGTCCTATGTGCATAGCCTTAACAAATTTCTTTTAAAAAGCACAGGATCTTGCTATGTGATGTCGTTACGCGATAATCATGTATGCGTGGAGAATTCAATGAAGAGCCATTGCCCTGTATGCTATGAGGTTGGTGGCTGAACATATTCCAAAATTGGCAATAATGAAGGTTGGAAAGGTCTTTATAACAACTTTCCATTCATTTTGCAGTATCTATTTGATTCGATCAAAGGAACAACGATCTTGAATTGCGGACACACAATTCATATGGACTGTTTCGAAGAAATGAAAGACCAAAATCAGTTAAACCTTTTCCCTCATAGATAGTTGTGTATTTTATTTATTTCAGATAAATCATTAACCTACATTCTGGTCATGCAGGTATCGTTGTCCCATATGCTCAAAGACAGTTCGAACAATGTCTGAAGTTTGGAGGAAGTTGGATGCAGAGGTAGTAAGTTTTTAACTTGATATTGTCACAATTGCTTTAGAAATTGAAGTTGGATATGCTGAATCAGCTTACATCCCGAGGTTCAGATCTGTAATTGGGGGAACAAAAAGATTATGGATTGAAGGTTCAGTCTAGCCGATGTGGAAACTCTCAAGCATGTCGTTCAAGAATAGCTAACTTTTAAACCGAAATTTAAGAATAAGAACGGAAAATTAATAGTTCTACAGAGAGAGAGGAAAAACCTGTGATTAACAAATAAAATAACCATTGATATTTTTGTTTCTATCAAATTTTGCTTGACTATCATTGTGCATGGTAATGAATGGCTGGAGAATAGTCTTTGTTTTTACCGTCATATGTGAGGTGATAAAGATTGATCAGCTTTACCAACATGCCAGTTAAGCCATGAGACGGATGTTATGATACTAAGCAAGTTTAGGGCGCACATGGTAACAGTTCTATTCTAGAAATCAATTTCTGAGCAAAAATGCGTATTTGATAATGACACAATTTCTATTTCCGAAATAGAAATTTGTTTGATAACGACACAAAATATCTCCCTTCCGAGTGGCCGGCGGAGGATGGTGGGTGGCGGTGGGAGGCGGCCGGCCGGCCGTGGTGGATGGTGGCCGGTGATGGGCGGTAGAGCACGGTGGCAGGGGGCGGCGCAAGGTGGCCGGCGGCGAAGGATAGTGACTGGTGGCGGGTGGCGGCTGGCGTCGGGCGGCAGAGGACGGTGGTCGGCGGCAAGAGGTAGCGGGCGGTGGACGGCGGGCAATGGCCAGCTACTGGTGGCTTTCAAGTGGTTGGCAAGTGGCGGCAAAGGATGGCGGGAGGCGGCGGTGGGCTGGTTGCGACCGGCGTTGGGCGGCGGCAAATGGTGGAGGATGGCGGTGGGAGGAGGCGGTCGGCAAAGGACGCCGGCGGTGGCGGGAGGCGGCTAGTGGCAAGGGGGTAGCCGGCTAGTAACTAAGGCGAGCGATGAAAAGAGTTTTTATTTCTCATTTTTGTTTCAGAAATAAAAAACTAGATATTTTTTACTTTTGATTTCTGTTCCAAACCTATTTCTGGAATAGAAATTTGTTCCAGAAATAGAAAAATGAAATTATATTACCAAACAGATTTCTGTTCCAAACCTGTTCCTGAGAATAAAAAAATAGAAAAATAGAGAAACAGAAATGATTCATGCGCGCCCTTGTTGTCTATGCCACTGGTAAAATTAGGTTGTGGTGTCAAAGGAGGCCATTCTTGTGTGAAGTGATAAAGATTGATCAGCTGTACCAATTTACCAGTTAAGCTGGGAGACTTAACGGATGTTGTGATACTTCGCTAGTTTATTGCCTATGCCTCTGGTAATAATAGGTTTTAGCGCTAAAGGAGGCCTTGATTGAGCACATTCTAGCCTTTTTTTTCAAGTGTTAAAGAGAAATTAAGTATAAGGGTACCAAGAGGGGCACCGCCCTTTTACGAAATTAGATGCCTTTTGTCTTCTAATTGTACTTGGATTAACTCTGCAAATCTGCATGCCTTTCTTTACTTTTATTAGATCTAGGCACTCTTCATAAGAGTTCTGGACTTCCAAAAGGGTAATGGCGATACTCACCTTTCCCTCAATCTCTATTTTAAGAGACGGACCCTTAACATGCTCCAGTAATAAATAGAGGCTGGGAGCAGATTGCAAAATGTTTCAAAAATAACGAGTGTTGCTCATCAAAATGCAATACCATGCTTGTCTATTTTCTATTTCGTTCTTTCTGTATTGGACTTTTCGGTTGTAATATTTGGAAAAGATAGCCTTTCATATCGATCATCTTTCTTTCTTGTTTAGATTGCAGCAACAGTCATGCCTGAAGAATATCAGTATGAGGTGTGTAATTTATCTTCCAATCTTGCTCAGTTTCTTTTCACAAACATCTTGTGTTTTGCAGCCCAATTTTTTTTGTAATAATTTGTTGAGTAATTGCTAGTGAATTTTTGAAGAATGGTTTGCCTTTGCGAGCTCTGCTGGAAAAGTTATTTCGTGTTTCTAATTAAAAATCAGTCGAAATTGGTGTTATATTTTACGCTTTAGAGCATAATAATGCTTTGAAAGAAAAACAGAAGTTCATGATAACTTGTTTCTCCTTTAATATGGTGAATAATAGGCCAGGCTATACATTAGCTACGAGGGATGATATTGCCATTAGGATAGAGTGCAAATCTCCTTTATATAAAGCACTACTATCGTAGAACTAACACAGATAACATTTTCTTTAGATATTATTCAGCAGAAAGAGTATTTGGTCAGTTTATGTTTTCTCTTTCAACTGATATATTAATCTGAATCTTGTTCGAGAAATGTAGCGTAGTTATCATTCAAATGGGTGAGTAGCCGCTGGGGATGGTGCATGTACAGTACTATGATTTGTTACGACCTTTTGAAATCGGCCTCACTATGATCCCTGATCTGCTCTGGAAGCCCAGACATAATGAATGTTGCCATTGTTTCCAGCATGTCGACCGAATCTTGCTTTCTTGATTGTGACAAGTGCATTTAAAGGGAATGTCATCTTCACTTTAATGGAATTTGAACAGGTTTCCATTCTTTGCAATGACTGCAACAAGACGGGCAAAGTTCCATTTCACATTTTTGGGCTGAAGTGCAGCGAATGCCGTTCATACAATACTCGAAGAGTATCAGCTGCAGACCATCAGTAAGATGATTCGGGCAAAAGAATTCACGTGGAAATAAACGTATGATTTCATTATCACATTACATTCTTTTAGATAGATTTTCCATAGCCAAGTGAACACCTCTTGTATGCAAAGCAATTGTCCTACAATTATTCCCACATGCATGAACAGAGATGGACTGAAAATAGTTGCCTGATATTTTCTCAACACTATGCTGTTTTTGCTCCATTTCCAGGTGAAATTTCAGCCTGCGGTCCTTGCACAACTTAGCAAATCCCGGACTCAAATACCCAGATCTTTGCTCTCTCATTTGATATTGGCTTGGGAGGTGCTTCTTCGGGAGTTCTTGGCCCTAATCCATTACAGCACTCGCACCAACTCTTACGATCGTCAGTCGACAGTTGATTAGTCCACCTGCCAGTTTCTTCATTAGCAATATGTTAGATTGGGGAATGAATTTTTCGAAGCAGTTCTCATAGCCGTAGATACTTTTTCACAATCAATTGCTTTTTCCCTGTTCCGTCGCCCAAAACTATTAGCGGCCCAGCAAAAGTTGCTACTGCAGGATTTGGCCGATTTTGTTGTATGATTGCATCCTTTGTTCTGATGTATATCATTCTCGATCATCTGCTTATATCAGGCCAACTTCGGTTTTCGTTGTGCCCTACTTATCGGACCGTTGATTGATCTTGTAGCATAGTAGGGGATTATGATTCATTTGACAACTCAATTTATGCACGTTGTTGACAGTTTGGCTTGCTTCTAATGACTCGATCGTGCGAAAAAAAAAAATCGACATGGGATTCCATCATACGAATATTTTTTGGGCTCGACTCTGTCGTCCGAAATGATCTTCTTGTCGCCCGTTGTGGCGAAATTGGCTTTGGCGGCTTGTCACGGCCTATTTGTGTAGAGAGCGATGCATCCATGCACGAGATTAATCTTTTACCATAACGTATGAAGCATCCAAGTGCAGTTTGCATTCAACTTCATGTTGTTGTCATGAACTGATGATGTAACTTTGTTCTTGCAGTTTTGAGGAAGTTTCAAGAGATCTGCTCATTTTCCTCTTTGGAAAAAGCAATTTCTAAAAATGATCACTTAAATCTCTTACAAAAGTAAATGATTGAAAAATATTTTTATCGTTCATGAAAATATATTAACATAAATTATTGATAATATTGAAAATATTTTTGTATACTAATTATTTTAAGTGATACAATCGATATTTTTAAGAAAATGTATTTTAAATCATTAATTTTTCGCGGAACAAATAGGGACATTCCTTATGGATCGGCATTTGGACAGCGAAATCGACCGGTCAGATGGGTGACGTCACCAAATTGAAATGGATACTTAGCTCTTTGATATTTATATTTAGACAAGTGCGTTTTTAATTTAAGTTATAAGTTCCTTTTTTTTTAATATTTTTTTTTGACATGAAACTCCACCAAAAAGAAAATTAATCCAAGTTCGTAAAATATCCCCTAACGTAATGGATCAAGCCCCGTCGCTCGGGTCGAAAGCTAGTTCGACAAGGTGGAGATCGTTCTGCACTTCACAAGGCGAAAAATCGAATGTGGCTGTGCGCTTGATCTGTGCACACGTTAATTTCATATCCATCGCCATTAACAAGCGGTACATTAATCTTTAGAAATATTGGAGAGACGAGCGACTTCTAATTTCGATGCAAGAAAAGTTTCGAACCAACTCGATAGGAAGAAGAAGAAGCAAATTTCGATTGCATGATTCACAAATGAAAAGTAAGATATACACTCCATTTCTTTCTTGGGTTAATACCACGAAAACCTCCAAACTGGTACGTCCGTAACAAATTTACCCAAAATTAATTTTTTGATCACGAAAACCTTAAACCGGTACACCTATGACAATTTCACCCTATATTAGTTTCCGTTAAATTTTACCATCAAAATTTCTAAGTTGGATGAAATGTGGCAGTTGACGGATATATCAGTTTGAGATTTTATCTTCTGTCTGTCAAAAGTGTACCATTTTGTAGTTTTTCGTGATATTAATACAATTTAACGAAGGGTAAATTTGTCACAAATGTACCAATTTAGGGTTTTTGGTGGTCAAAAAATTAATTTAGGATGAATCTGTCACAAGTGTGCTAGTTTAGGATTTTTTATGGTTAAATAATTAGTTTTGGGTAAATTTGTCATATGTGTACCAGTTTAGGGTTTATGGTCAAAAAATTAATTTGACATAAATTTGTCATGGGTGTACCTTATTTGGAATTTTCCCTATTTTTTTTTTTATCTATGCCAATCCTTGCCCAACAAACACTATTATATCCAAGTAGTCATGGCCACGGGCCGGTTTTGGCCCGGAACCGGCCCATGGCCTACGTGCCCGGTTTAGGTTCCACAATTTTGGAACCGGAACCAACAGTTTCGGTTCTGGCTCCAGATTATTTAAAATAATAATAATAAAAATGAAAATTTTTTAAAAAAATTTCATTATATAATTTTTTTTATAAAACAAATTGAACTCTAATTGCCATGCATTGTAAGTGTATTGATCTCCAATTGCAATGCTTGGCTTGAGTGTATTGAACTCTAATTACAAGGCATGGCTTGAGTTTTATAAACAATTCCTTTGATGGTTTCTTCATTCCCATTCGATATGGGACTCTCGGTTTGCTTTGAATGCTTTCAATATAAGACTCTTGGCTTGTCTTTATGCAAATGCCAAGAGTCCCACATCGAATGGGAATGAAGAGACCATCAAAGGGGTTATTTATAAAATCCAAGCCAAGCCATGAGCATGTGAAGTTGTATGCCTTTTGTGGCTACGATCCTTTGCTAATTAAGAGCTAAGGGTTCCATTGGACCGCCTAGAATCGGACCCGACCAATGGTTCGGTTCTTGGTTCTATGGTTTGCCGGTCCAGTTCCTAGTTCTAAAATTAAAAGACCGGTCTTATCAGTTCGGTTCCCGACTCCGATCAGGAACTGATCACCCCTACAATTTTCATTTTGATTATAATTTATATTGAATAATTCATTATTTCATATTTTTATAATTATTTATTTTTTATTTTATAATTTATTTTTAAAACTTTTTAAATTACGAATCGGAACCGGAACCGCTAGGGGCGGTTCCGGTTCCGATTCACATGTGGCCACGAACCGGAACCGCCGGTTCCGAACCATGGCCATGACTATATCCAAGGTTATTTCCTCAAGATACTAACTGAACACCATACATATTTAAGGGCCATAGTTAAAATGGATCAGGCCTTTTGAAGAACCTTTAGGTCTAGCTCGATAGTTTGAACCTGCTTGTCTTGGCTCAATTTGCAAGCTCAGGCTCAGTGAAAAGGAGAATTTTGGCCCTGACTCTACCCCATACATTTATTCGGAAGAATCAGAAGAATCCACTTCACAGCATTTACAATGTATACCTGAATTAGGTATACATTCTCCCAACTGCACGTGAAAGATCAAGCGTAGATGGGTAAATCACGTTGACGATCACCTAATGTTCCTGTAACTTTTGTAGTAGATCATGGTATTTCTAATTTTTTTCACCAAAGTTATTGAATTTTGATTTTTTTTTTTCATTTAGTCTTTCTGTTCAAGGTCCGACCAATGACTCGCGGGAAATTCTAATCTATGAGTTTAAGAAATTTTACCAAATGGGATCAACAAACTAGTCATCCCAAAGGCATACCCAAAACTCAAAACCATAAATCAACACTCTCTGCCCCTAAGATTTCAAGAGGCAGGCAGACACAATCAATTGTCCTATAAAATATGGAGCAATGTTGGAAGATTCTCCTTCAAACCATTGCAAAATGGTCTCTTATCATGTTGTACGTTTGGGCTAGTTCAAGATTGTTTCTCTTGTCTACGCCACTTTGCTTGTCGTAGGCAAATCTGGCAAAAATATATATAATTTGCCAGTCTAGAATACGAAACATCGTTGCATGGGTTAAACTAGATAGTTATATAGGTGTGTGTGCTCGCATAGGACGCGAGAGAGTACAAAAAACATTTCTGTGGACCGACAAGGGATTAATGCGGCCATTAACAGACATTTCCCCACTGATCTCTCCCTCTATCTGTCTCTCTTGTTTACACACTGTCACTTAAATTGAGAGAGAGAGTACAAAAAAACATTTTTACAGATCGATAGGGGATTAATGCTGCCATTAACAAACGATTTGTTAGATATATGCCCTAAAGTTACCATGTAATCGTTACATGTTAGGGATTTAAGTTGTACTATCAATTTCATTATTTATTTAATGGCAAGGATGTATTCGTTCATTTGTCTAATTATTTAAATATACGAATGATTCCATAATATCAGTGGTGACTAGATCTATTCTTGAGACGTTAAGAATATGTGTGACAGATTCATAGTTAGACTGAATTTTTAAATTGTTCTCGATCGATGGATCATTGAGTGGATATTAATGATCTTGTTGAGACTGGTGTGTTCTTAGCTTCATCATTAAGTATTGGATACTTAAGGAAATGATGAGTCACGAGTCATTGGGTATTGTGATGTCTAAGTTAGAACATGGGTGCTTGTACCGGACAAGTTCATTGAACGTGACAAACATAGAACAATTAGCAACATAGAAGCTTTTAGCGTGGTCAATATCTAATCATTCATGCTTTGGTCTTATGTAAATAATCCTTAGACCCAAGGCACATTATTGACTTGTGTGTTGGATGGCTATGGTTCATAGGTGCGCATATTGCCGGTTCATTGATTCGTCTCTATACTTGATGGTCATAGTTCATTAAAATGGAATCAGTCTCCTTGATACATGCAAGGTACAATAATGATGTCCTATGCGATTTAATCATGACACTGCATTGAAATCCTCGGTCGGGTTATAACTAAGAATGAACTATTCATATATATGTCAATTAGGTTTATGCATATGATCGAATTGGTGGTTTGACAAATACTCCATGGTCTTTGTTCGATAGGGATATAGTAAGACAGAATGATTGAATTACATTGTAGCCAAAGTTGACAGTTTCATTATGTTCTTAAAGTATTTATACTATCTGGGTAGCTATGATATGTTGCTAGATGTCAATCATTGTAAGACCTAGAGGTTGATCGGGACAATCAATTTTCTTGGAAGTACTAATATATTAGTGCAAGTCTTACTATCCGCTCAATAATATACCTAAGGATGTCACACACCATAATCAATTCAAGATGATGTTGAATGGGAGATACGATATCGCAAGTATGTTTGCAATCATAGCAATCAATTAGTCAGGCTTAAATTAAATTAAATGGGATTTAATTTAATTTTATTTTTGTCATGGGCGTACGTGCACGAAATGCACACAACATGCACACATTCTAGTTATGCACTCTTATTTTTAATCATTTAATATATATCTATATATTTATATATATTAAAAGATAAATTAAAAAAAGGGTATAGTGCATGCACACTTACCTCCGGAACCACAAGAATCCTTAGTTAGAATGGGATTCCAACTCAGCACCCTTTGAGATTTTGATAAGAGTTGCTCTTTGGAGAGCACAGTACGATGAAAGTTGTAAGCTGTGTTCGGGGGGAGTTATTGTCTATCGTTGGCCTCTATGGTAGAATCAGCCGGGGGGCCGGAGAGGTGGTGGTTTACCCTGTGGCGGATGTCAGCGGTTCGAGTCCGCTTATCTCCAACTCGTGAACTTAGCCGATACAAAGCTATATGATAGCACCCAATTTTTCCGATTCGGCAGTTCGATCTATGATTTCTCATTCATGGACGTTGATAAGATCCTTCCATTTAGCAGCACCTTATGATGGCATAGCCTTAAAGTGAAGGGCGAGGTTCAAACGAGGAAAGGCTTACGGTGGATACCTAGGCACCCAGAGACGAGGAAGGGCGTAGTAAGCGACGAAATGCTTCGGGGAGTTGAAAATAAGCATACCAAATCCCATCCATCGAATCACTTTTTCGAAAAAGACGAAACATCTAAGTCATACAAGTAAAGAGATCTATTCATTGATAAGAAAAAGAAAAAATGTGAACGGTGATTGGATTGATGATAAAATAGAATCCTGGGTCGCGAACAGTGATTCGATTGATGATAAAGAAAGAGAATCCTTGGTTCAGTTTTCCACCTTAACGACAGAAAAAAGGATTGATCAAATTCTATTGAGTTTGACTCATAGTGATCATTTATCAAAGAATGACTCTGGTTATCAAATGATTGAACAACCGGGAGCAATTTACTTACGATACTTAGTTGACATTCATAAAAAGTATCTAATGAATTATGAGTTCAATACATTCTGTTTAGCAGAAAGACGGATATTCCTTGCTCATTATCAGACAATCACTTATTCACAAACCTCGTGTGGGGCTAATAGTTTTCATTTCACATCTCATGGAAAACCCTTTTCGCTCCGCTTAGCCCTATCCCCCTCTAGGGGTATTTTAGTAATAGGTTCTATAGGAACTGGACGATCCTATTTGGTCAAATACCTAGTGACAAACTTTTATGTTCCTTTCATTACAGTATTTCTGAACAAGTTCTCTCTCGTTTACACACTCACTTAAACTCATTATTTTCTTACTCTTGTATTAAACAGCGGTTGAAGTAATAGTGAATCATCTTCCTTGATATAATGCAGCACATAACCTCTTCTTCACATCACCACTGTTACCCATCTCTCAATCTCTCTCTGTTGCTCTCACTCCTGTGAACCGTAATATCACTTGCTCTTAACCCTTTTCTCAACTACACAATTCTTGGTTCAATCATACTCCCTCTCTCTCAATGGATTACAATTATCAACTCAACACATCCCTTCATCTCAACTTACCAAACAACCAGCCCAACCTAGTGTTGGGAAAAATGTTAGGTAACGTGAAATATAAGAAGAATTGAAAATTTATTGGGATAATCAATTCTCTTGGAAGTAGTAATATGTTAGTACAAGTCTTACGACCCGCTCAATAATAAACCTAAGGATGTCACGTATCATAACCAATTCAGCATTATGTTGAATGGGAGATACAATATCGCAAATATGTTTGCAATCATAGTAATCGATTAGTCAAGCTGAAATTAAATTAAACGGGATTTTATTTTATTTTATTTTTGTCATGGGCGTACGTGCACGAAATGCACACGAAATGCACACATTCTAGTTATGCACTCTTATTTTTAATCATTTAATATATATATATATATATATATTAAAAAGATAGATTAAAAAAAGGGTATAGTGCATGCACACTTAAAACTGAGAGAGACAGAGATAGAGAGAGTACTGAAAACATTTCTATGGACCGATAGTAGACCATTAACAGACAATTCCCCACTGATCTCTCCCTCTATATGTCTCTCTTGTTTACACACTCTCACTTAAACTCATCGTTTTCTTGCTCTTGTGTTACTCAGTGGTTGAAATAATAGTGAATCATCTTCCCAGATATAATGCAGCACATACCATCTTCTTCGCATCACCACTATTACCCATCTCTCCATCTCTCTCTGTTGCTCTCACTCCTGTGAACCGTAACATCACTTGCTCTTAACCCTTTTCTCAGCTACACAATTCACAATTCTCGGTTCAATCATACTCTCTCTCTCTCTCTCTCTCTCTCTCTCTCTCTCTCTCTCTCTCTCTCTCTCTCTCTCTCTCTCTCTCTCTCTCTCTCTCTCTCTCTCTCTCTCAATGGATTACAATTATCAACTCAACACATCCCTTCATCTCAGCTTACCAAACAACCAGCCCAACCTGGTGTTCGGAAAAATGTTACGTGAAAAAATAAGAAGAATTGAAAATCTATTGAAGAATATGAGAAAATAATATCAATTGTTTGAGGTATGCTAGTCATTGTCCTTAAGGACAATTCTGCCTCTCGGAGTGCGAAACTCAATACGTAAGGCTCTAGTGGCTATCCTCCCAAGATACGACAGACCTTCTTCTATACTCCGTACTGAATATTAAAAGGAACATGAATAACGTTATGTGTATAACCCTGCAAAAAAAAAGAAAAGATTTGAGAAGAAAAGTATATTCTCTTTATAATTTTGTGCATATATTCTGATTGCATTTGAAGTTCTATTTTATATTTAAATGAAATAGCCATTAGGAAAAAACCGTTAAGAAACTATTATAAAACCGTTGTAAAATAATGAATGATTTATGAAGAATTAAATAAACGTTACAAAACCGTTATACGGCCGTTGCAAAATCGTTATAAAATGATAGCTTTGTGGCAATCTTTAATTCTAAAAAAAATTTCAAAACTGCTAAAATATCCAACACCTGGAGCTTTTCTTCGACCCGTTGTCCTCATCGTCGTCATCGCCACATAGTCCATCTAAAGTAGCTCGGATGTTCTTGTGCGACTTCTGCCACCAGAGCTCGAAGGTGCTTGGGCGGCCACCAGAGCGCGCACAAGCTCGAGCACACCCTTGCCAAGATAAGCAGATCGGAGCTGAGCTCAGCCCTCAAAGCTCACGCAGTGCGCTCGAAGTCAGGCTCGAGTCACACCGTTCGCACTCATCAACGCCACCACGAGCACGCGGGTAGCTTTCTTGGAGACGTGGGCTACGGAGGGGTGTGAGAGATGGCGAAGTACGGGTCAGCTTCGAAAGGGTATCGACCAGAGAATGCTCATCAAGAGGAGTTTTGTCAGCTTGACTTGTCCTTAGGGCTCTGAATCGATAATTTTGCATAAACCCCTTAAAAACAAAGATTAGCATTCAACTAATGAGTTGACATGGCACCCACAAACTTGAAAGATATTATTTTTGCTGAAAAATCATCTAACTGAATATTAACGAAGAGTAAATATATCACATATATAAAAGTTTGAGATTTTTTATGTCACCGGAAAAAGTTTAGAGTAAATGTATCACAGTAGACACAAAAAAAAAAGTTTTGGGTAAATGTATCACAGTAGGTTGACTTTGATTTTGTCGTACTCTACTTATCAGATCATTGATCGATCTTGTAGGTAGCAGGGGATGGTGGTCCATTTGATGACTCGATTTATGCATGCTGTTAACAGTTTGGCTTGCGCTGATGACTTGATCATTCGAGAAAAGCGACATGGGATTCCATCGTGTGAAATTTTTTTTAGGTCTGATTCTGTCGTCCGAAATGATCTTCTCATTGCCCATTGTGGTGAAATCGGCTTCGGCTAGTCAAGGTGAAGTGTTTGATGCCGATTCATTTAGAGAGGGATCCAAGTGCAAGTCGCATTCAACTTCTAAGTTGTTGTCGCGAATTGATGATGTAACTTTTTTTTTTTCTGGTCAAATTGATGATGTAACTTCGTTTGGGCAGTCGTCACAGTTTCGAGGAGTCCTAAGGTTGCTTAATAAGTTTATGGGTTATATTGAATAAATTAAAAGTTCAAAAATCTCATTGCACATTAGGCCAAAATTTAGGGATTATTTATTTCATTTTCCCTTTTTAATTCAAGATAGAAGTTCCTTTTTTTTTTTATTTATAACGTGAAACTCCACCTAAAAAAAATAATCCAAGTCCGTAAATTATCCCCCACCATAATGGATCGAGCACCATCGCATGGGTTGAAAGCCAGTCCGAATAGATCGTTTTGCACTTAAATCGAATGCGGTTGTACGCTTGATCTGTGCACACGTTAATTTCATATACCTCTGCATTAAAAAACAACACATTAATCTTCAAAAATATTGTTGGAGAGATGAGCGATTTTGAGCCCCAAATCTTTTGTGTTGGTGTCAATTTAGTGCTAAACCTTTTTTTTTGTACCAATTTAGTCTAAAAACCTTTTATTTTTATGTCAATTTAGTTCTTTCGGCTAATTTTGATCGGATTTTGTTGATGTGGATGCCGGCCGGCTAATGTGGCATCGCCGGTGTTGACGTAGATAATTTTTAATAATATTTTATTTTTTTTTCGATTTTTTAAAATTATTTTTAAAATTTTTTCTGTCTTTTCTTTTTCCCTTTCTTCTTCCTTTTTCTAGTGACCGGCCACCGGCCATAGCTGGGCTGGCCTCGCCTAGGCGAGGGTCACCGTCGCCCGCAACAGAAAAGGCTCAATCGACCCTCGCTTGGATAAGGGCTCCCCTCGCTGAATCTGACGAGGCCACCCTAGATAAAGGCTCCCCTCACTGTATTTGATGAAGGCCACCTTGGCTTGGACGAGGGGGAGCTCTAGCACGGGCTCCCTTTGCCAGAGCTAGCGATGCTAGAGGATACGCACCATGTGAGGTCGGAGGATTGCATACCAGATTCCCACTTGAGAGTGGCTTGGTTGAGATTCGAGAACAACTTCTCGAATTCAAGCTCGCTCTCTTCGGCTAGTTGCCTCTGCTAATAGCATTTGAGCCCAACCGTCCTCGAAAGCCCTCGCCTAGGTGGGGGCGGCCTCGCCTCGGCCAAATCTGGCGAGGCAGCCTCGCCAGGCATCGCCCAAGTGAAGGCAAAGCTCGGCGAGGCCACCCTAGCCTAGGGGAGGGCCGGCCTCACCAAATCTAGCGAGAGGAGTCCTCGTAGGGGCTCACCGTTGCCCAAGCGAGGGTTGGCTGGTCCTCGCTTGTGGCAAGCAACGACGACCCTCGCCTAGGCGAGGCTAGCCAGTCTGCCTGCTTGGCCATGGCCAATGGTCAACCATCACTTGTGGCCGGTAGCCAGTCACTGGAAAAAGGAAGAAGAAAGATGGAAAAAAAAATTGAAGAAAATTATTAAAAATTATTCACATCAGCTCCAGCAATGCCACGTCGACCGCCCAGTATATACGCCAGCAAAATCCGGTTAAAATTGGCCAAAAGGACTGAATTAACATAAAAATAAAATATTTAGGACTAAATTGATATAAAAAAATATTGAAAACTAAATTGGTACAAATATAAAATATTTAAGACTATTATACTTTTTCCCATTAATCTTCAAAAATATTGTTGGAGAGGCCAGCGATTTCAAGCCCTCGCGATGGTTACAGATCGGCAAAGAAGAAGAAGCGAATTTCGATTAAATGATTAAAAAGTAAAAATTAAGACATAAGCTCCAATTTTATCCATTTGTTTTTAAAGAAAAAGGAAATATTCAACGAACCGAGCGCATACCCGGCGCGGCCAACCGTCCTTTACAGCCGTTACAGCATAGGGCCCTTTCCATTATTAAAAAAAAGAAAAATATCTAAAAGTGGAAATAAATATTAAATACCTTGAGAAAAAGATCACCGAACTATTATGATTAAAGAAATATTTATTTATTTATTTTATGGCAACTCTTTTTTGACACCTACCACTACTAGTATGGGTGTGCATGGTCCGAGTGGGCGGTTCCCACCTCGGAACCGTGGACCGCCCGCTACAGGACCGGTTCCAAAAATTAGAACCGAAAACCGCCCGTCGGTTCCATGGACCCGCCCGAGAACCGGACCGCCGGTCCGGTCCAATTCTTGGGCGGATCCATGGAACCGGTCTCAACAAGTTTTCCTAGACAAATAAAAAAAATCTGTGGACCAACATCGGATCAATAGAACAAAAGGAAAAGAACATAACTTTTCATACAATTCCTACACTATGATCGATTATATTAACCACATCATCCATAAATCAAGTGGGTACCCATTAATTATTGGAAAAAATGACCAAAGTATCCCAACTACACAAGAGCTTCAGACATGATAACAAATTGTCTTCTTTTTTTTAAAAAATTTTTTTGATCAGATTTTTTAATTAAAAATTAAAAAATATTATTATTATATTATCGATCCGGTCCAGGCACACCGGAAACCGGCCCAAACAGTACCAGTTCCAAAAAATTGGAACCGAAAATCGGACCGATTCCCTTGAAAATCACTGATTTCGATCCGGTTCCGGGCGATCCGGTTCCGGGCGATCCGAGCGGATCCTAGTTGTTTTGCAAACTCCTAACTACAGGCTATCACTTCTTTTCCTTGGCCCCCCCCCCGCCCTTCCACTATCGTCACTCGTTGCGTCATCCGCCTTCCGGTACTAGCAAGTCAAAGTCAAAGCTCTCGCTTTTCCACAACATATAAAAAAGCCCACAAAAAATCAGCTCTGTCCTTTTCATTTTCCCAGCATGCTAAAAAAGAATCATATTATTTATATGGGCAAAAGCCACCAAAATTCTTAAATTATGTGCATTTACCCTAAATTTAAGTTTCCGTGACACAAAACCTTAAATTTATAACTACACGACAAATTTACACCCCTGTTGAAATTCTATCAATGGAATGAAAGCAAACAACATTTACACAGCGCTTACGTAACTTGAGTGAAATAAAAACGACGTTTTGATTGACAAATATTCTATCGAAACCTTAATAAATAATACATATGTCATGTAAGTACAAATTTGAAACATATCGTAACGGGCATGGTTTGAGATTTCGAAAGTCTAGGGAAGGCTAATTTTCTTTACTCCTCACGTAACAAATTGATTTTGTATAATATTACTTAAATAAATAATAAGATGTAATTCACTTATTTTAAGAAATTATCAAATTATAGTTTCCATAAACGCTTTTCTCCTCGCTCTAACTTTTGTCCAGCTCTTTACAGAGGGCGGGATTCAAATCTCGTGTCTGTGATACTAGGGTCCTCACCCCTAATACTAGAATCCTCATCTCTCGATCTTTTTACCAAGAGAGCCGCATGTGTGTTGACGAGCCGGATAAATTTTTTTATTTTTTTTGGACAAGTACTTGGGGTAAGTGGGAAAAATCAACAAACCCAAGTTGCAACGTCGACATCAAATCATAAATCCTCGGCCGTCGGTTCTTGCTCGGCAAGGCAAGAGAAGAGGAGGGGGGAAGGAACACCCCAGAAGCAGAAGAAGATAAGAGGGGAACGAGGTTGAAGAAGAAGATCTCCAGAAATGAAGGAGGCGGAGATCGAGGCCTGAACTGAAGAGAGAGAGCGAGAGAGAGAGAGAGAGACCGGACGAGGAGGAAGGAAGGAAGGGCGGCGGCGGCGGCATGACCAAGTCCGGCGGGGGGAAGCGCCCCTGCGACTACTGCGGCGAGTCCACCGCCCTCCTCTACTGCCGGGCCGACTCCGCTAGGCTCTGCTTCGCCTGCGACCGGGAGGTCCACTCCACCAACCCGCTCTTCGCCAAGCACTCCCGCTCCCTCCTCTGCGACGCCTGCGACGCCGCCTCCGCCTCCCTCTTCTGCGAGGCGGAGCGGCTCCTCCTCTGCCAGAACTGCGACTGGGATCGGCACAGCGGCGGCGGGGGGGCGGCTCACAACCGGAGGCCGGTCGAGGGGTTCGCCGGGTGCCCTTCGGTGGGCGAGATTTTGGGCATCTTGGGGGTGGACGATTTGGGGTCGAAGGGTCCGCCGTTGGGTGGTGATGAGGGTGGGCATGGGGGTGGTGGTGGTGGTGGGTGTGGTGGGTTTTCGGATGTTTTGCTTTGGGAGACTCCTGCTTTTGTTAGTCTCGATGATTTGATCGTTCCCAGGGATGATGCGTGTGCTCTTCGGGCTGTGGATGTTCCTCCTCTGCCTAAGGTAAGGCATTTTACTTCTGTTGTTCCGATAGAGAGGGAGACTTTGGAGCGCTCTAGATGATTGGTGTCCTGTTTTCCGTGAGAGAATCGTAAAAGATTTCAACTTGCTGGCTTGTTACGTTGTGCAGGGAAGTGAACATTGAACGGGTTTGAATTTGTGAATCCTCGTCGAATTATTAGTTTGAATTTGATGGAAAGGAATGTCCTGGAGAGATAAGCTCTGTGATGCAGAAATGTGACTGTCTATGATGCTTCTGAGCTTGAAGTTTCATCTATCTTGTTTTATCAGTTGGCTGGGTTTGTCCAATAGTGAATGGTTGCCAATCTTCAACTGCATATAGTTTCATTACTTCTCTTTTCTGCAAACTTCCTTGAGCTGCTGATAAATGTATGTTTTCGTTAAAGAGATGTATGTTTGTTGTTTGAAGTCTTCGTTCTTTCACATCAGTTCCTCCTGCTAAATATCTCTTGTCCTGTTTATCTTAGTTTGCTTGGTAAATGGCATTTTCGAGGATTCTTTGTTCCCTTTTCTAAATGTGGGATTACTTTATTAACAACTATCATGAACTACTTTCAATACATTAGCTAAGCTATTTGGGCATTGGGTGGTCAATGCATATCTTATTATCAACTCTTTGTTAGCTTTGGACATCTCCTGACACATAGGTTGAGCTCAATGGGGGAAATGCAAGATGTTGTATTGGATCATGTGAAACAGATTGAATTACAATAGTGTTTATGTTTATCTCATAAAAGAAACTATTAACTTCAATGAGAGTGCTAACCAACAACAAAGTTTCTGGAATTTTTTAAAGAGAGAGCTAACCAACAGCCGAAGCACCAGAACTCTACTTATTAAGCTGACCAGAAAGTAGGTTGACGGCATTAAGCAAACATTCGAAGTGTGGAATCACTTTCAGTTTTAATTTTGACAAATTTTGTAAGGATTACTGGCCTCCTTAGCCTATGCCCAACAACAAAGCTATAAAAAGAATTCTGAAATTAGATATGTTTTGAATCTATTGCCCTTTCATCTTGTCCATCTGCTCAGTAATTTTGACTTTTTTATGTGATTACTTTTTATCCAGAATAGAAATGCAACCTGTGGTCAGCACAAGACAGAAATGCTACGCCAGCTCCGCTTACTTGCTAAACCAGAATCTAACTTGAACTTTGAAGGAGGGGAGATTGAACCATTGGATGATTTTCGCTTGCCAGTTTTGAATCAAGCTCTTCAGCCAGCAAATATTCACACTGGATGTGAAGATAGAGATCAAGTTGGATTTCACAAAATTGAGGTACTTCTTTCTCCTTTCATGGTCAAGACTCAAAAGCATCACATTATCTCTCTTATTCCATTTTCATACTACACCAGAAAAAGGCACTTTGGGATGAACCTGCATACGTAGAGAGAGAGAGAGAGAGAGAGAGAGAGAGAGAGAGAAGGGAAAAAGGGGCGGGGGGTGTTTGATCATGGGCATGGTACTGTGTATGGGCATTCACCCGCTATTTCATGTGAGCCTGTTGACTCTGGATATCTGTGTTCCTTAAGTGCATCTCTCGCATGTTGTACAAGCTAAAACTCAGAATTGACTGTCTTTGAGGCTGAATTGCAATGTCCAAGAGTTGTTATAACATTGAAGATTAGCTCTGAATAGAAGTCCACCTGAAATTTTGAGGGAGGTCTTCATGTAATTTTCTTTGTTTTTGATTCTTTTTTTTTTTTGTATGTGATTACACTGGCTCTTCTGCTTAACTCGTTAGTGATATAGCCATATATACATGATGACCAAGACGAAGACATGAACTTTTTGTTGTTGCAGGCAACTGACTTTCAGTGGTTTTCTAATGACGGCGACGCCAGAAACCAAGCTTATGACCGTTTTTCATTCTTTGGTAGCTACGGAGAGGAAAGTCCTACAGCTTTAGACAAATGTCCAGACGTCAGTTTTCTGAGTTCTGCCAATGAATGTCATGAAGTACCATCCGAAAATCCCATCAATTCAAAACCTTTGCCACTGGTTCCATTAACTAGCCAGGAGAGAGAGTCTGCAATCTCACGCTACAAGGAGAAGAGAAAAACAAGGAGGTAAAAAAACTGTCATTTCTGCAAGAAAAAATATGGTGTGTAAGTATGGATGGTTACAATGTATGAAACCTCAAATATATTAATCTGCAGCTCATTTGCTATATAAAACAGGTCCGTATGGTTGATTAGAAGCATTCACTTTGTCTGAATGCTTTAAATGCATCTTTTAATCGCGTATGGACTTCCTGGCTAAATGTGCAATGCAGGTATGATAAGCACATCAGATATGAATCACGGAAAGCCAGGGCTGAGAGCAGGATTAGAATCAAGGGACGTTTTGCTAAGATGGACAGGACCTGGTAATCACTTTGGCTCCTGTAAATTTGGTTTGCATGCTTTAGAAAAATATTCTGTGGAGTTTTCAATTGCTATTGCAGTTTTTGATGTTTCTCATACGTGTCTGTTCATACCTTACCTCGGTAGAATGATTAACATTGTGAGAATGCTTGTCTATGACAAGTGAATGGAGATTAACCATTATTTAGAGCAAAATAGTGTCAAGCTAATAGTGACATAAGAGATGGTGACGTCCATGCACAAAGTTGGATGAGTTGCAGATGGCCTTCAAAAGCCCCAGGACTATTATGCATTGAGGACTGGAGTAGGAATATGAGGAAAAGAACCTTCGCCGCAGCATATAAGGCTACATAATGTTAGATGGTTTCCAGGCAGCTGTAGTTTATGCCAGTCTGTCAATCTGGTAGCTCTATATCTGCCAATAAAAATTTAGCAACAGTTGTGAGTATGAAGTCTAATTATGGTTGATCAACGGTCTTTGGTGGAGCTTTCAAGAAAAAGGAAGCATATTTGCGCTCGTTTGTCTCGGTTAGATAAACTGGTGAGATGGCTTTTCATGGCAGGTTTCGATATGATAAGGATATTTTGTAGGTAGAAAGCCTTTTTATACCTTTAACAAAAAGTGCTCGAAAGAGTTTTCGATGGATTTGATTACGAGTTACAGTTGTAATTACAAAAGTTAGAGGGGCGAGTCTATCTCTAAAGTGAATGTGTCAGCAATATGGAGAAAATTACAGAGTGTGGTCATGCTTATCATTATCATCTGTTTAGGTTCCTATGGGTGTACAACTGGTTTAGTTGCCTTTGTGCATAGAAGAAAGTGAAGAGGCAAGAACCGATTGCATGAATCAGTACCTTGTATTGTGTAAACTCTTATGCATGCATTTATTCTCTCATAAAGCGTGTACTCTAAAGGAGAAGAAGTTCTAAATGCAAAGCCGCGAACCTAGTAAGTGTAGGCTGTTGAGCAGAACAAAAGGAAACATTCATTGGAGAATATTATTGTTGTAGTGGCCCAAAGGTGGAATGATTCACAGTAGTGGGTGGAAGACTGATAGTGCTAGAGTCTTCTCATTAGTTTAAACTATTGTATTCTTTCCTTTATGAGTTATTTCATTTCCTCTGGTTTGGTACCAGTTCCAGCCAAGCCCACCCTTTGCTCAGCTTTATTGTGGTCCACGTTATAGGTTAATTTACCCGAATAGCAATTGTTTACTGAATCATTCATTGGCCATTTATTTTCAGTATTTACTTTCCTGCCTTGGTTTTAGGTTGTTTCTGGCAACTCACTCTCACAAGGTTGAATAGTTGAGTCATGAATGCGCTGTGATTTATATAGTTACATACTTGTGCAAGTGAAAGAAACTGACTTGTGTGGCAATCAACAGATATTATAAGCAACCAAGGTATGGATACTGAGTGAGTCGCTGTGGGTCAAATCGGGACAAGAATTGGAAGATATGCATCTTTGGGATCAATGAGTGCATCCCAGAATGAATGTTTCTGGCAGTATTTACTTATGTACATAGAAGTAGATGTTAGTTTTGTGTTTGATTTTCGTACACTGGTATCGGTATGGATTAAAAAGAGTTTTACTTTTGGCAAGAGCATTCTTACTCTCTTCATACTGAAATTCAGAATCAAAATAATGTAAGGCCCCTGTATAGTCAGTAAACAAAGTGTTGTACATATGTGGATTCTCTTTTATATGCCTTTGTCCAGTAGCCCATGCTTGCTATTGCAGGTCCTCGTATCCAATTCTGTGGACCGTCCTCTTTTTCTTGGTGCACCACTTCGAGCTCCACTCATTAAGAAGCATCAAACCAAATGCATTGAATAAATGGGATATAAAAGGTGTCGAAGCTTAACCTCTGTAGAGTACCTGCTTTTCATTGTGACTTCTGGCTTCTGGTTGTGGTTTTCGGCTTGCTATAAGCCTACGTTGTATTAGACGAAATGTCTGAAAGTTCTGAAACTTTTTTCCATGGCTTCTACTTGAAATGGCGAGTGCACCTGTATGTTCTATAAATTTCACTTATGCTTTTTCCTAAGGGGCCGAAAGTGCAAGCTTTTTCCAATCGATAATGTTTATTTGCTTATGCTTAATTTTTTACTACCATACCAACACAAGAATCTGGGTTAGACTTTAAAGAAGTGCCGGTGATTCCATGTTAGGCTGATACACTTGCTTTTCTCTTCTTCCTAACTAATGTTGCCGTGCAGGGACGAGAGCTAGGTCGGTCGCTGTGCTTCATGACATCAATTGAAGAGCGACATTCGTATGTCTTTCTCGTATGTATGACATATTTTATCACGAGAAGTAGTAACTCATGGTGTACAATGAGTTCAGTTGCAGCATCGGCCGTCTCGTTGCTAATCTCATGCAATATCGGCACTTTTTCTTACTGTACTTAAGCAAGCTAGAGAGTCGTTATCAGATTCAATGTAATTTATAGAAGTAATATAGCTGTAACACATTCATCACAGCCCCGATTCACCAACTCACAAAATTCTGCAGCTAAATGGCCAACTCAAACTTTACTACGAACCAAACCACAGTCCCATGCGTTTAATACTTACCCTTCAAATCTACCCATCATGCACCTTCCACTCGCCAATGAGAAAATCAAAAACCCTAGCCACACAAATATTAACCTTCCCTACCAAATACTATTGATAACTTTAGGTCTCTAGTTAACTTCAGTTTTCCATCTCTTACAATGCCTTCTTGTGGAGGTCCATGACGTTGAGCACGGCAAGAAGAAGGAACACGAACGAGCCGACGAGACACAGCGCGAATGCCGCCACCATCTGGTGGCAGTAGCTGTCAAACATGTGGCAGACCTTGTTCCACTGTACGTGGGAGTTGCCATACTGGGCAATCACGCCGATGGCGGCGGACGCGCCGCTGGCAGACAGAAGCAGGCCCATCATGACAGTGTCAAGCACATTGATGGCCAGAGACGCTTTGGCACTGTGGGTGGCCCCGGCAACGGTGATGTACACGAGGGATGCGGCCGCGTATGAGCATGCAACGATATTCGACACCAGGAAGTATCTGAAGACAGTATTTGGAGATTGAATGCAGTATTAGGGTGGCAAATACTTTACCATATGACTCATGAATTCTAGAAAACATCCCAAAATAAAAAATCTGTCTACATGCATGAGTATGAACTATCTAGACTAATACTGAACTTCGATAGCCAAATATCCTGAAGCTTAAATTGAAGGAGATTTGCACATGAGCATATAAACCCTCACAATTTGAAAAGATCAATAGTATCATTCTCCTTATGGTACTCAAGTCTTGTTAACTACCAACATAACTTGTTACCTTATCGTCGTCCGTACATATTTTGCGATCTCCTTATACTGAAGATTTATACAATAGGAAAAGTACTTAATAAAGTTTGTCTATACACAGTTATAACTTATCAGTAGTTCAAGTTTCCATTGTAAAATTGTTTTTTCATCCTTCTTGAAGGCAGGAGGACGTGCCGGTGAACCCTTTTTGTTCTTGGGTCAACGTACAATGTGGGGCTCTTGCTTCGGTCTTCGAGCATCGAAACGAGACATTTGAGAGGTGGTTGTCACCAGCAAGAGAGGGAGGACAAACTTTTCTGGTTCGCTTTGGGCTTCAATTGTGCGTCGCAACAAGGTTCGTTGGGGGTGGCATACATCAAATATATATTAAATGGACTGAACCCTAGCTACTCTAGGATGAATTCGTCCAAGATTGTTCACGGAATTTCCCTTTTGAGCAAGGGAAATGGCGATGGCATAATCCCAACTACATTGAGCGCTCGTCATTATTTTTCCTTTTCGACGATCAGAATCGGGAAACACATGTCAATTGTCATCTACTATTGGCCCACCCCTGATGCATTCGCGGAGCTAAACTCTTTATCTTAGGTAAACCACGAGACCAAGTAATGTAGTACTAATGTCGGGGGCTGGTTTAAGGCACAAGCCAAAGTTGAAATGTGACATGATTAGGGGAACTAAGCTCTTATAAACGCATACCGCCTTCATATTCTCAATCGGTAAACCGACCCTCACCCATTATTATGATAGTTATATAGGAGCTAAACACTACAAAAGACGAGCACATGTAACATGAAATCTACCCTTAGGTTTCTACATGTATGCACAATATATGCAGCTATAAGTTTGGTTGGTCATGTCCATAATACATTACTTCTTAGGGCAAAAAGAGCAGAGCGTCATTACTACGCGAGGTAAAAATTGAACTACCCAAGGACGCAGAGTAATAACGCGTCAGCTTTTAGGAGCATTGGTCGCTATCAGGTTGGTTGGGAAGAATGTTATTGACCCTTCTGTGAGCGCCACCACGTAAATTTGCCCTCATTATGAAAGTTAATGATGGGATTTAATTCCCAAATTATGGATTACATTTTACATTTTATGTGAGATGGATGCCATGTAACAAAATACTGTTTTGACAAAGCTTGTCGCATGTTCGTATCTATGCACTTCGTTTGCCGTACGTACGAGTCATGCAGAACTATAGTCATGTGTTTCTTCTATATTTCGTCGAAAGAACTATTATCTATTCCCGTTTCGCCATAAACTCACGCCAAATGTGGTGGAGAGTGAGAGAAGATCAAGCGAAAGATTGATAGCGGGACTTACACGAAGGCGGACATGTATTGCCACTTCGCGGTGGCGGGGACGTGCAATGTGAGGCTCTGGGAGATGACGACGGACACCGTCTTGGACTCCTTGTCGACGCCGACCACGATGGCAACCGCCAGAGTGAGCGCCAGCGCTAGGGCACGCAGCAGCAGATCAGGACGCCTGACAGCGGCCTTCGGTGGGCGCTCCGCCACCTTGACGTCACCCCGCGGCGCTGCTGCCCCGCCCTTGCTCCACTTGCTTTGGCTCTCCATTTTGGTGTCTTGCGGGAGCGCCTTGTGTGTGCTTTTCGGGTTCAGTGAGTGTGTGAAATTCGAGAGAGAGAAGGGAGAGTCGATGAGTTAATAGAGCGAGGGAGAGAGAGTTGGGAAGTTGGAGTGGCATTGAAGGTGAATACAGTTTACTGTCAAGAGAGAGGACGTACAAATTTAATGCCATCTTCTTGAGAAATTTACCGAAAAAAGTTCTAGACCTATTACAATTGTATCAATTTTTTGCTTGGCTAGGTAGACCACACCCCCTGGTGCAAACCCTTGAACCAAGAAAAGGGTTTTATCAAATCGGTCACGATCTTGGTGTGGTTGTCTTGCTCGTTAGCTAGTTAAGCTTTTTGTACAACCTCAACAGTTTTGTCAAAGATCGGACCGTGTTTAGTTCGGCTGCTCGGATGGTCGATCGAACATACGGACGGCAGGGTTCGATCCATTCAACCTTCCATCTCAAGAACGACGATTCACGTGTTCAAATCTCGCCGACGGCTGCGAATTACTATAAAAACGAAGACTCTTGTGAAAAGGGGTGGCGCGCGATTCAGGAGAGTGGGTGGAAAAATTCAGGAGAGAACCAAAACTGGGGGAAACGAATGTCTTATTCTAGAGGCCAAGGAAAAAGTGATGTGATGAATTGTTTCGAGGATGCCTTTCGTTTATTAGTATCAGATAGACAATCAAACTCATTTTCGATTCTATAAAAGGCAAGGAAATGATTAGGTCCCAAATAAGGAGAGACACTTAACAAAAAAATGGGTCCGATTATGCATATCCTAGTCTGAAATGAAATGCACGTCGACATGTTCCTTGGACCCACTAAATATGTTATTAGAACTCTTCTTAGTGCAACTTTAGCCGCGGCTTATATAAACAATCCATGAAGGGTCATCATTGACTCATTTTCAAGATGGTCACTTTTTTGCTTAGCCGAAGGTAATGTACGGATAACTCAAGAAATCTACTGGGGTAATATAGAAATAGACAATTAACGTGTATACGATCTTCATAGCTAAATGAGAAAAGATAATAATATTCCAATTCAGAAAACCGCGACATCACAGGAAATCGGTGAGGTTACCAAATCACCCATCAAAGTAATTTCAGAAGACTGAATTTAAGGACACGTATTAGTAACTTTTGATCTGGTAGTTTTCTTTCCTTCCTGCTTCCTTAACTTCTCCAAACGAGTGAAAACATATCCTTCACCAATTTCAATCATCTCAATTTCCAATGCTTCCAAACGACAAGAGTGGAGACATCCCTCTTCATTGATTCCAAATTGCTTCAGCTTTGTCTTTCCTTTCTTCTTCTCTTCCGTCTCAAACCCCCTGTCCAAAACACAAACAGTGCTATAAGAATATTGGAAGTGGGCCCAATCAAATATGTTATCCAAGTGTCATTTTATGCAAGGCAAAAATGCCATGCATTTTCTTCTCTATTTTTTCCCCTATTAAACATGCACGAAAATCGACCACCCTCTAATGAAAATAGGGAGAAATTTTCCATGTCCTAGCTTGTTAATTCTCATCGTTCAATGGGTTTATATAAGCATTATCGGAGCAATCCAATTCCTTAGGAGCAAAGCCAAGCTTGTCTTGTACATCCTATCTTTTGTGTCAAAGCAGTAATAGGAAAAAAAAAAGTCTAAGTCCCTTTCTTTGCGTCCCTAATCTTAGATATGCGATTTGTTTATAAATTCTCATCAACTTTTGGGCACGATGATCGGGAACAACTTCATGTCCGATAGTTAGATAATACACAGATTTCGAATGTGTAACCAATTACAAATAGTCGATTAATTGGAGAAGTGCAATCTTCATAACAAATTTGGCATATTAATTGTTTTAATTACTGGGTAATGGCATACGTTAATTCCGACAATTCAAATAAGATTAATCGATCTAATTTGGTTTGTACCTGCAGAGCATCCCCCTCAACCTTCTTTTTATTTTTTTGCATAATGACACAAATAGTCTCTAAACTTTGACCCGATATGCAGTATGGTTCTTGAACTTTTAATTTATTTAATGCGATCCATAATCTTTGGGTACATGTTCAAGTTAGATTATATGAAAATATTCAATATTATCCTTCTATTAATTCAATTTCAAAGACAACATTGAACATTTTCATATAGTCCAGAGACTAGATTGAATATATATCGAAAATTCAGGAACTACATTAAACAACTTGAAAGTTTGGGGACGACATTGTATATTGGGTTAAAGTTCAAGAATCCCATTGAATAAATTTAAAGTTCATGGACCACATTGCACATTAAGTGAAAGTTCATGAAACATTTATGTCATTTACCCTAATATTTTTTCTTGCAAATATCCATGCGGTGTGCCACGTCAGCTCCGAGCGGCAAATTTTTCGCAACGTCATCAGAATTGAGGCCCATTGGGCCGGAACCCGAAGGTGACCCGAGAAAGGGAAATCTGGGAGAATTAGGGCTCCGAACTCCCTCTCTCTCTCTCTCGCGCAGAGTTTACCTTCTCCGTTTCGCCTAAAACTTTGCGATCATCGGGCGAAATTCCGGTCGGTTCCGCGCAGTGATCCGCCGCGGCGATGAAGGGTCGGGCGCACAAGGACGAAGCGCCCCATGGGAAGCGGGGCAGGTTCGGCGGCTCCTCGAAGCCGGCGGGGAACAACAGCAAGGCGGGGGCGATGAAGAAGAAGAAGGAGAACCTGATGCGTTTGGGCGGCGGCGGCGGCGGCGGCGGTGGCCTCTCCCTCGAAGCCTTTGCGAACATAAAGTCGACCTCGAATCGGAATCAGTACAACCCTGCTCTGATCAGTACGTGCGCGCGCACGCTCTGTGCTTGATGGTTTTTCCGGTGGTTTTAGTCGCATGGGGGCGATGGGCGTGCGTGTCTGTTTTCTTGCGGTTTTTTTGGAATGAAGTGGTCATATGGTTTGCTGGGTGTGAGGTGCGAATGGGAAAGTTTCAATCTTTTTGGTAGTATGAGGAATCAAAAGCAGGGTTGTTTTGGTGGGGAGTGAGTTACTCACTGTGTCACTATGAGCTTATTGAACGAGAATTTTGTAACTCTTGGTCAATCTAAGCGCAGTGAAGTGAAATGCAGAGTGGTGCACTAGAGCGGGTAGGTCCAGGTCGATATCCATACTATAGCTCTGCGATATGATTTTGTTATTGTGATGGTTTTGGCCTGATGAATTCTAGGGTGCTAGATTAGCTTCCGGGGTTTCTGTCTGTCTATTCTGTGTGGGAGGGCGATCCAAATTTGATCTACTGGTCGTGATGACGCAATTGCGTGAATTCTTGTCTCTCTCCACACGCAGCTTGTGGTTGTCGTGATCACTCAAGCTTATGTTACTGGATTTAAATGTTCATCTGATTTCTTACTGTTGCTTCTTGAAGAGGGGGTTGCTAAGGCATCCCATTTCTGTTTACATTTCTAATCTTTTTGAGTCATCCAGTTTCTGTCTACATTTCTAATATTTTGAGTCATACCTAAGACTATGAAGATCTAAGCAATAAAAGATGATCTACTTAGCACTTACAATGGCTATTTCTAGTGTGGTGAGTGTAAGGCTTCTCACAGACAATTACTGACCCTCCGGATAAATTTTTGGAAGAAGCACTTATTTTGTCCCACAGTTCCCTCTTGTTATAAGTGAAGGAAGGGCCTGTGAGATAAATTTTCGAAATTTCTAGGGGTTAAGGTGATAGACGTTGAACAAGGAGGATGCTTTTACCATTCTTTGAGATTGCAATTGGTCTAGGTTTTCACTCATTAAAGGAGGCTAATCGGAATATTTCTCTTTTAGATGTTGACAAGCATCTTGGGTTTATTTCCTTCCAACCTCTCTCGAAATCAATGTTCCTTTTACTATGCTTAGAGGATCTGTTGACTGTAGTGACCCATGACCAACTTAATACATCTTCAGCTTCTCATGGACAGCTTTTGGCAACTTCAGACCTCTGATAAGGGATCAGTGATAATTGACTTGTCTCTCTGTGACCTACTTTTGAATTTTAGGAAATTTTGTTGCTTCACATATATATGCATTTCCTTTATTTGTTCTTGTTTAGTATAGGTTCTTTATTTTGGTTTGCCCCCTTAACCTTTTGCCTGTCTTTTTGTGTACAATCAGAGCAAGACTGTTTTTCTATGATTAGAGATGTTGGCTATCATCTGCAACTTCATGTTTCTTTGAAATGTTTTTTTCCTAAATCTCGTGAGCTGATGGATTTCATCACTAACAGAAAAGCAAAGGGAGTTCTACAAAAATGCCAAGTACATCAGCAAGTACAAGAAATCCCTAAAGCATCTAAGTGACCAAAATAATCTTTCGGCCGCGAAACCTTCAGAGGTTTGTTGTGGCATTTGATGATGTCATTATTTGTCATGTCTGCTTCCTGCCATGAGAACTGACTTCCAATCTCGTTGACATTTAGTATAGTATATGTTTTGTGCAGATTTCCTTTTCATGGTAAATCAAAATCTTTTTTTTTTCTTATGGTTGTATAGTTCCACCTTTACCTGAATGCTCTTTTTGATATCTTGTGGTTCTGCCTTTATGAATGAGTAGGGAGGATCCATTTCAGAGTAATTCTGTAAGACCGACTTCTTCTGCAGTATCTCACCTGAGAGGATTTATTAACTTCGTGAGCAATGGCAACTCAAATATTTGATTCTGAGTGTCTTGATGGTCAAAAGCTCGATTCATCACATTTCACTCAGTTTGGATTGAGTGATTAGGAGGGAATGGAAATGATTCGGATGATGACTCAGAAGAGAAAAGAAAGGAAAGCAAAGAATTTGATTTTTATTGTAGTTTGGATTCTTTTGAAAGAAAGAAAGGAAACAAAGGGAATTTGGCCATTTCGTGTTTGATTGAAGAAGAGAAAAGAATGGAAGGGAATTTAAATATGTCTCTATGATTACTTTGTCCTTATATTACTTCATAAATACAATAAATCATGTTATGGTTTACTATTTAAAAAAGATGTAGAAGCATAAAAGATCACTTTATTCAACGAAAAAAGTTAAGTTGTAATAGGCATTCATGGTAATAATGAGAGGCAGACTAAACAATATAACATACTACGATCAGATCCACATACAATACTTTTAGTTTCCTAATCACTCTGTATTTATATGCTCTTCTAATCCAAATTGAGTGTTAATTTACTTCTATTTGCATGTGATTGTTTTAGTTTATAGATCTCATCTAAACTCATTATTTCTAATATTTGAGCTTGTGCATGCGGAGTAATACTCCCGACCTTTTCCTGAAATTTAAGGTGAACTCTACGATTTTATGCACATTGGGCTGGAGAAAGTAAGAACGGAAATGAAGAGATTCGGCCATTTTGTGTTTGATTGAAGAAGAGAAAATAATGGAAAGGAATCTAATTATATCTCTATGATTACTTTGACCTTGTACTACTTCATAAATACAATAAATCATGTTATGGTTTACTACTTAAAAAAGATGTAGTAGCATGAAAAGATCACTTTATTTAATGAAAAAAGACAACAAGTTGTGACAGGCTTTCATGTTAATAGTGAAAGACGGACTAAACAACATGACATACTATGATCATAACCATATGCAATACTTTTAGTTTCCTAATCACTCTGTACTTTTATGCCCTTCTAATCCAGACTCTGCGTAAATTTACTTTTATTTGCATGTGATTTTTTTAGTTTATAGATCTCATCTAAACTTTCTATTTTTCACTTGCATTTTTTCTGATATTTGAGCTTGTGATTGCGGACTAATACTCCCGACCTTTTGCTGAATTTAAGGTGAACTCTACAATTTATGCACATTGGGCTTGAGAAATTTCTTTTCCTTTCTGCCGTCTAGGTGCACTGAGATTCACTCAAGCTTAAGTGACTAATGTTGATGTTTTTTGCAGGACGTAAAGGAAACGGAGGAATCTAACAAGAGAAATAAGAAGAACAAGAAGGGAGGTTCAAGTAGTCTGAGGGAGCTGTATGAGAAGAAGCGTGAGGAGGAAGAGATAGCAAGAAAGGAGAGGGAGGCGATTATACAAGCAAAGAAAGAAGAGAGGGAGAAAGCTGAGGCTCGGAGGAAGGCAGAAAGAGTGAAGATGTTCAAGAAGACACGGTCCGGTCAACCCATTATGAAGTACAGAATCGAGCATCTTCTGCAGAGCATTCAAGGCTCGAATTAGTGCTTGGGTTGCTCATTCAAAGGGGGATTTCATCATACCCTCTCCTTTCTCTTTGGTTTCTATACAAGCGGTCTTTTCTTGAACGGTAGATATGTCTAGGGTTTCTGGAGTTCTGGTCTGTTCAGAAAGTTAAACCTGAAATGTCAAATTTTTTGGATATCTGTAGGAAATGAAACCTTGTACATTTTCTTATAATATGAAATGGAAGCTTCGCTAGATTCATTGATTAACTAGGTGCCCGCTGTTTTTTGGCCTAACAAGGGGGAGTCAGGTGCTATTCGAGTGGCTCGAACGGTAAAACATTCGGTATCATAGCTGCCCTAACTCATGCATACTGGACAATCACCAGAGCTCGTCATTAATGGCTCTACTTATGCATGAAAATCATTATGGACAATGGTTTTGCTTTGTCTCTGTTTATGGCTTTTCGCCGTGGAATTAAATTTCCACATTTCTCGGTATGGAGTCTTAACTAATGACAGTTGACAAGCATTATGCTTTTGTGCACATGTCACGGTTACCCCATACTTTCGGGCTCTAAATGATTGTTTTTCCATGGCGGGACTTCTTTTTTCTCTAACGAGTTCATTTGCACATATCCGAAAGGGGACTGAACGACGGATTACAGACACAGGAAGTTCAACAGAACCAAGAAAAATCAAAAGATTGTTGACTCTTGAACGCAACGCTTTAAGTTGCATACAAGGCTTAAGGTTCGTCCATAGCATATTCTTCTGGCATCGTAATCTTTTTGTAATCCATGAATAATGTCGAGATTCAGTTCACTCTCTTTCGGATTTTCGAAATGCAATCGATCGGTACACTTGCCAAAAGTAGGGAATTCATGCATTTGCTTGAAGTGTAAGAGCACCTGCGGGCATCACAGAAGAGCAATACTCCTATAGCCTGTCCCTAAATATGAAATTGTGACATTATAAGTAAATATACTGACCATGATAGGGGTAGCACAGCTGTGAATTGATTTGAGCAGCTTTAATTATCAAGAGATGGGCAACTAGTGATTGCAGATCTTGATATTCATGGTACAAATACCAGTGAAAGATAGACCGAACAAGGGCTAGCGGATCACGCCATGCAATCATGCTAAGCTCGGTCATTCGTGCCATGTCATATCGTTAGGAAATCATTTCACCCTGATCTCAAAGTTTTTTCGTCAGAGATTGGTCAAAACTGGTCATTCCTTTGTTTTAAGTTTATCGTGTTGTGTTTGTGTTTCTGTGAATAACGAAAAGATTGTTATCGATCGACCCTTTGAGAGTCATTGTGAGTGGTTACTCATCTCGATCAGACTCACGTTCTAACTGTACTGAAGTTGAAGGCTTTGAATGGTTGGTGTGGGCAAGGAGAGAGCAACTGCCCTGCTTTGAATGGTAGTTCTTGTTCTTTGAGAAGTTCGGTTGACATTTTCGGGAGCAACTAGGATTCAAAAACAAAAGCAAGATGCTTTGACACTAAGGAAACTCATCCCCCCACGTATTAAGATCTCACTCCTTTTAGAGCCCTGTCTGAAACCGTTTCATTGTCTTCATCTGCACACACCCATCTTCATATTTCCTCTTTGCACAGTTCCCTGCTTGAGCTCGACTCGCAAATCTCTCCGGTAATCAGTCGGTGCACCACATACCACAGGTGTCTGATCCTCATCTGTCCTCAGGCGATAGAATGGGACCTGGTGGGCCTGGAGGACCAGATTTCGGCGGGCCAGGAGGACCAGGGTTCGGCGGACCAGGAGGACCAGGGTTCGGTGGACCTGGTTTCGGAGGTCCGGGTTTTGGTGGACCCGGGTGGGGTCCTGGCCCCGGGGGGCCGTGGGGTGGCGGACCAGGAGGGCCTTGGGGTGGCGGACCAGGAGGGCCTTGGGGTCCTGGATTCGGAGGTCCATGGGGACCCGGTGGCGGCTTCTTCGGACCTGGAGGCTTCTTCGGTGGGTGCTTTGATGGTATATGCAGCATGGTATCTTCTTGGTGAGCATTGTCTTCCTCTTGCTTGATCTACCATATCCAGTACAGTTGAAGCGTTTTATAGATGTACATTTTCATTTTTGGGGGGAAACTATTGTATGTGATTGAAACCTGTGTTATCTTGCTGGCTTTATCTCGACAAAGTAGAATCCCAACATGTTCATAGTTCAAGAAGATCGTATAGGACTAGGAGTACCCGTCTTGTTAGAAAATTGATGGCAACGACGCTTGAATTCCTGTTAATGATTCTTCCGTCCTTTGCAGCATGTACTGCTTGTGCTGTTGCTGGTTGCTACAAGATTGCTTCGGCTTCGGGCCTCGCGGACCATATGGCCCTCCCGGTCCTGGAGGTCCACCCTTCTGATCTGGAGATGTTTTGATCCAGCACCGCTGCGCACGCTAATTTACTTATGTATTTCTCCGCTTTTCACCCTATATCGGCGATAATAAACTGTTTGTACTTCACATTAGCGCACTAAATAATTTTGGAATGCCTATGAACCGTTTTCAATTTCCCAAGATACTGATGATTACGACTCAACATTCCCCTTCTATGCGAATTGCACGATGCCAAAGATTGACAGAGTAGTCATCTAATCGATGCATTAGAGAATTGGACAAATTTGTCAAGAGGCCTGCGAAAACTTAGTACGAAGATGCCCGGTTCAGTTCAGGAATTTGTTGACAAAAGAATAAACAGTTCAGGAATGTCACCGTCACTAAGGGCTAATTCATGAAAGTTCTAAGGCCAACATAAAATTATTATGAAGTTCACAATGGAAGGGGTTAGTGTAAACATACCTAGGAGATGCTCCTTTTAGGGGGAAAAGGTTTTTACAAACTTGGCTTTGTATAAATTTCACCTGACTCTACTCAAGTAACTCACAGTCAAACCCAAAAACATGCCATGAATTCTTTGCTGTGGAAGGTGGATGATCAAAATGAGTAGTGCTCTGAACAATATTCTGCATTTCTCACTGGTTGACCTAAAAGCTTCTGAAGTGTAGTTCAAGTCACCATCGCCAAAGTGCATCCTCTGAATTTTTGGTGTTCATAGGCAAAAGCCCGAAGGTTCAAACATCGTTATTTACCAGCCTCACGCAACCTCTATGTTGACTTATATCATAACTCTTCATTTCAGAATAATTAATCAAGTAAGCACACAAAAAGTTCGATTTTGGCATTGGCTTCTTCCAAAGCTGTCAGCAAACTGAGTAGGCATCCCTCAGCAATCATTCACCAAAGAATTGGGATATATTAGTCAAAAGCACAAGAAACCAAACTCATTCACACCAATGTCTCTCCAGCTGCGAAAGCTAATGTATACAATGAAAAATCAATAGGACAACCAGACCAGTCAGGGTAAACTTCAAAAAATAAAACAGGGTGCTACCAAGTTCCCGCAAAATCGTTTGATCAGAATGCTCCCCGGAAACACGTTAAACCACTATGCCTTCCATGAAATCCCTGCCTAGAAAAAACCTCCCGGGAAGGGAAAAATAGAAATTGCAGTCAGTTCAAATGAACCCAAAAGCTTGAGCAACAACACGATAAGATAGCAAACAGGCACCACATATACCATTCATTTTTTCATGTAAGCCTTTATTTATCAATACAGGTAGCTAGTAGCTATTAACCAAAGAAAAGCAAACATTCTCAATGAATACCAGATGGAAATGCTGAAAGACTGAAACAAGGCAAAATCACCCATGTACACTTCAGGGTGTTATGCAAGAACATAGAGCTTAAGAGCTTGACCATGATGTGATAAGGCGCCCTACATTCACATTCTTATGACGATAACACCCCAGAGTATAAAGAACAATAAAAATTGATATCTAAATGATGAAGATTGGAAACGAATTGCCGAACAGAAGTTCATACAAATTGGAAACGAATTGCTTATCATTCTTATCAAATTAACCAGTGATAGCCTGCATAGCAATGGAGAGATCAGTACCTGGCAACACAAGCGATTCTAGTGTCGAAACTGCTGAGACATATGGCAAATGCTTGGAAAGCTGAGATAGGATACTGATAATCCATCGTGAATACATCCTTCCCCAATTTTCCAAACCGAAGGATAACATTCTCATGCTCTGGACCAATGACTCCTTGTTCTGGAGAAGCCACCAACTGGAAGTTCTTCACTGAAGTAACAGTTACCCATCCATGGAAATTAAGGCACCAGTACTGGAGTTGCTCATGCCACCTCAGCGACTTGTTCTTCAATACCAACATCCCATCTTTTAAAGCAGACAATGGTCTCCAAGACTGAAGGTTCTCCACGCGTGTCAATTTAGATCTGCAAAAAAAGAATGAGGGAAATGTCTCGATAGTGCTGGACATAAATTCAGTCTGTGTCGGAGCAGCTCCTCCTGGCTCAATCGAAGAGGCAGGTATGACATCCATGACACATTGCATTCTTCTTGGTCCCCTGATTTCCACACCAAAACAAATAAAATGCAGAAAGAAACAATTAGTTGAGACTCTAGAGTTAAACCTTCTTAAAATCATTTTTTTCGTAGTAAAATGGAACAAGTCAGTTTTCCTACCTCCGTCCCAAGACATTCAACTTATAAGATATGTGCACTGCAGGATAATTTCCAGCGGGAACTTTCAGAGAGACTTGCTTAAAGTTCACTAGCCTGTAGGACCGGCTTTTCATGACTCTGGAGCCAGCATTTGGAGGCTGTGCATCAAAGGCTGTGAACTTTGTGCCCAGAAAGTTTGACCTATCATTAAAGAATGCAAGGGGTTAATCATAAGCAGCATGACCATTCAGATTCAGCACGAGCAAAACTTTCGGTAAGTACCTTAATTTTCCAATGTACATGCTACTCCCTTTAGACATGTCATCTGGATTTAAAGAGATGATGTAGTCTGTGCAGGTAGGGCGCCTGAGCTTCCGTGCAGCGAGAAGAAATTTGCCATCTTCATTTAAAGCTGCAAATACAGACATCCAACAACTTACACTTTATAGAAAAACTAGACCAACTTGAAAGGCCAATTCCATGGTCCAGAACAAACAATGCCCTGAGTAAGAGCAAAAGGATGCTCTGGTATTTTGAAAATATAAGATATAGGGCAAAAAGAAGAGAAAAAATAGGTTGTCCTCTTCTCACGTTGATCTAAGCTGAGGTAGAGATAATATGTTTGGTTGCTGCGATTGCGTTTAATATAACACTGAAGAAGGGAGTCCCTTGGACCAGGCTGCACGTTTAGCCGGAGATTATGAGTTTATTGATAATAAACATGTCCACAGCCATTACGTTCCCAGCATTATAATTAACATAACACCAAGGGACTCCATCGTACAACCAATGTAGTTGCGGTGCACGTGACGAGATACTGATGAAGCTTAAGCTTAAAAGAACTTTGCTGTCTATATAAATTACTCCTTTATCATATAATCTAATCTGTCCAAGGCATTGAAATAGAAGAAACCACTCAGCATACATTGGCTAACAAATAATCTATTTTAAGTGCTTGCTGATTACATTTTGAGAGTCGATAACTTTTCCAAATAAATCGTTGTAATCACAACTATAAAACAATTATAAGACAAAAGTAAAGAAGAAATTTCATCAGATTGTTGAGAAGTCAATTACAAATAAACTGCAGGAAACTCTCCTCATCAAAAAGAAAGAAAAAATTAATCCATCAGAAACCACTTTTAGGTGATATGAACATGGAAAAGAGCACGATTGAAGGGTGGAGACTTAAATTTTAGATGTGGTGTCCTGAAGCATGATGTTACCTTCCTTCCTATTCCATATAGTCACTATGATTCACACTGTGAAATTCGTCCTTAGGTACTTCACGAATAAATCAAGGCAATGCCCCCAAGTAAGTTAAAAGGAATAAAGGGTACTGTAAATCTGTGCCATCTGAATGACTTGAATCAACGTCCAAACACAATCCTGGCCCAATATGCAGGACATGAGAGAGCCATCGGGAAGAAAAAAGAAGATACACTTAGAAAAGTTAGAAGACAGAAGGAAAGAATTCTTTCTTCTCACACTTAACACATTGTTTCTACGTTCTTTCAAACAGTTAAAGAAGGCGATATGAGAACCGCAATGAAAGACCTGCTTCAATGAAATTGGGAATGTCAACTTGCCGGACACCTCCGGGGTTTTCACAATTTCCTTCATGATCTCTCTCCAGTTCCGGCAAACACCGGCACAAGCAACCACATTTTTCCTCCGAGGCCATGTGCTTTCCAACGCCTCTATCCTCATCAACACATCCCTCAAGAGCTCGGGCGGCATGCTCGCCCAACAACTCTGTTTCAATGCATCGACCACTACCGAACTGTCCTGAACAACCCAATGCGAGCGTGATCTCAGCCCACACCCAAACTTCACACGACCGAACCCTTTCCTAAAGATGTTCCCAGTCTCGTCCTCCTTCATGTCCTGAGGAATGCTTTTGAACGAAGCCATCCGTACCTTTCGTGTATAAAGACATGAATTCTGGGAACTAGACCCCCCCTCCCACCTACACAGCAAACGCCATTCTCAGTTCCATTTCTTCCCATCATCGAAAAACCACCCTGCAAGAGCTCCAGGAAGATCCAAAAAGCAATGAAGCTCCAACCGGTGATGTAACCAACCCAAGCGATAAGCACGTGAACATAGAGAACCGATAAGTGCACAAACGTCTCTCCCACCCCACGCGGAAGAATCAGCAACATCCTCCAACTGATAAGCCCATGTATAAAAGAGAAGAAATCGCACGGCATTACACATTGCATGGATCTTCCGCAATTGCCCCACAGATCAATATTCCCCCAAATTCACCACGAGAGAGTCGGGGACAGACTACCGTTTGGCTCGGAACAGAATGATGGGGGGGACTGATTTGGTCAGACACCCAGATGAGGATTTTCAAGAACGCTGACAAGAACCCACGACCATTTTCACGGAAGGAATCAGCCCGAGGGACAACAGATTACCAAGATGACAAGAATCGAATTCCGGGCCTTGTAATGGAAATCATTTTTCAGTTGCTCTGAACTCACTGGTCGATACTCTGTGTCTGTGCGAGCGTGCGTGCGCGGGCAGGAGTATTTGAACATAACACCCGAATATGGGGTCGAAGCAGCGTCTCCTCCACACGCACTTCGATTCCCGCCTCTCAAAGTTAGATACTGACCAAGTTATTTGGGTGACTGTTTCAGTTGGGTGGTATGCTGCTGACTAGTAGACTTTGTTTGGTACTATAAATTCTTCAATCCAACTTTTGACATGGAATGGCTGCACCATTGTGTAGAACATGATCAACTCGAAATCAAAAGAGTTAAAGTTCTTCGGAAATTTCATGATAATTTCTCCATTTGGCGTGGTCGGTACCCTGATATCCTTCTTCATCATATCACTAGGTAGGTCCTGAATCTAGTTCATTAAGAGTAGAATAATTACAGATTACGCTAGAAATTTCCTTTGTTCTGGTGGAAAACAGGCTCCAGTAACCATATTCAGTTACCCCTCTTGAATTTCATTGATTTGTTGTGTCTGCATGACTTTGGATCTGCTAAGCTTGGGCTGCACACTGTTAATTGTTTTGAAGTATCTGCACCATAATGTATGATAATATTGATGCAGTGAATAAGTCAAGAACACATAGCATACTGGTATTGGCCCAACAAAGGAACAAACGATGTTGGGCACACTGGCTAATTTCCCACGTAATTAGGAAACAAGATCGCCATTATTACTCATTCTAACAGACCATTATTGTCTTAGAGCATCTCTGAAGAGTAGCTGCAAGTTCATCATCCACAGAGGTCTACTTTACTTTTGGGGTCAAAATTATTGCACATCGCACGTCTGTTGCCACAATATTAGCAAAAGAAATGGTTAACATAGAGCTCCAAAGTGAATTCAGAATGTGCTTAAGTTATTTTTCAGTTCCTTGTAGAACTACTGGTTCGGGTTTGGTTTTGTGTGTGTTATTGACCTAAAAGCTTCTGAAGAGTAGTTCAAGTCACCATAGCCAAAGTGCATCCTCCGAATTTTTTGTGTTCATAGGCAAAAGCCCGAAGGTTCAAATATCATTATTTACCGGCCTCACGCAACATATATATTGACTTATATCATATCTATTCATTTCAGAATAATTAATCAAGTAAGCACGTGAAAAGTTAGTTTTCAGCATTGGCTTCTTCCAAAGCTGTCAGCAAACTGACTAGGCATCCCTCAGCAAACATTCACCAAAGAATCCGGAAACATTAGTCAAAAGCACAAGAAAACAAACTCATACACACAAATGTCTCTCCAGCTGCAAAAGCACATATATACAATGAAAAATCAATGGGAAAACCAGACGAGTCGGGGTAAACTTCAAAAAGGAAAAAAAGGTGCTACGGAGTCCTGGCAAAATCCTTTGATCAGAATGCTCCCCAGAAACACGTTAAACCGCTATGCCTTCCAAGAAATCCTTTTCTCTTGCCTAGAAAAACCTCCCAGTAAGGAAAGAATAGATATTGGAGTCAGTGCAAATGAACCCAAAAGCTTAAGCAACAGCACGATAAGATAGCAAACAGTCACCGTATATGCCGTTCGGTTTTGCCTGTAAGCCTTTATTTATCAATACATGAAAAGCTAGTAGCTATTAACCAAAGAAAAGCAACTGTTCACAATGAATGCCAGATGGAAATGCTGAAAAACTGAAACTAGACAAAATCACCGCATGTACACTTCAGGGTGCTATGCAAGAACATAGACCTTGAGAGCTTGACCATGATGTGAGAAGGCACCCTACATGTAACATTCTCATGAAGATAAAACCCCAGAAAATAAAAAGAACAACAAAAATGCAATATCTACATGATGAATATTGATACAACCATTAGTTTATAACGTTAAAATTGCCGAACAGAAGTACATAAAAATTGGAAAAAAATTGCTTATCATTCTTATCAAATTAACCAGTGATAGCCTGCATAACATTGGAGAGATGAGTACCTGGCATTCAACTATTCACAAGCGATTTTAGTGTCGAAACTGCTGAGACATATGGCGAATGATTGGAAAGCTGAGATAGGATATTGATAATCCATCGTGAATACATCCTTCCCCACTTTTCCAAACTGGAGGATAACGTTCTCATGCTCTGGACCGGCGAGTCCTTGTTCTGGAGAAGCCACCAACTGAAAGTTCTTCACTGAAGCAACAGTAACCCGTCCATGGAAATTTAGGCACCAGCACTGGAGTTGCTCATGCCACCTCGGGGACTTGTTCTTCAATACCAACATCCCATCTTTCAGAGCAGACATTGGTCTCCCAGACTGAAGGTTCTCTACGCGCGTAGATTTAGATCTGAAAAAAGAGAATGAGGGAAATGTCTCGAGAGTGCCGGACATAAATTCAGTCTGTGTCGGGGCAACTCCTCCTGGCTCAATTGAAGAGGCAGGTATGGCATCCAAGACACATTGCATTCTTCTCGGTCCCCTGCTTTCCACACCCAAAACAAATAAAATGCAGAAACAAACAGTTAATTGAGACTCTAGAATTAATCTTTCTAAAAATAGTTTTTTTGGTGGTAAAGTGGAACAAGTAAGTTTTCCTACCTCGATCCCAAGACATTCAACTCATAAGATATGTGCACTGCAGGGTAATTTCCAGCAGGAACTTTCAGGGAGACTTGCTTAAAGTTCACTAGCCTGGTGGACCGGCTTTTCATAACTTTGGAGCCAGCATTTGGAGGCTGTGCATCAAAGGCTGTGAACTTTGTGCCCAGAAAGTTTGACCTATCGTTAAAGAATGCAAGGGGTTAAACATAAGCAGCATGAACATTCAGATTCAGCATGAGCAAAACTTTCGGTAAGCACCTCAATTTTCCAATGTATGTGCTACTCCCTTTGGACATGTCATCTGGATTTAAAGAGATGATGTAGTCTGTGCAGGTAGGGCGCCGGAGCGTCCGTGCAGCAAGAAGAAATTTGCCATCTTCATTTAAAGCTGCAAAGATAGTGCGTCCACAGAGCCTTACACATTTTCTCTTAAAGAGGAGACAACGAGAATCCTCGAATATCTCGTATGCATAATACAGACAACCAACAGCTAAAACTTTATAGAAAACCTAGACCAACTTGAAAGGCTAATTCCGTGGTCCAGAACTAGCAATGCCCTGAGTAAGAGCAAAAGGATGCTCTGGTTTCAAAACAAAGTACTATGGACAAAAAGTAAAAAAAAGAAAAAACAGGTTTTCCTGTTCTCACCTTGATCTAAGCTGAGGTATAGATAATATGTATGGTTGCTGCGATTGCGTTTAATATAACACTGAAGAAGGGAGTCCCTTGGACCAGGCTGCACATTTAGCCAAAGATTATGAGTTAATAATAATAAACATGTCCACAATCATTTTCCTTGATAAGAAATGCACAGAACCATTACCTTCCCAGCATTATAACTAATATAACACCAGGGCATTGTACAAAAAATTTAGTCGTGATGCACTTTATGAGATAATTATGAAGGTTAAGCTTGAAGAACTTGCTGTTGATAGAAGTTACTACTTTATCATTTAATCTTCCTAAGATATTGAAATAGAAGAAACCACTCGGCATATATTGGCTAACAAATAATCTATTTAAGTGCTTGATGATTACATTTGAGAGTCAACAACTTTTGCAAATAAATCATCGCGATTACAACTATGAAACAATTAGAGACCAAAGTAATGAAGAAAATTTCATAGATTATTGAAATTTCAATTACAAATAAACTGCAGGAAACTCTCCTCGTCAAAAAGAAGAAAGAATTAATCCATCAGAAATCTCTTCAGGTGATATGAACATGGAAAATTGAAGGGCGGAGATGTTAGATTAGATGTGGTGTCTCCCATGTACTAGAGAATAAATCAAGCAATGTCCCCAAGTAAGTTAAAAAATGAGGATACCGTAAGTCTGTGCTATCCAAATGACTTAAATCAACGTCCAAACACAATCCTGGCCCAATATGCAGGACATGGAGAAGCCATAGGGAAGAAAAAGTTAGAAGACAGAAGGAAGGAATTCTTTCTTCTCACAGTTAACACATCATTTCACCCTTTTTTATGAAAAAGCAAATTCTTTCTACATTTTCCCCTCTCGGGGTTATGTGTTGCTTCCATCAGGACCACTGGCTCATTCAACCCAAATCCGCTATCTAGAGAGAACACATATCATCGAGTAATGCCGAGCACGAGGTAAAGATCCAAGCCAATGCGAAACAAAAGCAAACAGAATGAACAATTGAAAGCTTTAACAGCACAGTTAAAGAAGGCGATATGAGAACCACTATGACAGACCTGCTTCAATGAAATTGGGAATGTCAACTTGCCAGACACCTCCGGTGTTTTCACAATTTCCTTCATTATCTCCCTCCAGTTCCGGCAAACACCAGCACAAGCAACCACATTTTTCCTCGGTGGCCATGTGCTTTCCGACTTCTCTATCCTCATCAACACGTCCCTCAAGAGCTCAGGCGGCATGCTCGCCCAACAACTCTGCTTTAATGCATCGACTACTACCGAACTGTCCTGAACAACCCGATGCGAGCGTGATCTCAGCCCGTACCCAAACTTCACACGGTCGAACCCTTTCCTAGAGATGTTCCCAATCTCGTCCTTCACGTCCTGAATAATGCTTTTGAACGAAGCCATCCGTACCTCGCGATCTACAAGCTCTTAAAGGACCAATTCGTGTCGAAAGACATATAATTTTGATGTCTCGACCCCCTCCCCACCTACACAGCAAACGCCGTTCTCACTTCCATTCCTTCACATCATCCAAAAACCACCCAGCAAAGAGCACCAAGAAGATCCAAAGCGCGATAAAGCTTGACCCAGTGACACTAACTATCCCAAGCGACAAGCACGTGAATATAGAAACGACAAGGGCACGGACGTCTATCCTTCTCCACGTGTCGGGATCAGCAACATGCTCTAACCGATAAGCCCATGGCGCGCAGCATCACACGGTGCCTAGATCTAAACACCCAAGAAACTCGAACAACGGCCAGCAACTTTCAAACAACAACCCCCAGTACGACCTAACAAGAAAACCAGATTTCCGCTCACATCACCTAACGCGCCGCGATCCTCCGCACTTTGCCCCCCGCAGATCAATCCCCGAATTCGCCACGAGGGAGCCCGGGAACAGACCGCGCCATTTCGCTCGGAACAGTGGGGTGGTGGTGGGGGGGACTGATTTGGGCAGACACCCCAGATGCGGGGGGATTTTTCCAAGGGACGCTTTCAAGAACCCGCGCCCATTTTCACGGAAGGAATCGTTCCGAGGGGACGACGGATTACCGAGATGACAAGAATCGAATTCTGGGTCTTGCGATGGGAACCATCTCTTTCGGTTACTCCTTGACACACTCTACTCGATGATGCTCTTGCGTCGCTGGGAGAGAGAGAGAGGTAGAGAGAGAGAATCGAGCGCGACACGAGGTTTAGGTTTTTTGTTGCGAAGCCGCGACCCGTGCGTCGCTGCTGCTCGTGCCGGGGGTTTCGCCGGGCCCGGTCGGGGCGCGATATCCGGCCCGGTTTGACGCGGTCGGGACCGGTTTGTCGGTCGGCTGACGCCGCGGAGGAAGCGAGGCTCGGACCGGTTCGTGTTTTATAGATAGAGACTCTGTCGAGACACGCTGGTCCCATCGTCTCCGCATGCTAGATGGTATTTAAAGGGACCGACGATTTTTATGCATTTTTTTTTATTTTTTAACGGAATGTATAAAGAAAGATGAAAATAAAAAAATTTTAAAACCCTGAGACATTGTATAAAATGTAGGGAAAATGATGAAATTTTGGTTCAATGTGCAATATGGTCCATGAACTTTTAATTTGTTCAATGTTATCCATGAACTTTAACTCAATATGCAATATGGTCCTGATCTTTTAATTTGTTTCGTGTCGTCCCTAGTCCCCAAACTATATAAAAATGTTCGATGTAGTCCTTTCATTAATTCAAGTTCACGGACTACAATGAACATGTACCAAAAATACAGGGACCACATTGAATATTAGGTTAAAGTTCAAAGATTATATTGAACAAATTAAAAGTTGAGAAATTATATTGCATATTGAACCAAAGTTTAGAAACTGTTTGTGTCGTTATCCAAAAAATGTGATAAGAGTCCAAACTCCGAGACATTATTACATGGGATTGGAGCTCAAAATATGTAAGAGCATGCAAATTCCACTTTATATTCAAATTGACTAATGAAAAGCATTATTTTAGCGTTTAAGAAAATATGGAAAAATATGCAAATATGATGACATGGCTAGTAACCCAATGTAGTACGAGACGATAAAATAAGGAGACTTTTTTGCATGATTCAAGTTCGTTCAACGTTAGAAAAACAAAAAGTTCGTTCAACGAAAGAAAATTCACATTAGTCGAAGTTAGAATTTTTTTTTTTTTTTAGCTTCATCAGATAAATATAAGCTGTAAGCCAAAAGTTATATTTTATATAAGTGGAATTCCAAAGAAAAAATCCGCTTTTTTCAAAAGAAAGAAATCCTCGGGAGACTTTCTTGCATGTTTCAAGTTGTAAGTTAAACTTTTCCTTTCATTATTTTTCAAAAGTTAGCGTCGATTCAATTTTACATTAAGTGAATAATTATGTATTTATAGGCTTACTAAAATATGGTTTGCTTCAAATTATGAAAATGTATTTCATATTTTCGTTTTTAGTTAATATCAAATTGATAAATTAGGAATTTCAAAATATACTCTATTATAAAGTTGGAAAAAAGCAACCAAAAACCTTAAATTATACTCATTGTAACACATTTGCTATAAACTTTTTTTAGACACAAAAAACCCCAAACGTATACCCGTGATAAATCTAAGATCAAAAGATAAATTACCGAAAGAGATAAATGTTTGGCAATGATATTAAAAGCAATTATTTAGTTTCACAGATTTTATCGTCTATTTTTTCAAGATTTAAATGAAAAGGAACTTTATTTGAGAATAACAAATCGATAATTTTAAGACTTAATGCATGCCCTGTGATAAATCCGTATGCCACGGGATCAATCTTACATGTGAAGTGAAATGCTACGTGAGGAGTAAATTATACTGAGTGGACAAAATGGATTAATTATGTATTTCAGGATACTTTATCTTTATAGTTTTAAAAATTATTTTATCTTTATTTTTTTTTTCAAATTTAAAATGAATAAGAGATAAAGTTGAAAGAGATAGCTATGAAAATATATTTGAGATTTTTTTTTCTTTTGAATCATTATTGCATCCACTACCAATGTGAAGAACTTTTTACATTGTTGGTTGACAAATAAATTAAATCCTTCTCTTTATCTTCTTTTTGACAAATATAGAAGTTTGAGGATGACAAATAAATAAACCCAATCATACTGGTCAAACGTGGGCAACGTGAGGAAATTATATCACGTGTCTTGCCACGTGAAAATTACTTAGACACAAATTAAAGTGACACGTGGTGACCATTAAAAAAAAATCTATTGGTCAAAATTATATCATTTATTAAATCACAGAGGCAAAATAAAATGACATGTCATGAGCATAAGTAAGAATATTCTCCCAACTCCGACTTATTAATCATATAAAATTGATAAATTAGTCGAAAAGTATTTAAAGTTGATTTATATTTGTTTCCCTTTGAATTTGTTTTCGATTTATGCGATCAACCATGATATATGTTTTATTATTACTCGTATTGGTGTACATTACACCCATCAAATGAATGGGTCAAGTCAGGTAAAAAATGATCCGACTCAAATGGACCCAATGTTATGTAATATAAATTTAGTGACCAATACTCTATCTAACCCATACCCAACACGTACCCAACCTAATTCGACTCGACTCATATTTTACTAAAACACTTTCATATTTAACACAATTTAGGAATATTCATAACCAAATTGAGGTCAGAACACGAAGCGAGCAACCGCGAGATCGAATAAGAGCGAGAAAAAGTAAAAAGAGAGTTATAGAAGTGGCTTGGGTCTATATAACTTGTGAACCCATTTAATACCTATATAATTTTGGGTTTTACCATTCTAAACTCATTTATGACTCATTTATTAAATATAACTAACTCATATAATAATTAGGGTGTGCAAAAAAACTAGACCGGATCGGAAATGGTTCGTGGTCCAATTTCTGATTTTAGATGTGGAACCAACTATCCGGACCACCCGAACTGGACTTGTATATATATTTTAATTTTTATGTTTTCAAAACCCTAATTCCAGCTCTCACGCTCCTTAGTCCTCATTCTCTTTCTAAAAAAAACCCTTATTCCACTCATCTCTCTCATAGCTCGCTCTCAGCACTCACAAGTCATAGCCTCTCTCGCCGCTCAGGATGCGAATCGCTCTTCTCACAACCTCACGTGCTCTTGACGCTCGTCGCACTTTCTCCTATAAGTTAAAAACCATAATTACCTTGTGTCCCTTTTCTAGTTCTTCACTCAAGTCTCACGCCTCTCTCTCATAGCTCACGATCATAGTCACAACCTCATTCGCCGCTTATGTCGTTCATCGCTCTACTTGTAGTCTCGTTCCCTCATGGCTCTTGTCGCTCCCTCTCCTGTAAGTCCTCAGTCCCTCTCCAGCAATCCGTGTATATCTAATGAATAAATACTTTATTTAATATCTTCTTTTTATTAGATATGGATTATGTTGATGCGCAGATTTAAGGTACTTAAAATTTACAAGTTGAAGTGAAAGGAATACATGTGGTGAGATTTTCCATTAATTGTTTGAGTTCCAATTCTAGTAATTCTAATTTAAAACTTCATGTTGAGTGATTATCAATACTTATTGTTGTTTTGTTTTTAGGGATTAGAACTTAGAACTTTAGAGTCTTTGAGCAATCTTTTCTTTTGTGGATAAATATTGAAGTTCTAAGTTGGATATGGCTTGTGGATCCTTTGTAGACTTGGTTTTAGATTCAAAGCATGAGAGCTCTTTAGCCATTTTGCTTGCTCTTTTTATTTCTGGTGATTGGAAATTTGTGATCATTTATCCTCAATTGAAAGGTTGATTAATTTCATTTGCTTGCTTGCTCACTCGCTCGCTCTTGCAGACTTGGGGCAAACTCATTTTCATGTGTGATATGTAATGTATATCATGGATGCATTTGAAGTGAAGCTTGTGAACTTTGTGGCAAAATATTGTAGTGATCGTTGTGTCATTGTCACCCCCCAACTCGGGATCATGACCATCAAGGGTTATTTTTTCGATGTTCCGTTCATTTTTATCTTTTGTTACGAGCAAGGAAGCATATATTACCCTCAGGACAATCACAACAATGAGGTTAGGAACACACTACAAGCACGCTTATATTTACATGATAATAGTTATCATCACAAGCCCTTATCTACAGGCCATTAGTCGCCTGTACTCCGGTCAAAACACACATTTGGGTTATCCTATTCCGCTACCATGACTTTCACAAAACACTCCTAAAACAAGCTTCCCAAAAGCTAGCCTCCTTCCCCCGCTTGTCTGGCAGCCTACTCGCCGTTCGCGGCACCCCCAAGCGCGAGACCGTTGACTCCCCCGAATGGCCCGTTAAACCCGCGAAGAGGGCTGAACAGACTACCCTCAGTTCACATATACCACACCTCATAAGTGTGGGGAATGTCGAGGCCCTTGTCTACCCTTACCTGAGAGATGACCTTATAGTAGGCTTGACCTTTGCCAGCATCAATGACATCAAGCACATGCACTACCAACTCCACTGGGGTGCCGAAACGAACTAGTGGGGACGTCATCCTACAAATATGAGAGAAAACCACGGGAAATGAGTCATGGACTCAATAAGTAAATTCACTAATTTCAAGTTAGGAGGAAGCAATCGTCGGCGAACATGTGTCCAACCTTTACCGCCCCTGGTGTTTATGGAAAATCAATAGCAAAGGCGTGCCTTACCTTAACTATGTATTATTTATGGTTCACGCATTATCAAGAGAACATCAAGCATAGTACATAAATGGTGCACGCATGAACAAGCGTCAACACATGGTATATCGATTACGCGATAACAAACACACGGGATTCATTTATTATTAACTGAAATCCATCGATTTTTCCAAAATCTATCGGGCATCTGAAATCCATCGGGCATCCGAAATTCACCGGGCATTCAAAATCCATCGGGCAACGTTCCGAAATCTATCGTGGACGGCTTTAGTCCCTCGCGTGTCCATGTGACAAACATAAAGCAATATGGTTTCTTGTTTTTTTTTTTATTAGTCCATGCAAACAAAAGGGCCCGAAGGCGTGAGTGTTGGTGTAACTCATGGACAGTGTCACGTCTCGAGCCCCAACGAGCGCACAACACCCTTTTCGGGTCGATTAGGAACGCGATGTCCTTGGACTCATCGCCAACCCAAACAAAACTTCAAGCATAGAACGCACGCGGAAGCAATTATAACACCCAAACAAGATTAAGACAAAGGATAATGAGAGAACACTTGAACAAATCAATCACATACTTCATTCAACGGCACGTACTTACAAAAACCAACCTTACAAACTAAATGCCACAAAGGTTAAAACCACCATTATCAAAAAGGGACAGATGGTCGGGTAGGCTAATCCATCTGCACCAAAAGAAAAGGGTTGCACCAAAAGATTCTATGCCTAGCACTATCCACCCCTACGGTGCCCAATTCGAGTCAAACCCTACGAACTCAGGCTCCATATCTGACTTGATCTCGATCGATTCTTTCCTCGAGCTCCGACTCCATGGGTTCTTCCTCCTCGAACTGCTCTTCCAAATCAGCGTCTAAGGGTTCAGGCATAGGCTTCGGTACGAGCTCAGGTAGTGTCGGTTCCGACTCAGGGCTAGGGTCCTTGGGAGGATCTTCAGGATCAACGACCTCTCCATCGGGGGCATACTTCTCGGAAGGCTCCCAATCCATGGCATCCACACTGCCATGGTGTTGCCCGTCGAAACCACGAATCAGGCCGATAGTCTCTAACCCCTCGCGATAGAACCAAGCCAAATAGGTGTGGCGCTGCAATTCAGCCAGGCTCTCATCTACCCATACAATACTATAGTGCCTAATATAAGTCTGGTCTACCCCCACCAGATACTCAGTCTCAACATGAACAGTATGCATGGGGACCCCAAAACACCGAGGTGGCATGGTCAAAGTCGGAGATCTGAAATGGTTTATAATTCAATTATGAGAATAAACATCAATAAGCAGACAACCTAAACTCCACATAGGCCAACGCGTACCCCAGATAAGTCTAAGCATTCACCACGACAACCAAAAGACCAAAATTCACACTGACTTCCTTACCTAGCATCAAATCACGTATAGCCCCTGCACATTAGCCAAATCACTATAATGCTATCCACACATCACATTCCACGCAACATCATATACATACGAATTCACCCAAACCATCCACGACCCGCGTAACACGCGTCAGATCCTTTCATTCAACCTGCATCAACACACCTCAATTTATCAACCCTTCAATCTATCTAGGCACTGTCCCGCGTCAACACGCCTCAGGACTGATCAATCCCCATGAAAACATGCATCATGGCCTTTTCAAATCACACACACTACATGACCAAATAATTCCTTGTCATTCACGTATTCAAACCACACTCAACTTGTTCATTCGCCAAACACTCAATCAATCCGTTCAAACATCCAATCCACCACAATTTCCACAAAATGCACCATACTAAATCGAGCACACAAAGGCCTCGATAGGCCATTGAACCGGGCCCCTAACACAACACATCCAATGCAATTTAGGTATAAAATCACACATGGGGAAAAATCACAAGTCAAATCACCACTCAAACACACTCGCTTCAACAACGAGCAACCAATGCAAATTGCCACTAATCGAACATTAATTCATACACGAACTATCACACATTTAAGCCTCACTTCAAGCACCAATTAGTCCCACAAATCATCACACAAAACGGCCCTTGAACTGCCACAATTTAGCCCACGTTTGCACCACAAATCAGCCACCGCACTCAGCCACAAACAGCCACACTCAACCCACATTCAGCCATATTATCAACCACTAATATAGCACATAACAGCCCCTAATTCTACACTAATCAACCCCTAAACAAGTCTAACAATACATGATTGTCCTAGGTAGGATTTAGAGAGTCGCTTACTCGAGTCCAAAGTTGAGAGCGAGCCGAGCGAGGTAGCAAGTCGCTGAAATAGGGCTACGGTGCTGAACAGGGACCGAAGCAGCAGGGGATCGTCGCCAGAACAGTGGCAGCGGCGACGAAGCTACTGGAAGCTCGGCCGGCCTGCCGCAACTCACGGCAGCAATGGACAAAGCGGCGATGAAGCAGAAACAATCGCGTTGTCACCAAAGCAGCAAGGACGAATGGCGGTCGAAACAAGGGAAAGTGAGCCGAGACAAGGGAAGCGGTGCAGGGGGCTTCGCCGGAACAGTAGCAATGACGGCGGAGCTACTGGGGCTCAGTCGAGGTGCGGCGTCCCAAGGCGGCGACAGGCTAGGCGGATGGTGGGCGGAGTAATAGCTACTCAGCCAGGGGGAGGTTCGGTTGGGCTAGACCGAAACAGGGGAAATGAGAGCAGGGAAGCCGGCGACTGGGCACATGGCGGCAGGCAAATCCAGCAATCTAGCAGATGGCGGCATGTGGCGGGGCTCTGAACTACAGGCACACGCATGGAAAGGGGGAGGAGAGAGAGAGAGAGAGTATGACAACCCCACCTACCACACTCAAGTTTGATCCAATGACCATCAATGCATCTTGATGGATAAGCTAGGATCCAAAGCTCACAAAAATCCCCACTTTCTAATTAATAGAAAAGGCTAAATGGTACAAAAGTAAATAAGCAAAGAGGAAGGGGTAAAATGGTCAATTTTCGCACTCGGTCCAAATTTCAATTTTCCGATAAAACGAACAATCCCGAGGTTAGCCACATTTAATTCAACATCGTTCAATTAATTTTTCGTGAATCTCCGAGAAATTCGACACCCAAGTTCGAATTCAAATAACGATCAAATTCACTCAAATGCGACTTTAGGGCATCTTTTACTAACCAGTGGCTTTAGGAGTTGTGCGTACCAACCTTTGATTACCCGAGCCATGTCAGCCTTGATTGTTAGGAATTTACGAGGATCAATCGCTATCAAAAGATGCGACCCTTCAAATTAAATTTTGGGTCGTTCGCGATTCACACGATGGCCAAGCGGATTCACCTGCAATCCAATTGTATTTTATTAGCGACGAGCCCATTATCATTATTGGGTCGATCTATAGTGGCCCAAAATATTCACTCGACAATCCTTATGATCAAAGTGTCGTACCATGGTCAAGCTCTTTAGGTCTACGTACATTTTTCCTACTTAGCATTTCTCTATCGGTTAGTATTCTGAGAATGATCAGTTCCAGGTGAGATTTAATTACAACGCATTGATGAATATTAGGGGTGAACACGATGGATTGCCCAAATCGGGACCGACCAAATCGGGACCGAACCGGCCAGTTTGGTCCGATTCTCGAGAGTATCGGTCCAGTTTCCAGTTTCTAAAAGTGGAATCGATTTCCAGGCTGCCCGGTTCCTGGTTCTAGGGTGGGGACCAGATCGGACCGATAAATATACATTTATTTTTTTGGGTCAGAAAATGTAGATTTATTTATTTTTTAAAAATTTTGAAAAAATAAAAAGCCTAAATATATATAGGCCCAACTCTCTACTTTTTACTTGCGTTTGGTACTGTTCACTCTAAACAGTGCAACTTTCTCTCTCGTTTCTAGCGATTCTGGCACTGTTCATCCGCTTGGATGTTCATCGATTCTGGGCTCCCTGACTGACGATTCCTGCTATTCCTTAGTGCTTGGCTTCGCCAGCAACTGTTCTGACACTGGATAGGAGGATTTCGCTTGAGATAGCCCCTATTAATCGGATACCTTAGTTCTCTCTCATTCTGGTGCTCGAGTACTGTACACCCGACTGGAGCTTCTGCGAATCGGGGTGTTCCGCTGGTCCTTTTCTTTTGGAATTTGGAGGCTACGAACGTCAGGTATTCCTCCAAAACATACTCGTTTGATTCCTCGTGCGGCGATCTCTTCTAGCCTATAGAGCAGATCCGGGTTTCACGACTATCTCTGCTGTTGTTGCTGGTTCTTACCTTTGATCGGTTAATATTGGTTAAGATCAGTAATCAGAGCCTTCCATTACCTTGTGGTTCTACATTTCGGTTGTATACTGGTTGTTTGGTCCCTTAATCTGTCATGGCTAGGTAGGATTCACGTTACCCATGGATGAACATGACAAGTCCCAATTGGTGCCTCCTCTGTTGAAGGCGCCCGTTGCCTTGAACAAAGCTAAACAAGCTAAGCAAGAAAAGCTGGTGAAGGAATCCCCTTGGAATGCCCATGATGACAATGTTGGCCCTTCCAAAGCCATCTCACATCCCACTTCCCTGTGCAAGTTGGGAAACACAACAGTCCACCTTCCGTTATAGATGTGGAGACTCATACTGTTATGGATCTGCAATCTCAACGGAATGATACTCGTGGACGAAGTCGACTAAGACATTCGTCCAATGTACCTCTAAAGGATTCTGTTCAGTGTAGACAGAGCCGGAGCCGGGGGCCAATAACTGGGATAAAACCTAACCGGGATACGATCCAACAAACAGAACAACGCTCCTGGGCGGCGGTTGTTAAATCAGCGAAGAAGGAGTTTTTCCTATCATATATTCCACCCACAGTAGTTGATGGAAAACCGATTGTCCACATATCTGAAGACATTCTTCGGAAAGCTGACCCAAAATGGAGAGAATGCATAGTGAGTTATTATGTTGGTAAGAAATTGCCATTCAAACTAACTGAATCTGCAGTAAAGAATGTTTGGGGAACTCAACTCTCTGACGTCCTCGCAAATGTTGATGGATTCTACTTCTTCCACATCCCCGATGACTCCTTTAGGCGCAAGATTCTTGATGGGGGGCCAATCACCATCCTTCGGGTTCCCATGATATTGTAACAATGGCAACCGGCTATGAAAATGCAGAAAAACCAGCATGTTTCCCTTCCTGTCTGGGTTAAATTGAGGGATATCCCTCTTGCTCTCTGGTCAGCCCTGGGTATTAGTGCTGTTGCCGGTGCAATTGAAAAAACCACTCCACGTTGATATGCAAACGGAGCGAATGCGTATGCTTTCGTATGCCAAGGTTTGTATTGAAATCAAGGCCACTCAACCCATGCTTAAGTCTATTAAAGTCTTTCTCAATAATGAATCATGGGCTGTCAAAGTTGAATATGAATGGCACCCTTTGATCTGTGCGAAATGTGGCACTTTCGGACATAAGTGTACTGATCCCAAAGTCTTGCCTGCTCCTATTCACAAGGCCCCGGTGGGCAATATTGAGGACTCTACTATCCCGCCTAGTGACAGATGGGAAACAGTTCAGAAACATCAGTCTGGGTCGAATTCGAAATTGGTCAGGTTGCCTTCCCACCCTGTTCGGCCTGTTTCTCCTCATTTAAAGCCTTCTACGGAAGAGCCTGGTGATCAGACCATACCTGGTCCTACTCTCTCCGACTTCTTCTCGCTCTGCAACTGATGAAGACGATAGTGAGGAGGATAATGCCAACAGCATTGGCAGCAATTCTGAGAAAGTCTCCCCTGCTCCGTCTACTACTTGTTCATGAGTTTTGACACACTCAAAGGCTAAAACCTCAGCGCCTGTTAGTGTTCCTGCCACTCGGGGCCCTTCTCGTGACCCGATAAAAATCCCCAGTAAGGGCAGCTCCCCTACAACAACCACAATTGCCAACCCTAAAGCTAGGAAAAAGGGTGGCAAGAAAAAACGGTAGTCTCTCTTCCTTCATATATACATGTTTTTTGGTATATGGAATATTAGGGGCCTTATGAACCCCCTTAAGCAAGCTGAAATCCGTACCTTTGTTAGAACTAATAACCTCTCTTATATTGGGGTTCTTGAGACCAAAGTCAATCAGTCCCTTTTTGAATCCACCTCGTCCAGGATGCTGTCGGGTTGGATTTGGTCTTCAAATTATGACTACTCCTCTCGAGGCAGAATTTAGGTAGGATGGAACCCGCAGGAAGTGCAAGTGCAGATTCTTTCTATGTCTTCACAGGCCATTCATGGCCAGGTTTATATGCAAGCTTTAAATAAGACCTGCTTTGTATCAATTGTGTATGGAGAACACACTTTTGTGAATCGGCAGTCCCTTTGGAATGACCTCATCCAATCCAGCTACTCTCATGCGCATGAACCTTGGCTGGTTGCTGGAGACTTTAACGCCATCCGTCACCATTCTGACAGAATCGGTAGCTCAAACTACTAGATCCCGGCTTTTGATGAATTGGATGATTGCCTCGACCAAGCCAGCCTAGACGACCTCAGGTTTGTCGATCATCGCTATACTTGGTTGAACTCTGCTACTGTTAATCGCAAACATAGAAAAATTGACAGGGTCCTTATCAATGAGAAATGGGGTTGTGATTTCTCCTTCTCCGAGGCATCTTTTCTTGCTACAGGAATATCTGATCATACTCCTATGATTGTTCGAATTCTCCCTCATCGTCTATCATATAAACCGTTCAAATTCTACAACTTTTGGATGTCACATCCTTCTTTTGAGAATGCAGTGCTACAGGTTTGGAACTCGGTTATTATGGGGTCCCCAATGTTTGGGTTATGCAGAAAACTCAAGATGTTGAAAGCACAACTTAAACTTCTCAACCGGGACTCCTTCGCTGGCATTTCGACCCGCACAGCTCAGGCTAGGTCAGCTCTTACCTCCACGCAAGATCTACTTGATGCTGACCCGTTTAATATGGCTCTGGCAAGACTAGAAAGGGAACAATCCCATGCGTTTTCGGCGCTTCGACTTCAGGAAGAATGCTTCTTCAAGCAAAAGTCCAGAATTAGATGGCCGACTGAAGGGGATAGTAACACAAAGTATTTCCATCACTTTGTCAATAAGAGACAGATTCAAAACCACATTTTATCAATCTCGGACAATGCTGGTAATATTATTTGTGACCCGGCACTCGTTCAACAACATATTATCTCTCATTTTGAGAACCTACTAGCTGTTGACAGCTCTACTAGTCGTCCGACTGCATCGACCATCCGTCCAATGCTCCAGCATGTCCTAGATGAAAACCAGATCCGCCTATTATCACGACAGATTACTGATAGTGAGATCTAGAATTCCATGTTTTCCTTAGCTAAAGGAAAGGCCCTGGGCCTTGATGGTTTCAATGTGGATTTCTTCAAGTCTAATTGGGACACTGTTTGTCCCTCTGTTATTTCCGCCACTAAGGACTTCTTCCGCTCTGGATCTTTGTTGAAGGAAATGAATACTACCATTATTATACTTGTGCCGAAGTCTCCTAATGCCTCAACTATGGAGGATTTTCGGCCCATAGCATGTTGTAACACAGTTTACAAATGCATATCTCGTATATTGGCAAATAAAATATCTTCAATGCTGCCTTCCATTATTAGTAACTCTCAGAATGTTTTCGTTAAGAAGCGAAGAATTACTAATAACATTATGCTGGCCCAAGAGCTATTTGCAGGCTTTCACCATCAACCTTACCTACCGAAATGTGCTATCAAGGTAGATTTTCGGAAGGCTTATGATACTCTGGATTGAGGTTTTCCGGAATGTCTCCTTCAGGCCTTTGGTTTCCCTGAACATATGATTAAGTTGATTATGGATTGTGTCACCACACCAAAATTTTCTGTAGCGATTAATGGAGAGCTACACGGGTTCTTTGCCAGTGGCCGAGGCATCCATCAAGGGGATCCTCTATCCCTCTATTTGTTTACCCTTGTGATGGAAGTGTTCTCCGGCATCTTGAACACTCAAACTCGAGACCCCTCCTTCAAAATTTTCTTGAGATGTAAGTCTACAAGACTTACGCACGTTTTCTTTGCCGACGACGTCCTTCTCTTTTCCAAGGTATACATGGCTTCTATCGGACTACTTAAGGATGGCTTGGGATTGTTCTCTGGCTGGACTGGCCTCAAACCAAATGAAAGCAAAAGCGAGATCTTCTTATCGAGTGGATCGGAGGAACTTCACAGCCAGATACTCAATTGCTTTGGATTCGTCGAAGGTATGTTGCCATTTAGATACCTTGGAGTTCCTGTTATTGCCTCCAGATTATCTAAGGCTGATCGTTGCTGTTTAGTCAACAAAATTACGGCTAAAGCCCGCTCTTGGCCGCAATGATTCCTCTTGTTTGCTGGTCGCTTGCAACTCATCAAATCAGTGCTCCATGCAACTCAAATTTATTGGGAAAACATATTCACACTCCCCAAGTCTGTCCTTTCAAAGATTGAAATGATTCTTCGGCAATTCTTATGGAAAGGACCTGATCTGGGCACGAGAGGTGCGAAGGTTCCTTGGAATACGGTGTGCCTACCTAAAACCGAAGGGGGATTAGGTATTAGGCGTCTTGCAGATTATAACACGGCATTCATGCTCAAGCATATATGGCTACTCTTCACTGATAAAGAGTCTATCTGGTGCAAATGGATCCACTCCACCTTCTTGAAGAATACAAATTTCTGGGTTTCCACCAAGCCAACTTTCTGTTCTTGGACATTAAAGAAAATACTGGATCTTCGCCATGAATTCCAGTCACACTTCAAATAGAAACTTGGGGATGGTTCCTCCATCTCTTTCTGATTTGATCTATGGTATCCTGATGGCCCCTTATACAAATTGTTCTCTAATAGAGACATTTATAGATCTGGAATCCCGAGGAATGCTTCTGTCAAAGACTTTTTTTCATCTGCTTGGCAACAATCCTATGCACTGGACACATATAGATCATGGCCGGACGTTATTTCATTGAGACCAGAGAAGAATGATCAGTTTGCTTGGCTAGAGACTCCCTCGGGGGAGTTCTCCACTTCATCAGCATGGGGCTGTATTCGGTTAAGAGGCCCACCTGTTGTGTGGCACTCTTTTGTTTGGGATCACCATTTAGAGCCTAGAGACGCTTTCCTGCTTTGGCTTATTTCGCTCAACAGGCTTCCAACTCAGACTTTATTGTTAAATTACCGCAGGATCTCTAAAGGTGTTTGTGCTTACTGCCGCAGTAGACCAGATTCCATTGATCACCTCTTCTTCGACTGTGGTATTACTCGATCCCTTGCTATATTTTGGGCTTCTAATTGCAACCTGTCTTGGCACAATGGCTTTTGCCAAGAAATTTTTCGATGGGTAGCTTGGATCACTTCTGGTCATTCCTTCCACAGTCGGATAGTTCGGTTTTCATTTGCAGCGCTATGCCATCTCATTTGGATATAATGAAATCACATCCTCTTCAGGAATAGGTCTCTATACGTGCCTACCATGTGCACTCACCTTTCTAAGGCTGTTAGGGACAAAGGGCTTTCCCTCAAGACTGTGGTTGATAATCCCCGCAATAGAAGATTACAAGTCAAATGGGGTATTTCGACGACCATCTTTCTATGAACTTGTAAAGCTTTGTATTTTCTGTACCTTACTGTGTTGGCTAGTTGTCTTTACTTAGCCTTTTAGTGCACACTTTACACTTGTCTTTTAGCTGTGACACCTTTGCACCCGTCGGGACATCTTTTGTCCCCTCAGGTACGAGGTTTTTGTGTTCAGCTACTCTCTTGTGCTTAGTGCGTTGAAAAGTTATACCACTTAAATTACCAAAAAAATATATATATTTAGGCTTTTACCAGTACCTCTGTAGCAAAAGACTAAAAGTCCCTTCTACTTCCCATATAGAAAATACACGATCTAATGCTCTGAGATTCAAAACTAGAAGCCCTAATCTATTATCCCCAATTTACTCTCACCCTTACCTATGAGGCTTTGCCAAATTCCTCACTCAGTTTGCCTCTCTCACTTCCTCGCTTGAAGCCTAGAACGTCTTTCTCTCTCGTGACCTCGCTCACGCCTCACTCGATGCCTTTCCCTCTTGCGGCCTCGCTAATCGCCTCACGCCTCGCTCGACGTTGACGCCTTTCCTTCTTGCCTTAAGCCTCGTTCGACGTCGACGGCTTTCCCTCTTGCTACCTCGCCTCATGCCTCGCTCAACATCTATGCCTTTCCCTCTTGCCTGACGCCTCGCTTGACGTCGACAGCGCTTAGTCTCCGACAGACAGCCCTTGATTTCCTGTAATCGGTAAGTTTTTCTCGCTCGACTTTCTATTGAATTGAGGGTTTGCGTATAATTTCTTTTGGGGTCAAGCTGTGGTATTCTTCTTTAAGAATTGCTCATTTAAATTCTACGAATGTGATTGAATTTGTTTTTTTTTTATGGAAAAGTGAAGTCCCATGGATTTTTTGGTCTGTTTACTTTGCTTGTGCTTTGTGACTTTGTTTTGCATAAATTTGGTTATCAATGGCTCAGACCTAGTTCAGGAGGTTTTCTTGTATAGAGATAGAAAAAGATAGAAAAACAAAACACAATCGAGAATATACACTAAAAATCTGGTTTTTTTTCCCACTGCATCCATTTATTATGGAAAGCTTTACCCCGCAGCAATTGTTTTCAAATATGCAACGGTGTATACCATAAACTTATGCGTTCTACCAAAAAAAAAAGAAGAATTTTATGGTACTTTTTAAGAAACAATACATGTCCTTGCATCGACATATGCGACTCCAATCCGCAAACTAGGATGTGTTGAGTCAAGTCAATCCATCCTCTATTAGAGACCAAGTTAAGAACCTTAGATATGGCAAAGATTTATAGACTATGATTTACCTACATATTTAGGACTTGCCCTGCTGAGGACATGCCCTATGTGCAAACATAGGAATAGATGTAATAGTGCTCTCTATTCTAAGGCAAAGTAGCTAAGGATTGAATCTAAAAATATGAAAAAGTACAGCTAAAAATTGTGTAAACCGACCTTATCTCTAACACGAGCAAAGGCCTCTTCAGCCTCTTTCTTGAAGATATGTGGACTTGTTGCATATCTAATGGTACAATTATTACTGAATTTGGTAGGTGTTCTGGTTTGATGGCTCCAGTTATGTTTTGCTTGATTCAGGAAATCTATTTAAATGTCAATGGAAGTGGACAAATCTAATGATTTTATGAAGCCAATAATTGACTCACTAGAAGATGAAGGTGAAGAAGACTTCGTAGAGGGATCCGACACAAACAAGGTATCTAATACTTGTCCTTCTGATAAACAAAAATCAGTAGCCTGGCTTCATTTTTGTAAAGGAAAAATTGAAAATGGAAAAACTGAGATGTTTTGCAATTGTTGTGGGGCACACTGTACGTATAGTGTTGCTAATGGTACTTTTGCTATGTTGAAGCACTTGAAACGGTGCAATAAGTATCCTTGCAATATAGATAAAAAACAACAATTGTTTGTTGCACGTGGAGTAGATGGGACTCAAATGACAAGGAGGCATACCAGTACCGATAGTGGACATTTGATCAGGATCGTTACATGCAAATGCCTGTTCGGATGATCATAATGGATGAACAGCCTTTTTCAATGGTTAAGCGTGTCAGATTTTGTGATTTTATTAATCAGTTACAACCTTTCTTCAATTACATGGCACGATTTATAGTGGCTAGAGATTGTATGAAATTGTATCTTTGTGAAAAAATAAGTTTGAAGACTTACTTTCGCAAGCTTAAGTCTAGGGTTGCACTCACAATCGATACATAGAGTTCCATTCAGAATTTGAACTATCTGTGTCTCACTGCACATTTTATTGATGACGATTGGAAATTGCACAAAAGAATCATCAATTTTGTTGTGATGCCTAGTCATAAGGGAAAGGATATTGGAAAATGGTTGAGAAATGCATCTACGAGTGGGAAATAGAGAAAAAAGTATCCACAATCACTGTGGATAATGCTAGTTCGAATGATGTTGCCATTGGTTTTTTGAAAAAAAAATTATCAAGAGATAGGCTATTAATCTTAGATGGTGATGTTCTACACATGAGATGCACGGCTCATATTTTAAACTTGATTGTGAGGAATGGATTGACCGAGGTACGTGATTCTATTACACGTATTTGAAACGTAGTTAGGTATGTAAGAAGTTCTTCCATGAGAGCTAAAACATTCCAAGGTTGCATTGAAAATGCAAGGATCACTTACAAGGGTTCAGTTTGTCTTGATGTCACAATTAGATGGAACACTACTTACCTCATGTTAGACGACGCCTTAAAGTTCAAAAAAGATTTTGAAAGGATGGAAGAGGAAGATTTTTCTTTCTTAACCGAGCTTGATTATGAAACTCCTAAACATGAAGATTGGGAAAATGCCAAAATTCTTTTCATATTTTTGAAGAAGTTTTATGATGCCACCAATAAGATGTCCGGGACTTTGTATGTCACTTCGAATGATTATTTCAACGAGATAGCTACTTTATATAAAATTCTGAAACAAGCGAAGAAGGTTTTGGATCCTAGGGTGAAACCTATGGGTGCGAAGATGAAGGATAAGTTTGATAAATATTATGAGAGTTTCGAAAAAGTAAATATAATGGTGTTGATTGCGGTAATATGGGATCCAAGAAAAAAGATGAATTATGTGCGGTATTGTTTTAGACTAATCTATGATGATAGTGCGAAAGTTGATGAGATGTCTGATAAGGTGAGGATTGCCTTGCAACGTTTGTTTCATTTTTATGAAAAATCTTTTCTTGGTTCTAGAGATGGAAATTTGGTTGGTCAACTTTCCATTGATACCGTTAGTAGTTGGAATCTTGATAGTCATGAGGAGAGTGACAAGGATGAGCTTGATTTGGTTGCGGATTTTGATTCGGAAAAGGCATACGAATTCTTTCTTTACGAGGAGAAAAAAGTGTCCGCGGGTAACTTATCTGAGCTTGATAAGTATCTTAAAACCAAACGTGAAGAAGGTCGTGATCTTGACCTTTTGGTGTGGTGGAAAATTTGTTGGCCAAAAGTTTAAAATCCTCTCTTTGATGGCTCGGGATATTCTGTCTATTCCTATGACAATCATTGCTTCGGAGTCAACTTTCAGTACATCCGATCGTATGCTTGATGGCTTTCAAAGTTCCCTGACTCCTAAAGTGGTAGAAGCTTTGATTTGCACTCAAGATTGGTTGAGAGTAGCTACCATGCCGATTAATGTTGAAGAGTGCATCGAGAATGCAGAAAGGTTTGAGTGGGGTAAGTCTAAATATATCTTTTTATCTTGTAATTATTTCGTATATCTAACAAGTGAATGCTTTATTTAATATTTTTTTTTGTTAAATATGGACGATGCTCACTCGGAGCTTACCGGTAAAAAGAGTTTACAAGTTGAAGTGGAAGAAATATATGTGATGAGTTTTCCATTAATTATTTAAGTTCGATTACTGATAAGTCTAGTTTAAAACTAATGTTCAGTAACCATATCTAATATAATGCAGGACTATCAACAAGTTTAGTCGTAGTTTTTTGGGCTTTTGGCTTTGATCATATTTTGCTTACTTAATCAAAGAATCTATTCTTCCAAGGGTATACAACCGTGAGTGATTCAATGAGATTTGTGGAGTTTGGCAATTTAATGTTGAACGTCTTTCCCTTGCTCTTATTGTAGAATTTGACTTCGTTTTTTACTGCTCAGAGAGTTTGTTCTAAATTAGTTATGACTATGTTTTCTTTGTTGTTTGTATTGGCGATATGGTGATTGGGCTGATGCTTAAAGTGTGTTAGGAGGAGTTCCAATTGGGATAATTGTTCAACGTTCCTCTGGTTATGTATCTAATTCACCTGCATCTAGTTCTATTAAGGTAAGTTCCGGCATCAACCTTGGATACTAGCCGTGAAAGCTTTACTACATAAAGTTTCAATTCATTCAAATAAGTGATTGGTTCCGTTGGAACCAAACTAGACCGGACCGGACCGATGGTCTAGTTCAGTCCACGGTTTCAAGACTAGCCGGTCCGGTCCTTGGTCCTAAAAATTGGGAACCGGTCCTCCCGATTCGATTCCCGATTATTGGGTGGGACCGGTCCGGACCGGGAACCGCTCACCTTTAATAAATATACTCATTTCATTAATCTCAAAAGTGGGTCGAAAGTTGGAATGTCACAAACAATAATCCATAATCCTATAGTATGTCGACCACGGTCCTGGGCTCGTGGCTCGATCCGACGTGCCAAATGCTAAACTAGAACCGAACTTGGCTCGAATTCGATATGCCTCGATATCGAACCTTTACCAAGGAAGGTCTGGTCCGTAACGCCATAGCGTGCGTACAAGACCATATGTTCCCTCTTTCGCGGCCGAGTCGTGCTCAATTCACAAATATGCTACAGCACGACAAAACAAACAATAAACATCAACAATTCTCAATCACAGATCGGGTAAAACACAAGTCAGCCACGTATCTCAATATCTTATCCGGAGATTAGGGAATCTACTTACTGATAGATACCAAAAAAATGGTTCTAGTGATGTTCGATCAAGACAAAAAGAGTGTGGGGTCAAGTAGCCAAGAGAGAGGGAGTGGCATGAGAGAGGTGGTGATGGTGTGAGAAAAAAAAGAATCAAGTGGGGACACCTCTATTTATATGGTAGGAACTATTATCAATCTTTCCTAAGGCTAATGATGAAAATGAGCCAAAAGTCTTAACTTAATGATGATAGTGGTTTAAAAGTCTTAAGGCTTATCTTGCAAGCTTTGATTTGGACCAAGTGTTTCTAACTTGGTTGCCAAGTCTCTAATCTAAAGTCATGATGCCCTATTAAGCCATTTATGACTAAGGCTATAATTATGGCCTTTCTTGGCTTGACTTGCCCTTGATCTTCTTGTTTGGGCATGGGATGCCTAACTCACTCAATTATTGATGGCTTCTTCAGGACACTCCATTAATGGCTAAATGAGTCATGCCCTCCATTATTGTTCCAAATGACACCTAAGCTTGGGTTTTATCATTAGTGTCTTGCAAGATAAGTCTTCATTATTAGCCAACTTATAAGAGAAGTTGCTAATAAAACTATTAACTTGACTAAGTCAACTTGTCTTCATGCTTATCAAGCCTTGAGGACGTGTGGCCTTCTTTCTCCTTCAAGAACACTCGATCATTGGTGCGAAACACTTTGTCTAATGGTTCATCCCCTTTTGAACACTAGACTCAAATAATCATTGGCTAATTTAAGGGACGAACTAAGATAAACGAGAGTTTTATGTGTTCACTTATGATTGACCATCCCATTCGAACCGAGGTTCAAGGGTTGGAATATGCCAGAGTATGACCGGACATAGCCGAGCCAATTACCGAGGCCAGATGGCATAAGGCCGGATCAGCCAAGCTGACCAGGCGCAAGGCCTATTCGGCCGAGCCTGATCGAGCACATGGCCAGGTCTAATCGAGCACCAGACCGAGTGCTGGCTAGAATTGAGAGGCACGGGAATTGGCACATGTACCGGGCACAGTGGCTGGCACATGGCCGAGCTTGTCGCCGGACTTATCGGCACAAGACTGGTCCACAATCGGGCACATGGCCTGGTTTGCATGGCCAGCACAAGGCTTAGCCCGCGTCCAAGTGGCAAGGCTCCTAGCTTGGTTCATGGCCCATCCATGGCCTACCTCGACTCATCGCAACGATCCATGGCCTATTTGCGATCGGTCCATGTTTGAGTATCAATGATCCATGGTCGACTCTCGATTGTCATGTAGTCACGTGGAATCGATCCGCAACCGATGCACGGCCACACGGTATCGGTCCATGGCTGCCCACGACTGGTGCATGGCCAAGAGTAATCACCCGATGCATGCACGTACGGCATCAATCCATGACCGCCTGTTAATTGGCTCGGTACGTGATCGTCCCACTGCCTACCCTTGTAGTCGAGCGATCGAACCATAGTCGAATCACACTAATCGACTTGTATGATTGGGGAGTCGTTTCACTATCAATCCCATAGTTGCCCGTTTCGACCAAATCGATTGGTCTATGGCCGACCCTCGGATCGATGTACCGATTCCCTATCTATTTTCCTTGATCAATTCAGGGTTCAAGCCGTGGATGTCACAGTCATGATTGTCCATTTTCCTTGATCGATTCAGGGTTCAAGTCGTGGATGTCACAGTCATGATTGTCAAACTCTATGGCAAACTCACAGGTGATGAAGCTTGTAAACTTGCATGTATAGCCGATCTATGTTTGGGAAGGTGATTCTCATTTGCATCAGATCCTGGCCCTCCGGTCTTTGAGTTGGAATTTTGAGCGAGACACTTTTTTGTGTGTATGTGAAATACTCACATGGAGTTCTCCTTGAACATGATGGACTCGAATGCACCTCCCCTTGAACATGATGTTAACTTCACATGGAATTTAAATGTGTTGAACTTTGAACATGACTCGAACGCACCTCCCATACCCAGCATCCTAGGATACAGTTGGTTTCTTGGACCAACCCGAGTAGGAACAAGTGGACGATTCCTGATTCCCGGCTTATGGAATCGGCCCACCCTGAAAACAATCCGTTCCTATTCTAAAATCGATCACTTCTAATAATAACTCAGCCCATTAAATATGGGTTAAGAAATGAATTTATGATACATTTTAATAGGTCTAGTATACATTCGATGTATGCAAAAAAGACACTTATTAATGATTATAAAGAGATCATACTTTGCCAATACAGTACAGAAAATTGATGAATTTGTTTCCCATTTTACGCTTTTCTTAAACTTTGATTTAGAGTAGATTAGATATGAAGGCGTGATAGTAATTTAAGAAAACGAACACCAAATTCCAAAGTTGTCATATATTGTATAGAACATTTTACTTTAGAGATAATCAACGAAAATCTCACATAGATAAATGTCTTTTCAATTATAAACGTGAGGAGAATCGTATTGTCCTTACATACGCCAGTTGCAATGAATAAACCTATCACTAGGTGCCAAGAGAGCCCTCATTATACTTGGCACTAGCTAATTTTAAAATGAGTATCTGCGGGAGTATTTGAACGCAATGGGGTCGAAGCAACATAGCCACACACAGCGACCAAGCTTGACTGGCCGATTCACCGATGAGTTTGAATCGTAGCAATTGTTATATGTTCTTTTAGATAATTCAAATTGATCTAGGCCGTTTGGAAGCTTACAAGTTTAAGTAGAACCGATAAGTAATTTTTGCTCTCAAATACGATTAGATTTTCCAAGGGCCATTACGCTTCTCCGGCGCACAACGCCAAACATCCTGCATAGGCTTATGTCAATAACGTAGAAACCGTGGCGACATCGTGAATGGCCGGAACATTTGAACAATCACGATATTCTACCCTGTGCTACGGGATGCAAATATATCTTATCTAACGAAAGCATCTCGCGCCCTCAAATATAAGCAAAGACAAAAAAAAAAAAGGTAAAAACGAAAATTTTCAAAGACCAAAAAGTTGGAGAAGGTGAGATGAGATTCCGTTAGGTGAGATGAAGATGTCAAGTAGGATTAGAATTAGAATTTGAAAGGTAGGTGCCGATGAGCGAAGCATCGTCGGCCCCCCGAGCCAATAGCAGCATCGTCAGCACGACCGACTTTACATATACCACGCGAACTAGGATTTGATTGCGTGGAGTACAGCCCACGTTTTGCACCTCCCCTTGGAGGAGGACACGTGGCGCTCGCGATAGGTTTGCCCGCCGCGATCGACGGTGGCGATGGGCTCGGTTCCTGTGGGCCTGGATCCGCGCGCGAAATTCTCCGTCCGCGGACATTAGCAGCACAATAAGATTAAAAAAAAAAAAACAAAACCAAAAGCTAATTCGAAAAGTCGGGGGTACATATCGCATGGACCGTTGCGTACGGACGGCCACACCTTGTCGATCGTGCGCGCGAGAGATTCCCGATCCCTTCCGTCCGCCGACCCACCCCCCGCGACCGCGGCATGGGAAGCCTCGATCTCTCCCCATCGGACGGCCAGGATCGCGCGTCGCACGGCTCCGATCGTGCTCGCGGGAACAGACCGTTCCCCCCCCCCCCATTTCTATCTCGCGGTCCTTCCTTTATTCCTCCCTCAGTTCTCCCTCTCTCTCTCTCTTCTCTCTCTCTCTCTACTGCGAGGCTCTGCTTCTCCTGCTGCTGCTGCTGCTCGCCCGCGTCGTTTGCACTCGCGGTACGTAAACACGCCGGAAAGAAGCCCGACGGCGACGCGCTTGAGAGCAGCGCTCTAAGGTAAGCAATCCTCTCTCGCTCTCCCTCTCTCTCTCTCTCTAGAGCTGGTGGCCTTCTTGTGTCGGCGAGGAGCGATGCCTTCGCTTGTAAGTTTCCTCCCCGCTTCCAGAGACGACGAAACTCGACGAAGCTTCTCTCCCGCGCGGTGAAGTGGGAGGCCCGGGTTTCCACCTGATACCTTCCCTTCCCCTTTCTTGTCTTAATTTGTGCGTGATGCTTCGTTGCTGGATTGAGCTGAGCAGCGGGAAGGTGGATGGTGAGGGAAAATACAAGGGAGAAAGGTTTAAATTTGGCGATGTCTATGCTTTTCCTTGTCGGGGAAGTTTCGTGGGTCCGCGCTCGAGTTTTCGTTGGATTGTCGATGTCGTGGTTCACGGTGCGCGATGTTCTGGGGACGGCTGTGCTGGTTTAGGATAGCTGATTGGTCTGCAGTGCAATGTCGTACTGCGTAGCACTCCATAGAGTATATTCCCGGACCGCTAAGTTTGCGGTCACTAGTTAGAGGTCCTCTCTTTGATTTGATTGTGTTTTGGCGGTTTCGGATGCCATCGATTTCGCCGTGCGCTGACTTGTGCAGCTTTGCTATGGGCAGCGTTTGACTTCTCGGGATCAACTTGAATTCGAGGTGGCGTGATGGGGTTCGGCTTGGGCTCCGTTCTAATGAATTTAGGGATGCGATCAGAATCCGATCAAGTATCTGTGGATGCTATCACTTTGTTCGTTGTGCTCCTTTGCACTTGTATCATCATTGGACATCTTCTGGAGAAAAGCAGATGGATTAACGAGTCTATTACAGCCCTTACGATTGTGAGTTCTTCGTTATGAGATCCAGAATAAATGGATTTATGATGAAAGAAGGATGCTGTGAGCATTTTTTTTCACAAAAACTGGTTTCTGGATGGTTGCTTTCTTGCAGGGTATTTGTACTGGAATTGTTCTTCTGCTCACCACAGAAGGAAAGAGCTCGCATATCTTGGTCTTCAATGAGGAGCTTTTCTTTATATATCTTCTTCCGCCTATCATCTTTAATGCTGGGTAAGTTGGAGTTTGCAATTTTTTTTTTTTGAGAGACTAGAGTTACTAACAAGCATCTATCCCATCTACCTAATAACTTGTAATAGTCTTGGGATACGAGTGAAGGTGGGACAATCCCAAAACAAGAAGAAAGGTACATTGCAAAGAAACCAAGAAAATAAAAATGGACGTCAAGTTGATGTTACTGGTTCAGTTTCAGAGAATTGACATAAAAAAAATTGTAAACTTTATAATTGTAAATACTTATAGCTTGCGACCAGGGCAATCATTTGTGATATATTGTTTGAGTGCTAATGCAGTCATTTTGCATGAAGTTTAGAAGCCTATTAACTTTTAGATTTCAGTTTGCAAACATTTTACAAGAAACTAGAAAGTCTGGTTCACTGTTTCAGTTGAGTGGTAAAATGCTGACTGGTAGATTTTGTTTGGTACTTTAAATTCTTCAATCCGAATTTTGACATGGAATGGCTGCAGCATTGAATAGATTATGATAAACTCGAAATTGAAAGAGTTATTTTGTTTTTTTGAAGAATTGTTTTACTTTCCTCTAAGATTGCCGAGGTGTACTGTTGTATGCTCTCTCTCTCTCTCTCTCTCTCTCTCTCTCTCTGTGGTGTGTCTGTGTGATTTTTGCTTGGCACATCATGCACATATTACTGTTGTCTTGGATGCTGATCTATTGTTTACAGAAGCCATCATAATTTGTGTCCGTGTAATTACTTTGCATCATTCTGGGATATGATAACATATAATTTAGTTTCACTTTCTTTCCAATGCTTTATTTTCAATTTTGATTTTCCCAGGTTTCAAGTTAAAAAGAAGCAGTTCTTCAGAAATTTCATGACAATTACTCTGTTTGGGGTGGTTGGTACTCTGATATCCTTCTTTATCATATCACTAGGTATGTCCTGAATCTAATGTGGCAAACTTCTAGTTCATTCCAGATTAGGCTAGAAATTTCCTTTGTCCTGGTGGAACCTCTTGAATTTGATTGATTTTGTAGAATCTGCGCACTGTTAATTGTTTTTAGGTATGTGCACCACACTGCATGATGATTTTGTTGCAGTGAAAGAGTCAAGAAAATCTGGAGAACTATTCTAGTTTTATATTTAGCATACTGGTATTGGCCCAAAAAACGAACAAAAAATGTTTAGCACCCTGGCTAATTTCACATGTAATTAGGAAACAAGATCTTTGTTACTGTTCATTTTGAAAGACCATTATTGTCTTAGAGCATCTCTCAAGAGTCGGTGCTAGTTCGTCATCCATAGAGGGCTATTTTACTTTTCGGGTCAAAATTCTTGCATAATGCCCCTCTGTTGCCAAAATATTGGCAAAAGAAATGGTTGACAAAATAGAGCTCCACAGTGAATTTAGAATTTGGTTTAGTTTAGTGCCTTGTGGAACTACAGGCTCAGGTTAGTTTTCAAGTGTCATATTCCTATGGAGTATCATGTGTGCAATCCACCTTTTAAAAAACAGAAGAATGATAGCTGATTTTCCAGCCAAAAAGAAGAAAGAAGAATCAGAAGAAGATAGCAGAGGAAGAGCATATGCTGCTTTGCGTGATTCTATAACTGTCCTATTGTTAATACAGGTTCTGCGCAGCTGTTCAAAATGTTGAATGTTGGCTTCCTGGAGATGGGAGATTGTTTTGGTATGTCTTATTCTTTATTTTGATTGACAGAAAGCATGCTTCCTGAAGTTAAGGGCTTCTTTGCTTCAATTTAAATAAATAAAATATACCTTTTGTTCTCCCAAATCTAAAGTATTATTCTAATTTGAAAAAGTTATGAACAAACTTTACATGGATCCATGTTTCAGCATTTGCATGTTGTGAAAGTTTTAAGTGTTTTAGATTTAGGTAAAGTCAAAGTGCGTGAACCGAAAGAATTTAATTAAGCAAAAAAATACACAGTAAAAGTCAATCTGGACAGAGCCCATAGCTTTGATGTGAGTACAGGAGCATTCTGTCTTATGTAGTCATAGAGTTTGGTTAGAAAATTAGTTCCACTCTGCATGATGAAGGGTGTATTTTCTTTACTATGCATATTGGGATTTCCAGGTTTCTTGAATCCTTTGCAATCTGTAATTACTAAGAAGAACATATGCTTTGGGTTTGATAATGGTTTTTCATGAAAAAAGAGAAAAGAACAGAAAGATAGAGACTGGTTCATTTACCTTCAGTAGATCCATATATGCTATCGTCAGGTCACTCTCGCTATAAACCATATAGGTTTTACCTTCTTAAAAAAAATTTGTTGCATATCAAATGTCATTTGCATGGTTTTCAGTTATTAACTACTCCTTGCCTTGACTTGACTTGTAGCACTAGGAGCAATTTTCTCTGCCACAGACTCTGTCTGCACATTGCAGGTAAAGCTGCATTCAGTAGGCGAATGTGTTTTATATTTGGATGACAAGATGGACATTCAAATTAAGCGTTCAATTTGACGTTCAGGTGCTAAATCAGGATGAGACGCCTCTACTTTACAGTCTAGTTTTTGGAGAAGGCGTGGTTAATGATGCTACTTCTGTTGTCCTCTTCAACGCACTCCAAAGATTTGATCTCTCTCATATCACCTCGGGCATTGCCACACGATTTGCTGGCAGTCTGTTCAATTTATTTTTCACAAGCACATTGCTTGGTGTAGCTGTAAGTTTCTACTCTCTGTTCATTGCATCCTTGATCTTTTTGTGTTCCCATTATTTTTTTTCCGTTGTGCAATTTGAATTTCCTGTTTGTGTTAAACATCAATCCCGTCCTCCCTCAGTGTTTCTCAGTTACTTTTAGTAATGAGAAACACAGATGAAGGACAGCTTAGTGGATGAATCAAAGTGGTAGCAGATTTATCCGGTTTTCTCTTAAGTATACTAGCTAATTCCCGCAGTTCTTTCTGAAATCTTCAGAGCATATTTTAGGACTTTGGGGATAATGTCTGGAGTTTTAGGTGCTCGGTGCTTGCCATAGATATTAATCCATGATGCATCATTGTCTCAAGCGTTGTGTTTCTGGGATACTAATGCAGTTTTTATTGGGTGACATCTTGTTTGGTTTTACTTGCAGGTTGGTTTACTCTGTGCATATATCATTAAGAAACTCTACTTTGGCAGGTATCCACCAGGCTTAAGTTTTCTAACACGATTTCTTTAATGTAATGGAAGTCCATCTAAATCTTTTCCTCTGGGATATGGAGATGAATGTGGTCCCTTACTAGGAGTAATTTGGTGGAGTCTGCTTTCTGCTTCGATGCAGAGCACCGTGGAGTTGTAGCCTGTTTTCTTTCCTGACCTTATATTATTGCCAGTAGATTATTAGCTGAGATTTGTTAAATTAATTACTAAAGTGGTATTATGTGGAGACGAGGATTGCCAATATGATTTATAAGAAAAAGAAGATCTATGGCTTAACATCCTCTGAGAAAGAACAGTAAGCATGTTGTAGTAATGAACAAAGTTTGGTTAGACATCCTCATAGGTCATATCCTGAAGACATAATGAATCAGTTTGTCAGTGACGTATTGTAGACTTTGAGCTCTAGCTGTAGCATAGATGCTGCTCTGGTATCTTCAGAGTAATTTGAATTGATTATCTATCGAAAATGATGGAGGCTGAACTGCCAAAGGTGCCATTGCACAATACACTGCTTTAAAAGGGTGCCTCAGAATTTTATTTTCCAATAATCAGATATATAAGATCAAGTCTTTCCGTGTTCATTTGCATCTTGAACTGTTATGAAACTGATGTTGCTGTCTTTCAATTTTCAGGCATTCTACTGATCGTGAAGTTGCTCTAATGATCCTCATGGCTTATCTTTCATATATGATGGCAGAAGTAAGGTTCATATGATTCCTTCTTAGGTGTAGCAAGTTTAGGGTCCAATTGCTTTCATTAACTGAATTTGACTGATGTAATTTTTATTTTCATGCAGCTTTTCTCTTTAAGTGGCATCCTTACAGTATTCTTTTGTGGGATTGTGATGTCACATTACACTTGGCATAATGTGACTGAAAATTCAAGAGTAACAACCAAGTATGTAATTCTCTCCTGTCAATCAATAATGCTATTCTCTGTCCTACAATCTAATTTTTCTTGGTGAATGAAATTACAAAAAAGAACAATGTGGGACAAAAAAATAATACGGATCCTATTCTGGGTTCCATTTTATGCAGGCATGCTTTTGCAACAATGTCATTTATCTCTGAGATTTTCATCTTCTTGTACGTTGGCATGGATGCCCTGGACATCGAAAAGTGGAGATCCGTAAGCAAGAGGTAGTGCTCGAATATTTACAACAATTACATTATTGAATTGGCCGCGATAGTTCATTGCAGGATCTCTGTCTAGTTTATCGATCTGCTTCTCTCCCTCCTTTGCCCTCTCTCTAAGGGTGCACTTTTATGCTTGCTTACATTTTGTTGGTGTGCGTATAGGTGAGATGCGAGTGCATCACACAAAATTATTCACAAATATACACTTTACTCTCTAATACTAGTGTTCTTACTTTTGCTGGGATCTCTCCTGGGTTAAGGTCCTCTTTTGGTTCTTTATATGTTGCTTTTGTTGACGAGAGATTTTTTTCTTCCTTTGATGAATTGTGCAGTCCAGGCACGTCAGTTGGAGTGAGCACCATACTGCTTGGCCTAGTTGTCCTTGGGAGGGCTGCTTTTGTGTTCCCCCTGTCCTTCATTTCCAATTTAACTAAAAAGTCTCCAGATGATAAAATCAGTTTTAAGCAACAGGTAGGCTTTTCTAGTTCCAAGTAATTACCTTTATTAACCATCATATGAGCCAACAAATGATGGAAACCATAACAGGTGACAATATGGTGGGCTGGGCTCATGCGAGGGGCTGTATCAATGGCACTTGCTTATAATAAGGTATCACTGGGATAATTTTGACTTATTAATGACGTTGGCTATATATTGTTAGGGTGATGCCATAGTTCCTTTTCAATCAGTCAAGTCTTAATGTAGATACAATGCAAAGGTTGGCCAATTGCATTGTGCCCTTCAAAATCAAATACACCGGTCTGCATGCATAGAAACAGAGCAATTGTATGATTTTTAGTTATACGGATACAGTCACTATAGTCTATGTGGTTATCTTCCTGCATTTTTTTGTTATCTCAATTTCACGTGTAGCCCAACATTATGCGCTTTACTTATGTAACTGCTAACGTAGTTTTGTTAGGTAGCATTCCCTTTTGTATGTAGTCCGTTGTAACTTATAAGACAAGTATGTTTGCCAAACTGCTACTGCCAAATCTATATCTGGAAGAAAATTAAAAAGTTGATGATATTACCATCCTCGATATCTGTGGTGGCTCTGTGGAGTTTTTTTAGTTTACTTTGTCTTATGGTCACATAAACTTGACAGAGAACCCCTTCTAACATCCTCATATGTTTCTGAGGCTAGACTTTGGGCCACGTTTCAGTTTTCTTGGGCACTATCTGAGTATGAGCATGTTGCCTTCCTGTCAATAAGTGTTTCCTCATGTCTTCTTAAGATTTCTTGGACAAAATTTTGTCCATCTCCTATTCCTCATCTAGATGATTTATCCACGATACACTGAAGCTGCATTCCTATATTTGAGTGTTGAATGTGCTAAGCTCACATTTCAACTTTCACGCAGTTTACCAGATCAGGCCATACGCAATTGCGAGTAAATGCTATCATGATCACCAGCACCATCTCAATAATCCTCTTCAGCACAGTGGTAAGGGCAGTGGTTTATTTTACCGGACTCTGGCACAATAGTACATATACATGTATAATTTCGTCAAGTTAGAATCTGTGTGGGATATTCATATAATCCAATGGGGCTTCAGTTCACAGGCCATGTATTCCGCAAATTAAGCCTCTATTGCATGAGCAAGAAATCTGAATGGCCATTAAGCTAGATTATAAATTAATTGGAAGGTGGGAAACGTTAGCACAAATTAAGGCTTATGCTTTCTGGACTGGATGGAGGTGCAAACCCATCTATTCAGAGCCATCTCTTGTTTGGGTACCCGGCTTTACCACAGGTGATCCTAAAGAAGCCTGCATGGGCCTCAATTTAAGGATCAGTATGTCTACAGTTTGAGCTTCTATAAAAAACTTTAGACCGCACACTCTTTTTAAGAACTACGAATTAACAGCGACAAATCTGATGTATAGACTATTCTCCTCTTTTGTTGCAGGTGTTTGGGTTGCTGACCAAACCTCTAATAAGATTCCTGCTGCCCCTGCGGAAGCCTTTGAGTAGCATGGCAGAATCTGAAGCATCCTCACTGAAATCTCTTACGTTGCCTCTACTCGAAATCGGTCAAGACCCAGAAGTTGCTATGAATGGCCAAAACGGTACAACCCGTCCGAGCAGTCTACGCATGCTCTTCACAACTCCTACTCACACCGTGCACTATTACTGGCGTAAGTTCGATAACGCTTGTATGCGTCCGGTGTTTGGAGGGAGGGGCTTCATGCAATACATCCCGGGCTCGCCGAGAGAGACGGTCGTGAGCTGACAATCCTTTGAAATACCAGAAATTTCATAATTTTGATACACTTCGTTACACAGTGGAGCGACCCCGTGCATATATAGTAAAGGTGGGTCTGAATGCTCCATTACACGGCACTCTTTCTGCCTATTAATGAGTATCGAGGCTGAAAATCCTGGCTTCTTAGGTTAGCAACTAATACCTGCGTATGACAGACAATGAAAATACTTCTATTGGGAAAAAGATGAAGGTATTGCAGCAAACACGTTTGAGCTTTCTGCAGTTTTCTGATGTGGTACCCAATTTCTGGGGTTGGTCTACCTTCATGGGATTCTAGCCCAACAGAGATGCCAAGTTATTGAACATTGGTTTATAACATCGTTAAATCAATTAAATAAGCAGCTCCTTAATATTCTGTGTCGAATTTGTTGCGTGAACCATTTCATTTAAACGCCTTACGGTCTAGCACGTCCATTAGCGTATCGATTTTGTAGACCAACCTTAAAGCAACCACCATTGTACAGATGATCTCCACTCTTGTTCTGATTTTCCTTCCCTTTCTGGGGACCAGGATCCGGTGGCTGCATACCCCCGATCGGCGACAACACAGCCCTTGTCCGATTACAACTGGTGCCTTGCGAAGGAAAACAACTTAGACTTTTGTGGTTTTCGGGCCACGAATGGAAACAACCGATTCCATTATTGAATTTGTCGATTCTAGAATGACTTGAACCTTCAGCTTCTTTGGCCATGTGCAGTTGTGCGCATCATGCAAAATGACCAGAGACATGGCTATTTCCAATGTTTTACCAAATGGCGGATTCGGATGCAAGCTAGCTCACATATATCGTCGGACGAAGGGTATCCACCGTCTGATCAAACGGTGAATGTTAGCATCAGGTGCATGCGATGCCTGCTGAAATTTGTTATCCACGGGGACAATGACGCAGCGATGCGCAAAATAGCTGCTTCAGTTTTTCATTGAAGTTGTGTTTGTCAAGTTGCTTTTTTGTGTTTGTGGGTTGAACGGAGCTTGTGTCATGTTCAGGATGTGGTCTCTACATTCCAGATTTTGTCTTTACGTCAACGACCCGTATCGAATGTTTTTCACAAGATGATGCGTGAAGTCAACACCTCTTAATTATTTTGGGGCACAAGAGAACGGAACAATCATAATGTCACGACTACGAAAGCGAGAACTTTTTCTGTCCTCGATGCACACGACTAGACACCTGGGCCGCGGTTCACATGTTTTTCCGAGAAAAGTAACAAAAACCCTAAAACTATTACATTGATACTAATTTAATTTTTAATTTTTAATTAGATCAATCTAGTCATAAAAAATTTTCGCATTGATTTCAATTTAGCCGAAAATCACTAACATGAACATCGACCGTCCCTCGTGATACGGCTGGCTTTGATGTGGACATTGTCTTTTCAAATTTTTTTATTAATTTTTATTTTTTTTACAAATAAAAAAAACAAAAGAAAGAAAAAGAGAAAAGAAAGAAAGAAAGAAAAAACGAAAATAAAAAAACAAAAAAAAATATTTAAAAATAAAAAAAAAATATTCACGTCAGCGCTAGTCGTGTCATATAAGATGGCCGACATCACGTCGATAACTTCTAACCTAAATTAACCAGATGAACTCAATTGATACCAATATAAAAAGATTTAGGATTATATTGGCCCGATTAAAAAGTTTATTATTGAATTAATATTAATACAATAGATTTAGGACTTTTTTCATATTTTTCCCTTTTTTTTCTCGCAATACTCCAAACTTTTCTCATATTACATAAGAAATCTTAAACGTTGGACCCATGTTGCAATCAAGTTCCGATCCATTCTTATGACGAAAAAAACCTATCTTCAATAAATAAATTCCAAGCTCTTAAAAATCCCTCCATTCGTCTCATAGATGCGGTAAGACGCGAGCTAAAGTATCGGTGGTTGATCCAAGCAAAGACATTATTTTCACTTGGCACGTGTCATGTGCCTAATCTACACACAAGCCGCGCCTTCATCATTAAGTTCTTGCATGTAACTAGAGCCACTGTAAAGAAGAAGGTATTTTATATGATGATGGCAATACGCCACGTGACAGCGACATGCGTTGTACTAAGCTTATCAAATGCAAGCGGTTCTAAATTTCCAAAGGCGAATGTGATGTCGGGCATGTCGGGCGGGTGGCGGTCAAAATAATTGGTCGACTCCTTTCCAGTACTCTCTCTCTCTCTCTCTCTCTCTCTCTATGAGATGTGTGGCTGTATGGGGTCGGAATGGTCACGGCGGAAGAAGATATTTTAGCATGGGCGGTCCTCCTTTGGCGGTGGCCGTGAGTTTGACAGATGTATTGGATGGATAGACATGCTATTTTCACATTAGACTTTTCCTAAGATCAGCCATATGTGTCTATCACGTCTCGGTCTCGACTATGCAGATTTCAATTAGGTTTTCATAATTATCTTAGTAGCTGTTATTTGAATGAAAAATCTCTAGAAAAGGTGCGCTTAGGACACGACTTACTTTGAAAATTTAAACAAATCCACTTAAGTATGTGATTATTTTTTAAAGGGATAAGTACATTCAAAGTCCTAAAACTTATCACGAAAGTGCAATCGAATCTTAAAACTTTCAAAAAGTGCAAACAAGTCCTAAAACTTTAAAAAAGTGCAAACAAGTCCTAAAACTTGTCACAAAAGTGCACTTGAGTCCTAAAACTTTCAAAAAGTGCAAAAAAGTCATAAAACTTATCACGAAAGTGCAAACAAATTCTAAAACTTGTCAAATTGATTCAATCAAGTCCTTTTATTGATTTTACTTTTTTAAAGTTTTAGAACTTATTTGCACTTTTGTAACAAGTTTCATGACTTGTTTGTACTTTCGTGACAAGTTTTAGGACTTGTTTACACTTTTTGAAAGTTTTAGGACTCAAATGCACTTTCATGATAAGTTTTAGGACTTCTAGTGTACTTATCCATTTTTTTAACGTATGTTATTTACAACTTTCAAAATGTGTGTAAGTAAACATACCGTGGTACTATTTACTATCTCTTTTTGGCCGCCTATTAAAAAGATCCTTGTTTGCATAAGATTTGTAGACATTAGGTTGAGCTTTTCTTGATGAACATGAACGCGATAATTCGTATGCTGGATGGCTCTCGTCCACCCAAGAGCGTACTATTGATATGGTAATCCTACGGGGCCAATAATGATTGTAGGGTTTGGTGCAGCTTACCTTAAAAAATGATTGATATGCTAAACCTGCATCGTCGGAAATGAGTGCTTGAATTCAAGCATATCGTATCGAGTCTTTACTGTCATTGACCATGTAAATCTACATGGAACATATAGGGCTCGCATAATCAATTGCTAAGATATAAAAAAAAAAAAAAATCCACGTGCCACCAGCATCCCAAGAAATCAAGGTGGGAAAGAGGGGCGAAGGTTAGACCTAGGATGTCAACTTTAGGTCAAATTCTAATTCTATCATGAACTGTTTTTTTGTCTAAAAAGAATCCCAAATTTTCACTATAATCTTAAATCTTCCCACACGTCCAAAAATCATCGCTAGGATCTTCAAAATTATCAACACCAAGCAAGTTAGATATTCATTATTAGAACCTACATCTTCATCAATACCCTCACATTCATATGGAACAACAACAGCAGCCTCCTGATGTTGCAATCTTGGAGGGACCGATGACAATTTCCGGACATGTGAGCAAATTTGAGACTAGAGTGAAAGTTGAGAATTTTTTCAAGATAAAAAGGAAATTCGGGAGCAAAATTGAGATTGGACCTATAATTAAGGTCTTTTTAGGGAGTTAGCCCTACTTGTGATTAAATTTAGGATTAATATCACGAAAAACCCTAATCTGGTACACTTGTGATAAATTTACCATAAACTCATTTTTTCACCAAAAATCTCAAATCGGTACATTTGTGACAATTTACCCCAAACTAATATGGATTTCCACGTGAACTTGCCAATCACATGTGACCTAACTCAATAATTTCATGGTAAAATTTGACGGAAGCTAATAAAGAGTAAATATGTTACTAGTGTACTAGTTCAAGGTTTTAGTGACTATAAAATTAGTTTTGGGTAAATTTGTCACAAAAACACAAGTTTGAGGTTTTTCATGGTATTAATCCTTAAATTTAAGCAATTTTTTAGACCAACAAGGGGGCGGGGGCCACCACTAGCCCATCGTAGCTTAATAGATTTTATATTCGTCATTTTGACTCTATTTTTTTTCGCGGAAAATGTGACATTTCTAGAAAATATTTTCCAGGAAAATAACAATATTTTATGGTGTTTGGCTGAAACTTGAAAATGAACTGAAAAGTATTTTCCGCCGTTTGATTAGGAAAACCTAATTTGATTTTCCTAAATAGATATACCTTATCTGGGCACGTACGGGCAAGGGCCCTTGGGTTCGGCCTTGATGGACACCGACCCTTCCCACTCACAAGCACAAGCATCAATCCTGGGTTTGGTCTCGATGGACTCAGGTGCCGAGGACCGCGGGCTTCGGGGTCTCGGGGACCGGAGCACAGGGCCCGACCTTAATAAACCCAAGCTCGGCCTTAATGGAAAGGGGTGCAGGCATCGGGGTCTCGAGCCTGACCTCAATGGACTTGAATGCGAATGCCAGGGACCTAGACATGGCCATGGTTCAGGAACCGCCGGTTCCGGTTCTGGCCGATTCCGATTTGAGGGAGGAGGACGAGAAAAGGGCAGGAGGCGGCGCAGGGTAGCGAAGGGGGAGGAGGAGGGGGCGTCGGCGTCGGCGGCTGCAGCCATGGGCAGGGGCAATGGCGGCGACAGCAGCGGGGGTCAGATCTGGGAAGACGGGGGGCGGGTGGAGGAGAAAAGGGGAGGACTGGAGGAGGCACAAGGAAGAGGAAGGAAGGAGGGATTTGGAGGAGGACTAGAGGAGGTGGGCGTGGGTGGGGTTGGAACGTGGGGCTGCAAGCTCCCGCTGCTTGTTGTCGACAGCGTTGATGAGGATCTCATCAAAGATCTTGTGGAGGCCAGGGACGTAGGCGACGGGGCAATGGACCACCTCGTCACCCTCGTAGATCCACAGCGACTGGGTGTGCTTCTCGATAGAGCCAATGTAGGTGTCGGGGCGGAGGAGGATGTGCTCGAGCTGGGACTTCTTCTGGTAGGTCTCCTCCATGGTCCTGCCCTTGCGCGCCGCCGCCGCCGCGACGGTGTTGGCAATGTTGCTAGTCTGGGGGAGCACGTGGGCCATAGGTTATGACAGCGGAGGAGGAGGGGAAGATTCTGGAGAGGAGGTATCGCTGCAGTGAGCCTGCAGCAGTAGTTTTTTTTTTTTTTAACCGGAACCGGGCCCGTAGGCCATGGGCCGGTTCCGATTCTGAACCGCAGGCCCGGTCAACGGGCCGGTCCAAGGTTTGACCCGGGCTGGTTCCCGGCTAAAACCGGCCCGTGGCCATGTCTACCTTGACCCAATCTCAATGGTCCCGGGTCCATTGCCAAGAGTCGGGAACAAACCCAAACGCAAAGTTTATGGTATAAGTGCCGATATCTAATCATATTTTGGAAAATGATTTCCGATTTTTTAAGAGGAAATTATTTTCCTAAATTGAAGTATAGATTTTCAACTGACTATGAAAACATGTTCCATTGACTCATTTTCCTAAGCAATCTAAACTTCGGAAAAAAAGAAAAATTGCGAAATAATCGGAGCCTTAGTTCATCGTCTCTCGGGCTTCTTTCTCAAAAGGTATTTGCTTTGAAGAAATGATTAAGTGACAATCTTTAATCTACCGTGAAATTAACATTATGTTTTGGATCACAAAAAAATAGATAACGAATAATTATAAATGGAAAATGCTTGTCTTTTTTTTTGTCTGTCCTATTCTAACTCTTAACTCACTTTCAAACTTTTACTTAGTCTCTTACAAGGCATCAGAGTTGAAATCCACGTATGAAACTATACATCCCCATCTCTAGCTCTCCTAAAAAGGTTGGGAATCGAACTCTCCATCTCCCACTTAAATAGAAAGGGTGATCATTAGGACAAATCTTAGCGGTTGAAAATGCTTGTCTAAATGTGAAATAGAGATCTATATTTTGTGGCTATCCTTTGACCGTCACACCGTTGTGCTAGCATTATGCTATGGAGGACAGTGATACTAGCACAACCTATTATAAATTATTATTAAATTTATTTTTTTAATAATTTATGGCCCACGATACGTTACTCTTACTTTAATTTAAAAATTGTGATGCTGATAAATCCTTTGCTTTGCAATCGGAGTATCCACCCAAATATATCTAGAGACAACTCAAAAGAGAGATTTCATGGTGGCAAACCTGCAACGTGGATGCTGCGGCTACCACGTGGCACATATGACTACCCCTTTAACGCTACTTTATGACGTACAATGATATGTCTCTTATCTTGCCTATCTTCATGTTGTAAAGACCTCAGTACGCGAGTTGCTCAGCCTCTCGTCACCACCACCGTCCGGCCACCCTCTCTCTCTCTCTCTCTCTCTTCCGCTCGATTCAAAGTTGGGCAATGGCGAAGCCAGAGTCGGGTATGCCCGAGTCGACGCAGCTAATTTTGCTCTCTACTGCACATTTGGCCGCGTCGAAGATGATTTAGCTCCGTCGCCGATGGAGACAGAGTCGATTGGCTCCGTGGAGAGGGAGATAGAGAGGCAGAGTTGCGGTGGTGGTGGTGGTGGCGGTGGTGGTGGTGGAGGTGGAGGCAGAGGCGGGTTTGCTTAGGATCGAAGGTCATCTGAAAGAATGGGGTAGCCTCAACTGCAACTCAAACAGCAAAACTTTTGTCGATATAATTTCATTTTTAACACGGGATATTCGAATCTTTTGGCTAGACTATTCCGTCCTGGCTATGCACACAAATCTCCGGTCCTCCTGTATGGAGTAATATTTCGCGGCATAGATCGATGCAATCAACCCCAAAGTTTACACTAACCGGAACTCGCTACGAACGTTCTTTACTATTAATATGGAACTATAAAATCTTATTAAACTTGGGATCCAAAGGGATTGCATGTATTTTCGAAAAATTATCATATGAAATGGAACTTCAATCATTGAAAATGATACGAGTCCCATGCCCAGCCAAACAATGGGAGGAGACTCCAAGCAGTAATAGGAGTGTGCAAAAGAAACTAGAATTGCTCGGATAGCTCGGAACTGGACCGGATCGGCCTGGAACCAATGTTTCTCATGAGGACTGATCCGATTCTTGGTTCTAATTTACTAGAACCGGTGAGTACCGGTCCGGTTCCCCATTATAACCCGAATTGGATCGGTAATATATAAATTTTCAACAAAAAAAAAAAAGAAAACATTTTTAGACAAATAAAAATCCATTTAATCCCTAATCTGAAGCTAACTTTCAACTTTCATCAATTCATAGCCACGCCTTTAATTATTCATCGCCTTCCTTTCTCGCTCTCGATCACTTTCATTTACGTAAAACTTGGTGAATCTATGGAATAACAGGCGATTCTTAATTTCAACTTTTCGAAACCGGTCCTTAATGGACAGTCCTCAATTCCATGTTAGGAGCCCCCCGCTTGACCATTCTCACCCCTAAGTAGCAGTAGAGTCCAGAAGCACTCCTCCATCGTCACATCCACCACTAACAATTGTAATCCTCTTCTTCACTGCTCTCTCTCCCTCTCTCTCAACCACTAAAACATGAACGAAGAAGCAGAAGTGATCATAGTCGGTGGCGGCCCCTCCGGCATTGCCGCCGCGGGGGCCCTCTCCTCCCTCTCCATCCCCTTCCTCCTCCTCGAGCGGGCCGACTGCTTCGCCCCGCTGTGGCAGCGCCACGCCTACGACCGCCTCCACATCCACCTCCCCAAGCACACCTGCCAGCTCCCGCACATGCCGATACCCGCCGACTGGCCCAAGTACCCTCCCAAGTCCCTCTTCGTCCAGTACCTCCAGCACTACGTCGCCCACTTCCGCATCAGCCCGGTCTACAACCGGTCCGTCGAGTCCGCCCGCTACGACGATGCCTCGGGCCGGTGGCGTGTGGCGGCCAGGGACGTGTCGGCCGGCGGCGAGGGGGCGGTGGAGGAGTACAGCGCGAGGTTCCTGGTGGTGGCGACCGGCGAGAGCTGCGACGCGTTCGTGCCGGAGGTGGAGGGGCTGGGGAGTTTTGGCGGGAAGGCGATGCACTCGACGGAGTACAGGAACGGGAAGGAGTTTGCAAAGAAGAAAGTGCTGGTAGTCGGGTCCGGCAATTCGGGCATGGAGATTGCGCTGGATCTAGCCGACCATGGTGCCATCACCTCCATCGTCGTCCGGAGTCCGGTGATTAATTACATGCTTTTCTCCGTATACGGAGCACGCACGCATGCATACGTACACCGTACTATACACAAATACCCACGTTATGTGATTTTTCCTCATTTGGAGTTTAGAAACACATTTTATAGACATGTTCTCCATTTACAATGGATATACAACCGATCATGGTACATGATTGAGCATGAGTTTTCGCATACTTTTAATGCGGGGACGATTGATCTAATAGAACGAGTCTAGATGACATGAAGCTCACGAGAGTGAAAAACGGAATTCCATTGATTGCGCTCTAGCTTTTACTTATAGGCTAACGTTTGGTACCGAGAAATAAGATGGGTTAGAGGAAATATACCACACAAAAGGTTGTTCATGGTGATCACTGCGGTTGTGGTCGCAACCGCACAAGCGCACACATGCGCGTGCGAGTGCGAGGAAGAGATCTTTCCAAGCTCAGACGTGAGTTTTACACTTGCTGTAAGGAGTGCGATTTAATCTGGTGTAGGAAATGAGATTGATAGATAATATTGGAACACTTTCGGGTGAAAAATTGAGGTTGGAACATGAAATTGCCGTTGGATTTGCTTTATAAGATAAGAGGTTAATGTACTTATGGTGCATATGTGGATCAAATCTCTTTGTATGGAGGGGTTTCGTGGCTGTTCTTCTTCTCTGTTTTATGTTTTTTGGGCGATTTGCGTGACTTTGCAGGTCAATTTTGTAACAAGGGAGATGTTGAACTGGGCGGTGTTGATGGTGAAGTACTTGCCCTTCAATTGGGCCGAGAGATTGACGATGATCGCGAGCCGCCTGTGGTTCGGGGACATGAGCAAGTTCGGCATCCCGAAGCCCGAGGAGGGCCCTTTCACCATGAAAATGAAGTATGGCAAGTACCCTCTTGTCGATGTTGGCACTTGCAAGAAGATCAGATCCGGAGAGATTCAGGTACTCGTGTCTTTTAATTATTATCATTAAGGATTTTGCAAGGAGATATGAGAAGTTTTAAGCTATTGTCTGAACAGTTTCCCTGATTGCAAGACTGATATAAGGTGAATATGTCATTAAGGGCCTATTTAGTAACGTTTTTATTTTTTTATTTTTATGTTCTTTTGTTCCCAGATATAGAAAAAAATAGAAATCCGTTTAGTCAGTTAATTTTTTTGTTTCCCAAAACATAAAAATGGTCAAAAAATAGATTTGGAACAAAAATAAGAAGTAAAAAAAATTTTCTTTTTTGTTTCTGGAACAAAAAGAGAAACAAGATCAGCTTCTCGTACTAAACCCTAAACCCCAAATTGTAAACCTTAAAACCCTAAACCTTAACCCTCAAACCCTAAACCCCAAAACCTTAAAATCTCAATACACAAACCCTAAAACCCATAACACTAAAATTAAAAACTCGAAATCCTAAACCCAAAAACACTCTAAAATCCCAAACCCTAAAACCTAAACCCTCAAATCGTAATTTCAAACTCTAAATGCTAAAATGCTAAACCGCAAAATCCCAAATCCTAAATCATAAACCCCAAACCCTAAACTGTAAACCCTAGATCTAATACACAAAACCCGAATCCCTAAAACCCTAAACCCTAAACTACTAAACCCCAAATCCTTAAACCCGAAACACTAAACCCAAAACCCTACGAAACTCTAAAAGTTAAACCCAAATCTTAAACCCTAAATCCAAAACCTAAAACCCGAATCCCTAAAATCCTAAACCCTAAACCACTAAACCCCAAACCCTTAAACTTGAAACACTAAACCCCAAATCCAAAATCCTAAAATCCTAACCCCAAATCCTAAAATCCTACACCCTAAACTGCAATTTCCTTAACCACCACTCGGTATTTACTTTATCTATAATGAGTACTTTTCTTTATGATTGTATTAAGGTCATTCAATTCTATATCATAATATATTATTATTTTATTTCTAGTCCAATTTTATCCAAACATGAATTGTTAAGTCTCCTAAACTGCAATTTCATCGACCACCACTCAATATTTGCTTTGTGAGTAATTTTCTTTATGATTGTATTAATGCCATCCAATTCTATATCATAATGTATTCATATTCTATTTCTAGTCCAATTTTATCCAAACATGAATTGTTAAGTTTCTACCGATAATTTTATAATTAAATAAAAAATTAGGAGTAGAAATTTTTATTGTCCTATCAAACGTATTTATGTTCTTTTTCTACTCCGGGAGTAGAAATTTTTTGCAGTTAACTAAACGTGTTTTTTGTTTAGAAACTTGTATAGGGAAGAGAAATAGAAAAGGCTATTTTTGAATAGAAATTGATTTTGGGAATACAAACATTACTAAACAGACCTCTTTACCCAAAAAAAACATTACTAAACAGACCTCAAGAGCTTGAGATTTGCTTGAACTTGGACGACATGTTACATTCTTCTGCAGGTTTTGCCAGCAGTCAAAAGCATAAAAGGCAACGAAGTGGTGTTCGAGAATGGACACTCGCATTCGTTCGATGCCATTGTGTTGGCCACCGGCTTTAAGCGGCCGACGAAGCAGTGGCTCAAGGTCAAGGTACCGGCTCTCTCTCGAATTTGTCGTTCCGTCTCTTTTTCACTTCATGACGCAAAAAGATAGCTTTACCTTCTTTCTTCCTTTCCAATTTTCGGTTAAGAGATATGGTTGTAATCAATGTTAATTCGATGGCTTCCAAAACAGTAATAAAAATTTCTTGTGGTTGGCACATATAGCTGATTTGAGTACAGTGGACGGACGGTAGATGTGCCGATACTTTGTAAATGATTGTCCGAGACTATGATCGACTATGACTGTTCACATAGAAGCTATAGAGCAGATCATGCAGTTCTCACTTCGTTTCCCTTTCCGATGACAGGAAGAGGATTGCCTGTTGAATGACGATGGAATCGTGAAGCCGAGTTGTCCAAACAAGTGGAAAGGAAAGAATGGCTTATACTGCGTGGGACTGTCGAGAAGAGGGTTCTTGGGAGCTGCTCTCGATGCCCAAAGCGTCGCGAACGACATCAAGGGGCTTCTGTGATGTCACCCGGTATGGCAAGAGAATTGCCGCCGAAACCGTTGCAAGACAACTGCAATTTGATACATTGCATAAATTAAAAATTCAAAGACGATATTGCATACTGAACCAAAATTCAAAAATTATTTGTGTTATTTTCCCTTTCTTTTACGATAACATGTAGCACACATTCCTTTATCAAAACGATGTTTATCAATAGTTAAGACATCGATGGAAATACCATGGCGGGTAGATGATCTTCTTCCAACTTGCTTCCATACGCTCACCTTGTCAATGTTGAAGGCAAAAAGAGAATAATCAACCAAGGATAAAACTAGGAGCGAAGAAGCAAACTGTAAACAATTTCAAAGATCAGTCAACTTTGATAAGGCCAAATAAACTCGCACCGGTGAAAGTGAATTCAAAAGTGCTATAGCAAGGTAACAGAAAAAGATATGCATATAACAATTCAAGTATTATTAAAAAAATTCATTCATTACGATCTGTTCACAATCTGTTCGACCCGAGATGTGGAATTACTCGGTTGTCAAAATTTAAAATAAAAAAAAAAGACTACAATAATTTACATGTAGAACCGCTCATAATTTGATCTCTACCTGATAAAAGAAAAAATTGATCAAGAATCACACAGGCTCGAAAAAATAATATCATCCTTATCGATGATGCAACCCTGCCTCTGGTAGAGATGCTATGAGGGTGAAAAAAATTAGGCCGACTTCGACTGTCAGTTAACTATGCCCACAAAATTCCATCATTCCCAATTTCCAAACTTGAAACTGGGCTATCGCCAAAATCTTGCTCTACTTTTTCATTATCCGCTAGCGAATCCACATAAGGTTCTAAAAGATCTGAAGATCTTTCGGCTGGAATCCCATAATCTTTGAGAATGCAGGACGAGGCCGCCACAGCTGCTTCTCTCTCCAGGACAGCCAGATAGTTGTCTTCAAATTCAAAAACTAGGTACTTGTCTCTACATGCTAAGAAAACCAGTGAACAAATTAGGAGTGTCATAGTAACTGAGGTCGTATTAAGAAGGGAAAGGGAGCAAATGTCATCACTTACAGTCAATGAGGTGGGCGAGGTGATGAATGTTTTTTATTCGAGTGCCGTTGAACTTCAAGACCTGATAATACTTCCTCTTGAGTACATGACAAATACTAATATAAAAAAGCTAAAATACGTGCGGTGCCATATTACCTGTTGATTGCTCATGTCTTCATATCCTATGTTTACTTCGTTTGCCAGCACCTATACATATGAAAAGGGATGATGAAATACAGTCGTGATTGAATGAGTAGGATCTGGGAGACTGCAAGACATAGTTCTCCAGATGGAATAAGACAGGAAAGGAAAGCAAAATGATTTTTTTCTTTTGTTTGTTGATTTCTAATTTTCGGAGTAGATTTGATTGGAATTTCCTAAAGCCTTGAGGGAAATCATATAAATATAGATACTACTAACCTGCGATAGGATCACAATTTGTTCACCTTTAAACCTTGCCAAAGAATAGCGAGCCTTTGCTAATAATTTTAGCTGCCACAAAGAGCACATGTAAAACTTATTTCAGATGGTTAATTACGAGAATATCCTGTACTTTTGCTCTGAAAAAAAGATATAATTCTGAACACATGATAATATAATTCGTCATATCATTAACCATGTAAAAAGTGTTACTAGAAATGCTTACGACTTACCCCTATAGAATCTTCACACTCTTCACTGTCCAAACAGTAAGAAAAGAATTTTGTCAGACATAATCACAATATAATATTAACTTCAAAATGTGAACATTATATCTAGAAGAATTTCCGGCCGGTGGAAAATTGGACCATACTCTATTAGTGGTTCTGATAGCGGGGTAAAGACCAGACCGGCTGTAATTAGATAAGAAGGCTGACCTCCTTCGATATGATAGGGAACCTACATAAACCATACAGGATTGTCACAAAGGAGAGTTTCAGAAACTATACGATGTTATGTAGAGATAAAAGTCTATAGTAATTTACCAAATGAACTCGTGGATTCAAAATTACAGGAACTTTCATGAACTCCCCTGCCCTAATAATGCCAAGCTGTGCTACATCACCAGCAAACCTGCATGAGCATCACATGTCGTCAATAAAAACACGAGTATTGAACTGTCTTGACATCTTGGGGCTATAGCTTCTATGAAGGACAATAGTTTCGATTGCGATGACAGAACGCAATGAAAAACCTAAAAGGAGCATATATGCATTACAAGAAATGCATACTAAGAATGGATGGACATAAGAATAAGACCCTTTTCTCTTTCTATTAAGGAAAAATAAATTCCTCCCTGTATATATTTTGTCAAAAGTTTCAAGTGGCAGTGATAAAACCTGCTTCCTTGACCTTCTATTATGCACACCAAAGTGTCTCGTCATTCCAAGATGACACTTATACACCACATTATGATAATAAGGCCTATGCAGAGCAAGTACAAATCATTGGCAGCAATCTCACAATTGCGTAATTCTAACTGATTTATATGTGAATGACTCCACTATGTAATGCATCTCATTCACATCTCAATGACAGAAGAGATGGACATAACTAGTCTTTTGATGACTCAAAACTCCACCACAAAACAAAGAGCTGGGAAGCATGGGAAAGCCCTAAAATGAACAAGATTGAGCCAACATTTGATTGTCGTAGGTACTAAACTAACATGAAGTTTCATGGGAATATCTTTCCCCTTTGACATCTGCTTAGAAGAATGAGCTCCTTACTTCTGACTTATTAGGTAGCGGAAAGCAATGCGCTCAGATGATCGGAATGGCACAGTTCCTTCGCACCCAACATGAACATCATCAAAGCTAGTAATCACATCCCCCTGGAAAAGCATAGATACATGATCATGTGAGTTACTTAGAATACTCCAGCCACATAAGACCATTTTCCCACCTTTTAACCTTTACTTTGGCATACTAGTTCATGGTGTGAATTTGCGAGCCTTTATCTCTTTAAAAAATATAGTTGATAGCAATTTAATGAACCTATTTACGCAATCCATGCTTATGACAAGGGGGAAACAATTGACAGAATGAAACATTAAAAGCACAACTATTGATACCAAAACCAATTTGAAAATTCATTTATGTTGCCTAAACAAAATTTATTTCCTGTAAAGCTCCTTACCTAGAGCTCCAACTTTTGATGGTTAAGAAAAGCAATCAATAGTATAAATAAAAGAGTTGTTGACTGTGTCAAAAGTGTTCCATGAGTCAGAAGGATACCTCTTTTAAAACATTATTTGCATTAGATGTTGGTTCCACTCTTCGTACCAACACCCCCTGCACATGTGCAATTCTTATGAGGATGGTGTGTAACAACACTAACAGCAGACACAAGCGCTTGAACCCGCATGAACACAAAAGAAGGGGAAAGTAGCACTAAGGAGGCTGCATTCACTCTTATTCATGACATGCAGCAATTTGCTAATAAAAGGCAGAGCGAATCGGAACTCTGATATTTTCTGTAGTCTCAGATGCTCTTGAAGATATATAAATTATGAAAACAGGCATGAAAGACAAATGAAAGATACAATATCGATGGAGCCAGATGATGGGTTTCAGAAAATTAAAACATGACAGGGAGGCCGTATATGTAAAAATATGTCTTTCAGTTTAAACACAAATAAATTTCCACTGATTTTAGTACGAAAATCAATAAAAAACTACAGAAACATTTACAAAATGCCAATTAATTAAAGCATGATATTTAAACAGATAAGGACATCACTGGCCTACAAGTAATAGGGTTATAAAACAAAGCTAGCTTTCACTTCAGATATAGGTTGCTTTCAAGTTACAGGCATAATCTATCCAAAAAAAGCTACCATTCAATTAATAACTATTGAGCAGAAGATGGGCAAAATGTCATGTGCTACAAATCTAACATCTTAAACATCAATAATCATGGCGGATAAGAAATTTTATTGTGCTGAATTTATCCCAAAATGATGGACATGTCACTCCATTGCATAGTGATATCAGCCAAGAAGCAAGGTGGGTCCTGAATTATCCGTGTTTCATGCGACAGATGATTGGACATGTTAAATTGCCAGTAACTGCATATTTTGGGGCAGGGCATGCACTCTGATGGATTTGGCTAAAATAAGAAAGATGCTGACTGATATAATCTGACTACTGCACCATACATGAACGAATTAACAGCAACTATAGATATGCCAATATCCATCAATAATTGCACAACTTGATCCAAGAAGGCCTTCCTGCAAGTAAATGAGAGATGTACCTCGCTGGACTGTACTTTTAAGCATTCACGTAGAGCTGGATTTTCCAACTTTTGCAGCAAGACTCCAAGACAAGGAAAACCTTCATGAGTAAGAAGATTGTTCCATCGATTTAACAGGTTCAGGCCATTTGACAAATTCAAATTGCTAACAAAATAGTGAGGAGAAAATGACACCAAAACAGGAAGGTTTTTAAGACATGCAAGAAAGGAGTAACAAGCTATGCCCAATAATCAGAAGGCAGAACTTCCACTTATGTTACATCAAAAATAGAGCTCCAGGTAAGGAGCTTTAATATACTACCAAAGAGCTGCCACAGAAGCCTAAGTACTACCAACAATAAATTTAGCCAGCTTCTAAAAGCTTTGCAGGGGAAGAAACTTCTAGTGATAATCATTGGACAAGTAAGCAAAGTGGCAAACTGTGCATTATATGTTACAAGCTTTCAAGCTGATCTAAGCTCCAAAATTTCCACTGCGGATTATGTCAGGCTTGAAAACCATTCACCCAGTCATACAGCTACAACTTCATGTTTACGGTACCTTTAGGTTGCTTATGTATTTTATTCAGAAGAAGACAAGTTTAAGAACCGAAGACAACAGAACATGAAACACGCACTCATGACCACTTAATCCTCACCAGTGTATTTCCCATTTCGCTCGTAGTCATTCAAAAAGTGAGACACGACTGTTGTTGGAATCACATAACCAATATTTTCAGCCTCTTCAGATCTGTAAACCTAAAAGAAAAGCTTTGTAAGAATGTTTATCCGAGAAGAGCTCCATATTGACTTAGCCAAGATAAGAGCACCGCAGCTCTTAAGCTAATTTTGCCAGAAGCCATAGATTTACCTGGAATGCTACCCCAATGCACTCTCCTCGATCATTGAATGCAGGTCCACCACTATTACCTACACTCTCACAAATATGAGCAGAGGCCGGTCCAAAAAATGAGTTCCAAGATTTACGGTAAAATAAAGTTTTTATTATTAGGATAACTGTCCTTTAGAGAATGCATGAAGACATATTCATAATGGAAAAAGATCCACCAACCAGGATTAATTGCTGCATCAATTTGTATTCCCAGCAAATCAGATGATCCATGAGCGTAAGATGTTACCTGATGACAAGAACTTCAATCTTAAGATATGGACTTCACAGACAAACTCAATAACAAAAAGCCTTCAATGTTATAGCATGAGCAGACCATGTCAGATACAGCAGTTAGTTTGGAGTGCTACATGCAATATCCAAGAGATTAGCTAGAGTAAACTTGTAATCAAACTCTTCAAATTGATCAACATCGTAATACCATGGGCCCAACAGACAACATGTTCACTCTCAGACCATTTAGACATGGAATCGTACACGATCTAGCCCTTTGGTAAAATGACCGTGATTCATTCCATTGTCACGCATGTCAACAGACAAAGGACAAGAAGAGATTTATAGAGGTACAAGACTCCCCAGCAAACTAGTTTTGCACAGCAAAAGGCAGACAACAAAACATTTAGTGAACATTTGTCATATGGGTCATCAAAGAATAGAAGCAATGTTCATTACTTATCAGAAAATAATACAGTTAAATGTGAATGCCAAACCTCTATACGAGATACAACCCCTTTTGTTACGGAAATGGTATCTCCTCCAAGCGGATATCCTACAACAGTTACAGCATCCTGTCCAATACGGAGCAGCTAAATATGAAAAGTTTACCAACAAGAGGAGAGTAAAGGAAATTGTATGAGTCACGAAATGGTGCTATATTGACTTTAAGCTCGTTCAAACTTTCATAATATTTAAATATTAAGTCACACATTCATCTAACAACTTAAATTTTTTAAACAGTTGCAAATGTCCCACAAAATTTTATATGGTTTCAAAGCTAGAGACCTGAGTACAAATCTTTCCAGGTCCCCACCATTATATATTTCTCCACTTCGGTCTTAGATTGGATCGAAATTCGGTCTATGCGTGAGGGGAGCGTTAAAGAGTATTGAAATGCTAAACCCGCATTTATTTAACAACTTAAGCTTTTAGAATAACTGGCATTGGTCCCACAAAATTTCACACAATCACAAATCTGCACAATGAAAAAATACAATCTCTAGTGTTGCAATATCAATGTAGAGATGAACAAACAAGACAAAATGTTTATCGCCAAAGTGCAACAACAGACTAATGTCATTCAACATTACAACAATTCACTTTCCTTTTAATTATGAGCTCTTTCAATGACACACCAATCCAATTTCTATTACCTTATAAAAAAATCCAATATCTATTGAAATTTCAAAACTAGAAAACGACAAAAGATGTAGAACTTCCAAATTGTCCATTGCAGTTCCTTTGTCAGACCACAGGGCTTTATCCTGGATCTTAGACTTCCTTTAAGATTTTCTCTGTGTACCATTCATTTGGTTTATGGTCCACTCCGCTGGACCAAGTTTTGTACTTATGATTCTATGTACCAAGGCATTTTGCCAGAAGCCATGATGGAATGGTAGAGACTCAAATGCATCACCCAAATAGTGACGCTGCTTCTCGTGAATTAAGAGAATAACTCAGACAAAGATAAACTATTTAAGAAAATTACAAGATGATAATGGAAGAAAGATATCTAGCACTTGGGCAAAACATTAATCTGCAGTAAGTCGTCTTTATGATAATAAATGAGTCTATTTTAGGAGATATCTCCATGCAAAGATAATATTATGATTCCAAATTTCAAGATATCCAAAAATGATGCTAGGGACGGAAGAACTAGAAAGAAAGCTTCATAGAATTCAAAACAATTTATATCCACTGGGGAAAAGAAACATAGAGCTACTTGTTTTACAACTAAATAAGTCCCACCTGGAGATGTGGTAAACGTCCAAATTGCAGTGGTTCTGCTCCTTTCCAAAATCCCTCACTCTCTACAGAAAGCAAAGCTATATCACAATCGATGCCTTTAGCCAAAACCTGTCCATTCAACCAGAAAGAAGAAGCTGAGGCTTGGGATTGTTGCATGCAAGACTACAAACTTGGAACTAAGTACTTGATAAGTTCTTCATATTCAGCTTTGGTTTCTCACTAAGAGTCAAAAGAAAAAATGCAGACTGGTAACCCAATGATGTAACTGGACATGTATGTGCCTATAAAAGTAAAAAGGTAGAGAAAGAAACAGAGATAATTAGACACTGGCTCCATATTACATAGAACGAAATAAAGGAGAATCACCATCTAGCTGTCTTGGGGGGAAAACCAAAATGGTGAATGAACACACACACTAAAGCACTAAAAACTAATATACAATATCAGATCATTTTTCATGTACCAGCATAAACAGGTTAATAAACGATGATTCACGACACAATATATAGCCTTGCTAGATGAAAGAAGACATTATCCTGTGGTCAGATATGTAGGTTGGTAATTCCTTGTATATTTGATAAACATAACAGAAGAACAGTAAGGATGAAGAATGTGTTTTGTTTCTCATATGGAAGCAAATGCATGAAAAAGTTGGTCAATCTTGGCTCTTTTATAGCACACAGTAAACATAATAATTCATACAATAAGCATATATAAGGGGAAAACATTAATTTCAGCTGACATCTTCTAACCTAAACCGTAATTGTCAACAACATGTACGCAACAGCAACAAGGTCCTTTCGTTAAGAGGTTAAAATATGCTTTCCACAGGTGATTAAATCAGGTTTACAAACAGAACACCCAAGTCATCAAATGAGCCTCCTTATAGAGATCAATCAAATATTCTCAAATCTTTTCCACATAAATAATGCAACTTAGATAGGAAGTTTACACAGTGTAAAGTGGATCATGGCCAGAACAGCTTGTATGGACTATCAATGCTTCAAAAAGAATTTACATCTCCCAGTAGGTTATGGTTCTTTGTAACTTGTTTGGACAAAACAAATTGTCTGCGTCTTTTTCTGTGGAGTGTCTGGCTGCTCAGTGTATTCCTGATCTTCTCATATTTTACGCGCTACCTTGCTCTATATACCCACTCACTGTGATGAATCATGTATCAACCTGTCTCTTTAAACACCTTTTTTAGACAAATTTGCACAACTTCTAGTCGACATTCGCTAATATCCACACAACAGAAAAAAATGCTGAATTCATGGAATAATTGGCCAAATAATACTTCACTTGAAAAGAAAACAAATATCACAATGCATCACTTGATTACTGAACCAGTGAAATACCTTAGCCACGTATTTGGTATCATCGCCTCTTCGCTTCACTTTGACCTGTAATTGAAAACATCAATGAACAAATGTAATGAAATACGTTTGGTTTTACAAATTTTGCCCGCAAATTATAGCCAGGGCAGTTCAAAATTCCAAGGATGCTGAGGCAGATAACAACAAAATAACTCCTATCCCACAGGAAAATAGAGATGGAGATTGCCAAGGACGATTAAGATTTTTGGGTAGTTTGGTAGTTCCAGTCACAATTTAGAAATGAAATGGACAAAATGAAATGAATTAAAGAAAAAATAAGAATGAAATATAGAGAAATTTGCATAAGAAAGAATAAGAAAGACATGAATAGAAATTTGTGTAAGTCAATGACATAAATACGAGGAAAATGTGGGGCCAGCAAATAATGCCTCTAAAGAGAAGCTTAGTCTACACAATTATACATCCAGATTACTCCGAAGTCTCCATCTGTTTTACGGGAAAGTGCTTCTCAGAAAACGCATACCCCATTTTCTTTGATTTGGCAAAGGGGCAGAATCAGTCATGGCATTTTCTTTTTGGTATCTGGTTGATGAATAATTGATACTGAAAACTTTACTAGAAACACGTCTATTCTCATATTCTTCTTAATTTCTGTTGTTATTACTCCATTTCCTATACTTTGTCATACATCACTCACCATAATTGCTCACAACCAACACAGGTTTGCAAAAGGAACTATGGCCACCCAGATGCCTATACGCAGACCCTTCATCATCCATCTTGAATCCATTCAAGAACATAACCACCAGGCAAAACATGACTAATTACCATCTTTCCATCACCTTTATTCGCTGATGGCAGTAAGGAGGTCATCAATTGTCTTTCATAAGCATACTATCTGATCAAAGTCCCACTCAAACATTTTTCCCATTTATGCTGAGTGTCAAGCGTAAAAGAGGATCACCACCGGGGCAATCATAACAAATATCCAAAACACATGGTGGGCTGAGATTTCAATCAATGCTTTTACTAGTCGGCATCAATTTATATTGCAAAGAAACTGTGCTGAAACATTGAGGATTTCATCTGAGATTATCGGTAAATAGGATACTGAAAATGCATATCTAATTAAGTCTTTCGTGGCTATAGAAATAAACAGAGCAGGAGAGGGAGGGGAAGACGGTCGATGGCCGTACTAAAGAAGACCAGAAGAGATGTCAAGACAGATATTTATCATGAAAAAGGAAAAGAATAAACATTCATCTGATGCCATATATTACTGGAAAGTATCTAAATCAGGGTTGTGGGCAAGTACAAGCAACCTGAAAAGAAGCATTGATAGCTTTCAAAGAAATGCAAAGATTTGAGTGGAGCATACCGTATAATTAACGATACCTATCACAAAACCACAGAATTTCGAGGTCTGAGCTAATTACCACGTGAAAAGATGGCCTACAGTATTCAATGCCGTAACCAATATGCCATTATAACATTCGGAAAATCTCTTCCAAGAACAATCAGGAATCATTTTCTAGATCTGCAAAATGTTGTCCGATATCGAACTATATAGCCTGGAGAAGCTAGTTTGCTAGAGAAACTACTAGAGCAAACTCCAACTACCATGGATATCTATCAAATAATAAATAAACTTTTCGCATGACAAATAAGTAGATTACCTGTGTATTATGTTCCACACAATGTGCATTAGTCAAGAGCTTTCCATCACCAATCATAAAAGCACTGGAGCAAGATAAAGAGTGAATAGTCAGTCACTGGAAGTTCGACTTTTGCACATAGAAAGAGCGATTGCCTACAAATAATACAAAATGGGAGAACTATTGCAAGAAGACCTGCCTTCCGGTACTTGTATATTGTCTTTGCTTTTGCCAGGGAAGAGAATAATCGGGTTCCGTATGAGTGCAATACACCTGATATGCATAAAGGGAGATAAAACACTAGAATATTTCACAGCAATTATCAACTTAAAAGGATCCTCAAGTATCATTATCGTCATCTTTTCTAAATGAAACATCTAGATATAATCATATAAAAATTTCACCTAGGAAGCACGGACACTCTCCAGGGGCCTCCGTGTCGGTATCAAACATCGACACTCGTCTGACACTCTTTTTTTATTATTTATATATTTTTCGATTTAAATCAAATTAGTTTGATTAAATAATCACAAAAATGATGATTCCTCATGTATATATAAAAATATACATTTAATATAGAACGTGTCCCAACGTATCGAAATTCTCTATTTTTTGAGAAATGACGTGTCAGCGTGTCGTATCGTGTTGCGTGTCGCGTGTCGGTGTCAATGCTACTTAGAATTTCACTAACAAAATATGATAGGGACAACAACAGCTCAAATAATTCAATAAAAATACTTGTCACTTGGACATGCAGCAAGAGATTCCAGTTGATGCATGTAAAAAGTTCATGATGAGATCAGCAGAGAAATTAAAATAGGCGATTATAACAAATAACATTAAGCTATTGGGAGAAAAACTCAGACGTTAAAATGAAGTCCAACACATAGTCTACCTTAACAACGGCATTGAGAAAAGCTGCATCTTGGATGTTCCCGAGTTCAGTTTGTGACTGTCATAGGCGACAACAATATCATATCAACATAACAGTAAAATACAAGGAGATAAAAGAGTCCAAACATCTAAAATATCAGTTGAAATTTCATGAGAGATACCTGCTGTTCCGTGAAATCATAACCCCTCTTTTCTTTCCTTTGCAGGCCAAACGAACCGAAAGCCGTAGATTCAGATCGCCCTGCAGATCCTCTATCCCTATCACCATCAATAAATGGATAAGGCCTTTCATCTTTTGATCTTCCAGGATACTTTTTCTGAGAAATAGTTTTCCCCTAAATATGGCAAACCGAGTGAAGAGAGAGTCAAGAAAACCCGGAGCCTGATCATAACCACAAGTTGAGACAATACAGAAACCCAAGCAGAAAGATTTATATGGCTAAAGTTCGCATTTTGCATATTCGGAGCTCCCCTAGCGAAACATATCGTCCTTTTGCAGGTATCCACGACATCAATCATCACATTAAGCTTGAACAATGCACAATCAACAGGCATATTTTCCAAGTGTGTCAGATCATGAATGTCACGCATGTCTCCACAAACACAAATCTCTCCTCATTCCGCGATGAATGATTCACGGTAGTACGGATAATCAAAACGCTAACCGCGCAAATCATCCACCTAACGCCCTAACAAGCTACCAAACCTAGGAACTGGCGCTCGCGCGTCGTCAAACCAAACAACAGACAAGTTTTACTCCCAGAGTCGCGGCACCATCAGTTCCGCGGCAAGCACTAGTAGCAGCCGTGCATGCTTCAACGACTCAAAAGTTGAAAAAGCGCGTGCGCGCGAAGTACCTTGCCCCTGCTCGTTTTCGCAGACGACGACGACGACGAGGAATCTCTCTTCGGAGCTCCCTTGCGCAAGGACTTGCAGCTGAGGGGAAAAGGCGAATCGCGCGGCGGCGGAGCGAGGCGGCCGAGGCCGAGGCCGGGGAGAGAGCCGCGGTAGGCGGCGGCGGCGGCGGCGGCGGCGGAGGAGGAGAGGGAGGAGAAGCAGCAGCTGGCGGCCGCAATCGCCATTGACGCAGAGAGCGAGAAATATCGGGAGGGAGAGGAAGATGGGATTTTCAAGCGCGGGGGCCCGCCCCCTTTATCCTAATGGCCAATTTCATTTGGCGCCTCCCGTGTCGTTCTCCTCCTCCTCCTCTTCTTCTTCTTCTTCGTAATTTTTTTATTTTTATTTTTTGTTTTGTTTGGTTTGGCCGTGTATGAGAGAGGCTCGAATCGCGATCGTGCAAGCCATTTCATACGTTCGAGTCGATGACAACTTGACAAGTCATTCCAGCTCGTTTTCTTACTCACAAGACAGAAGAAATTTTCTCCATATCATTTTTCTATGAGGAAATAGTTATGGCCCGTGTCTCGATAATAGTATGTGTATTTTTTTTTGAAAAAATTATCTAAAAAATTATAAATCTATTACGCTTTTACCCATTCAGTCCTAAACATTTCAATTTTGACAATTGAATCTTAAATATTTTCACGTTTTTCCAATTGAATCCATCCGGCCAAAAATTTGTTAATGTGGACGCTGGGCATTCTACATAGCACAACCGGCGCTGACGTGAATAATTTTTAATAATATTTTTTTTCCGAAAATTTTATTGATTCCATTTTTTTTTTCCTTTTCTTCTATTTTCCTTCTTTTCTTTTTTTTCCTTCTCTTCCTTTTCTGTATTTTTTTTTTCCTTTTTCCCTCCGCCGAGTCTCGTTGATGGCCGGCGAAGTTCACCAACCTCAAGCAAGGGCCACCCTCGCCGACCTCAGGCGAGGGTCACCTTTACCTAGGCTAGTGAGGCCCGCCGTTGGCATGGGTCGCCCTTGCTTGCAAGCATGGGCCGCCCTTGCCTGGGCAAGCGAGGTTGGCCCTCGCTCGAGGCTAGCAACCTCTGCCGCCCATCGAAAAGGCCTAATGGTGGCGGGTAGAGGGGAAAAGGAAAATTAGAAAAAGAAAGAGAAAGGGGAAAAAAAAGAAAAGAGTGATAAGAGACAAAAAAAATATTGAAATATTATTAAAAATTATCTACGTAAGACTGCCGGTGTCTACATAAGTAATTTCCGGCTAAAATGGATTGGATTGACTCAATTGGTAAAACGTAAAAAAGATTTGTGACATAATTAATAAAATTTAAGGGTTTATAATTGAATTAATGAAAGTATTATAAGTTTAGAACTTTTCGGACAATTTTTTCCGTCTTTTGTAATCTACGCTTTGAAGTTTGTGCGCTTACGAGACAGGACGGATGTCGACAATTTGACATGGATGGGGTGGGATGGGCATCACGGAGGGGCAGTAGCGTCCCCCAATCCATTAACGTTAGGCCAACACATTCTTCCTGGGAACACGTCTCGCCAAGTACACATCCCTAGCATCCTTACCGCAAAACGACAACGACGGCGCCGTTTGTCAATGTAGCCGACGACTCGGCATTGCCGGATTTTTGGACGGAGAGGTTATCGGTCGTTATTTTTGTCTCTCGAGTAAGCCTATTTTTTTTTTTTTGGGGTAGGGTTTCTTTTTATGTTGCATTGGGCTTCCTTCCAAAGGGCTTCGTGGGCCTTTTTCCCTCGCTTTCTCCTGCAAGCTGCAATGGGCTTTGTGGGCTCGAAGCCTGCACCAAGTGATTGTGATGCAATGAACCGGATCGATCCGGCCAGAAATTTCATGGTGTGTTTTTTGAAGTATTTTTGGTGGTCAATAAGATGCATTGCTTTCGTTTCATAAGCAGAACTAGAACCACAAAAGTGTCAGAAATTATGTCATGGCAATGACCAAAGAGGATCGAGGGGTTTGATCGGCCAATTCGGGCCGAGGGAATAGGTCCGCCGGGCCTTCGCCACCCAGTCCGCGGCCTACTCGGCATCCCCGGAGCAAAAGGCTAGAGAAAACACTGCGCATTTGGGGCCGAACACCGCTGCCGATCCATTACATCGTGCTCGCAAGCATTGATCAAGCCCTTTCCGTCGGGTCACATGCGATAATCAGTAGGTCCTGAACTTTTTACTCGCCGTCCGGTGTCATCTTTCTCGAACCTCGTTTCTTGTTCAACCGGGTCCACTGAGCAATTACGTTCCATTTTGTGCCTAAGATGATCCTTCCGTTGCAATCACAGGAGGAAATTGAAGACGTGGACTGAAATTCTAGTGAAGTTGGTGATAAAGAGGAATAGAAGAGAAAAACACGAGAAATGTTGAAAAAGGAGAGAACAACCCTCCTGGGTGGCTCTGCTGGAACGCGCACTCTTCCTTTCGTAAAAGGTTGAGTGTTCGAATCCCGGACGTAGTAGGGTGACTTAACCGGTGGCACGTGTGTGGTGGCTAGCACGTGTCGCCCCTCAGGGTTTACTCCCCGGCTATCGGCCGTGTGGGGGTTCCCTGGGTTATCCAAAAAAAAAAAACGATTAGGTCCCCTAAAACAATGTATAAAAGATTGGATGGTCACTTGGTTACTGCGATACTTGCGTACTTGAAGTTATTGCACAATGGAATTTCCCTAATGACATTCGAGAGAGCTATGTTTTCTTTGCCGGGTTTCGCGGAAACATTCATCAAGTCCACACAGTCCGGGATTGCTCCATGTAATGCTTTTGTACCCGCGCCGATCGAAAGTGTAATCATGCACTTGAACTAATGCTTGTAGGTTCGCAGAGGTGGCAAAATGGATCTAAAACCCATATATTAATCCGTATTTAATAGGGAGGGCTATAAATGGGTTGCTTTTAGTTTTAAAAACAAGTTTAAGCAGGTCATAAATGGGTTACCTAACTATGTTAAGTGAGTCATAAACAAGTTTTCTAATCTTTTAAATTTTGCGATTTTTAAAATTTTTATTTTATTCGTTTTCTTTTTTCTTCAACAAAATCCACAAGGGTTGCTGGTCGACCCTTCCCGACACTAAACGAGGGGCCCGAATTTTACAATAAAAAATTCAAAATTTTTAATAATATATTTATATATTTGTTATTTTCTTTCTTTTTCCTTATTTCTCCACCGCAACCCGTCGGCAACGGCCACAGGCGAGCTCGCCGATTGCCAGTAGTTTTCTCTAGTCACCCATGACCAGCCGATCATCGATCATCAACCGGTTGCCAATCAACAATTGGCAGGGCCTTATTTGTGACCGGCAAGGACCAACCTTGATAGGAAAAAAAGGAAAAAGAAAGAAAGAAAAATTATAAAAAAAATATGTCTAAGTCAATGTCGATTGTCCTACATGGCACTAGGGGCATCCATGTCAGCAATTTTATATTAAAATTGGCCGGATGGACTTACTCGGCAAAACGCGAACAGATTTAGGATAAAAGTGAAATGTTTATGATTGAATTGGCAAAAACGTAATAAATTTATGACTTTTCGGACAATTTTCCCTATAAATATTCTAATTCCTAATCCGCACACCATAAATGCAAATTTCCACGTGTGTGTGGGGTCACCCAAGGTGTTGCTAATATGCAAATCAACACGAGGAACTTACCATATAGAGTATTGTACTTGTCTGACCGAAGTACCATGTACTATGTCGATGTCGTTCGTCCAAGGCACGTTTTGAACGATGGTTCGATAGGTCTCCCAACTTACTTTCAACGGGTTCGATCTCAGCAAATTCCAACTAATTTGAGAGAGGAGTCACAGCCAAGAAATTTAAGATCATAACGAAATCTTGAGGCCAGAATTCACTGAGAAAAGAAAAAAAAATGGAGCCCTTGAAGTTGCTGTCGAGAATGAATTGTTCGATTGCTTGTCTATAGCCACGTTGATAGATACGGTCACCTAATCCATTTATTATCACGTGTTACTGGACTGATCTACCCTTATCGAAAACGATATAAAGCGACTGTGATGGGGTGGGCACATGTACGCGGATGGGAAAGAACCGGTTCCAATACTCTAATGGAATGTCTAGCCTAGAGGCGAAAGCCGACAGGTGATGGGAGATGGCACGAATGTAAGGAACATATAAGATTCATTGTCAATCGATGTGAGGCGCTATTTCAATAGCCCCTCTTGTGCATAAGTTGGATGAGCTGACCACGACACTTGGAATTCGACCAACGGGGGAGTGGACACATGTACACAAACGGGTGCAAGTTGGATCAGCTGATAGGGATGGACGCAAATACCCAAAAGGGATAGCACCGGTTCTCGAATATCATGACAGAAATTTCAACTCAAAAGCGTAACTCGGTAGACGGAGGGAAATAACATATTGAACATGCTTATCAAGAAAAGGAATAACGACACAAACAGTCCATGAACTTTTGCGCAATGTGTAACGTGATCCCCGAATTTTTAATTTGTTTAATGTAATCCATGAACTTTAGCCTAATGTTCATTGCGTTCCTTGGACTTTTAATTTCTTCAATGTCGTACATGAACTTTCGGTACATGCTCAATGCAGTCCCCCAACTATACGAAAATGTTCAATTTAGTCACCGAATTTGAAATAATAGAAGGACTACATTGAATATTTTTATATAGTTTAGGAACTGAATTGAACGCCGCGTACTAAAAATTCAGGGACGACATTGAAGAAATTAAAAGTTTAGGGATCGCATCACACGTTAAGTTAAAGCTAAGAGATCGTATTAAATAAATTAAAATTTTAAAAACTGCATTATATATTTTTACCAAAATTCAGAGCTGATTATGTCATTGTTCTTTAAGAAAATCCGATGCAATTGTCCAAGGGAAGGTTGGCGAGAAGGGTAGGACTGCGCAGCAATTGCTACGGTACGGTGTGTGGAGTCTCCGAAATTATTGGAGGGCGACAAGGGAGAGGGTGGTTGGGAAAGGGCGACGTGTCATTTGTCATTTGGCACCATGGCCCGACAGTAAATGTTCCCCCCCTGGTCACGTGCGACCCGGTCCCACCGGCCTCAATAACTTTGCGTCCACTGATGCAATCATTCACTAAGCTTTAGCACATGCACGAACGTGTGGGGCCCGAGCGCTGTCCCCCTTCGTTTCGTGACACGTGGGGTTCCCCATGTTTTTTTTTTAGCTAGTTACCTCTATAGCTTGTATGATACATAAGCTGTAAGCCCAAATTGGCATAATTACATAAATGGTCTAGCAACTTTGATGTTCAATATTCAATATCGTGGCTCCGGGGCTTTTAGGCAAATATTCGATTTAATTCGTAAACTATATGAAAATTTCAAATGTCATCTTTCAATTCATTCAAGTTCAGGAATAATATTGAACACTTCCATATAATTTAAGGGCTAAATTAAATTTGTACAAGTGTTCATAGATCGCATTGAACAAATTAAAAATGGACTACGTTGCACTTTAGACCAGAGTTCAAAAACTATTTGCGTGATTTTCCCTTACTAGTTCATAAATCATTCCCTATTTAGAATTCTAAGCTGATATCTCGTGACGTATTTGTTCCAAACTAATTTTCGTCAAGCCAAAATTTCCAAAGTATTACCATTCGACACGTTCACTCCAAATTAATTTCAGTTCCTCAGAAAATCCCGAATTTGTACCTTGACCCGAGTCTATCCTCCGCTGAATAAGTGTCAAATCCCTTTTATAGTCGTTTGCCACGTGTATTGGACGATATGTTAAGGTACAGTCGATTTGGGTCAAGGATACTTTTTTTCCGAGGCGAAAGTTAGTTTGGAGTGAATGTGTCATGGGGTACCGATTTAGGATTTTCTCGTGAGACGAAAATTAATATAGGATAAATGCATCGTGGAATATCGACTTGGTGTTTTTAAGGGTATTAACTCGATCTAGAGTTATAAATCCAGAAGTATTAGGAATGAAGGTATAGAACTGTTCAATCTACATTTTCTTCTCCTCGAAAGTGATCCTACTGCTCTGAATCCAATCTCCCCGAGTCGGGTAACTTTTCCTGCACATTAACACATCTCTAACAACTCTAATCTCTCAATTTTCTGCGCATGTCCTCTTCTAGACCAAAACCTTGATAAAAAACTCGTTCCACGATGCGAGAATCCACAAGATTCTTTGGCGAGCTTATTGTGTGTACATAATTTTGTCTATCTTATCGAATGCTGATTCTAATACGAAGTTAACTCAACTCTCCTTCCATAGTTCCTTCCTCGCATGGCGACGGTGGCGGCACGGCGGTCGAGAAATATGGCAGCGTGCATGGTGGATACTAACAAGAGCCGCATGCGCGTACATATAACTTTCTCTCATCGTAAAAAAAAATTCCCTTTGTCGCCCGTTCGTCTCTCTCGATTGATAAGTCGATAACTTCTGATATGGAAAAATCTTATGATGAGCAGCTCTTTCTTGGTAAACTTTGAGTAACTCCTCAGCTTCCCGCGTGGGAATCTAAGAGGGATGTCCACAATCTACTGTGAACGATCATGGACTGTATTGCTGCTGCATCATTGGAGGAAACAGGCGGCTGCCACCAGGAGCGGAAGCCGAGACGCCGAGGGCCGACGGCGTCGCCGCCCAGCTGGTGGGCAAGCGGCCAAACCTGGCCTCCGCCGTCCCATGCAGCCGCACATCTGGCTTCTATCTCTCTCTCTGACCACCTTCATCTCTCGGTGGACGTGTCAAACTGTCTTCCAGCTGCCTTAGTTTTTCCGCCTTATTTTGGATTTCCCCTCCAGCCCAGAAGAGCAGCAACGCCTATCTTTCCTTTTACTGCCCATGCTGCCTTCATTGAGGTAATCACCAACCGGCATTCTCTCATGGTTTCGTGCAATGCCAACCGTGTGCTCACACGTGGCTCGTGAGGATTCGATATGCACCACATGTTAGCGATTGATGGCAATGCTTGGCACCTTAGGAAACACTTTCGGACACACCCACATGCCCGCATCCTTTTCACCCCCTGCTATGATTGGTGCCCCAATAATAACGAGCTCAACAGTGACGGGTAGCTGCTCATGGCGCTGCTATAAAGAGCAGCGAACTTGGCCTCTCGCCCCATGCCAGTGTAGAACGTTTCTCACGCTGCCCTGAAAAGTGACCTTGAGAATGGACGGGAATGGTGTGATGGTGTGCGCTCCGCTCGAGTGCGAGACCCTGGAAGGGATGCTGTCCTCCATGAACAGGGCCAAGGCGCACGGCGCCGACCTTGTCGAGCTCCACGTTGACGCCATGTCCTTCGGCCGCATCTCCGAGGTCGAGGAGCTCATTCGGCGGCGCACTCTCCCGGCCATAGTCTCTTTCAGGTGATTCACACGTTCTAGCCCTCCCACATTGTCACTTCAACTGAGGGAGCATGCACTCCACAGTGCAGAGTCATTGAAAAGCTCAAGCATCTTTCTTCTGGTCTCCTCTCTTTTCTCCCTTCTGTTCCCATTCCATTTGTTCTCTCTTTTCTGTCGTCTATTTAGAGAAATTATATGCACATATGGGTTGATTTCAATAATCATCGAATACGCTAAATCCTTTTTTCTTTTTGGGTAGCAATCCGACTTTCCAGTAAAATACCGAGGTGGTAGCCACGTGACAACGTCATGACGTCCCAAGTTTTGGGCACCCGTATGCCATCTTGGCGTTTCGCTAGCAAAATTATATGGACATTGGTAAAATGCATCGATTTTTTAAGACACTTGAAGCTCGGTGTATTGGCGGGTCGAATCGAAAGTTTAGAGATTTGATTTGAGAGACGTTAATGTTCAGTGGAGGGTCACAAGTACGGTATCCATCGATATTCTTTTTATTCGAATTTACACAAGAGCGGTGTTGATGTTCGTAATTTACCAATAAGAGATATGGTCGAGAGAGAAAAATAGCGTGATGAAACATGCCCTACAACCTTTCACTTAAGTAGATCTGCAAAATAATTAAGGTAAGATTACAGTGGTTGGTACATGGGCCACGCTGATTTTGAGCTATCCAATTCGTTCCCGCCAAATAGCTTAGTGCATCGAGTTTAGTACAATTTCTTGATATCCCTAACAAGATTTCACTTCAAATATTTCGTATGTTGTTTCATTGGAGACTTTATCTCGTCCACAAGAGAGTACGTGCTCAAATTAAAATAATATTTTAAAGTCCACACTATACACAAGGGGGAAATAATGAACTGAAAAATCAGGCACTTGTCTTTGTCTTACATTATTATTATTATTATTATTAATTTCCTTTTCCTTAGTCTCCGGAGCTTCAGGAGCTGGACACTGCTGGTCCCTATCGCCGGCATAACTGTTGCAGAACATTAATCTACTCTTTGTAAATACAATATATACATTAAACATGCAAAGAAAAATGTCTTCCACTATTTAAAATGTTCTTACACAAGGTAGAAAAAACTTAACCGCGATAAATACTCGACGTTTCGTGCGAAAATATTGTGATTCAAATGTGTCCGCTATAATGATATGATTTCACAACGATAGTTGTGAGACCTCGACTTTGGGCCGTTTTTGATAAAAATAAGAATGTCCATAGGAGCGGTAGTAAAAACAAATTGAATTACTCCGATGGCGACGCGGAACGATATAAGTTACCTAATTTAAAGTGACGGCACCACAGGAATTGCCCGGACTTATCACGACGGGTACTGTCGATAGCGGTCCTCGTGCCTAGACTCCAACCTTCGAAACCGATATGCCCTTTTGTACAGATCCAGGAGCCAAAACTTTATGGACGCCTCATCCATGATCGTGTGATCCGTGACTTGTGTGAGCATGATGCCAAAGAGCGACCAAGGAGGACAAGAGACGTTATTAGTCTCGTCTGGTTTCACCCTTGTGGTTGTCGTCCTGCAGAATCGTCCAATCTGCATTAACTTGCCTGCCCAGAAATGTTCACCGACTCTTTACCTTGCTCCACAGGTTGAATTCCACAAGAGCTTCCCACAGGCAGAATGATAAGACCACTTGCTTGCAAGTGCTACGGTTAGCGCTCGAATTGGATGTCGAGTTCGTCGAGATGGAACATGAGGTAAGCGTTCCACAGGGAGAACCGCAACAATGTATGCGCTTTGAATGCATGAATGCTTGTGGATTATTCAACAAGGATCGCAAAATGTCTGCGTTCGCCGGAGGACTTATGTCGAGTCGGATCATTCGTTCCTTTTGCTCATTTTTCCATCGATGAACCAATTCTGGGTCCCGAGAGAAATTATCATTTTGATATCCGGAATTGAAACCCTTTTTGTCTAAATGTGCTAAAACGAGAAGATTTGTATATCTATCGTCTCACATGTGACTGCTTTCTGTATTGGTTCCAAAGCAATGTCCGATCGTTTTGCATATCAAAAGCGATCCCTGATTCGCAGGTGGTGTCTCACTTCAACATCAATGAACTGATGGACAAGCGTTCGAGCAGCAAAATAATCGTGTCGAGATACTTGAACGGCGAGAAAATGTCAAAGGAGAAGCTCGGGAACTTAATCGCGTCGATGCAATCCTCTGGAGGAGATGTTATTAAGCTCCTTGTCGAGGTAGATTACATCACGGATTTAGCACCAGTTTTCCAGCTCCTCACCAGTTGCCAGGTACTCATAACTATTCACAGCTTGTGAAAATTGCCACTTGAATGTTTTCAATGATATGGCTCTCATCATTATAAGGTTGTAAATTGCCCTGAAAGTTATACATTTCTGTCTAAATATTGGGAAATTAGCAGTACTTTGCATGACTGATTATGAAGTGTAGCACGAGATCAAGCTAGCTGTTTCAGGAAAATTGGAACGATAAATCTCGCTGCATAAGAACTCAATATGAATTTGATCAAAAATGGGGCCACTCTAGCTAGTCATGGGAACAATGTACCTTTAGTTAGCGAATTCGCCTTTTACCGCTGATTTACTTGTCGGTTGCTGGATCGAAAATCAGCTTTTAACAATAGCAGTAAGGTCAGAATGGACATTATGTTTGCAAATTATATAATTAATCACATAGGCGTAAGTCATAAAATCGACCTCGATTTGTCATCAGGTTCCATTAATTGCCACCACGGTCGGCGATAGAGGGCTGATAAGCCAGTTGCTGGGGCCGAAGTTTGGTGGCTTCTTGGCATATGGGTCACTGGAAGGAGCGATTCCCGGTCTGCCGACGCTGACTAGCCTCAAGCAAGTATACAAGATTGAGCACATGAATGCGGACACCAAGGTCTTCGGCGTCATATCGAACCCAGTCGGGCACAGCAAAGGGCCGCTCCTCCACAACCCGAGCTTCCGATATGTCGGGTTCAACGGTATCTACGTCCCTATGCTCGTCGATGACATCAAGGAATTCTTCAAGGTCTATAACAGTCAAGATTTCGCAGGCTTCAGGTACGCTATCTTGTTCTTATTGGATAAGAACCCGGAGATCATAAACCTGTTGGAATTTCATCGCGCTTTTTTCCTTTCGATTCATATAGTCTTTGCTCGTGGTGGGCAGTTCTCCTAGATTAGAGTACATTTCCAACTTTAGGCTCCTCTTTTTTGTTTGAAGTCAAGGTCTTGTTGGATATTTGAAATGCAAAGTCTTGTTGTCTTTTTCTTCTTGTGAAAAAATTTTGCAGTGTGGGAATTCCACATAAGGAAGCAGCAGTTGCTTGCTGTGATGAAGTTCATCCACTAGCTAAGGTCTGGAGACTCGAGCCAATTTACAACCCTTTAAGACTTTCTCTCCTTCTTGTCCCTTCATTTCTTGTCAATCTTTAGTTTGCATTTCTGGTATCTTTTCCTTAGTTTTTGGCCTAGGCGCGAGTGAGGGACCGAAATGAGGTGAAACATAATGTTGATCCCGGTAAAGATGCATGCACGAGAGATCGATTTTGCAAGCAAATTGTTTTGGTCTCTGTCACGATCATGGCCTTTGTTCTTAGCTACACATGAAGCTCATGGCCTTGTTGCCTTGTGCCCAATTTAGTCTATCGGAGCTGTGAACACTATAGTGAGGAGGCCTACTGATGGGAAGCTGATTGGGTACAATACTGATTGCGAGGCTTCAATCACTGCTATAGAGGATGCTCTGAGAGGTAACTAAACTAGTCTCCGTCGGAACGACCATCCGAGTTTTTCTCGTCCTAGTTTCTAAAATTGTTTTCCTTATGTAATAGGATCGATTTGGGATGAGTTTTGATCCGAATTGACTGATGATGAACAGAAAGACATGCTGCTGATGGGGAAGCCGGAGCAATGGACACTTCTCCAATTGCAGGGAAGGCATTTGTATTGGTTGGAGCTGGAGGAGCCGGAAGAGCTTTGGCCTTCGGCGCCAAGAGTCGCGGAGCCCGAGTCTTCGTCTTCAACCGCAATTTCGGTAAGTAATCCGAGCATATATTGGTCTTGCCTAAGCTCACTCTAACAAACCAAAACAAACCTTTTTCCAAGAACCTGACTTCACTTATGGCCCGTCTTGCAAATGTTAAAAAGAGAGAGCAAAAGCCCTAGCCGATGCAGTTTCAGGAGAAGCCATCGGGTACGAACACTTGGACACGTTCCGCCCCGAGGAAGGGATGATCCTGGCGAACGCATCCGCCGTCGGAATGGAGCCGCACACCGACGAGAGCCCCGTTTCCAAGGTTTGTCTCCTCCTCTCTGTTTTCCCTCTTTAAATGAGCAGATGTTTGCATCGAGACTCGTGCTGTTCGAGATAGAATCTGTCGTTATTCTAACTGATTTTTCTCTAATTGGACGATGAAATGTGTTTAGGGGGTGTTGGGAGCATATGAGCTGGTGTTTGATGCAGTATACACACCAAGGAACACAAGGCTATTGCAAGAGGCAGCACAAGCAGGGGCCATTGCGGTGAGTGGTGTTGAGATGTTCATCAGACAGGCCCTCAATCAATTCAGACTCTTCACAAGTGGCTTAGGTATCCTCTTCCTAAATACACACACATTGCATAGCTTTCTTTTTCCATACGGATATCCGGACTTTCCGACTCTCGACTAATCTCGACTGGCTCGCTATCCATCTTGCGAAACTCTCTTTTTTCTGTTATTTTATCATGTTTCTTTCTAGTTCACAATTCGGGAATGCTTGTTCGGATTTGTCTTCTGGTACTGCATTCGGGAGATCGATTTCCATGGACGTCAGCGACGAGTTTACCTGCACATCTATAAAAACAAGGTTTCGCAGAAGAGTAACATACGCCATGCACGGCAGGATGTTGCTGAGTACCCAGTGCGAAAATCAATAACAGGGGGAAGCTCCCTCTAGGGCTAGGTTGGAGATTGCCCTAGAGTTCTTTGCCACTGGGGCCCGGAATGCGAGCTTTGCAATTGAAGCGTGCTGCATCCATGTGTTCCTTATTTTAACGTATCGGTGCCCGCATTCTTCAGCTTCCTGTTGGGTCATAATCCTTTTCTTGCCCCGACCTTAGCAATGCCCAGCTTGTTTTTACAACTCGTGATCCAGTTATGGTCTTTTAAGGACATGCCTAGGTCCAGATTCCGCGCACCGGTAGTGAACACAATAAAAAAAATCTTCCGAATACTTGGCGTGCTTTATCGGCGGGCCAATACATTATCAAAAGCGTATTTTCTTTGATCGCGAAGTACGGAAAAAGATTTCAACACTAGCTAATGATGCGCTAATATTAGTGATTTTTCTGATTTTTGTTGTACTTTTTGCAGCTCCGGAGGAATTCATGCGCAAGCTTGTGTTGGAACAATTCTGAAGTCACTGCTGCTAGATTCAGCTCATTTTGTAATCCTCGAAGTGTCTTTATTATTAAGAGAAATCTGTTCGCTTCCATCCATAACAAGATGTATATCCGAGAACATTATCATTATCATATGCGTACCGTGGTTCCTCTTTACGCGTCGATTCGTGTTGACATATAAAAGTTAGGCCTGCCGCGTCGTGTTCGATTATTTTTGTCTTTGTAATTTGTGTTTTACCTAATGCCGTGCCGTGTAGGCACGCCTCGCCCCATTGCTCAATCGCTAAGTTGGAAACCGCATTTACTTTTCTTTTTCCTATTAAATACACAATTTGAATTATCAATTAAAAGTTAGGTGGCATCATATACAAATTTTATGTAATTGTAATTTTTAACCAGTTATTTCATTCAATTTAACGGCATTAGTAGGTGGCTGTAGACTTAAACGGCACGGTTCAATTTATTTTTTGATTCCGACGCTTCTATAAGTATTCCCTACGTTCAACCAATTTGTATAAGTTTTCATTAGCTCTCTCCCTTCTTCTCTTTTTAATTTGATTTGATCTTTGATAATGTTAAAAAGATTTGCATTGATTGCTATTTTCCTCTCGTATCTTATTAATTTTACTTTTCAACTCCTTTACAATCTATGACCACAAAAAAAGAACTCTTTTTCAATCATTTTCAAATCAACCGGTCAGAGATCAGTCGCCCCTGCTAAACTTTGCGAACGAAAAGTTACGAGACGAAATAGGACATCGAGTCAAGTTAGAGGCATTTCGGTACACATTTTTCGGAAAAACAACTCTTGAAAAGCTGCCTTTGCATAACGCATACAGTGAACATCCATAATTGCGGCGCTTATAAAGTTACGGTGATTTGCCGTAAAACTTAAATAGCTGTTTTGCTCAATTTTAAAGGTGTTAATATCACAAAAAATCCTAAACTAATATATTTATAATAAATTTACCAAAAATTAATTTTTTGACCATACAAAATCCCGATAACTTAAGTCATTTCGAAATGTACGCTTCAATGCGCTGTTTCACCTCCCAAAAGCAAAGGTTGGCTTGACAAGTGCAGCGTAGATAAGAAAAAGTCCGAATATGATTTTTAATGTAAATTTTATTTAAATTAAATAATAAGCTAATTTAAAAAAACAAAGAAATTAGGCAATGAGGGCGCCGCTGCCCAGCATTTGTAGTGAACGGACAGTGATGACGAAGACGGCCGGCGGGGCCATTAAAATTTATATTAAAAATCAAATACGGACCAAAACTACGTCGTTTTAGCCTTATGTTTTATGTTTTAGTCACGTCATCGCTATATAAGAGAGAGTAAATATTTAAAAAAAGTCATATCAATATTTTTTATTAATCAAGTTGAACGTAGTTAATAGAAGAATTCAATTACATAAATTTGATAAGTTTTATGATCGGATTATATTTTTCATAAATTTTACGACTCAACCGCGCTTCTTAACGAGTTTTAGGATTTTTTTGGGCGCGTGCAGCGAGACAGACCATTTATTAATCTTTCCTTTGAACAACTTTCTAGGAATTGACCGAGCAGCTTCAACAAAAGTGTCCGTAAGAGAGATTGGCCAAATTGCAATTTGCGAGCTAATGACTCAATCTGGTAACGCGTGTCTATAAGTTACGACCGTGATTCAATTGGGACAGCTTATCGTTCTGCCGCGCCATCTGACCCGGAGCGCGCAATATCGCCGGAGAGCGCGAAAATGACCGGCGACCCGCCTTCTGATTCGTCCTCGCTTGCAGGTTTTTCTCCTTTCTTTTCCCATTTCCCAGGTCAAGCTCGCTCCTTTCGCGTACGTTTCGATGTCGGATTTGCTGTTTTTTCCTTTTGGGTCTTCTGGGTGTATCCGGGACACTCGCTTCTTCATTGATAAGGAATGATGGGATTTGACCCTTTTGGTTATCGGTGGTTTTTCGCTTGCATTTGAGGCTGGGAGAGAGTCAATGGATTGAGAGAAGCTTCTTGTACGCTTTGTGTTCTGTATAGGACTGCCGTTTGGTTTAATGAGGCTGGTCATGGCTCGTTCTGTGAGCCCCAGAATGTGGTGATCTGGTGGAAGGATGATCTGTTTGGGCTTTCGCCTGCGAATTGTGATGGGATTGGTTTGGATATCAGTAGTGGTCTTGCTGACCAATTGGAGATGAATGTGACTTGATGACTTGGGTGTTTCGGGTTTGATTTGCAGGCTCTGCGAGGCAAGATGAGAGTCAGAAATGGCGTGTGTCGCCGTCGGATGTCGCATATCACTTTGGCACCAGTGGGCTATCCGTCGGGGTTGCCACTGGGGTTACCCACCCCTTAGGTTTGTGCTCACCCTAGTGCATTTTTATCATTGGTTGAGCTTGATAGATAGGGTAGTGGCGTCTTGTTATCTTGCATCGTTGTGTTTTTTTTTTATAACCGAGGTGTCTGCGCGGCCGGCGAGCTAGGGCTCAAATCAGCGGTGATGCCCGACTAGTCCTCGAGAGGGGCTAGCGCAGCGTCCCGCTGCCACGACTCCCCGCTTAAATCACCGATGGGCGAGTTTGAACCTAGGACCTTTCGTGAAAAGAACTGAGCGCAAACCAACGCGGCCACCGATGGGTGGGTTTGCATAGTTGTGTTGTTGATTTGTATAAAGATTAGAATCAATTGGATCTTTTTCATTTGATGGCATTACTGAGTCAGGTAACTCACTTGGAAGACAAATACTTTTTTTAAGAAATGCCTCTACTTTATGCTTCTGCTGATTACGGAGGATTATTGATGATTCTGGGTGGTATTTCTGCCCCCTCTGTAAGAAATATTGAGGACACTGATCCTCTGGGTGGAGCATCACTGACTGAGTACATAACCTTTCATCCTCAAGGACTGAGATTTACACAAAAGACAACTTTATTCTCATAGATGCCTCCTACCAAAGGAAAAATATGATGATTTAATGCATCATGGGTTCTTAAGTTCCATCTTCATACATGTTGAAGAAGGATAGCTGGCTAGTTTTCTTGAATTATCAAAAGGGAAAAACATTGTTGAGGAGTATAGCTAAAAGATTTCTTATGCGCAATTTATCAAAGTATTACTTCATCTGCAGATGTGCTCAAAGTAAGGCTACAAATGCAACTTGTTGGCCAGAGAGGTCAGTTGACTGGAATGGTATTGTATCCTCCAGATTGGTTGCTTCTCTTGTACTCTCAACATGAAAATCTTATTTATGAATTGGTTCTCTTATGGTTCTTTCATGTCTTAATGCATAGGGCCAAGTATTCATTCAACTGGTGAAGAATGAAGGGCCTCGTTCGCTGTATTCTGGAATGACGCCTGCGCTAACACGATCACTTCTTTATGGGGGCCTCCGGTTGGGCTTGTATGAACCCTCTAAATATGTCTGTGATCAGGCATTTGGATCCTCCAATATTTTTGTTAAAATAGCGTCTGGAGCTTTTTCAGGTGCTATTGCAACATCTATGACCAACCCTGTTGAAGTCATAAAGGTAATGCTGTCAGGCTACACCTTTTGAAAGTATCCTGATTAGACTAATTTGAAGAATATCGCTATCACCAGGTGCGGTTACAAATGAATCTGGGTTTGACAAAAGTGGGGCCAGTTGGAGAAATGAGCAAGATCTTGTCTGAAGAGGGAGTAAAAGCTCTCTGGAAAGGGGTTGGCCCCGCTATGGCTAGAGCTGCTGCTTTGACTGCATCACAGCTGGCAACTTATGACGAATCCAAGCAGGTCAAGCTCTGGTCACCCTATTCTTGACTTTGATTCATCCAGGAAGAAGTTATCACTTTTTATTAAGCACTTCATGTTTTGGCTAATTGTACAGATTTTGAGGAGATTGACACCTCTAGAGGAAGGATTTAATCTACATCTGAGGTAAGATGTTGATGTTTTCTCATCTAGCATGTCTTAATGCCATTTGAATGGAAAATCAAAGAGTGGTCTACTAGGCCAGTTTATCATTACTTTAAGATAATGCATGAAAAGGACTCAACTTGTGACATTTGCACAGGATTTGAAAAATATCTGAAGTTTCCTAGTTGTCACAATTGGTCATTCTGGTTACATTCGCTTGCTTGTGTAACACAAAATTGCTGCTATCTGGTTTGAACTTTGAGTTGTTCAACCATGATATTTGGCCATGTAATGCTTGAAGTTGTTTCCAGATAGAATCATCGCAACTTTTAAGTGAAATACTTCGATGGAATTATGAAAGTGTTAATGGACGCTCGAGTACACTTTGAATCAGAGCTGTAGTGAATATTCTGGTTCTTTTTTAAGAAAATGGCCACTGACTCTGCTTTTTGTCATGGTGAAGCTCAAGTATAGTTGCAGGCATGGTGAGTACTCTCATGACAGCACCAATGGACATGGTTAAGACCCGTCTCATGTTGCAACGAGAATCTGAGACTGCAGGGAGATACAAAAATGGATTTCATTGTGCATATCAGGTAGCTTATTTGTCTTTTTCCTTGTCAAAGCCACCGTTACCAAGGAATAAAGAATATGATTTTCCAACAGAAATAGGAGGCTGTTCACTTGAAGAAAAGTTTCAGAATTTTCATTTCCATTTCCTTTTGAGAATGAAAATGCTGTTGAAAATGTGTTTGATCTATTTCACAAGACAGTTTCCATTGTATCTCTTTTACTACTGAATGAGTGAAAGGAAAAAAAAACCAGATTTTTGAAGATTCTTTTTATCATTTTCAATCGAAAACACGACTTATGAAGAGAGAGATAAAGAAGCGTTGTTCTTTGAAGTCTCTGTTCTCTGGTTGACTCTCTCTACCTTCCCCTCGTTCTTTATACCTTGAGGAAGAATTTCTCTGAAGAAGTTGCGAGGTTGATGTATTACTTTATCTGAAGAAGAAATAATGATCTCTCTCTCTCTCTCCGTGATGCAGAGTTTAACCTTAAGAATGGTTCTTTTCTTTGGATTCTGTTCTTTACGGGGAAGAAGTTTTGTGGCCCAAACCTAGATCTTGTAGTTTATTTACCTTTTACTATTATTGCTAGTACAGATTAAGGTGATTAAATAGACACCATCTGAACCTGGTAAATTAGCATTTGTCAAGATGGTTAACTTTTTTGGCCAAGTGACAGTGATTAAGTGGAATTACCTTTTTTTACGTATGCTTAATTATCTCACTAATAAAATTTGGATAGTCTGGAAGGGTTATGTATAATGTAGCAACCATTGAGACACAAATGGATTAGTCGTAAGGACATACCAATCATATTTTCACAATTTTCTTTTTTTTTCGAAAACTCTCTCTTTAGAGCACCAAATGTATTTTCAAGAAATTTGAAAATTGAAATCCGTTTGACATCTTCGTGAACCAAACAGGCCCTAGACTTGTAAGTGGGTGAAAGTATAGGGAGTTTTGCAGTTGACACAAAATTAGAAGAGTAGACATATGAGGCATTCGAGCTTGTTTGCCCAGATATTCTTATGTGGTGATGTTTCTCAAATTCTTTTTATTTGGCTCTATCTGCTTACCAGTTGGATTTGTGCTGACGGTTTTATTGAAATTTTAGATGACTTGTTTACCATTTATTTGGCTCTATCTACTGATTACTTGTTTCATTGGAATCTCCTGTGATTTCAGGTCATTCGTACAGAAGGCTTTAGGGCTTTATACAAAGGGTGAGATTTCCTCCAAATATGTGCATTGCGCTCCTCGTTTTTTGATTAACCTGTGACAAGCCTTAGGTGCAACTGCTTCGTGTCCATTCTAGAAAGTTGTGGTTTGGTGCTATGTGGATAGGAGACGTCCTTTGAAACAATTTTGGAAAAACCATATCTGCACAAATTTTCAAAAAGATTATGGGATATGAATCAACCAACCTTAGAATGTTAGACCCTTTTATTTGGTGCGTCTCTTACTACTGGCATTAACCATCAAGCATTATTCTCCAGGGGATTTGCAATTTTTGCGAGATTAGGTCCCCAAACCACAATTACCTTTGTACTTTGTGAGAAGCTGAGGGAGGTCACTGGACTAAAAGCACTTTAGTCACGCAATAGCCTATATCAAAGGAATGCCGCCCTTTGACTTTATTACAAATATGTAGCTACTGCTGACTAGCTGCCATATTCCCAAAATACAACGGTGAAAGACGATTTTTTTTTCAAGAATTTTTTCCTCCTCTTATTCTGGAGAGGGGACATAAGTTTATTTTTTTGGGGAGTCAGAATAAACTGGGTTCCCAGTCAGAATGGCATACATTGCAGACTATATAGTTGTTGATCAAGGTCCGTATACTTGGTCATGCCCCTTCATTCCTCTCACTAATTTTTTTGTAGTCTCAGAGGGAGAGGGCCATCAATGGTACTTTGTGCCAACATCCACTCGAACACATGTAATATTTTTCTTTGGCACCTTTGTGACTACTGTGTACTACTTGATGTCTGAATAATGTCAATGGCGAATCACATTATGTTTGTGAATCCTTCAAACTTTTCGATTTCTTGGTGTTGCTTCTCTCTTGTTCATTCCTCCCTGCCCCTTCAGAGGGAAGTAAAATATCTGGGGTTGACTCAGACAGCCGATGGCCTGTTCTGTGATTTGTCTTTCCTCCTTTGTTTTCTGGGTTTTGGCCCAAGTTGTGAGGAACAAGTTCAGTCAATGTCTTGTGTTGGTGCTGTCCAATGGATTGTTTTTTTTTTTTTTTAGTCGAATCCAATGCATTGTTGATTGGGAGTTTTTAGGTACAACCAACTCCATGTTTGACTTAAAGTGCTTCTTTAATATAATTGGTTTTCATAAAACGTCCTCTATTTCTTGTGTCCTCCTCTGGTTTCCCTCTTTTGCTGCTGCTTTACCTTCGGATCTGGAAATCTATATTGACTTAATTGACTTTCATTTGTGTAGGTTACCGACATGATAAGTTAAGTAACCAACTAATGTTAACTTAGTGAGTACGATTTGAGTTATTCGCCAACTTTCATCCCATTGTTTTGAGATTGCTAGCTGTTACAGCAATTCACCAACGTTCACTCTGCGAAGCTTTCCAACGTGTTAAAGTAACTAAAATCTTGGGATATGTGCATTAAAAGTTTTAAAACATATCACGAAAGTGCAATTAAGTTTTAAAACTTGTAAAAAGTGCAATCGAGTCCTAAAATTTATTAAACTGACTCAATCAAGTTCTAAAGTTAATATCGTCTAATTATTTAATGGAAAGTGCTGACGTGTCTTATTTTATTGTTTTTCTTAAGACACATGGCGATGATGTGGTGTCCAACAAGCGCTACATCAGAAAAAATAAAAAAAATAAATGAATTAAATTAGAAAAAAACTAAAAGTAAAAACAAAAAAAAAATATCCGCAACTAGCGGATGTGGCCAAGCCCTCACTGGTGGTCACTGCCACATCGCTAGGAAGGGTCAACGGAGGTTGCCTGGCCTTTCGGAAACTCGGTGACCCTTGCTGGTCTTGGGCAAAGCCTCAGTGAGAGCTTGCAGCCCCTCGATCTGGGGGAGGGCGCGACCCTCGCCCCAAATCTGAGCGAGGGTCGCCGGCTCACGCCTGGGGTGGGCGACTCTGGGCGAGGCCTCACTAGCAATTCTTCCCTTCTTCCTCTGGCCAACAGGGTCGACCTTGCCAGATCTGGCAAATCTATCCGTCGGACTACCACAAGCGCTGTTGTGGAAGTCAAGCGATCGAACAATAAATTTGACAGAATAAGAAAATAAATCGGACACCAGAATGACGTGGTTCGGTCGTAGTAACCTACGTCCACGGGGAGAGCAGCACGGAATTCCACTATAGATCAAGCGATACAACGGAGATTACAACTACACTCGAGTCACTCAAACACTCTCAGTGTTTCCCAAGCCTCAATTACACCCAATAACTCACACAGTGTTTAGCCCCATAATTCCTTACGAAATAATCTCTCAATCTCGCAAAAGAATTGTACACAAATCTTAACACAAGATTTAATCGCTACGAACACTTGAGCTCTTGAACGTAATTTGCCGAAGAAAGACCCACGAAACTCTCTGCCAAGCACTCTATTTCGGCGCTTCAAGACTTCTTCTCAACAATAGCTCTCTAATCAATTCCCACGATCAGAGGATATATATATGTGGCCACAACAAAAAAGAAATAAACCCTTAATGATGTGCAAATAGCCACCGCCAGGAAAGTGCATATTTCGGTCAACAAAATCCACCTTTTGACTTTCCTATTTTGTCTTCTTTCTTCACCGAGTCCAACTCGTAGAAGGAAAGAAATATGTTCTTGATTGTGAATTCGTTATCAATGCAATTTCCGCATTATATATTGTTCAACTTCAGATGTCCACAATATCTAGCTCAGAATATTCAACCTCCACAAATAATTTCGAGTCGGATTTCATTCAACGAGTTCAAACTCGAGACATATTTTTAACAATCTCCACCTTGGCTCGACGTTTGAGCCAAGTCACAATCGCTTTGATAGAATCCGAATTCCGCTACTACTCTCCCACAACCCCCGATGGGCTCAACCGCCACAGATGTCTTGCAAGTCCAAGCCGTGCTTGAACTTCGCCATAGCCGTGGACCTCATCAGAATACTAACTCCACATGCACCTTTAACTGCTCCACAAGGATTTTCCGACACAACTTCATCAATCGCAGATAAAGCAAAATCATTATTGCATCCATATCTATCGGAAGATTGAATACGCACCTTGTCAATATCAGCAGTTACAGCAACTGTTGGCTCAATAGGCTCCACCTCGCTACAAGCACCATCCGTGTCGATTATTTTGCTAACACCCGCTACCTCAAGAGTTTCTGGTTGCAACTCCACCTCAAGCTGAACACCGTTTAGATCCGTATGAACACTGCTATTAACACTCCTAGCTAGAAGTACTGGAGACTCGTTAAATATAACTTCTCTGCTGACAACGAGTGAATTTAATTCCGGGCACCACAACTTATAGCCCCGTTCACCTTGTGCATAACCTAGAAACATGCACTTTATTGTCCTTCCATCGAGCTTACCATCACTAACTCGAACATAACATGGACAACCAAATATTCTAAGAACAGAATAATCAGCAACGTTACCTGACCACACTTATTCGGGAGTCCGACATTCAATCGCAGTCGATGGGGATCTATTCTTCAGGTAGCTCGCCGTACTAAGCGCATCCGCTAGAAATCTTCTAGCCATACCAGCACTAGAGAGCATTTTATGGGCCATCTCTAGTAATGTTCTGCTCATCAATTTTGCAACCTGTTGTGGTTCAATGGCACTAGTGCGGTGTTTCATTATGCCTTCCTTCATGCAAAATTCGTTTAACAGCTTCGAGCAAAACTCCATGCTACTGTCAGTCTGCACCTGCTTGATCGTTTTACCAGTCTCCTTTTCGATCAAAGCTTTCAACTGCCTGATCCTGACAACAGCATCAAACTTGTGCCTTAGCACAAACACCCACGTCTTCCTCGAGTAGTCATCAACAACTGTTAGCATAAATCTGACACTCTTCCTCGAAGGAAACCGCGACAACCTGCGAGCATCCAAGTGAATTAATTCTGCAATATCCGTGGTTTCTCTGACAATCGTACTAAACTGCACTTTCCGCCGTTGATCTAAATCACAGCACCTGCATACATTCAATTCGTTAGCCACATAACCACATAACAAATTTCTTTCACTTAAAACCTTCAAGCTTCTCTCGCTAATGTGCCCCAAACGCATATGCCACAATTCAGACTTTCGAACTGATGCATCCGACGTCTCCGCAGCGAATTCCATCACTGTCACACCTTGAAGCTCATACAGGCCACTATGCTCGATTCCTTTCATTATCACCAAGACACCTCGAACAACTTTCAAAACTCCACATTCTGAAGAATACCGACACCCAGCTGAATCTAGGGCACTCAAGGAAATTAGATTTTTCTTCAACTCTGGAACATGCCTTACTCCAGTCAATGTCCACACAATACCATTATGCATTCTGATTTTGACATCACCAACACCAATAACATCGCATTCAATATTGTTCCCCAACTGCACTTTACTATTATCTGCGCACTGATAAGTAATAAACCAATTCCTGTTTGGTGTAGCATGAAAAGAACAACCAGAATCCATAATCCATCCATCAAACGATAAATCATTAGTGACAGACAAGACATAATCAGCATCATCCAAATTACCATCAGCTATAGCTGCAATATCATCCGCAGGATCAACTCTAATTCCCTTACCTTTGTCGTTCTTCAGCTTAAGGCAATCCCTTCTAAGATGCCCCCTCTTGCCACAGCTCCAACAGACAATACCACCAGTCCTAGACTGACTTCGTCTATTCGAGTTCATATTACTTCTGCTAACACGTGTACCAGTTCTTCCTCTATTTTCACCTACTAAAGCAGCAGATACATGTTCGCTAGATTCTCTTCTACGGATGTCTTCGCTCAGAATTAAATCTCGAACACCATCAAACGTCAAACTTGTTGACCCAGAGGAATTACTAACAGCAGTAACAGTAGTATTCCAACTATCAGGCAATGAGGATAATAGAATCAAAGCACGTACCTCATCTTCAAAGTCAATATCAACTGAACTCAATTGACTAACGATCACATTGAATTCATTAATATGATCAGCAACTGATGCACCTTCGCTTATCTTCAAATTAAACAGACGTCGCATCAAGTAGACTTTGTTGATCGCAGAGGGCTTCTCGTACATGTCCGACAAGGCTTTCATCAAACCCGCAGTGGTCTTCTCATTCACGATATTAAACGCGACGTTACGAGCTAACGTCAGCCGAATAACACCCAAAGCTCGTCTATCCAGCAATTCCCAATCAGCTTGCTTCATCGTCTCTGGCTTCTCCCCAGACAAGGGCACGTGCAGTTTCATCTGATATAGTTGATCCTCAATCTGCATCTTCCAGAAACCAAAATCCTTCCCATCAAATCTGTCGATTCTCACTTTTCCTTCTTCTATTGCCATCGATTCGCTTCAACTCAACCAAGCCAAGCTCTGATACCAATTGTTGCGGAAGCCAAGCGATCGAACAATAAATTTGACAGAATAAGAAAATAAATCGGACACCAGATTTACGTGATTCGATCGTAGTGACCTACGTTCACGGGGAGAGCAGCACGGAATTCCACTATAGATCAAGCGATACAACGGAAATTACAACTACACTCGAGTCACTCAAACACTCTCAGTGTTTCCCAAGCCCCAATTACACCCAATAACTCACACATTGTTTAGCCCCACAATTCCTTACGAAATAATCTCTCAATCTCGCAAAAGAATTGTACACAAATCTTAACACAAGATTTAATCGCTACGAACACTTGAGCTCTTGAACGTAATTTGTCGAAGAAAGACCCACGAAACTCTCTGCCAAGCACTCTATTTCGGCGCTTCAAGACTTCTTCTCAACAATAGCTCTCTAATCAATTCCCACGATCAGAGGATATATATATGTGGCCACAACAAAAAAGAAATAAACCCTTAATGATGTGCAAATAGCCACCGCCAGGAAAGTGCATATTTCGGTCAACAAAATCCACCTTTTCACTTTCCTATTTTGTCTTCTTTCTTCACCGAGTCCAACTCGTAGAAGGAAAGAAATATGTTCTTGATTGTGAATTCGTTATCAATGCAATTTCCGCATTATATATTGCTCAACTTCAGATGTCCATAATATCTAGCTCAGAATATTCAACCTCCACAAATAATTTCGTGTCGGATTTCATTCAACGAGTTCAAACTCGAGACATATTTTCAACAAGCGCAATGTTAAAACAAAAAAAATATAGTATAGACTTCGGAAATTTTAAGTAAGAGCACAAATATAGAAATGGAGGAAGAAATTCTAGTTGAAATGCAAATGCTTTTCTGGTTTCATACTACAACTCTCTACACTGAAGCTCACTCTGCATCTTGCCGCTTTCTTACTATGCTTCTAATTCAGAAAGCCGTTGCATTTAGTCAGAATAGAAAGAAAGCTGCTAGCATTTGTTCACACTATTACTCCATCACTTTCCGAATTCAGTGGAGAAGAAATTTGCTTCGGCGCCGACCGTAAGTTGTGGTATTCTGTTCTTCCGTCTTTACGCTTCACGGAGGCATTGTCGTCACGAGAACCGAAAACTATTTTATCATTATTTTAATGCGTGTGAGCGCACGGCTATGATTGGATGGCCACCCTGCATAAACACCGTTTTGAATGATGAGTGTTCTTGCCACCCTTAGCTTTGCAATGTTGAAATGGCCGAACAGAAGTTGATAGCAATCAGAAAAGATACGCTTATCGTTCTTGTCGAATTAACCCATAATAGCCTGCGTAACAATGGAGAGATCAGTACCTGGCAGTCGACAACTCCCGAGCGATCATAGTATTCGAAGCTGCAGAGACCAGAGACATACGGCGAATGCTTGGAATGCTGAGATAGGATACTGATAATCCATCGCGAATGCATCCTGCCCACACTTTTCCGAACTGGAGGATAGGGATCTCGTGTGCTGGACCGGTGACGCCTTGTTCCGGAGAAGCCACCAACTCGAAGTTGCTCTCTGAAGCATCGATTAGCCGTCCAGGGAAACGAAGGAACCAGCACCGAAGTTGCCCATCCCACCATGGAAACTCTCTCCCTCGATACCAACATGCCATCATTCAAGGCAGATAATGGTCTCCCGGACTGAAGATTCTCCGCACACGTTGATTTTGATCGGAAACTGGAGAATGGGGAGAATGTGTCGAGAGTGCTCAACAGAAATTCAGTCTGCGTCGGGGAAACTCCTCCTGGCCCGATCAAAGAGGCAGGTATCCACGACACATTGCATTCTTATTCGGTCCCCTGCTTTCCACACCCAAAACAAACAAAATGCAGAAACAAACAGTTAGTCGAGACTCTAGACTTAATTTTTCTCGAACTGTTTGTTTCTTTGCTATAAAGCGGTACGAATCAGTTTTCCTACCTCGGTCGCAAGCCACTCTGCTCGTAAGATATGTGCACTGAAGGTTAGTTCCCAGCGGGAACTTTCGGGGAGACTTGCTTAAGGTTCACTAGCCCGGTGGACTGGCTTTTCATGACTTTGGGGCCAGCATCTGGTGGCTGTGCATCAAAGGTGGTGAACTTAGCACGTCGACCATTCACCATGAGCACAACTTTCGGCTAGCACCTTAATTTTCCAATGTACGCGCTACTCCGTTAGGACGCGTCATCTGGATTTAAAGAGATGATGTGCTCTATGCAGGTACGGCTCTGGATCTTCCGAGCACCAGAAGTAATCCACCGTCTTCATATAAAGCTGCAAAGATGATGCATCCTGTTGGAAGCAAAAAAAAAAAAAAGGATATACACAAACTTTGATGATTTTGATGGGAAGCACACAAATACACAAACGAGAAAGAATAATATTCAAAATGCCTTTTGCACAGACTTTACACAAAGGAATACAAGCTTAGCTCTACAAGTTTTTATCTGCAACTCTCAAGTCTCTCTTTCTATGGCTTTTCACACACATTCTTACACAAATAGGGAGGGGACAATCTATTTATACTACTTCTAAGGAAATTTTCTTGAATACCAAGTTTGTATTAAAGACAAAAATAATTTTAATTTTTGTAATAGCCTCCCTTAAAATTGATTTTGGAAATCAACAACGCCAAGCATCGTCTTCAATTTCTCGAACAAATTCACCTTCGATGGTTTCGTCAAAATATCGGCAATTTGATCCTTAGATCTACAGAAATCAAGTTCAATCTCTCCATCTTTAACCAGCTCACGGATATGATGATACTTGATGTTTATGTGTTTACTCCTGCCATGAAAAACAGGATTCTTGGCTAATGCAATTGCTGACTTGTTATCACACATCAATTTTGTAGGACCTTTTTGTTCATGCATCAGTTCACAAAGCATCCTACGAAGCCATATCCCTTGACACACTGCCGAAGCTATTGCCATGTATTCTGCTTCAATTGTTGAGAGTGCAATAACTTGTTGCTTTTTTGAGGACCACGAAATTACTCTTGATCCGAGAAAAAATGCATATCCAGAAGTACTCTTCCGCGTTTCAGTATCTCCTACGCAATTACTATCAATATATCCCACTAAATTGAAATTGTCAGTGTAAGAATATAAAATTCCATGATCACGATATCCATTGACATACCGTAGAATTCTTTTTGCTGACTGCAAATGTGATTGGTATGGTTTTTTCATGAACTGACTAATAATTCCCATGCCATAAGTAATATCTGGCCTAGTAGAAGTCAAATATCATAAACTGCCAACAATACTTTTAAGATAAGTGGGATTCACTAGTTCACCAGTTCCTTTTTTCTTCAGCTCCAACTGTTCTGTTATGGAGTTCCGATTGAGTGATTCCATAGTGAGTCGCTTCAAATATCATGAGCATATTTTTGCTGTGAAACAAATATGCCATCATTTGTCTGCTTCACTTCAAGGCCTAGAAAATATGACATCAATCTCAAATCTGTCATTTCGAATTTGCTAGTCATAGCCTCCCTAAATTCAGCAAACATCTTTTCACAGCCTCCTATAAATATCAAGTCATCAATATAAAGACACAATTATCATGTCATCATTAGTATTTGACTTGATATACAGTTTATGCTCATATGAGCACTTTTGAAAATCATGCTCTAATAGGTACGTGTCGATCCGCATGTACCAAACACGAGGTGCATGTTTTAGCCCATACAATGCCTTCTTCAATTTATAAACTTGGTTTTCACGCCCTTTCTTCTCATAACCCTGTGGTTGCTCCACGTAGACTTCTTCTTCAAGGAACCCGTTCAGAAATACTGATTTCACATTCATTTGATGAATCTTCCAATGGTTCTGAGCTGTGAGTGCTAAGACCATCCGGTATCCATTTGAGCTACTAGTGTAAATACTTCAAAATAATCAATCCTTGGATTTTGCTTATAGCCTTTCATGACTAGTCTGGCTTTGTAATGGTCCACCTGACCCTCGGGTTTGTATTTTGTCTTGTACACTGACTTGACACCAACGGAGTTCTTACCAGATGGTAAAGAAATTAGCACCCATGTGTCATTCTTTTCAATGGAGTGGATTTTTTCATTCATTGCTTGGATTCACTTTTCATCTACAACGGCTTCATAATAGGATATAGGGTCACATTCAGCAAATAAATAAAAATTTACCATAGTTTCATCAGTGATTTCATCACTATCACTATCATCGTCCCTTGTGACCACATAATTCTTGAATTTTACTGGAGTCTCTCGCAATCGTTGTGAACGATGTAAAGATAGTTCTGAAGCTGTTGTTGGGGAAGGAAATGCGCCACCAATCGAAGATGATGAAGAAGATGCACCACTGGTCGAAGATGATGGAGGTTTCTCTATATCTCCCTCCAATGGTTCATCTTCGATGGTAATGTTTTTTTGGTGACCTTTTTGGTTCCAGTCCCAGGCTTCATCTTCTAAAAACTGGACATCCCTTCTGATGATTACCTTTTCAGTGACTGGGTTATACAGCTTATAATCTTTAATTGTGTCACTATAGCTAATGAAGATGCACTTCTCGCTTTTGTCATCCAACTTCTTCCTCCGTTCATCTGGTATATGGGGATATGTCACGCACCCAAATACTTGTAGGAACGAAATATCTGGCTTGTTGACGCTCCAAGCCTCTTCTGGGGTTCTTCCAAGAACACTCCTTGTTGGACACTTGTTTAGTACAAATACAGCACAAGCATCTGCTTCTACCCAAAACTTCTTTGGTAAATCTTTAGCCTTTAGCATACTTCTTGCCATTTAAAAAATCGTTCTATTCTTTCTTTCTGCTATACCATTTTGTTGAGTAGTATAGCTAGCAGTCAACTGACGTTTTACTCAATGAATTTTACAGTATTTGTCAAATTCATTAGAAGTAAATTCTCCACTTCTATCCGATCTCAACGTCTTTAGATTAAAGCCACTATGTTTCTCAACATAGACTTTAAATTCTTTAAATTTGACAAAAGCTTCTGATTTTTCTCGTAAGAAATATATCCATGTTTTTTTGGTAAAATCATCGACAAAAATTAGCGTGTACCTTTTTTGTCTAACTAATTTCACCTCAATAGGGCCACATATATCCGTATGTACCAACTCCAAAGGCTACTTGGCTCTTCTAGCGTTTACAATTGGAAAGGATTCTCAATGTTGTTTTCCAACAAGACATTCTTCACATGGACGATCCGGACAGTCAATCAAAGGCACGACGATCACCATCTTTTTCTGGACAAGTAATTTTAGTCCACGAAAATTTAAATGACCGAATCGAAGATGCCATAGCCACTTGCTAGCTCTGATACCAATTGTTGGAAGCAATAAAAAGGATATAGACAAACTTTGATGATTTTGGTGAGAAACACATAAATACACAAACGAGAGAATAATATTCAAAATGCCTTTTGCACAGACTTTACACAGAGGAATACGAGCTTAGTTCTACAAGTTTTTTTCCACAACTCTCAACTCTCTCTTTCTATGGCTTTCCACACACATTTTTACACAATAGGGAGGGGACAACCTATTTATACTACTCCTAAGGAAATTTTCTTGAATATCAAGTTTGTATCATCTTGAAGACCAAGTTTGTATTAAAGACAAAAACAATTTTAATATTTCTAGCACATCCACGGAGCCTTCTATATTTGCTCTTAAAGAGAAAAACAACGAGAACCCTCTAATATCCCGTTATGTGTGATACCGGACATCCAACCGCTAAAATTTCAAAGAAAACCTAGACCAGCTTGAACGGCTAATTCCATGGTCCAGAGCTAACAATGTCCTAAGTAAAAGAGCAAAAGGATGCTCTGTTCTTACCTTGATCTAAGCTGGGGTAGAGATAATAGTTTGGTTGCTGCGATTTCGTTTGATATGACACTGAAGAGGGCAGTCCCTTCGAACAGGCTACACATTTTAGCTAAAGATTATAAGTTAATCATGATCTGTTTAATAGCTTGCTCATAGGCAAGAAATGAATAATTGGAAGATTGAATTATATAGCCGAAGAAGCCGAGATGAGAACCACCATGACAAACCTGCTTCAACAAAATCGGGAATGTCGACCTGCCAGGCACCTCCGGTGTTTCCCCAATTTTTCTTCATGATCTCCCTCCAGTTCCTGCAAACAAAAGCACCAGCAGCTGCATTTTTCCTCGGAGGTCATGTGCTTTTCGACACCTCTATCCTCATCGACACGTCCCTCGAGAGCTCGCCCGACAACTCTGCTTCGGTGCGTCGACTGCTACCAAATGATCCTGAACAACCCGATGCAAGCATATGATCTCAGCCCATTAACGAAAGAGAAAGTGCACAGCATCACACGATGCTTAGATCTGTACACCCGAAAACACGAGAAACAGCTTGCAACTTTATGTCAATAACCTCAACATCACCGAACAAGAAAACCAGAAATTTGCTCACATCGCCTAATGCACTGCGATCTTCCGCAATTGTTTCCATAGATCAATCCCCAAAATGACCACGAGAGAGTCGAGATATTTCGATCTGCACGCTCAAGCTCAGGTCCACAGAGGTGGGCACGGGTCTCTCAGCATTGAGCCTGGGACTACAGTGCCAGTGCCCCACTCCTAGGCAACCATGTCCGGTTACCCGGCTCTTGTTCCCAAATCACTAACATTTGTACCTATGACCTGAGTCAACCAAGGCCGAGCTCGGGTGCACAAAAATTGGTCCTGGGCCTATCGACGAGGCACCGGTGCCCGGGTTCTTGATAGCCATGCTCGAGTACTTGGCTAGCAAGCTGAAACCATGTGCTCAGATACAGCCCCAATGCGAACTTGGGTCCACAAAAGCTGGGCCCAAGTCCATCAAAGCCAGGCTCAAAACCCTGTTGCTCATGTGTACGGCTCTTGAGCCCAAGTCACCAGCGCCGAGGCTTGGATCCATCGAGGCCCGGCCGAAGTCCACAGAGGCCAGGGTCGAGTCTCTTGAGGTTGGGCCTCGGACCTCGATGCCCGAGCCTTGGTCATCGGCGGTGCTGCCTGGATGCCTGGCTTCCCTGTCCAAGTCACTAGCGGTCAAACATGAGTCCACAGGCTCGACCTAATTCCTTGACAACGGAGCCTGAGTTTGCAAAGGCCGGGCCCAAGACTCCGATTCCCGCGCTTAGGTTCCCAATAGCTATGCTCGGGCACACGACTTTTGTGCTCAAGTAATCGTTGCCCAGGCTCGGGTTGATGGAGATCAGCCCAAGGTCCACAGAGGTTGGGCCTAGGTCTCTTGACACAGGGTCTGGGAACCTGGTGCCCGTACCTAAGTCCCCAGCGGCTATGCTCAGTTACCTTACTCCCATGCCCATGTCACTAGCGCCTAGGCTCGAACCCATCAAGACCGAGCTCGAGTCCACAAAAACTAGGCCTCGAGTCTCTTGAACCTAGCCTAGGATACCGATGCTCATGCCTAGCTTTCTTGCAACCATGCCCGAGCATTCGGCTCGCGTGCCCAAGTTGCTGATGCTTGGGCCCAGGCCCATCTAGGCCGAGCCCGAGTCCACAAGACTAGGCTTGGGTCCTAGGGGTGAGCATGGTTCAGGCAGGCGGTTCCCAACATGGAATCGGGAACCGCCCACTAAAGATCGACTCCAAAAAATTGGAAACGGAAACCGCCCGTTGGTTCCATGGATCCATCCGAAAACTTGATCGCCAATCTGATCTGATTCCTGGGTGGGTCAATAGAACTGGTCCCGTCAAGTTTCACACAAATTGAGGTGATTGAGAACGAGAGAGAGAGAGAGAGAGGCAATGAACTGCTAGAGGCGTAGCCGTGAGTTGATGGGAGTTGACAGTTAAGCTTTAAATTAGGGATTTTATAGTTTTCATTTTTCTAAAAATGTTTTCTTTTTTTTGTTGAAATTTTTCTTAAAAATTATATATGTGTGTGTATATATATATATATACACATATATATATATATATATATATATATTACGGTCTGGTCAGGGTGAGCAAGCTGGCGGTTCCACACTTAGAATTGAAAATCAGACTGGTATTCACCGATTCTAGTAAATTAGAATTAGGAATCAGGCCGGTCTTTATGGGAACCGCCGGTTTTGGGTCAGTCCGGTCCGGTCCGGTTCCGGGCAATTCGGGCGGTTCCATGTTCCTTTGCACATCCCCACTAGGTCCACAAAAAGCAAGGGGCCCGGGTCCCTCGAGGTTGGGCCCGGGTCCATGCAAAGTCCTTGCCACAACTCAACCCTCCCTCATCTCTCGAATTGGGCTAGGTCGAGTATGCTTTATTAAAATTATATTAAATAAAACGGGTCAATATGTATTAAATGAATCAATTTAAACTGGACCATTTTGATCCAATCCGACCCATCAGTTTAACGAGCCTATTCGTATACTTCCTCATGTGACGGCAACGGAGCATGGCCGCTTGGCCAGTTTACTCGAATGCATTCTCACTTTTGATAGGTCATTTAGATCTTTTGGGCTACAATCCCCGAGTGGACGTGTAGCCAACCAAATTGAAATGGATTCAAGATTCGGGAACGGTGGAGGTGCCTCTGCTTGTTTTTGTAACTCCGGGTGCTTCTACGATCATTTTTCAAATAATCGTTCTTCGAAGAATTAGCAACGGTTGGCTCCAGCAAGTACATGTTACAACACTCTATAGAAGCTAACAATTAAATGCACGTAAGGACGACGGGTTATGACTGGGAGATCGAAAACTCTATGGACCATTGAAAGCTCATGTGACCCTATGTTTAGGGGTGAGGTTCGAGCGGACGGTTTTCATTATGAAACCGAGAACTGCCCACCAAGGACTAGTTTTGAAAACTTAGAACCGAGAATCGCCCGTTGATTCCCGAATGGGTTCATGGAACCGATCCCACCAAGTTTCACGCAAACGGTGGTGAACGAGAGCGAGGGAGAGAGGTGACGAACGGCTGGAGGCACAGCCGGGGAGTTGATGACATTAAGCTTGAGAGTCGAGACAAAGAGCGAGAGATAGAGAGATGACTCAGACAAGATGAGAGTCAGACAAGACGAGCACTTAGTTGGTGAGCGTTGAGCTTCAGATTAGGGATTTTAAGGTTTTCATTTTTCTTAAATTTTTTTGGTTCGAATTTTTTCTTAAAAATTATATATATTACTGGTCTGGTTCAGGCGCCTAAAACCAGAAACTAGACCAGTACTCACTGGTTTCACTAAATTGAAACCGGGAACTAAACCAGTTCCGAGCCGGTTTGGTTCGGTTTCGAGTGGTTCCCGGCTCCTTTGTATACTCCTACCTATGCAATGCTGATCACACACCATAAAAAGTTATATGTAATGTCACTAATGATCTCGATACTTTTGCCCGAAAATTCAAATTGCCCATTTTTGTTTCTTAAAAGTTTTCCCTTTATTATTTAACAAGTGACATTGCTCGTCTCAGGTCAGCACAGAGACGAAATTTGCCAGCATAGTAGTAAGGTCATCAGATTTTTATCGACTTGAATTTTTTTTTTTACAAATGCTGAAACTATAGATTCTTCTTAAGAAAATGACACAAAATGATTCTCGAATTTCGATTCAATGCGCAATGTTATCCCTCAACTTTTAATTCGTTCAATGCGATCCCTGAACTTTAACTCGACGTGCAATATCGTCCTTGAACTATTAATTTGTTCGATGTGGTCCCTAAACTTTTTATACATGTTATAATCAATTAAAATAAATAAATAAACAAATTAAACCAATTAAACCACAAATAAATAACTTTGTTTTTGGTCGAGCGGTATGAATCCACGAGTAATAATTAACAATTACTTTGAAATCTATATACTGGCACACACAAAAATACAAGAAACTATTATCGAGGTGCTTTCAGCATGTGTGAGCCCGGCACACCATAGCCATCAATTCGCATCTGTCTCGTGTGCGACCACACCCCCCCCCCCCCCGGGAAAGTGAAGACTCGTGGCGTGCTAGGCCCGGGTGGAACGGGCGCCCAGTCAATCCGATTGGCATCGCCGTAGAAACCAGAGACACGAATCCATAAACTCTTTACAGCCGACGGCGTGGGAGCCGGGCCTCACTGGCGAGCGTCCTCGGCCTCGGGCGCTCGTCGAACGTGTTTTGATAGGAAAATATTGTATTTTCAAGAAGCATCGATCGTGCAATTCACAGGTAAACCTGTTAAACAGGTGAATTTGATCGGATTTGGGTCGGGTCATAAATGATCCGATCTAAATTGACCTATTAATCCGTTTATGATCAATTTATTTTTAGTATAAATATCTCGACTGATACCCGACTCGACTCGTATTTAATCTATGCCCGACCCGTCCCCTGTGAATCACAAGGGACGGTCCGCGCGTAAAAAAATAATTTGACAATATTTCGGTACCTTTCTTTGACCTAAACTGCCCTTGGGCAGGTGCCCCCGCGTTACGCACACGCTCGCACGGAGAGACGAGGGAGAGGAGGGAACGAGGGTCCACATGTGCGGGGGCAAGCTGGCGAGGTTCGCCACGTGGCGGCTCCTGGGGAGCGCTGGCGTCGGCGGGACAGCCTGGCGCGCTTGGCTTTTGGCCCCCCGGGGTCGGGCTTAACTACGGCCCTGCCACCCCGTGGCCCCCGGCGCATTTACCATCGTGCCCTCGCGCCCCCACGTGGCCGTGGATAAGATGAAGACTCCATAGACGACGGCATCTTCTTTTGCCTTTTCGGCTGGGCGAAAATGATTGTTCTTTTCTTTTCTTTTCTCTTTTTTTTTTAAGGTTTTTCGATTGGTAAATCAATGTGCTGTTCGATCCATGCGCTTTACGAGCTGGCCAAATCTTACGGGGCTAATTCCCTCTAAATCCCAATTTTGATTTGATCCATAACTTTTTCCGCTCTAATTTTAAATCCGCCCGTGCGTCCAAAAATTACCGCCGATTTCTTCAGTATTATCAACATCGGGATGTTGCTATTGTTTTTTACAAGGTTGATGAAAACTCAGATTTTGATAATGATCTTTTTAACTAATTCTGATGTTGATAATTTTGAGTAAACTGGTAGCGATTTTTTGAGGTGCGGGAAGATTTAGGACTAGAGCGAAAGTTGAGGATTTTTCATGAGACGAAAAAATTCGGGGTAGAATTGAGATTGGACCTAAAATTTGGTGTTTTTTAAGGGAATTAAGCCAATTTTTTTTGGAATTAAGTTCCGACTTCTTGGTGTGGAACATATCTTAAAATTGATTATTCCTACTTACTTGTAACGTATGTATTGTCTAGTGCATAGAAACAAGGAAGAGGTACACAAGCGAGCGCAAATTTCAGATACTATATAATATATGGCCACAAATTTATAGGTAAAGATGTCTAAAATTGCAGAAATTTGTCTAATGCACGAGATAGAGATGGTTATTAATCGGGATAACTGCATTCAAAGTCCTAAAACTTGTCGTGAAAGTGCAATTGAGTTCTAAAACTTTCAAAAAGTGCAAACAAGTCCTAAAACTTGTCACGAAAGTGCATTTGAGTCCTAAAACTTTAAAAAAGTGCAAACAAATCCTAAAACTTGTCACGAAAGTGCAAATAAGTCCTAAAACTTATCAAATTGATTCAATCAAGTCCTTTTATTGATTATACTTTTCGAAAGTTTAAGACTTATTTTTGCACTTTCGTAACAAGTTTTAGGATTTGTTTACACTTTTTGAAAGTTTTAGAACTCAAATGCACTTTCGTGATAAATTTTAGGATTTATTTGCACTTTTTAAAAGTTTTAGGACTCAATTACACTTTCGTAATAAATTTTAGGACTTCTAATATACATATTCCTGCTGTTAATCTAATGGAAAATGACTTGGCATCAGCAAACCAAGAGGAAACCCCAAAGCTGGGCTTGCTCATCCTTATTTATGCACTTTGGCCTGCTTCTCTACGTCAACCATACAACCGTCACAAAAGTATCGAAAGAGATTTCTTCGTTCCTCATCGACATTTTATTCTGAGTTCGAATTCCTATCCACTAATTTCTTGCTCTGCATGCGCGACACAACATCAAATAATCACTTCGCTCCAAAAACTTATCTCGGCTGCTACGTAAATGTCCCCCCCGTCCCGTCTGATGGTTTAAGCCTTCGAGTACGAATCAGAGAGCGCTTCCCGAGCCGCGACATGTGTAATTGCGGTGCAATCCCCGGAAGGGCAAGAATGAGAAGAAAAGAGGGAAGAGCAACAAGAAACCCTAACAAAGACAAAGCACAGCAAGCAAAAGAAATTGGGAGACAAGTCGCTTTCTTGAAGTAGACCGCGATGGGTTTTGGCACATGACTCGGAAGAAACAGAGCTTGTCCAAAGCGACAGGGTACGCGCCATGTCTCTCCTCTCCAAGCCAAATTGTCATTGCAAAGAAGGTGAATAAAACACAGCACAATTGTATCCTGAAAATTGACCAAGCCAAACGTCCCCTCTCCAGATCTGCTTCAACTTTCCCAAGTGAAACTCACTTCCGGCAAAGGGCTTTTTCCTCGGTGTCGTGTTATCGGCGGGGGACGCGGAAACCTACTTTTAGGGAGCTCAAAGAGATAAAAATTTCGCGATACCCCGCTCATTTGGATGAGGAATGGAGAAATTTCGTATGAAATTGGATAAATCATAGCTTATGTTACATGATAAAGTCGGGGCCCCTCACCAACCGTCTCTTGTCGCATTGTTGTACTATATATGTTCCAAATGTTATTTTCTTGATAACAGCTAGGGTCGTTTTTCCGTCCGCACATGAGGAAATGTGTCTGATTGGTGGTTCTTAAATATGAATACCACCCATTAATTTTCACCGAGTTTGTAGGCGGGCGATATTTAGAGGTGAGCATGGGTCTTGGATAGAATTGGGAATCGGACCGAACCGACAATAGGAACCTATCCAATTCTAGGTTCCCATGATTACCGGTCCCAAAAAAAGCAGAATGCATATTGTACGGTTTGGTTTCTGATTCCCGAGTATGAATCGAGTTGGATCGAGAATCGATGAACTAGAGATTATATATCGTAAGTGATGTATATTAGACCTGTTAAACGGGTGGGTCGGGTTGGGTTTGGGTCGGGTCATAAATGGTTCAACTCGAATTGACCCATTAACTCGTTTATGACCAATTTATTCATAGTGTAAATATCCCAACCCATACCCGGCCCGACTTAACCCATACCCGATCCGATCCATATTGCTAAAACACATTTATATTTAACCTAATCTAGGAATACTTGTTTCTTATGATTTTTTTTAAATTATACTGCTAAAACATTTTATGCAATACAAAGCTAGTGAAAAATTTTTATAATTTTTTTTAAAATTGAGGTTCCGTTTGTTTTACGAAAAATGCGACATTTCTAGAAAATATTTTCCATAAAGTCATTATCCAAGAAAATAAAAAAATTTCTAACATTTGGTTGAAACTTGAAAATAAACTAGAAAATATTTTTCGATATTTGGTATATAAAATCTAATTTGATTTTACTTTGTGCATTCATTTTAATAATATTAATATTTTTTATTTATTAAATCGAATTTTTAATTATTTTTTTATTTTTCATTTATTTTTGGCCGATTGCCGGCCGCCATGGTCGGCGACCGACCATAGGAGAGGACCAGCTCGCTAGAGGTCGGCAAAGCTCGTTCTCGCCAGATCGGCGAAGGCTGGAGCCTCGCCGGGATTGGGCGAGCTCGAGGCTCGCCAGATCGGCGAGACTCGAGCCTCGCCCGAGGCTGGCGAGCTTGAGCTTCGCCGGCCTCCGGTGAGGTCGTCCCGCCCTAGTGGCCAGTTGCCATGGCCAACCACCGGCCGAAATAAAAAAAAAAAAAGAAAAAGAAAGAAGAGAAAATAAAAAATAAAATAAAATAAAAAATTAATTAAATTTCGATTTTTTTAAATATTTTTGTAAAGAGGGAGAGAGTGTATGGATGGGTTGGACATGGGTTCCAAACTCAACCCATTTAAACCCATTTATTTTTAAACTTTAAAATTTAAAACCCATTTAAAGTTAACTCTTTAAAATTAAAGTGACCTATATACGGCCCATTTAGTTTTAAATGGGTCATATATGGTTTTAAGACCCATTTTGACACCTCTAATGTATATATCTTTTTATATTGTAATTGCTTTGTATATTTAATGAGTGAATGATTTAATTAATCTCTTTTTCTTGTTTTTGGATACGGATTATCTTAATGAGTGGTAAATAGAGTTTGCAAGTTGAAGTGGAATGAATATATATGGTGAGGTTTTCAAATAATTATTATAGTTTATTTAAAACTATTATTAAATAATTAACTAAGTTTGTGGTTTCTTTTTATTTCAGGTGGTCAAAATTTGGAGAAACTTTTCATGGATGATTGAGAACTGAGGTTCTCTAATTGAGGTTTTATGTTACGTGTTTTGAATTTTTTATTGTTTATTTTATTTTCTGTGTTCATCTTTTATGAATTGCTGCTATTGACAAATGATGACTTTTGTTATTGCATTCATTTTCATTTTGCTTAACTAAAAATGAAATAAAAAAAAGAAAAACAAAAATGAAACAAAAATGGATAATGACACAAATGGTACCTAGGTCTCGGCCCAGTGTGTAATGTGGTGCATGAACTTTTAATTTATTTAATGTGATCCCTAAACCTAGGCCAATGTGCAATATGATCCCTGAATTAAAAATGCGATATCTAAACTTTTGGTACACGTTCAAACTAATCATTAAACTATATGAAAATGTATAATATTGTCTTTGAACATAAATTAATGAAAGGACAATACTGAACATTTTCATGAGTTCGAACAGGTACCAAAAGTACATGTATCGTATTGGACAAAATAAAAGTTAGGGACCACATTACATATTGAGCTAAAATTCGAGGACCGCATTGAACAAATCGAAAGTTCAGGAACCACATTGTATACCGGGCTAATGTTCAGGAACCATTCGTATCATTTTCCTAGATAAAAAATGAAGAAGAAATTGGCCGGTTCCTGAATGGACCCTAGGACATATTAACAGAGCAGGTTCTGGGTTCTAGTATATGAAGGGAAGTTTCTAGCATGGTAAATTTTCCGAACCGACCATAGAACCGCTCACCGTGTCCATGTCCAAAATCCGCAATTCACCGGTGGAAGGCATGATTGGAGCAAATTTCCTCGGACGGGGAGCGCGGGACCGCTGCGGGGCCCCTCCGCCTAAAGTCCTTAAAATGGACCAATCAAATGGCGAGACCACAGAAGTTACGATGGGGATGGGCCGATGTGATGAGCGCTCTCTTCCCGTGGAGAGAGGAGTCACGTTATCCGTTTCCGATTGGATAATTCAAATCCAACCTAATGAACTCAACCAGCTGGCCCCGCCACCTATTTCTACTCTTTTTATTTTATTTTTTTTAATTAAAAAAATAGTCCATCGGCCCCAGATTGCCCCCCTTTCTCCCTCTCGCCCCCGTGCCAAGGACGGCACGATCCAGGGGCACATCCGCAATTTCACCTTCCGCACCAGGAGACGTAGCGTGCAGCTGGAACTCCGGTACGTAAAAACATTAAAACTCCCATCTCCCCACTTGGGACCGCGTAATCTAACGAGAAAATGACACAAACAATTTTTAAATTTTAACTTAATATATAATTTAATTTTTAAAATTTTAATTCATTTGATATAATTCATGAACTTTAATTTAATAATCAATGTGATATCTGAATTTTCAATTTGTTCAATATGGTCCTTGAATTTTTGTTATATGTTCAATATAGTTCTTGAACTTTATAAAAATGTTCAATATAGTTTTTCTATTAATTCAAGTTCAGGGACTACATTGTATATTTTCATATAATTCATGAATTAAATTGAACATGTACCAAAAGTTCAGTGACCACATTGAATTAATTAAAAGTTCAGGGACCACATTGAACATTAGGTTAAGGTTCAAGGACCACATTGAACAAATTAAAAATTCAGGGATCAAATTACATATTAAGTCAAAGTTCAGGAATTGTTTTTGTTATTATCCCTAATCTAATCAAAACCACGTGGACTGAAGTTGGCATATGCAAAAGTAAGATTATTTTGCCACAAGTTGGCATTGAAAATAGAGAAATTCCGAGACAGGAAAAACGCACCGATGAAGTGCAACTTCTGGTTCGGACGTAAAAGAGAAAAAAATGGGGAATTAGCAAGATGCATATGCTTAAAATTCAGGGTCATAGAAAAGGAAAACGAAGCAGTCGGCGTGCTTGGTCGAGGCCATCTGTTCGAATCCCACTGATTGAGTGCTGACCCTGCTCTCAACCGGGCTGATGAAGACACTCGAGCTCGATCGGTTCGCGAGATTTGTAAAGTACATGGTTCCGCGATGGGCCAATACCCAAAAAAACCCCAAACTTTAGAGTTTGTCCCAAAAATACCCCAAAAATTTTTTTGTCTCATAAAAAACCCCAAATTTTTATTTTTGTCCCAAATTTACCAACGTTAACTTTCCATCAAATATAGAGGTGATATACTTGTTCCAGGCGAGCCGCCACGAATCCCTATTTGTCATACATCGCAATGACTTCATCTTGAGTCAACCTGGCTGCGAAACGAGTCATTACATTTCGATAAGAGTACAACACGCGCTGCTGTTTCTCGGCAAAAAGGAGTGATATCAGGACTCGAGATCTTCCAATTTAGAAGAATCCTGCTCGTTTGAGGGAGTCACCTGGACAATGTAGGTTTGCAAGTTGCTACTCGTTGATTAAGTCAGGGACGGCAGATCATTTGCAAGACATAGGTTATTATGGACATTGAAAAACAAGACAATTAGGCAGAGGAAATGAATGAAAGCCATAGTGTTCGTCTAGGATGCGGATTATATTGGCCATATTGGACGGAAAGTCAACAGTGATAAATTTGGGACAAAAGTAAAAGTTTGGGATTTTTTAGGAGATAAAAAAAGTTTTGGGGTATTTTTGAGATAGATCCTAAAATTTGGGATTTTTTTTGGGTATTGGGCCGTTCCGTGACTCTTCGGATGGCCGGGGTCCGCACGCTGTTTACCCTTTTTAGCCAAAATTAGGCCTAATTCCCTAAAAAACCCCAAACTTTACTCTTTGTCCCAATTATATCCTCAACTTTTTTTTGTCTCATAAAAAACCTCAAAGTTTTACTTTTGTCCCAAATCTACCCCGTTTACTATTCATCTAATTTTTTAATATTATTTTATATTATTTCGAATTTTTTTCTTTTTTCTTTTCTTTTCTTTTTTTTGGTTTCACCTTCAACCTCCGGCCGGTCGCCGGACCGGCGACCGGCCAGAGGCGGGGGCCGGCGAGGTCGGCCTCGCCGGCCGCTGGCGAGGCTCGGCCCCGCCGTTGCTGGGCGAGGCCGGCCCCGCCGGCAGCTGGCGAGGCTCGGCCCCGCCGGCAGCTGGCGAGGTCGGCCTCGCCGTTGCAGGGCGAGGCCGAGCCTCGCCTGCTGCCGGCGGGGCCGAGCCTCGCCCGATCTAGCGAGGCTCGGCCCCGCCGTTGCTGGGCGAGGCCGAGCCTCGCCGGCTGCCGGCAGGGCCAAGCCTCGCCAGATCTGGCGAGGCTCGGCCCCGCCGGCAGCTGGCGAGGTCGGCCTCGCCGTTGCTGGGCGAGGCCGAGCCTCGCCGGATCTGGCGAGGTCGGCCTCGCCGTTGCTGGGCGAGGCCGAGTCTCGCCGGCAGCTGGCGAGGTCGGCCTCGCCGTTGCTGGGCGAGGCCGAGTCTCACCGGCAGCTGGCGAGGTCGAGCCTCGCCGGCAGCTGGCGAGGTCGGCCTCGCCGTTGCAGGGCGAGGTCGAGCCTCGCCAGCGGCCGGCGGGGCCGAGCCTCGCCGTTGCAGGGCGAGGCCGAGCCTCGCCAGCTGCCGGCGGGGCCGAGCCTCGCCAGATCTGGCGAGGCTTGGCCCTGCCGGCAGCCGGCGAGGCTCGGCCTCGCCCAGCAACGGCGGGGCCGAGCCTCGCCAGATCGGGCGAGGCTCGGCCCCGCCGGCAGCAGGCGAGGCTCGGCCTCGCCCTGCAACGGCGAGGCCGACCTCGCCAGCTGCCGGCGGGGCCGAGCCTCGCCAGATCCGGCGAGGCTCGGCCTCGCCCAGCAACGGCGAGGCCGAGCCTCGCCAGCTGCCGGCGGGGCCGGCCTCGCCCAGCAACGGCGGGGCCGAGCCTCGCCAGCGGCCGGCGAGGCCGACCTCGCCGGCCCCCGCCTCTGGCCGGTCGCCGGACCGGCGACCGGCCGGAGGTTGAAGGTGAAACCAAAAAAAAGAAAAGAAAAGAAAAAAGAAAAAAATTCGAAATAATATAAAATAATATTAAAAAATTAGATGAATAGTAAACGGGGTAGATTTGGGACAAAAGTAAAACTTTGAGGTTTTTTATGAGACAAAAAAAGTTGGGGATATAATTGGGACAAAGAGTAAAGTTTGGGGTTTTTTAGGGAATTAGGCCGCCAAAATTATGGAATGAGGAAAAAAGAAGAAGAAGAAACAAACAGGCTTTTCATCTATATAAGTTAAAAAGAAAATCAAAGCACCTGCTGTTCTCGCACCCCCCCCGCGCGCGCGCGCTCTCCACGTCAGCGCCCCTCACAGCTGTAACGGGCGAGTGGCAAAACCGCGAATAAAGCGACGACCAGGGGCACACGCTGCCATCGCTCAAATAGCAATAATAATAATAAAAAAAAGTAAAAATAAAAAACTTTCTTCCCCCTACTTGGAAGATGAAGAAGATCCAACCAAAAACCAAAGCGACGACTACTCGGGAGAAGGAAGAAGAAGACGCAGCACTCCCTTCCCACATCCCCCAACAACAACGCCACCCAAAAAAAAAAAAAAAGAGAGAGGGAGAGAAAATTCGCAGCCAGCAAAGCGAAGCGCTTCTATAGAGAGAGAAACCTGCATTCCTCTAGAGAGAGAGAGAGAGAGGGGGACGCCTCGTTCCGGCGGGTTCTAGAGAGAGAGAGAGAGAGAGTGTCGGAGGAGAGAGAGAGAGAGAGAGAGAAGCATTTCGCTCGCCGCGCAGGGCTCCGTCAATGGCGGAGGAGGAGAGGAAGGAGAAGGTGGAGGCGGAGGAGGAGGAGGAGGCGGAGGAGGCGGAGGCGGAGGCGAAGGCGGAGGAGAAGGAGGAGCCGTCGTCGTCGGAGGCGGCGGCGGCGCCGGAGCAGGAGCAGGAGGAGACGGAGGGGGAGGAGAGCGTGAAGCTGTTCGTCGGCCAGGTCCCGAAGAGCATGACCGAGGCCGACCTCCTCGCCCTGTTCCAGGAGGTCGCCCTCGTGGACGAGGTCAACGTCATCAAGGACAAGGCCACGCGGGCCTCCCGCGGTTGGTCCCTCTTCCCGCATTCCCCCTCCCCATTCTTTTCTCTCCTTCTTCTTCCCTTCGTTTGGATCTGTGGAGCGGCGGGATTCGCGCCGCTTCGTTCGGCGCGCCGTCCAGATTTGGAAAGTCTCGGCGCGTCCGGCGGTGTTTCCGTGCCCTAATTCGTGCGGTTTTCTTTTTTTTTTTTTTCTGGCGGTGAAGGTTGTTGCTTCGTGATATGCCCGTCGAGGCAGGAGGCCGACAAGGCGATCGGCGCGTGCCACAACAAGCGGACGTTGCCGGGGGTTAGTGTTTCTGGTCTTTGCCTTGCCTTGATCCGTCTGATTGTCGGAGTGATTGTGTTCCGCATTGCGGGTCGTTTCTTGTCGGCGGCGGGTCCGAGTGCCGAAATGGCGATCCCCGACCTAGTTAGGAATGTGATGGTCTCCCAGATCATCTTTTCTAAGCGTGTGGTTCAGTTCATTAGTTTTCTGCATGCTTTTTCCTGTGGGCATGTGGGCTAACTGTCTTCTGGAGGCTTTCTGCAACAAGCTGCTTTCCGTTCTGGGAAGAGCTATTGATTATGTGTGACTCTTTACTGTGTGCTGACTTTGGTCTCGCACATGGGATAGTGATGCCATCACCACATTGCACCAGTTTCCCCAGATTTATGAATTTAAAGATGGGTCACAGCAGCAGTAAGTGCATGCTGCGTGAGGGGAGGGAAGTTGATACATGGGAAGTCTTCTCTTCAATGGAAGAAATGAATTTCGGTCGAATTAACTCCTAGCGTTAGGCCGATCAATTAGTTCTTACATGAATGGTATTTAATTAGTTTTTTGTTTTTTACCCATTTGACTGGTAAGTAGTGACTAGTAAGTATGTGCAGTTTGTATTGTCGTGTAAAGAAAATGCTGCCATGACAAATTCGGAGATAAAACCTTCAACGACTTGACAATCAGGACAAAACAAATTTGAATACGATTTTGTTTCTGAGTATATTCATATCAATTAGCGCCTTGCCTCACTGATTGTTTGGGATTTAACGTTAAGATTTGTATGGCACTTGGACATCACTTTTGGTGTATACTACCAACGGCGTCGTGTATTCAAATTCTCGGGGAGTCATTCATTTTTATTTGAGTTGTTTGCTAGATTCCCCATCTGATTGTAATTTCTTCATTTCTCGTTCCCCTTTTCCTTAGTCAGATTTAATCTTGGAATCTTGTTCTTGTTACTCCACGTTCTGATTGGTAAGGTTCTTATGGGTTTGAGTTGTTGGAACATAGTATTTTCTTTAGAATGATTGATCTTTTTGATTTCTTTTATAATTCTCTTATCTCATCATCTGATGCATGCAGAATTAGAAAATTTAAATCATCAAATTTTTTCTTTTTTGTTCTTTTTTATCACAGCCATATCTTCTTGCAAAACTACGATGCATTGTTTATCCATATTATATGCTGCAGAAATAATAGAAAAAAAAGAGTGAAGTATAGTCAGTGGCGGATGCAGGAATTCGGAAGAGGGGGGCAAGCGAGTTTACTTAACACTAAGTTAAAAAATCTAATATTCATTTCGCCACATTTTATGTCTAAAAATGGGATAATTTCATTTTTAGTCCATTGACTTACGTGAATTATGCCATCTAATCCTTTAATTCTTAATCTGTGCAATCGAGTCTCGTAACTCTAGTCTAGTGTTGAATGTATTCCTCCGGCGACCGGAGACTGGAAATTTCGATCAGATTAATGATGTGTTGATTTTCCTTGGTTTTCGTAGCTTATTGCTTTATCAATTTGTTTGTTTGCCCTTTTAAAATCAAACCATTCCAAAATTTTGAAATTGACAAGTTGAAAAAAGGAAGGGGGGAGGGGATGGGGGAAGTGAATAAACATTTACTTCAAAACTTGCGTGAACCATGTTTAATAAGGCACCGTATTGTTTTAGATTATTAAAAAGCGTTGTGCATGTATTGCACTCTGAGAGCGGAGATATTTATTTATTACATGCTATCATTGGGGTCAGGTTTTGTGTTCAAATGCCAAATCCTGTGACAAATACATTTGGAGACGAGTTGGATATTGGAACAATACCCATAGAGGACACACGTTTGAGTCTTAAGTAACATAGGATGCCTTTTATCCTTGGACTTCTTATTTGATATCCTTATGCAATGGCATTGTAGCTTGTTATGTATTAGTTCCTAGGGATGTTATCTTAACTCTGACCGAAAAAGTTATCTTGGAATGCAGGCATCTAGTCCACTGCAAGTGAAGTATGCAGATGGAGAGTTAGAACGGCTAGGTAAATGCATATGCGATTCTTCGGTCCTGTTCTTTTTTTATGCTTAGGCAATTTGTTGAATTGCTTCCAGAGTTAATGGACAGTTATAGTTCGTCTCACAATGTATAATCACAGCCTGCTTGAGGTTGTTGCATCATATTCATAATAAAATGCTTTGAATGATCAGTTTTTGACTGCAATTCTGAACCAGAACACAAACTCTTTGTTGGCATGCTTCCGAAGAATGTCTCCGAAGATGAAGTAGCTGCTGTATTTTCAAAATATGGAACTATAAAGGACTTGCATATATTAAGAGGTTCTCAAAAAACCAGTAAAGGTACTTCTTTCTTTTATGTTATATTGGACTGTAATCGGGCGTAATTGGTGTCTATTTCTCTCCCAGTCTTTAAGAAGTTGTTACCAATGGTGCTAATCTATGTTTGTTGAGGAAAACTCACTGGCCTGCTTTTTACATTGGCCATGCAGGTTGTGCTTTTATAAAATATGAGACGAAGGAACAAGCACTTGCAGCCCTAGATGCCCTGAATGGAAAGCATAAAATGGAGGTTTGTCTTTCCTTTCAACTTTTGGAAGAAATCTGGATGTCTATCTACTCACAACATGTCTTGTCATATTGGTGTCGTGTGGTCTGCTGCTCAATGTTTGCTGGAAGTAATGGAATAGAGTCACCAGACTCGATCTAGATTGACGAAAGTGATGCTTTGAGTCATTGATTAGCCCAAGAGATTTGGATTGTCGCATCACTCTACAAATGAAATCATTTTTCATATCACTTATGTTTTGACCACAGTAGCCACGTTCTTCTCAGATCTTGGGCGCGTTTTTCACCCGTGGCAACTCCTTCTAATATCCCCCTTCCTTCACCTGTGGCAACTCCTCCACTTTGTTCCTGGAGTAATAGGATTCTGATTTTTGCCTTGTCTTCTGTGATTTGACGGGCATTTTCGACCTCGATCAGGTCAATGCATAGCTGATAAAATACAGCTGGATGCAGTGCTGTTACAATCTCTATGCGAACTAACAGAGCTAAAGTGCAAAAATGAAATAACTGCAACATCATTTGTTTCGTTTCTTTTGGAACTCCAATATATTTTGCTGATGAGTGAGGGCAGAATATAAATGACTGATGACATTTGCTGCAATGGCAATGCTGAACTGGCAAGAGAATGTTTATAGCCAGGTTTTCATGATTGTAAGCATGAGACTCACTTTTTGGAATCAGTTTATGTGATGCTAGCTGGACTAATCTCACTCTGATGGGAATGCTATATGATATGTCATACATTTTCTTTGGGGTTCTTTTTGCTTATTTGGGCAAAGGCTGATTTCTGGCACAAGCAATGTGTTCAATGCATCTCTTTTTTTTGGTTGAGAAATAATTTAAATCCAATCCATTGTAAAAATAGTATACCTGGGTAGGACTCTGGCCAAAAACATCAGGATGTAAAGGAATTGATAGGAAATAAAATCAGACTGATATTTGTACCAGCCAAAGAGAACCACCTTCTGTTAAACATTACTTTCTTCCTAGCCTAGAAGCTGAAGATTTGTCAGCTTTATCTTCTTTTTTCCGTTATCTTTAACTTTAGTAGGTCTTTGCTATAGAGTACTGTTACTTGAGGTTGCACTTTGCAAATTGAAGACTTGTATGCCCAACTATATCCGTCTTCCTTCATATCCATGGATGATCTGTGCTAAATTTGCATTAGAATGGGGAGATAATTAACGAGCTGTTGACATCTCTTTCTTGCTTTTCTAGGGTTCAAGTGTTCCTCTTGTTGTCAAATGGGCAGATACTGAAAAGGAAAGGCAAGCTCGAAGAGCTCAGAAAGCTCAATTTCAGAATGCTACTAATATACAAAATACTGATTCGCAACATCCATCGTTGTTTGGGGCCCTACCTATGGGTTACATGCCTCCATATAATGGATATGGCTATCAGGTTGGTTTTGGAACCTATTTTCCTCCCAATGCATATTTTGCTAACTATGCTGTGTGCAGGCTTGGGTTTCCACCGTATTAGCACCTTTCATGTGGTCGCTTCTCTGTTCCTACTGAAAGTTTGTTCACCATGCTTAGACACCATCATGAGTAGTTTAAGCATTTTTTTCTCCTTGTAATTTCTAAACCTTTTCATTGAAACTTTGTTTTCCGTTGCCTTGTTGAAAGCCAGTAATTTGTGGAGATTTTATCTAGGTCATTATCATACCTATGACCAGACATCTATCCACCCCTTGCCACTGTCATATGTGCCATGAGTCCAACTCATATTTGGATTGATATCTTATGCCTACTTTTTCCATCTACTTTATGATCTCGTGGGTGATGATTGTGATCGTGATCTCATTCTCATAGGCTTCTGGAACTTATGGGCTCATGCAATACCAATTGCCACCGTTGCAGAATCAATTCCATAACATGATTCCTCCTGCAAACCGGGGAAACACTTTGCGTGCAGTTTCACCTGAAGTACCTGCTAGAAATTATGCATTGCCTCCTGCAAGTTATATGAGTTCTCCATATCATGCAGTGCACGGTGTTCAGTATCCTCTTGCATATCCTGGAGGAATGATGAGTCACCGACCTTTAAGTGGTTCTCCAGTTGCCGCTGGTCCTGTGTCTCTGGATGGTGACTCTGCATCATCTTCAGTTGCCAGTCCTAGTAGTGGGGGTCAAGTTGAAGGTTCTCATCCAAATTTGTTACCTTTCTGCTTTTGCTTGCTATTTTTAATGGTATTGTGCAGGCAATTTAATTCTTCTTCACCTCTTTCGTTATGTAGGACCACCTGGTGCTAATTTATTCATTTATCATATACCACAAGAATTTGGTGATCAAGAGCTTGCCAATGCTTTTAAGGCATTTGGTAGGGTTTTGAGTGCTAAAGTATATGTTGATAAAGCAACCGGTGTTAGCAAATGTTTTGGTAAGACTACTCGGAATATCTCTGAGATGGATTCTTTATCAAGGGTTTGCAAATTTGATCTTGCTATTTTATTTTCAGGTTTTGTTAGTTATGACTCGCCTGAAGCTGCCCAATCTGCTATTAGTACAATGAATGGACGTCAATTAGGTGGTAAGAAATTGAAAGTTCAGCTCAAGAGAGACAATAGACAAAGTAAACCTTATTGACATAAGGTGAGTCATTCAAGGAAGCTGAATATATCTCCTTTATGTGCACACGCTCCAACCTAGATAACACGGGGTTCTCTGCAGTACAGATCTGTGGGATGGATTGGAATAATCTTCATCCCATACGGTTCTCCGTCCTACTTGTAATTGTCTGGCGGGATTAGACTACAAACTTGTAATTCATGGTGCATGTCCTGTGCCAACATGATTTGTAACCTTGTATCATGGAAGCTCATTTAGACATTAATGATTGATTTGTTGATTTATCCCTTGACTTTTAGTTGTATAGTTCAATGAAACATCTGTTACCATTGACTTTCTTTCCAACTCTCTGATGGTCTTTCCTTTTTGGTCCCTTGCAACTTTTGCTATGTTCTTTGTCGCTAATATGCGTTAAGCAGTAATGTTGCGTCTGGAGTTTATTGGACAACAAGTTATCTCCTGGCATTTGCGGTGCTTGAAAATCCATTCTCACTGTCCTGCGAACTTACTCTCTTTTGGGCAATATTTAGTATGGTATCGAGTTACACAGTGTGCTTGCCGTCTTCAACTTTGAAGGAAGACAGGTATTGCTGCTGACCTACTAGTTTTTCAGGTATGCTCTTCTCAGTGAAGTGGTCATTTTGTACTTGACTACGTTGGCAATTGCTTATCAGCATGTTATATGACTAAGCACCACTTCCAGTTAAGATTAGAACTTCATCAGGAACCTGTTTCTTTGGGTTTCTTCTCGCCCTTCATTATTAACTTTTACTCAGTGATGGAGGATGTTTTTCGTGGAATCTGATTGTTTAAAATGCTTGTTTTACATTGACATACTAACCATTTTCTTAGTGCAAGTGCACTTATTTAAGCTGTTGGAAGTGCTTATGCCATACCCAGGACAAGTTTTATATGGTTTCTTATTCAGGTACGTTGGTTATCTTTTAGTAGAATGATCGATCTTCCCTGTGTGCTTATTTTAATTGTATATCAACCTGCAGGACTGTTGCTGCGATGGTCAAGGGAATGGAAATCTGATCTTAGGTTTTGATTGTTCCATTTACTGATTCCGGTTCATCCGGTAAAACTAGGTTTCGAGAAAGAGAGGATTTGATGAGAATAATCATGTACACTAGTTTTCCTGAGGCGATAAAGTAGACAGTGAGTGGAATTTGCATCTTTTGTTAGTCTGCTAAGTTCCTTGCGGGGTTACAATTATGGGAACCTTGTCAGCCTTATTCAGTTTGTGTTTTTGTAAGTTTCAACTTCATATCGTTGAGAGGACACTGCTTGCTGCTTTAGAATTCTAGATGAACAAAGGCTGATGTTAACTTAGATTTCTTATTACTTTTTACAGGGGAATTTGACCTCTTATTAGTGGCCATTTAGCGGAGAATTTCTGAAAATTTGGATGGAATCGATCCTTCACATGTTAGCTGCAGATGTTTGATATCGGCATTTCTAGTTATGGATGTGAAATGGCTCTCCATGTCTATTGAAGTGGCAACCGCCGACCGTTGAATCATTTGTTTATATATGATTGTTAGTTTTCCATTTCTAGTTAGGTATGTTCTCAAATTCTACTTCTTGAGTGGTCTAAAAACAGTATGTATGGGAAACCCAAGCTACAAGATCAGCCTGTTGGATATCGTTAAATCCTGGAAGATCATATATGCAAATGAACCTGAAGTCATGAGCCCTCCGATATAATCGAGGTCTAGGACTTGAAGGTGAAGTTTAACTCCAGTCTAGTACCGTTCTTTTTCCGGTCTTTTTGCTAGAATATTTTGTTTTGATTTTGCTGTGCAATCAGCTATCCGTTTTGTTATGCTTTGGGTACTGATCTTTTCATGAATAGCTTGAGATACATACTCCTGGATGTGCATTGTTTTCTTTTTTGGTATTTCCTTGCTGCAAAGGCCCTTTCTTTTCTTTTCTTTGCGTTTGGTTAAATTTTTGGGTTCACCATTGCATTGCAGCCATGGCTCAGCACAAATTGGAACGGAGTGCGATAGAAAGGAAACTTGGATCAACTCCCTGGTCCCCACCCGAAGAAGATTTAGAAGGAGGGTCGACAAGATTGTTCTCATGGCGTGTCCAACCTCACTTAATTTGCGAGAGATCTCTTTCTGGTTTTGGGAGTTGAAGCACCGTTGCACGTTATGCCTTTCCTGTCTGAGATTTCATGTGGGATGTGATAGTGTGAGAAAGTCAACGTGAGCGTCACAGCTCGAAGGGGTCCATTTTTTTGTCGAAACGAGATGTCATATTGCTTCGACAGATGTCTGTCGCCTTTGGTTTTGCTAGCAGTCCTCAAGCACAAGTGATCAATTTTCGTCCACAAATTAGAAAACTTAAATCAATGTATTGGTACTAAGAGGAGGTAGGCTAAGAGGATCATTTCTCCGTTTTGGACAAGGACTATGTATGTGTAATGAACGTTTGGACTAGCTGAGGCCATGCACCGCGTGTGCAATTCTGTTCTATTTATTATGTCATTGGGTAAAAATATTTTACTTGTTTGAGTTACCCATTTACAGCTTTACCTTTTCACCTTGCTGGGTCCGTGAGCTATATTTATGGATCGTGCGGTGGGAGTCTTTGGGATATTACAAACCGTTCCGCTTCAACAATCGACTACCTTGTCGGTGTTCGGCTCTGTATAGTCAACGATATTCCTCCTATTCGATAGGTCATCATGTCCATTTTTGCTCCCTCTGCTGTTCTGGAAGCTCGCCGGGAGCGGCACCTTATCCAGGCCCTCTCGACATGGCGATTATTCCCCACTCTCGTTCGATCAGGTACTGATTTTAGTGATTTTGCTTTGATACCATCTGTAACGGCTCGATTTTTTTCGTGCCGGCCAAGCCTTCAAATCGGGGGCATCGGCTGTTCAGTACCACATGGGGATTCGAAGGGGTGTCACGGAACAATTATTGGTAGAGGGCTGCTTGTGAAGTAGTAGTTACTTGCCCAATGGGCCAAGCAACGATTAAATAAATAATAAAGGAAATCGGGACAACACATGGAAACGGTGGGCTTCTCTTCTAGAAGGATGAAAAAAGAGAAATGCGATCTCGAACGAACGGGCAGGATTTGCCCAGGAATGGGAAAATCCGGCATCTTTCGGACACAGACGGGGTCGACCGTCGCACGTTCCGGCAATCATTATGGCCGAAAAAAGCAAAATCATCCAAGCAAATCCAGAGATTGGTTGGGGGGCCTACCCTAATTTCCGTGCACGTTTATTATTACACCTTTGGATCTTGGAAACGTTCTTTGAATCTTGATAGCTCCCACAGCTTCACTTCAACCAAGCATAGACATTTTTATCTCCCTAATCTTTTTTTTTCACACACCAAAACAAAAAAGGGCGGGTACCCGGAACTTTCAACTGGGTGAAACTAACCTCTGCACCTTCCATTCGAATAGTCTCCGTTCATCTTTCTGGGAATATTAAATGACGTTAGTTTCGTAACGTTCTGATGATGGGAAGTTGAATAGATGGATTACTTTCTCCACATGTATTTTACATAGGCTGATGCAGCAGCCTAAATATAAATTGGTTACTCGCGATACAGGTTTAGATGATCGCCCTCCAAAATCAGGCCTGTACGAAAGGAATTCGAAAAGAAAGAGCGGGAGAAACAACAAGACCATATATATAAAGGTGAAGAATCGAATCTCATATTTGGAGCCATGGCTAGTCTTTTATCTCGCATAAGCCTAGGTGTTTTGCTTTAGTGTATGAGAGGACCGTTCTCTTCTTTGCTCACACCGTCGACTTTAGTTCCAATCTATCGTAGGATTGGATGGCAACGCCAGCATCCTATTCACATGTCAGATCCACGGTGCACGTCCTCATCACCTACAATAGTGCCCCCTATCTGCTGCTGCCGGCGAGAAATCAGTCAGAGAAAAAAGGGAAAGTTTTAGAGAAGACAGAAGAAAAGGGTAGATCAGAGTCAACAGGTCAATCGGGAGTGGCTCCAAGATTAGACAAGAAAAAGAAGCATGCGATCGGAAAGTTCCGGAAATGGTGCGTTTTTGGAATTGCTGATCAGTCAAATGGAGGGTCGATATGGGAAAATTTTAGGACTTTGCATGACAGGTGTTGGGAAAAGGACAAAAGAGTGGGGGGCCAAAAAGGGCAAAAAGTAAAAACATCCTAATCTCCTCGGGTGGAGAAGGCTGGGGTCACGTCTCATCAGTAATTATTTTGCCCTCTTCTCTTCTGGAAGACTTTGGCTTGTGGCTTCGTGCGGTGAAATGCTTTCCACGTACGCATTGGTCACCAGCAGTCGGATTTCATCTAGAAGGTTGGTGGGGCTCGACCTGCTATGGTCCGTCTCTTTCCTCCAAAATCCGATTCCACGGAATTACGAAAGAAATTGTTTCTTAAACCCTCGAGCTGGTGATTGCCGGGGGCTCGATTTGGACGGGGACGGATTCTGCGTTCGGGATGGATTCTGTATTCGAATTACACGGTGTTCTCATTCGAAGTCCGTGCCGGTCATTTCATGGGTCGAGTTTGTCTTGCCCAATTTATGTCAGTCTGTGTAGATAAATCGAGTTAGAAATTCATATTCCTTTTGTCCCATGCAAATTCAACAATTTATAAATGTTTTACAGAGTTTGATCTTTTCGTCGTCAAGGAACGTATTTAGGCATAGATTATTTGTTACCGAGAATATTTTTTTTGATTGACGTACTTCTATAAGTGATGTAAATGGTCCTAATTACGAAAATCTTTTCTAAAATGGGTGGCTTTTCCTGAAAAGAATGGGAGCCTAGAGTTGGTAGTTTATACTTTGCATTGTAGACCGCCCACGTAATACAAAGTGTGAAACAAGGAATAAAAGACGGGCCACGTTTTATACGCACGCAAAATTCCTGGTTGACACGATAAATGCAGACTCCCATGCGACGAAGGCCAGACTTTCCCGAGTAAAACTTGCCCACGAGACCACTTTCAAAGGAGAGAGAGAGATAGAGATAGGGTCGGGATTTGGGAAAGAGAAACAGCGCAGCAAAATGGAGAGAAAGAACATGGTCATCGACGCTTCACCTTTCTTGCTCATCGAAGCCACCGGTGATTCGGAGGCCGACTCCGATCCGGCCATAATGCGCGATCCTGGCCTTGCTAGTAGCACGGCATACGACGACTGCGGCGGCGGCGACGGCGACGACGAGGATGCGGAATCTTGTAGCAGCGAGTGGCCTTCTCACGAGTCCTTTGATAGCCATGATGTTCAGGATTTAGGTTGCGGCGGCACCGTGGACGAGATCGATCGATGGCGGGGGATGCGACCACCCGAAACAGGGAAAAATGAACGTGTGGAGCAGCAACGGTGGCCGGAAGCCGAGGAGCCGTGTGTCTCAGAGGAAATCAATAGTTTCGACGACGACGAGGAGATCAACATGAAGCCTAGCGGAATTTTGTCAAGCGAAGTGCATCTGAGTGAGATAGAGAAGAGTAGGTTGTTTTGGGAGGCTTGCCTGGCATCATAACTTCGATTTACCCATTTTTCCCCTGACTGTCTTCTGGTGTTTGATGTTCATATTTTTGTTCAGTACGGTTTGATTGTCTCATAGTTTTTATAGCTTGGAATTGTGCATAGGGACCATATAGAAACTTTTTCTAACGCTATAATAGCTTTCCTTGCTGGAAAATACGCATAGTTGAGAGCTCTTGATGTGGCCTATTCTGTTTAATCTTCCTTTAACGCTTAGCAGTTCGTTTTTTCATCTTCCTGCTAAGCAAGCGAGACAGAAAGAAGGTGGATTATGCTCAATTGTTTCACAAATTTTGCATATGAGTCAAGTTTGGCGAATCGAACAAACGAAACTGCTGCAAATTATTGAAGCCCTCACAACAAAGATGAAACCCGGTTGCAACTTCTCCAACGTTCTCAACAACTGCAACGACGTAGGAATCAGAGCACATTCCCTTTATTCGTTAATCACCACAACCTTAAACAACAACAACAGCAAAATTAGCAACAACTGAGGCATCGCTTCACGACACGCTCAACCCTTATTGATTCTTGAAGACGGCTTCCTTGAGCATGAGGACTTAGTTGACCTTACTGCAGACCTTCCTGATCTCCCCGGATTTCCCGGTGAGGACGCCAATCGCCCCCATCTTCTTGATCGACTCCCTGAAATCTTCAAAGAACTCATCAGAGTTGAGCATCTCCCGCGTGATCTCGGCCGAGGTGGGGTTCGTGAGCAGTGCGGCGTCGGATTCGAAGAGGCCTCTGTGCTGTTGGAGGATGACGTAGTAGTTATTGTTGAAAGTGAGAGGGGTGAGTGGCTCCATCGGCACGAAGGTGGTGTTGTCGGTTAGGTTTTTGCACTGGCTCTTCAATTGGGTAGCGTAGGTGGCGTTCAAGGACGGGTCTTGGTCGCCTTTTCCAGAGAAGTTGTAGAGCCTTACGCTGAAGGCGTTGCAGTGCCCTACTCCGATTGCATGTGCACCTTGAAACACCACACAGAGAATATTATTTTTCATCCGGAACAAACAAACAAGAGAGCATACGATTGATATGCACATGGTTAGCCTGTTTTCTGGACAATTTAAGTTCTCGTGATAAGTCATCGGCTTTCTAACGTAGCAGTAGAGTCGGTTCATCAGCTCCGATGTGAGGTTCTCTCTTTTCTTGTTATCGTGTCGTGCTTCTCCGACCTGGTTGTCGATTTGATGCGGCTACTTGCTTACAGCTATTGTGATCTGTGTGTGAAGCCCGACTTTCCCGTTCGAACTGGAATTTTTTTGAGAGCAATATCTTTCATGAGTGCTAGTAAGGAGATTATGTTACCTGATAAAACAACGAGGTCGCGCACGTCTAGGCCTTTTTTGGCGAAATTCTGTTCAAGTGCGGTGAAGTTGAGGAAAGGGGATGGGATGTTGGTCGAGACCTCGGAGGCTAGAGACACCGTGCCGTCTCTTCTTCCGGTGAGCACGTCCCACATTGGCTTTTTGAACTGCAAAAAAATCAAAGAAGATAATGAAAAGAAAAGCGAGCTAATTTCATCTACTTTATTACGAGGCGAAGTCTAATGAGATTAGTGTGACGTATATGTGATAAGGACTTTACATGACTAAGAAAAATGTAACTTTTCGATGTCGAGATGCATTCGTTATAATGCGACGGATTTATGCTCACCGGACATGCGCAACGTTATGGTATGGGTGCATGTATGTATGTCAGGTACTACGATTAGGATCCTCTCAATTTAGTCCATAACTCGACCTTGTCTATTTACTATAGATTAACGAAATGCCCCACTTCTTTGGAACATCAAACACAAAACCATGAGTCCCCAAAATGTCCTTCTCTCTCTCTGCCGCAGCTCCGCGCCATGCTCTCTGCCTCACCATTTTTATTGCTTGCTACTTGACACGGCCATCGTCGCGTTGCCATCCATCTCTCTCACCGATCTCTATCTTGGCTTTTCCTTGCTTCGCGGTACATTTGAGGTTGCAAGCTCCTATGTAGAGGAAGTTGCTTGCCTCAAGCGACCTCTGATTCACGATAGCTTATGGCTAGCAGCCTCACGTTCCACACTCTGAGAGATAGAGAGAGATGTTGTAGTTGAGGAGGGGGAGGGGGAGGGGTGGTGCCGGCTGAGGTGGAGGGTCGTGGAGGCAACGGAGTGGCACCACTGGTGGCACCAACGCCATGGTGGATGGCGTGGTCAGAGGTTGCTCGGTGTAAAATCAGATAAAAGAAAGAGAGAGAGAGAAGATGGGGAAAGCAAGTTTTGGCCATTGGATCTCTTGCTTGCCTTGTGTCAGGATCTCATATATGTAACTGGGAGATGGTTCACTTATGAGTTAATCACCGGAGATGATCCAGATCCCAGACTGAATAGTAAGATCGATCCTTGTATCGATATGCATATATGTTCATTATATATACCACGTGTTCATATATACCTAACATTGTCAATTCCTACATATCCTTCCAGATTCGATCTCGCACATGTCTCATGCTAATTAGAGAATAAGAATCAGTCTTTGCTCATTTCTTCACGTTTTTGCACTTACTTGGAATGAAACCGCGTCCCTTGCAGCCAGAGCCAAAATGTCTGCGCAGGATACGATGCCCGGGCACTTCTTCTCGACCGCCGATTTGATAGTGTCGATAACATCAAAGCTCGCCAACGTTAGGTTCGGGGTTGCATCCTTCTCCGCCGTAGAATTCTTAGTCGAGTTCAGCAAGACCGAGCCTTCACATCCCTGGAAATTGCATGGGAACGATGAAATTCCATTATTCATTTACCTTCCTCAATTCATTCTATGCCATCGCACGAATTAAGAGTAATTAACAGTTAAGCTTACCCTAACAAAGCAATCATGGAAATGCATCCTCAACATCCTCGGAGGCAGTAGGGGGTTCGCCGCGACAAGGCTCCACGTCACGTTCTTCACAATCTCCTCCGCCATAGGACAGCTTTCGTGGTAGAAGTTCGGCCTCAGACCATGCCCTACTCCATGACAATCTCCGAATAACGCAAGAAACCCCAGAACACACCCCAAAATCAAGGTGTATCGACCACTTGGCGTCGCCATCATCATCCTTTCCTTCTCTTTTTCCCAGTCACTCTCTCAAAGAAAATGAGGAGCAAAACCCTAATATGATGAGAGCCTTGCTGTTAGTGTCTTGCATGCTATGAAGTCTCCCGGGCAAGCTCTTCCTTTATATATTACTGATCTTGTCAGTGCCACTAGTTTGATATATCTTGGACAGATCGTGGGAAGCACGAGGAGAGATGACAAGCTTATGACTAATAATTGGCCGACGAAGGTGGAGATTAATGCATGCAGAGATGAGTTGACCCATTATTTGTTAATTCATTCCATTCCCCCGCCATTATCTTCATTTGGAGTATAATATTAGGGCAGAGAATTGATCCGTTGGAGGTGAACATGTGATGCTGTACGAGGGGCATTTTTTTTCCCGCTTAGGTCGGATTTGACATCGTGGGATTTCCCTTCCAAGGGAATTCAGATGTAGCCTCCACCAGAAAGTAACACAAAAAATGCCATAGACTCATATAGTCCTTGACCGGCGAACATCGCAAAAAGCCTTGCACGTTATTTGCATAATACGGCGAAATATAGGAAAATGAAACCACTTTCTTGAAAGCAAGTTCCTTTGAAACAAATAAAGTCTTACTGTTTACATCGCCGATATTTAGTTTTGATAAGTTAATTGATATAAAAAAAGTTAGTAACTCGCTATTATATCGACCATCGTAAATCATTGATACCGTAAATTACATCGAAATCCGTGATCGGCGGGTTACTAGTTGCAGGGTTTACTAACGGGATCCAGATTTTACTACTAGAGTTACATGTTTACGCTATGTAGTGGTGCACTGTTCCGTTTTTCCCTCTCCGGTTTAGGTGGACAGCCTGGCAAATAATTCTGTGGGACATATTCTTTGATTCAGAGATGTCCATAAAAAAAGAAAAAAATTCCAAAGCTAGCTTCACCAGAATCACCTTCAGACACCTTCAGACTTGGAGGACCTCTCATTTCTTAGGATCGATCTTGGGAAGCAATAAGATAGATTGCAAAAGATATGATCATCAATGGACCGACAACGGTGGAGACAAACGCATGCGGAGATTAAGCTTAGATAGACCTGCATAAGGTTGCCTCTAGTTTGTTTGATTCGTTCCAATCATTATTGACCTCACTTTAAGAGCAAGATATGAGGGCGGAGGATCTGTTCTTCAATTAGTTTGTTTTTGGGTTTGGTCAGATTTGAAATTGTGAGACTTCCCTGCCAAAGGAAAGAAGATGTAGCCTCCACCAGAGGGCAATAAGAACTTTTCGTACGCGCGCAACATATCGACAGCATCGAAAATCGCATAGACTTGTGTAGTCCTAGACCGGCGAATGTGGCCGTGGAATCAAACATAAAACAAGAAAATGTATAGTGGTCTTCACGTCTCTTTTAGTGAGTTGCACGGCGGGGTTTCATATTGTTTCTAAAAAAAAATCGATTTTCCGCTTTATCTCTTGAGACCTAATAATATACTTAATATGAGGAGTTAAACCCGTGGGGCTCCGAAATTTGTGGGAGGTGATTCTTGGGGGGAAAATTACCAAAAAAGTCCAAAAAACTTATTGCATTTATGTCAATTCAGTCCTAAACATTTCAATTGTGTCACTTGAGTCATAAACCTTTTCACATTTTGCTAATTGAGTCTATCCAATCAATTTTGATCAGAAATTACTAACATGGACACCGATCGTCCTGCGTGGCACGGCTGGCGACAACGTGATAATTTTTACAATTTTTTTTAAATTCAAAATTTTAATTATTTTTTTATTTTCTTTTTCCCCTTCTTCCTCCACCGGTTGCCATGGCCAGTGATGGCTAGAGGCAAGGGCCGACAAGGCTCCACCTTGCTAGCTTTGGGCGAGGCTCAACCTTGTCGGAACTGGTGAGGTGGAGCCTTGCCGGCCTTTGGTGAGACTTGCCATCGCCAGCCTAGGTCGGCCCATGCCAGATCCAGCGGGGTTGCCTTGCCGGCTATTGTGATTGACAGAGGAAGAAGGAAAAAGAAAAAGAAAAAGAAACAAAGAAAATTTAATATTTGATTTTTTTAAATTACAAAAATTATTCACATTAGCGCCGGCCGTGCCACTTAGAACGACGGGTGTCCATATTAGCAATTTCCAGCCAAAATTGACCGGATGGACTCAATTGGCAAGCCATGAAAAGATTTAATACTCAATTGACACAATTGAAAAGTTTAGGGGTACTAGTGCAATAGATTTAGAATTTTTTTTTGTAATTTTCCCAATTCTTTGGGTACGTGGAACTGAACAATGTAGTCCTTATTTCCTTACCGAAAAAAAAACAATGTAGTCCTTATTTCACGTTACTTAGATCTGTGGATTGCTTCGTTGAGGATGTCAATTAAAGTGAACACAAACACTCCATCAATCACCTGATGATGAGTTCGTCACCTTCCTCAAAGCTTTTAATGCAACTAGAATCACCATTTCTATCTCCATGAGTTTGAACTACTTCCAACACTTTCAAACAAGTCATGTAGCTATTCTCAACTGCCCGTATATAGTCATCACTTCTGAAGAAAACTGCTTCTTCTTAGGGGTGAGCAACTGGGCCGGTTCAATCCAGGAATCAAACCGAACCGGCCTTACCCTATCGTTTCACATGAGGATTCGATAGGTTCCTGTGTGAAAAATTGGGAAACGTACGGTCACGGTTTCATACTGTGAACTGTCGAAGTTATATGTGTTGGAGATGGTTTATGAACCTAGGAAGTCCTGGAAACCCATCAATGTCTTAACTACCATGCCACATATTGTTTACATGGTACGTTTTCTTAAAATAATAGTTATATTACTCAAAGTTAGGTCTGATTTATGGGTCGACCCTAGAATTGGTTTGGTTCCTGGTGCAAAAAATTGGAAACCAACCATGACAGGATAGGTTTCGGGTTCTTGATTTGGAACCTGCTTACCTTGAAATCGATTGCCTCTATATCTTCCCATCTTATTGAGGGACTCAAAGGCAACTCTAGCCAAAACTCGACCAACTTGAGCAGCATCTTCCCCATGAACCACTCTATTCCGTTCCTTTCCTTCCATATATTTTGCGGATTTCTAAAATCACGTTTACTAGGGACGGGAATCTGTTCCGTTCATGGCAAATTTGAATAATCTATAGTGAGTTTGAAATATCGTCGATAGATATAAACTGATTGCCAAATTGCTAGTAAGTTATCAATAGAAAAATAATTTTACCATCCTCACACCCAATGGTAGATTACCGAGTGTATTTAAATGTTACAAGTTAACCTCTTCATTAGTTGATAAGGTCCTCGAGACACGCCTCCTCGTCACGTTCCTCACAATCTCCTCCGCCCAAGGACAGCTTTTCCCGTGGAAATTTTTCTTGAGACTCCCTCATGACAACCTCCTAATAACACAAGAAATCCTAAAACACACCCTAAAAATAACGAGGGATAAATTACCAAAATAGTCCTAAATCTATTGTAATTGTACCAATTCAGTTCTAAACTTTTTTTTTTGGTGCTAATTGAGTTTTGAACCTTTTTTATTTTTGCTAATTAAGTCCATTCGATCAATTTTGGCCAACCGACATTGAAATGGTCGCTAGCCATCTTACGTGGTGCGACCGGCGCGCTCAATCTTGCCTAGCGACGGCGAGGTTGAGCCTCGCCAGGGGTGGGTGAGGCTTGCTTTGCTAGTGGCCAGCAGGGCCAACCTTGATGGCCCTCGCCTCTAGAGGTTGAAGATGAAGGGAGAAAAAAAAGCAAGAGAAAGAAAAGAAAAAAAAGGAAGAAAGGGAAAAAAAATAAAAGATTGAAAAATTATTAAAATTGTTAATGTCAGTGTTGGTTGTGCCATGTATGACGGCCGGCGTTTATGTCATAGTCAGCCAAATGGACTGAATAGGCATAAATGCAAAATGTTTAGGATTGAATTGACACAATTGCAATAGATTTAAGATCTTTTTGGTAATTTTTCCAAATAATGAGTATGGCTCACTTGTCATCACGATCATTATAATATCATTCGTTTTTCCCTTCACCCACTCGAAATGAAGATCAAAACCCTAACATGTTGAAAGGCCTAGCTATTGGTGTCTTGCATGAAACTTCCCGAGCAAGCTCTTCCTTATATGGTATTAATCTTGCCAATGTCACAAGTTTAATATATCTTGGATAGGTCGTGGGAAGCAGCAACATAGATTACAAAACTTGTGTTTAGTAATTGCCCGGCAATGGTGGAGATTAATGCATGCAGAGATAGCTAGCTGGACTGACATAAGGTTGACTATTGTTTGTTAATTCATTACAATCCTCCACCATTAACCTCATTTTGGAGTAACTTACGGAGGCAGAAGATGGTCCTTTCTGGGGAACATGTGACGCTGGAATCCGAGGATTATGTCGGACAACACGAGGTCCAATTTCAATTAGACTTAAAGAATAAAAACAAGAAGCAACTTGTAAACTAAGTAGGTTACAGCAAGCAAGCAACTTGTAAAAACAGCAGCCACTAAAATCCATGGAAATTAGACTAAATCGAGTCAACCAGAGTAGGTTACTTATCACACGTGAAAATGAGTTTGCCATAAATTTGCAGGAGTAAGCAAGCAAATGAAATAAATCAACTTCTCAACCGCGGATAAATGAACAGAAATCTCCTATTCTCAACAATAAAAACAGCAAACAACTTCTCAAGCTTTGAATCTAGATCTAAGTCTAACAAAGGATCCACAAGCCATCTCCAAAGACCAGTTTTAATGACCTTGTTATCCAAGTTACACAATGACGAAACAATGTTCCACCAAATGGGTACCGGACATGATCTCAAGACAGATTCTAAAGATTCGACACCTTTTCCTTCAATTTTGGACTCAAATGCACATTAACCAAACCAGAGGGAAGTGCTGGCTACTCAGAAAGCATGTCGCAGTGAAGTGGATCAAGAGTCTCCAGCTTGGGAAGATGCTTGATTTCAGGAGGTAGGCTGGAGATAGCAGAATCTTGCAGCCTCAAGATTCTCAGATTAATTAGCTTCCCAACGTCTCCAGGAATCTCCCCTTCTAAATTCCTACAAGAGGAGGAATGAATTTCTTCAAGGGCATCTAAACCCCAAATAAAACTAGGAAATATGAAGCAATAGTCAATCTTTAACACTCTCAACCTCCACAAATTTCCAAAGGAGTCTGGCAATTCTGAAACGCATGTTCCCGAAATATCCAGCTCCTCTAAAGAGCTTCCCAATTTTACAATGGACTCTAGAAGTTCTCGTATCCAGCGACAATTCCTCAATGACAGGCATCGGAGTTTCACAAGCTCTCCAACTCCATCAGGGAGTTTGGTAATTTTCGAATTATCTACCGAGAGTATTGAAAGTGATGTCAGGTGCTCAAATGAATGGGGCAGGAGACTCAATGACAAGCAATTGGAGTTAGAAAGAGTTTCAAGTTTCTTTGAATCACCTCCTGAGGGAATACACAGCAGTCTCATCAATGAGCTCTTTCAAGCTTTCTAGGCACCCATTTCGGCAAGGCACCTGTTGAGCTCAGTGCAGGACTTCAAATTCAGGCAAAGCAATTTTGTGAGACCACCCACTGAAGGATCTAAATGGACCAACCGAGAGCATCGCTCTAGAATCAGTATCTCCAAGTTCGGGAAGCTAGAAAATGTCGGACTTATCAGTAAGTCAGTGCAACCAGTGAGATTTAAGACTTTCAATTGCTCCATCTGTAGAAAAGGAAACATCATAGGGTCAATTGCCAGATAATTAACAGAATAAATGCATTAGAGCTGTAGATAGGAAACCACCTTAATTAACCTCCAACCTCCCCAGTCTTCGGTGAGCTTGCTCCATGAAAGATCAAGAATGACCAGTGCCGTCAGACTAAATTCTGTTGCTTTGAAATCCCTTGGGCACCCTTGCCAATGAAGCCACCTCGACTTTGGAAATACATTTGCGAAATTTCCAGTCATACTTGCACGATCCAAATTTCAAGAACCTTATGTTTGGCATGCTCTTTGAATCGGTTTCCGTAAATGTACGGGTTAGATTTTCTAAGTCAAAGCAAAGGGCTTCCACCTCTTCCATTCCCTACATTTACTAAGAGTAACAAATCAATCCAAAGCTATAAAACACAATGGGAAAAGTTTGCTAAGTGATAAGGATTAAGGTGCTTTCTTTTCCGTGCATGCAAAGAAGACCTATAGATGATAAAATAACTGGAAAACTGTACAACAAATTAGACCTTATACATCAAGGCTTTCATTTTACAGAAGAAAACAAACCATTGAACCAAAAGCCTTTACCTCTTTCCTGTCGATTACTTCCAGGTCTGTAACACGCATGCATTGTCTACTGCGCCTTCCATGATATTTAGGGCGCGAATGATAACCATTTTGTTCCAGAAATTAATTTCTAGCCATAAATAATTTTTTTTTATTTCTATTCCATGGACAAGTTTCTGAGCCAAAATATACGTCTGATAACAACACAAAATTTCTATTTTTGAAATAGAAATTTATTTGATAACGACACAAAATTTCTTTCTCTCAAGCAGCCGGTGGCAGAGGATGGCAACGGGAGGCGGCAAGCGGCGGGTGGCAGCCAACGGAGGGAGGCAACTGCCGTCGAGTCACGGCGGAGGATGGCAGGAGGCGGTGGCAGTCGACGGGCGGCGGCGGACGGTGGTGGCTGACTATGGGAGGCAACCGGTGTCGGGCGACGGCGGAGGACGGCAGACGACGAGCAGCGGCAGACGGTGGCAAGAGGCAATCAACGGTGGGAGGCAACCAGCGTCGGGTAGTGGCGGAGGACGGCAAATGGCACGCGGCAGGAGGTGGTTGGTGTTGGGTGGCGGCGGGAGGGTGGCGACCGATGGTGAGAGGTGGCCGGTGTCGCGCGACGGCAGTTGGCGGTGAAGGACGGTGGCGAGAGTGGGCTTGTGTCGGGTGGCGGCGGATGATGATGGGCGGCAGCGGAGGACGGTGGTAGGAGGCAGCCAGTGGAGGACGGTGGGGGGAGGCAGACGGCGGATGGCGGTCGATGATGGGAAGTGGCTAGTGTCGTGCAATGGTGGAAGACTATAGACGGTGGCCGATGGTGGAGGACGGTGGCGGGAGCCAGTGGGCAGCGGCTGGCGATGCCTGACGGCAGCTGGCGTCGGGGTGGCAGCGGAGGACGGTGGTAGGAGGCGGCCGGTGGAGGATGGTGGGGGGAGGCAGCCGGCGGACGGCAGCCGATGATGGGAGGTGGCTAGTGTCGCTCAATGGCGGAAGACTATAGACGACGGCCGATGGTGGAGGACAGTGGCGGGACCCGGTGGGTAGCGATTGGCGATGGTTGACGGCGGCTGGTGTCGGGCGGCGGCAGAGGACGGAAGGAGGCAACTGGCAAAGGACAGTAGAAGGTGGTCGGCGGGCAATGGTGAACGGTGGTGGATAGCAATGGCCAATGGTGGGAGGCGGACAGTGTCGGGCGGTGGATGGCTGCCAACGGGTGGTGGCGGACGGCGTTGGGAGGCGGCCGACGGCGAAGGACGGCGGCGAACGGCTGGTGGGAGGTGATCTGCGACGATGGCGGGCGGTGGGTGGGTAGCCAGCTAGTAGCGAGAGTGATCGGTGGGAAAAGTTTTTATTTCTCATTTATGTTCCAGAAATAGAAAAGTAGATTTTTTTTACTTATGATTTCTGTTCCAAACCTATTTCTGGAGTAGAAATTTATTTCAGAAATAGAAAAATGAAACTGCGTTATCAAACAGATTTCTGTTCCAAATCTGTTCTCAAGAATAGAAAAATAGAAAAATAGAGAAATAGAAAGATTATTATTCGCACCCTGGTTTCTTATTGATGATCTATAGACTAGTATGGTTATGGACTTCTGAAGTCTCACAATACACAACTAATCTCAAAAGTTCAATCAATCTTGTATAGGGTGCAATAGAGTCATAATGTCAACAAGTGCAGCTAAGCTCCAAGTCTTTTGAAATCCATACAGTCGTGTCGTAATTAACACAGCCATGTGTAGTATATAATTGCTGGAAAAGCAGACCCATCGTCAAGTTATTACACATGATTTTCGGCAAAACATGGGAAGAGGGTCCATGTGGTGCGTAGAGAGTATGACTTCATTTCGAGTATTGATTGAAAATAGAACTCATATTTTATTTAAAATTGAATAATAGCTGATATAAAATGGAAAACCTAGAATCAACCCATTAATCTCGAATTGAGTCATGAAAAACTAATGAAATGTTCAATTGACCATTTATAGATATCCAAACTAAGTAGTATAACAAGACAAATGAGTTTAATTTCAATAAAATAATCAAAATCAATAATTTTGAAGCAATAACTTCTGGTTATCGAAAGCCTTAATTTCAAAATCTAAATTCCACTTCAATGAATGAAATTATTAAAAAAAAAATAAATTGATTATAAAACAACCTTTGGATTATTGTAGGCATTGATAATTGGTTAATTGAAACTTCGACTGAGTTTTAGTGATTCAAATCGAGATGTAATAATGGATTTAGGCTTTTACTTAGAACATTATATATTTATGCTCGATTTCACATAACATTCGAGTGTTATTTTTCAATTGATTCTGAAAATCAAGGCATATAGTTAATGGTTCACAAGAACCCTACTTTTTTGTACAGGTACGGTAAAACCATGCTTAATTTTATGAAAAATCCCATTCTTCTGGCTGGTTAGACTTGATTGTACTGATTTTAAAATGTTAAAGACTTAATTGCACTTTTCGTACAAAACCTTTCAAACTATTAGTGATATTTTCCTCACCATTTTGCTTTTAAAAGCACCAATGAATCTATGAGCGACAGGGAGAATTGGGAAGGACAACCTGGAAAGAAAGCCCTCGAGCCAACCAGGAAAAGGGCAACCTGAATGGTGCTGGTTATGATGGTTGGTCTTACAACAAGAAGTGATAAATTCCAATTCGGATGATGCCTCGTTATCATTTCTCCCATTGCTTTCGTCATAGTGTACATGTTTAGCCAACCATGTAGCCTCGCCCTGCACTTAAATTATTTTGGGAACTATAAAAAAGGAGGACTCTTTTCTTTTGTTTATGACACTATTTATACAATTCTTTCGGTTAAACATCTGGCGTCGGGATAAGTTTCTCTGCGTCTCAACAAGTCCACCTTTCTAGACGATCCTGGACAATTGTAAAGATGCACTTCTCCATATCGCCTTAGTGTATTTAGGATTTTACTTCTCAAATGCTTTCAACAAGACTTGAACCCAAGGTTATAGTAAAAGGAGCAAACTTCCTTATCATCTAAGCACCGATCGAGGTGGTTGGAGATCAAAAGTGGTCGGCATCGATGGTGATGCGGTGGCAGCGGCAGGGGCAATGGGTGAGGGAGACATGGAAAAGGAAGAGCAAGGTGGCGTTGTTGTACGTGCAAGATTTGGGTTAGGATGTTTTTCGGCGTGTCTAACCAACCAAATGAAGAATTACAGGAGCGAATTTCCTCCGATTAGGATCGAAGAAAGTCACAGTCCCCGCTATACTCGGCACTTCCCCTGGGCATTATTAACCTATATGGATCAGAGTTCGTAATTGCAAATCCCAAGATAATCTTGTATGACCCGCGCAGACGTAAATGTGCATGCTTTATACATAAATTATGCTGTGTGCGTGCGAGTAGGAATGGAGAGGGGCAGAGGGAGAAAGAGAGAGTACTCTTTGCTACGAAACCGATGGCACCAGTAACTAATATGGTCTTGTTTTCTAGAAATTGGACTATGTCCAACCCCATTTGCAAACGAGTTTTGGATCAAACGAGCTTGAAAAGTGAGAGATAATTTGGAGGTACTACTTTATGAGGCAAAAGATTCATCTTGGGATGCATCATTTATACTTGCGATCATGGTGGCTATCGATTTAATTATTCACTTGCACAAATTCATATGATACTTGTTGCCCATTAAATTTCCTAAATTATTCATATGCAAATCAATGTGATACTCGTTGCCATTAAATTACCTAAGCTATTCATATGTCAGAAAGAGAAGTAAATACACGGTTCATTATAACAAGAAAACGGAGAGCTTTGATTGGAGATACAATTTCATATGAAGTATATTCTTATCACGATTAGGTGGTGCGAGCAAGACTCTTCATGAGGAATCTTTGATTGGAGATCATTTTTGACCATATGTTTCGACTTTTGATAGCATTGGCAGTTGATGCCGACACTAACGACGGATGAATGTTGCACCATCTCGATTGGTTTCCACATCATAGAATAGAACACACGCAGTTCACCATGCTAATTTAATCGTGTCATATCATCGTTCACTTCAGCTTGAACGCATTGACAGCTCTAGGGAAATGAGTTTTCTTGAAATAGTCCTCCCAATCGATACACTTCGGATCGAAGTAGAAGTAGCGGCTGTGGCTCTCAATGCTTCCGTATTTGTACCGTCAAAGCTGGGTCTGTAAACATAACAGAAAAACAAAGAATAAAGTTATTTTTAATAAATAATGCATTGATATTCATTCTGATATCACCTCAAATTATCATTTTTGAACTGAATGCCATTGATCTTCTATATCGAGCAGGGTTTATCGATAACAAGATCGCTAAAAGCAGGGAAAAGGGTATCGTAAGCGCCATAATTTTTGTATGATACTCACTTTAGTACCAAAACTTTTCGTTAGATCACTTAAGTGTCAAATTGGAGAAAAAACGTTCACTTAAGTGCCTCCGATGACAAATTTTGGCCAAAAGTCTTGTATGGCATTTTTAATTAGATATTTATTTCAATATGGCTATTTTTTAATTATATACAATTACGTGACTTTTTGATGAAAAAGAAAAGTCAACTTGGAAATTCTAGCCACACTCTCTCTTCTTTTTAACCAAACGACATCGTTACAATTGACCCGTCCATCTTCCCTGTCGCCACCATCTTCGTCTCCTCCGGGTTGTCCCTCGCTCGGCTTCATCTCCTTTCGTGCATCACAACCATGACACCTTCCCACCGCTCAGCCTTCTTTTAGCTCCAATGCTACCTGTGGTAGGCCTCCAAGACAGTCAGCAACCATGGTTGTTTTCCATAGAGAGATGTGACCTAGAGGCTCTATTTTTCGCCTCGCCATCTCCATTGCTCAGGAACTCACTCTTTTCGTTCAAGCCTTAGTTCATTCCTTCCTAGAGCCCCCAAACATTTACCTCATATTCCAACGACAGTCGTAGAAGCTTCAGTTTCGCCTAGAGTTAGTGCCGGAGAAAAGGAATCAAGAGGCCCTGTTTTTTAAGCTTTTGTTTGCTCTCTTCAAGAGCTCGCCATTCTCGTCCGAGCCTTCACTCATCCATTCTTGAAACACAAAATTGAGCCATTTTCCTACTCCTACTCTCCATTGTAAGATTCACATTGTAAATTGGGTTGTTTTCTAGCTCACTCTGCCCTTAGAGTTTTTATTGGTCGCTACTCTACCTTAGAGTTGTCGGCTTATTTAGGAACTGACTAGGTAGATGACCCTTTAGATTATTGCTCCATTATATGCTACTGCTTCTTTCTAGGTAACTCACTTATCTCATGGCGAAGCAAAAAACATACCATTGTCGCTAGATTTAATATGGATGCAAAATATTGTGCTCTTGTTGATATGACATTTTAAATATTGCGGTAGCGATGATTACTAGAAGACACGAGAGTTCGTCATAGTGGCGAGAGAGTCATTGTTGCGACTACATGAGTGCTATTCAAAAATCACATAGTGATGTTTTCCATGAATACACCAAGTATAGTGAAATAGACTGTCAATTTAAACAGTACACATGATTTGTGTCATTGTTTGCCTTATTACTATATCATGGTTTGATAGGACCGCTAATACCTTCACTAAGGCACATTCTCCCGGGCGTTTATTGAATTTTTTTTTCAATTTCCAATTGACTTCGTTTACGTCACCTTGAATTTGAGAGGGAATGTTAGGGATGATTACAGGATTCTCCATATCTTCATTAATTATACATATTATTGATTGATCAAATTTGATTGTAACTGATATTCCAATATCTTGTTACCTTTGATAACCATCTTATAAATTCTGTAGATATCTCATGCACTCTTCACCATGAAATACACAAAATTAATGACTTGGCTGCAATTGATGATGAAGGGACTTCATTAAAAAATTTGTGAAACTAGAATGATTTGATTAGATAAATTAACTGCACAAAGACGTGAATAGAAAAAAATAGCAAGTGTACGGATGCAATGCATGATTTTTCCTCATTTTTCGTGCTCGTATAAAACGCATATATCATCGATACCACATCATTTCCTCATTTTTCGTGACGCCCGCCTCGAGAAGAGCATGAACGGGCCGTCCCTGGGGTTGTGTGCAATCGTGGCTGCCCAAACCATCTTTCTTAGTGGATTAGCCAACGGCCGCTTATCTTTTTTTTTTTTGGAACGCTTACCAATTGAGTTGCTGTTACTTAGGCTATTGATCCTTAGTAGCTTAGCGTCTATTGACCAATTCAGTTGCCTTTCGGCCCAAAAACTAAAAAAAAAAAAAATTGTAGGTTCGACTTAGGCCACTAGCAAATGGAGGAAAAATTATCAAAAAAAATCATAAATCTATTATAATTGTGCCAATTGTCTTAAATCTTTAGCATTTGTGTCCATTCAGTGCATCCGACTAATTTTGGCTGGTTGATGCTGACATGGAAATTTTTTTAATTTTTTTGATTTATTTATTTAATTTTATTTTCTTCTTCCCCATAATGGTCGGCGAGGCTCCAATGAGGGTTGCAGCCCTTGCTTAGATCTGGCCTCTTTGGTCGCAGGTAAAGAGGCATGGCTGCGGGCGAGGCCATGGCGAGGGCTTCGAGGCACTCACCGGCCATTGTGGGGAAAAAAAAAAGAAAAGAGGGAAGAAAGGAAAAAAGAACAAGGAAAAAGAAAAAAAGAAAAGAAAAAAATTAATAAAAATAAAATATTATTAAAAAAGTCCATGTTAGTTCTGGTTGGCCTTGGCAGACGTTTATGTCAGTGTCAGCTTGCCAAAATTGGCCAGATGGACTAGATCGATACAAATACAAAATGTTTAGGACTGAATTGATATAATAACAAGGGAAAAAGCCACCAAAAACCCCAAACTTTACCCATTGTGACACATTTACCCCGAAATTTTTTTTGTGATGCCAAAAACCCCAAACTTTCGTATTTGTGACACATTTACCCCAATGTACATTATCTATGGGCATTTTCGTCTTTTCCCCTTTTTCTTTTTCTTTTTACTTTTTTTTTCAGATCCGGCGAGGGGCCTCGCCGGCGTCCGGCGGCCCTCGCCAGATCCAGGCGAGGGCGAGCCTCGCCCTCGCTCGCCGGCGTCGGGCGAGCTCGCCCTCGCCTGGATCTGGCGAGGGCGAGCCTCGTCGGCTCCTCGCCTGGGCGAGCGAGGGCGAGCCTTGCCCGACGCCGGCGAGGCTCGCCCTCGCTCGCCCAGGCGAGGGCGAGCTTGCCCGACGCCGGCGAGGCTCGCCCTCGCCGGATCTGGCGAGGGCGAGCCTCGCCGGCGTCGGGCGGCCGCCGGCGAGGCCCCTCGCTGGATCTGAAAAAAAAAGTAAAAAGAAAAAGAAAAAGCGGAAAAGACGAAAATGCCCATAGATAATGTACATTGGGGTAAATGTGTCACAAATACGAAAGTTTGGGGTTTTTGACGTCACGAAAAAAAGTTCGATGTAAATGTGTCACAATCGGTAAAGTTTAAGGTGTTTTTCGGTGAGCTATTTTCCCTAAATGAACAGATAAGTTTAAGACTTTTTTTGTCATACTCCCAATAACTTGGTGGTGCTGGGCCCAACCCAAATCATCCCAGGCCGGGCTGCAACGGCTAGTTTGACTCAAAATGAACATTGCAACGGCTAGTAAAAAGACGACTGTCCAATGTCCCATGTATGTACATGGTGAGCTACATAGTGTGGTCTTATATTGTTCGTGGGAGGTGATTCTTGGGGCTGGTGAAACTGAAAAATGCAGTAGTAAATTTGAAAAACCGACAATAACATGGAAACATCGTTCATAAGTAATAATTGTTTACATTCTTTACTAATAGTATTGGTTAACGGTTTTGACTTATGAACAAAATAACTATTTGCTAACTACGAAATTCTAGTTATTACTAAGGGTGCATTCGTTTCGCGAAAAATGAGTGATTTGAAAATATTTTTTGAAAAATAATCTCTTATATCGTTTAGAAAAAAAAATGAATTGTTTTTATTCGCCCACGAAAATAGTTAGGGCCTATTACCCTAAAAAATCTCAAACTTTAATTTTTGCCCAAATTCTACTGTTTGTTTGATAAAAAACCTCCAACTTTAGATGTAATCTCAATTTTACCCAAAACCTTTTCTTGTCCCATAAAAAACTTGAAACTTTAGATCTTATCCCAATTCTACCCTAAACTTTTTTTTGTACTATGAAAATTCCACAACTTTAGGTCTTGTCTCAATTTTACCATTTGTTCCCAATTTTACCCTAAAATTTTTATAGTCTCATAAAAATCACAAAATTTTACTTGAGTCACAAATTTGCCCTGTAACATTCTGAATTTTGACCCGTTATCGGGACCAATAAAGTGTATATTGATTCTCGTGTGATTTTAGTAAGTCTCGCCCGGACTTGATCAATCACGGGATACTAACCAAATGGGAAAGGCTAAATAGGAACAGGTACGTGGACCGAGAACCCGATTGTGATGGAGCGCCGATTTCGACGAACGTCGAGGAAATATTTTGAGCCAATATAGGCCGATCTTAGGAAAATGACAGGTTGATATTGTCAGTAACGCACGATCGGATCGTGAGTGATTTCGCACGACCGAAAGTGCGCCTGACAAAGGAAACCCGATTTTAATCCAAACGATCGCGACCCCAGGTGCTAGTGATAATTCCTCTCGTTCTCTCGAAATTGAGACTATCACGACTCGGACAATCTTAGGTCGATACGCGTAACACCTAAACAGCCGCCCGTTAGTAAGAGATCCTAAAACTGCAAAACGAGTAAATTAGATCGCGATATTGGACCCCGAACTTCAATATCAAAATTTCAAGGGTAATTACGACTATTTTGCAAGACGGACGTCATTTTAGAGTGGCCATTCATGTTTGGGATTAATACGGCTGGAAACTGAAAATTCGACAGAAATTGAGAAAGTTACCGTTTTGCCCCTGTGGACACCGAGGCCGAATTCGGAGGCCGTTTGAGGTTATTTTTCGCGGCTAAGGTCATTTTGGGGTGGCCACGCACATTTAGAGTGGTTTTGGACAAAAAGTGGAATTTCGACAAAAATTGGAAAATAATATTATTTTATTCCCGAAACTTCGCGGACGATTTTCGAGGGTTTAGAAAGTGAATTTTTCGAATCTTACACCATATTATGTCTCCCATGAACATATAGGACTGGTATGGACAAAAATTGAAATTTCGGTCCGGGGGCGAAAAATTACGAAAATGCCCCTAGAGTATTTTAATTTATTCCGAATTTTTTTGGACAATTTTGGAGTTTAACTATGGTTAGGTGAAGCCAACCAGACCTGGTCAGCCATGGTTAGAGGACTTTTGACCATTTTGCCCTTGCTTTTTTGGATAAGTTTGAATTTAAGCCCTTGGATCAAAGGGCAAGTTGTCCTAAGCCCTTAGATTGGTGACACTTGGATCCCACTCACCAAGCTTTGACCACTTTTGACCCAAGACTCTCTCTCTCTCTTCAGACTCTCTCTCTCTCTGCTCACGTCTCTCTCTCTCTCTCTCCCCGATCGTTCTCTCGGCCGCTCTCTCCCTCGCCGGTTCTGTTCTCGCCGGAGCCCCCTGCGCCGCCGGAGCTGCTGAGCTCGGGCCGCCGCACGCCGCTCCCTGGCGTCACCCCCAGCCACCGTCGACCTTCCCTGCCCCTGTTTCGCCACCCCACGGCAGCTGCTCTGTTCCAAGCGGAAGGGGGAGAGAAACGTCGCCGGTCTCACCCCGCCGGTGCCGCGCCGCCGTCCGCCGCCGAGCGCCACCTCCGCCGACCAGCCTTGCCCTCTCATTCTCTCTCTTCACGTCCACAGCCCCCTCACCTCAGCCCTCCCCTGTTTTGGCTGTGAGTGGCCGTGAGCCGCCGGAGCGCCGCCGTGACCGCCGGAGCGCCGCCGTCGATTCTCACCGCGAGTCGGTAATCGACCGCCCGCTCCCGTCGCCTCGAGTCGATTTTAGGCGAGTAAAATCCCTAAACCCCGAATTAGCCTAATTGTGCAATTTAGGGGTAAATTTTAGGGTTAATTAAGCTTAATTGTGGCCTAATTGAGTGTAATTGTGTATGGGCTGATTAGGGGACTTAATTGGGGCTTAATGAGATGATTTAAGTGTGATTTGGAGACTAATTGAGGGCTGTTTGGGTACTGTTCATACTAGACCCGAATTTGGATTAATTTGCCTAAGTTGAGATTAATTGGAATCTTGTGTGATTGTTTAAATCGGGCGACCCAATGTTTAATTGGGACTTAATAAGGTTGTTTAAGGATGATTTAAGGCTGAAAATTGTATGATGTTGAGTATTATTCATGGAGGTCCGAATTTGCATTAATTTGCCTAATTTGTTCATTAAATGGACTAATGTGTTATGGCTTGAAATTAGACATTTTGGAGGCCAATTAGGACTTGTTGGAATTCTAGTGGGTATGCCATGTTCGAGGGTCGAATGACTAAGTTTAATTTGGACATGGCGGGCTTTGGGTGTAATGTATTGAATTGGATTAAGTGCGTGAAATGAGCACCGGATCATTTGGGGTTAAATGGAAAAGATTAATTGTACCATTATGGCGTTGAAACTGACAAATTCGCGTGTAATTTATTTGGCCTCTTGGCATGAGTAATGCAATTAATTTGATCCCCGAGTATGTGAATGGCTCATGTGCTGGTTATTAGCCGAAATGGAGTGCATGGATATATGTGACGAGCCTTTTTAAAATGTGGCCTTCGGGTCGGGCCTTCGGGTCGGTATAAAATTGTGGCCTTCGGGTCGGGCCTTCGGGTCGGAATAAAATGTGGCCTTCGGGTCGGTATAAAATTGTGGCCTTCGGGTCGGGCCTTCGGGTCGGAATGAATCGTGGCCTTCGGGTCGGGCCTTCGGGTCGGAATGAATCGTGGCCTTCGGGTCGGAATAAACTGTGACCTTCGGGTCGATTTACCTGTTGATTGGCCTTAGGGTCGTGGCCTTCGGGTCGATATCCTGCATATGTTTTATAATGTTATTGAAAGTCTAATCTGCATGGTGAAAGTAGTGAATTGGGCTGTGGGCCCGGCTGAATTTATATTGATTGATATACTGGTTCACTTAATTATGTATTTTATTTACTTTCTGGAGGTACACTTTAGCCTAGTTTAGGATTAGGGATTTTTACTTGCTGAGTTTTTCTCACGGTTGTGGTTAAACGGAATTTTCAGATCCCCAGCCATGAATTCTGAGGAGGACCAGGAGCAGGCCGAGAGTTCCTCGGAGTCGTCGGGTTCTGATCCCGACTGGGTATCGTGGGTTAGATATAAGTGTAAGAGTGAGGGCCGACACTTTTTGACTGTAGCCCCTCCTGGTAGTTAGCTTTGATACCCTTAGGCCACCGATCCCTTTTTGCTTCGTGGCCCCTTGGATGTACCTTTTTGTTTATAAATGGATAATGTACATAAGTTTTTAAAGAATGTATATTTTGGTTTAATCCATTATATTTTGTTATCTCCTGCTACTCATGGTTACTTTCAATTTGTCCGGGTGTATATATATCTATTTTATATATACGTCATTTCCGCATGTGGCGTGTTTCCTCTTATTTGAGTTAGGGTCGACGACGTAATCCTGGGAGCGTCACACTTCTTTTCGACCTATACGCGGATGTTCATGCTTCGTAGGGTACGGGGAGTGACATGCCCCCATTAAACCTACGTTAAAAAATTCTCATTGACAACTGAGAGATGGAAAACTCCCTAGTACTAGCTGTTTGAGCGTCCCAAACGCGAGCTCTCTGACAGCAAGAGATGGATCATTCCAAAACACAAGAGATCGAAGATCGAGCGCAAAATCACTAATGGCGATTTTTACGAAAGGTTAATGGAGGCAGATTTGGGACTCAAGTAAAAGTTTGTGATCTTTTATGATACAAAAAAAATAGAGTAGAATTGAAATTGGATTTTTTTTATGGGACAAAAAAAATTTAGGGTAGAATTGATACTGGATCTAAAGTTGAGGATTTTTTATGAGATAAAAAAAAGTTTAGGGTAGAATTGGGATAAGACCTAAAGTTAGGGGTTTTTTATGGGACAAAAAAAGTTTATAGTAGAATTGGGACTAAACCTAAAGTTGGAGGTTTTTTATGAGACAAAAGGGAGAATTGGGACTAAACCTAAAGTTGGAGGTTTTTTACGAGACAAAAGGTAGAATTGAGACAAAAGTTAAAGTTAGAGATTTTTTAGGGTGTTAGGTCAAATAGTTAGGCATAGATTATTATCGATGATGAAAATATTTTCTGTTGATTAATTTTTCTAAATGATATAAACAATCATTTTTTGGAAAATCTTTTCTAAATCACTCATTTTTTACCAAACAAACACACCCTAATATTGGTTCGATTTTACAGGTACCGACTTTTACATTTCCATAGTGACATTGTTTCGATCTCACTAACATTGTCTTGATTTGGCAAAGCAAGCAAGCTTATAAAAGCAAAGTTGTGCTCATACGTTATTAATCTCAGTGGTAACTCACTATCTACACATGCAAGATTTAGTTTCAGTAGTAAATTTATAAAAAATATTCAAAAGTTACTATTATTCGTCACAAGTCGGATGGTAAATTAATTACTCTAGTAATAACTTACTATTACTACCATAAAAGCAGACATATGTTAGTCTGTTATTAAAACAGATAACTAAAGGTCTGTTTGTTTCGCAAAAAATTTCCTATGGAACAACATCTTCCTTATTTCCAGTGTTCGTTTCGCTTAGAAAATTGAATTGACGGAAAATGTTTTCATAGTCAAGGGAAACTCTATGCTTAAACTCAAGAAGGTGACTTCATCTATTAAAAATTTAAAATCGTTTCCAAAATAATATTGGACCTCGGCGCTCAAGCCCGAGTTCTCCGAAGCCGAGCGTAGGTCCCCAAAGACCGTGCCGGTACCCTAGAGGCATCGCTCGGGACCTTGCTCCTATGCTCGAGAGTACTAGGCTCTCATGCTTGAGCCTGGGTCTGCCAAGGCCAAGCTCGAGTAGCTGATCTCGAGACTTGGTCCCAAGTTCTCGAGCCCTGGACCCTGGCAATTAGGCCCCGAGTCCCTTGAGGAGGGGCTTAGGACCGTGGCGCCTGTGCCTGGGACCTTAGCAATCATGCCCCCGGCCAATGGCGATTGGGCTCGAGCTACCTCAGGCTCGAGCTACCTGAGGACAGGCTTGGGTCCCTGAAGTCTGAACCCATGGCCTGGTGTTGTACTTGAGAACTTTTCACAAATGCGTGTTTCATAATTTACTTAGTAAGAAATATTAAAAAACGACTTTCATATTATTTGGAAAGTACGACCAAATATTGGAAAATGAAATCGTCTTCTTGAGAATAAGTTCCTTTGAAATTTTTTTTCAGCAAAGTTTATTTTTCATAAAACAAACAGAGTCTTACTATTTGCCTCGCTATAATTTAATTTCGAGTAGTAAATTTATACAAAAAAATTTGATATGCTAGTATTACATCAACTGTCGTAAGTAGTTAACATCTTTTGTAAATCACATCAAAGTACGCAACCAGCAGGATATTAGTCGCACTAATTTAATAACAGAATTTAGTTTTTACTAGCAGTGTTACATATTCAGAACCGTCCATATATTCTTTGTGTAAGCAGTCCAATCTAGCTTCACCAGAATCTCCTTCTGATTTCTGCCTCTAATTTCTTGGATAGATCTTGGGAAGCAACAAAATAGATTACGAACTTATAATAATTAGTTGCACGATAATGGCGGTGATTAATGCGTGCAGAGATAAGCTAGCTGGATCTACACCATATCCGGGCAGATGATCTGGACCTTCGGAGGGAACATGATGTGCTGGAATACGAGGAATAGGTCTTTTATTAATTGCTTTGCTTTGGTCAGATTTGATATTGTCAGATTTCCCTTCCAATGGAACTCATGTACGCATAAGCGTGATGTGACACTGACAATAACAAAAGAAAAAAAATATTGCATAGACTCGTTTAGTCCTGGACCGGCGCATGTGGCCAAAGAATCATACATAAGTTAAAGAAAATGTGATGTCTACGTTTTTCTATTGAGGTACTTGCAATGTAGGGACGGAGTTTCTTCCGATCAGGATTGAAGAAAGTCATGGCCCCCGCTATATTCGGCCTTTCCCCTAGGGGGTAACCAATATCTGCAAGTGCATTGAGATAATCTTCTATCCTCTATGTTATAACCCGCAGACTTGTGTGCATGTATTGTCCATACATATATAAGTACATAAATATATATGTTCTATGTGTGTATGGGGAGAGGGAGAGGGAGAGATAGGGAGAGAGAGAGAGTTCTTTGCTAGGGAGCCATTAAATGACCTAAATCAAGGCGATACCATTGCCATTAAATTACGTAAATTATTGACTCACGGTCAATGCACGTTACACCAACCCGGTCCACTTCCCCATGATAATAGAATATAACACGTGCAGTTCTCGATGGTGATTAGTACACTTGCATACTAAGCTTCTGTGTTTATTGTATCATTGTCCACTTGACCTTGAACCGACAACTCCGGGAAAATGAGTTTTCTTGAAATAGTCTTGTGACACTCTTAGATTAACTCATGCATGTCCTCGATCGAGCCACATGATTTTGTCCTTTGACGTTCAAGTGAATACTTTTCCAGAAGGTTATCCATTCTAATAGTACTCTCATTTGAGTATGCTTAATATTGGAGTTCCAATATTAAGTTTGCCATTGTATCAAAAGACGTCTCATGTGAGTTAATTCTAGTTTCACGTATATATCCTAAGAATAATCTCCCTTTGTTCCAAGCACAAATTGGTTCATTCCTGCCCCTTTTGCATCATCGAAGTCTGTGAAGAGCCTCTACTTGTCCAAGTTCTCTTGACCCGGCAAACACTCCTCGCCCTAGTTGGATCGGATCGTTACAAGCCTTTTTAATCGATACAACTCGGATCGAAGTAGAAGACGCTTTCCAAGTCTACAACTGGTTACTGTATCAGCGCGATCATGGATATCAAAGCTTTCATTTTTGTGTCGTCAAAGCTGGGTCAATAAATACATAAATAACGCATTGATATTCTCTCAAATATCACATGCCACCGATCTTCTTAGTAAAAACTGACGCGTTTTTCCGCCAATTGATTATGAATTTCTTACAGACTTGTGTTATCGATTGGTGGCATTAACTTATGAACAAAATAACTATTTACCAACTATAAAATCCTAATTATTTGTAATATTGTTTAAATTTTACAAAGACCAATGCTTATATTACAATAACAACATTATTTCAATTCGACAAAGGAAGCAAACTAATAAGGATTAATATCATGAAAAACCCCAAATTGGTACACTTGTGATGAATTTATCCAAAACTAATTTTTTTGACTACCAAAAACCCCAAATTGGTATATCTGTGACAATTTTACCTTCCATAAGTTTTTGTTAAATTTCATTGTCAATTTTTTGAGTTGGATGACAAGTGACAATTGACGGGTGTACCAGTTTGGGTTTTACCCTCTGTTTGTCAGATGTGTACCAATTTGAGATTTTTCGTGATATTAATTTAATTTAATGGAGGGTAAATTTGTCATAAATATGTCAGTTTGAGGTTTTTTGTGGTTAAAAAATTAGTTTGGGTTAAATTTGTATAAGTGTACAAGTTTAGGATTTTTTGTGGTAAAAAAATTAGTTTGGGATAAATTTGTTACATGTGTACTAGTTTAGGGTTTTTCGTGATATTAACCCAACCTATAAAAGCAAAGCTGTGTTCACAAGTTATCAATTGCAGTCGTTACCCACTATTTACACCATAAATATTTAGTTTTGAGAAGTAAGTTAATGAGAAGTTTCGTATATTACTATTACTCTGGCGTCGCAAGTTGAACGGTAAATTAAAAACTCTGGTGATAACTTACTAATACTAGGACCTATGTTAGTTTGTTAGTAATTTTACTGATGGAATTTTAATTAGCAAACAATTGATGCACAACTGTCACTTGCGCTAATTAGGCACTACAAAGTCGCATTGCCTTTTTTCTTGAGGAAACGTGATTGATTGGAGATCTCAAATAATCGAACCATGTTTCAGTGAAGCAATTAACTAAATAGTAAACGAGATTCGACTCTATGATTTAATCATCCATCGATCACACAATCGTATTAACTATTCCACTTGTCTAACAAGTTGCATGTCGTTAGTCAAACCAAGGGTTGGTCGAGTTTTAATTTATTATCTCTAAGTAACGCTACATCAACCGGTGACGGCTCCTTATAGTTCTCAATGGGGTCAAGTCAACTTATTCCTGTTCCTAAATGATAAAAAGCTCAAGTTATATGTCGAAAGTGCCCCCAAAGTTTAAGGCCTTTAAACCTTAGATCTAGGAATCTGACGACAAAAGATTGAGGACGAAGGATTAATAAATAAACATGGTTAATTAGTAGTTTTGATTCTTGACCAAATCCTTCCATTTACTTCCAAACTTTGATAAGGCAACGAATAAACACTATAGACATTTACCCACCTGCGCATGGCCGAGTTGGTGGCCGCTTTCCTTCCCTCCTTAGAGGTTTTGGGTTCGAATCCCCGCTCGGTTCCGTAATGTAAGTGGGGGGCCCTGGCAGTGGGTTGCTGGGCTAATCTCCCCCGAGGTATAGATGCTCTAATTACCTGTGCGAGCTCGTCCCGGAGAATGGTGGCGGATCCTCGGTTACAAAAAAAAAAAACACTATAGACATTTGATATGAACACATACTTATGTATAATGTTATTATGTAATTTGCATATATTGTATAATGAATTAGTCTTTCATGGGAATTGAAAATATTCTAAGATCTTCAAGAGAGAAGATAAAAGAAAATGGTCAAAGGCTACATTTGTATTAGATGAGCAACTAATTATTTATTTTATTTTATGTTGAAATTAACATAACATTATGAACACTTAATTAAATTAGTAGTTGTGAAATGGTTTGTGCTAGCATTTATGTCTAAATATAAATAATTTGTTCATGAAAAATATTTTTGTTGTTAACAACAATTTATGTCTAAACATTTTCTTTGATGATTAAAATATATTTTGCTCATCCATTTTTTTAAGTGCTATAAGCAATAATTATTAGGAAAATAGTTTCGAAATCATTTATATTCCATAAAACAAACACACCTGTTTATTTCATTTTCAATATCGTTGGCACTCCAATCTATCGTGACACCAAAAAAACAACAAATGCATGCGTTACACAACCATGATCCATCTCCACACATGATAGAACAGAAGATTGTAGCTCATAACGTCAACTACTATATGTCCAAACTATATATTAATTGCATCATTGCTCACTTGCGCTTGAACGTGTTGACAACTCCAGGAAAATGAGTTCTCTTGAAATAGTCCTCCCAATCGATACATCTCGGATCAAAGTAGAAGATACTGTCCGAGTTTGCTCCATTGTTAGAGGTTGTGGCTCTCAAAGTTTCCGTATTTGTATCATCAAAGCTGGATCAATAGAAAAAACCAAGAATAAGATATCGTAATGTGAAATTTTGTAGATAAGAGACGGCTACTCTAAAGGTTTAAGCCAACAGGTGAAAGCGTAGTGTTTACACCATTTTGATAGTCCTCTCAGTGTAAGTTGGGATTTTAGATTAAGACTGGGGCACGGAAATATATAAATGCAAAGTATATATGGATCTATAAAGATTTAAACTTATTACTTCTTACTCTGATATTATACGAAATTTTGTAAGATCATGACCAATTGTTGTAAATGGTTAAATTAAAAGATGAATGCGTTTTTTAATATTCATATAATTTAATAGTGCATTCTTGAAAGTGCAACTAGGTGATTGAGAGAAAAGTGTCAAAAAAGTCCTAAACCTTTTGTATTGATGCCAATTTAGTCATAAACCTTTTTTTTTGTGCCAATTCAGTCCTAAATCTTTTGCATTTGTGCCAATTTAGTCCTAAACATATTTTTGGTGCCAATTTAGTCCTAAATCTTTTACATCGGTGCCAATTCAGTCCTTTCGGCTAATAGTTATTCACGTGTCAAATGATTAAATTAGCACCAATACAAAAGGTTTAGGACTGAATTATCACAAAATGCAAAAGGTTTATGACTGAATTGGTACAAAAAAAAGGTTTAGGACTGAATTAGAACTAATGTAAAATGTTTGAAATTGAATTGTCACAAAAACAAAGATTTAGGACTCAATTGGCACCAATGCACAAGATTTAGGACTGAATTGACACCACAAAAAGGTTTAGGACTAAATTGGCATCAATGTAAAAGGTTTAGGTTTTTTTGACACTTTTTCTAGGTGATTGATTAATGTACTCTGCATGCAAATGGGTCGATGCATCAAAGCTTACACGCCCTTGAAGAATGCATAAGGTTCGTAGAGTTCTGCCAATCGCACGGTAGCGTTGAGCTTTTTGTCCACGTCAGCATGCAGGCCTTGGAAACGCCCGCCAAACAACGAGCTAGCTATTTTCAGCACCTTCATCCCAAAATGATACAAACTTACTAGGAATTCGTTTGAAGAACAAAAACTAAAGATGCTTTTCCCCTTTTTCCATATTATGGAATACGCATGTCAATCAATTTGATAAATTGCCCATGAGATTCTTAAATAACACATGAGCCTAGGGTTTAGAGAAAACAGAATTTTCCTTTTTTTTCTGGGTGGTTGTGACTTTTGACAATGATTTTTGTGGGTTTTTACTAGCTTTTTTTACTTTTGATTGTAAGTTGTAACTCTGTAACTCTTATTACTTAGGGCCCCACTTTTTTGAATTTGTTAAAAAAGAATCCATGCATCAATGTTTCCACGGGAATTTAAAAAATTGTTCAAACTTTATATGTGTTACAATACATATCGTTTTATATATTTTGAAAATTTTCAACTATTTCCCATTTAATGAAAGTAATATAATGAGAGCAGTATATTTTGAGAACATATTAAAAGAAAATGTCACTTCAAACAAATCATCTGATTATTTTGAAGACGTGTTCATTAATACGTAGTTCAGTATCACTTATATCGTAAAATAAAGAAATATGTAGCCTTGACTTTCTAAAATTTATATAGGAAAAAGATTTTCGGATATTTATGTAATTTTCAATTTTCTAAATATTTTTAAACAATTGAATTGACTTTTGGTGACTTACTCGATCTTCACTTTTTAAGTCGTTTTGGACTGACCTTCGATAAGAGAATGTAAAGTCTCAGGTGCTTGTTAAAGCTGGCCATACTTCCTGTAATTTTAAGCTTATGTACTTTGACCGGCTCCCCATTCTCGCCGATCCAAGGGCTATCCTTGAAGTAGCTCCATATGACGTCGTGAAGATCTGAATAGGTCACAGGATGTTTCTTTGAAGAACCCACTTGGTAAATCTTGTTTGAATTAGGCTGATTAGCATGCACCGCTATGGCCACGATCATAGCGTTTACCACCATATCCGCCGGTAACTACGCAAGATGAAATTTCATATTTATGTCGAAATGTATCAACTGTATTTGTATATAAATAGATGAATGTTCATACGTATTTTCAAATGTGCACAATATAGTGATCACATGCCAATTCACAAAGGAGGAGTACACAATAGCTAATGCAAAATTCAGGATGCTTATAATCGTGACATTTTGACGTTGGGCACTGCTCATCGAGATGATTAGATGTTACCGTGTCGATTATCGTGTTAGGATTTCCCAGGAAGTTTTTCAGTCTTCCTCTACCATAGTGGATGGCGATGCTATCAATAGTCCTGTGTCATCGTATGTTTCCAAAGAAAGAAAAAAGTCATCAGACGAACCCTTGCTTGTTAGGCAACAAAATTCTCGGTTAACAAGATACTTATCCCCGTATCTTGTCAACGACTAAGGGGTCTCACAATATAATCAATCAAATAAAACTAAACTTTAACCAGTAAAAGATACTTATCGCCCTTACCAACTGGCTCTATTCTTTTGATGAAGGTAAACTGTACACGAGACGTTGATCTTTTACTAATTCAATAAATCTCTTTTCAAACTCCCCTGTTAACCTCACAACGGAGTTGACTTTTTTATGGACCTTCATTAAAATCAAGGATCGCAAACGTCATCCGTTCATTTGTAGACCATGTATGGTTTTTTGGTTTTCCTTGTCCAGCAACAACTTGCATTTTGCAAATAACCAAGAGGTAATACCTTTGTTCCATATTCGATATAGTTCAACTTTTTTTTTACTTCAATTTAGTTACTGAATGAAGTGCATCGACCACCAAATAACAAATCAGGGATTACATATAATATTATTCCCAAAAACCGATGTCACAGGCGATACTAAATCTAAGGTGAGTGATTCTGTAAAATTGTACTGACCGTGAGTGATCTATTGTACTCTGAAGTTGTTGCTAAATATAGGTAGTTAAATATCGGACCACAACCACTGGGGGTTTACCCAAGTGGCCACCCTTCTCACTTGAGAAGGGGGAGGTGGGGAGTTCGAATCCCTACTTTCGTAGGGGTAGGGGTGGGGCCGCTTAGTTTAAGATGTGGGTTTCGACGCCCACGCTCTGCAAGAGGCGGGACACAAGTCTGAGTGTGTATCGTGAGTGAGAGATAGAGTAGGACCGACCAAAAAAAAAATATCGGACCACATTGAGAGAGAGAGAGAGATTTTGTAAAGGATAACCTGAGAGGGAAACCCTCAGTCCAACCGGCAAAAGGTTCTCGATAAGTACTTGTTATGATTGTGGGTCTCATAACGGCAAGTGGTATATTTTGTTTGAGATGATGTTGCATCATCATTTCCCCCATTGCCTTCGTTAAAGTATACGTGTTTGGCCAACCATGCAGCCTTGCCCTGCGCATAATTATAATGAAAGTCATAAGAACTACTAAAGATTATTTTATACCAGTACGCGCATATACAAATGAATTTATTGATCAGACATATTTTAACTAACTCACTCATGTTTTAGTTATGAATACTATGGTCACGTCCTTAGATAAAGTACCTTGTAAAGAGTTTATCACTAAAACTTCAAGTACAATCAAAAACATATTTTACGACCCAAATTTTCATGAAAAGAGTATCGATTTGATATAATCCACTTTAGAGATGATGATTGAATAAACCGAGCTTGAGATAGTGGTCTAACTTGGTGCCCGGGTTCGAGAGCCACAATTAAAGATGTAATTTTCAACTAACTTAATCATCGATTCCATTATTTACAATTCAATTAAGGGTTAATACCACCAAAAACCCCAAACTGGTACACGTGTGACATTTTACCTCGAACTTTTTTTTTACTACCAAAAACCCTAAACTGGTACACCTGTGACAATTTTACTCAAAACTTTTTTTTTACCATCAAAAATCCCAAACTAGTACACCCGTGACAATTTTACTCCAAACTGATAAACTCATGACAAATTTACCCTAAACTATTTTTTTGACCATGAAAAATCCCAAACTGGTATACCTGTGACAATTTTACTAAAAACTAATAATTTTTAATATTATTTTTTATTTTTTCGAATTTTTTTTTATTTTTTATTTTATTTTTTCCTTCATCTTCAACCTCTGGTTGGTCGCCGGACCGGCGACCGGCCAGAGGCGGAAGCCGGCGAGGTCGGCCCCGTCGGCCGCTGGCGAGGCTCAACCTCACCGGAGCTGGTGAGGGTAGCCCTCCCCCGACTTGGGCGAGGGCTACCCTCGCTGGCGTTGAGTGAGAGCTGTCCTTGCTCGCCCAGGCAAGGGCGACCCTCGCCTGAGTCGGGCGAGGGCTAGCCTCGCCCGATGCCGGTGAGGGCAGCCCTCGCCAGCAGCCGGTGGGGCCGACCTCGCCAGCTTCCGCCTCTAGCCAATCGCTGGACCGACGACCGGCAAGAGGTTGAAGATGAAGAAAAAAAAACAAAAAAATAATACAAATTTGACAAAATAAAAAATAATATTTAAATTTTAATTTAGGGTAAAATTGTCACATGTGTATCAGTTTGGGGTTTTTTGTGATATGTTCATGGTAAAATTATCACAAGTGTACCGATTTGAGGTTTTTGGTGGTTAAAAAAAAGTTTGAGGTAAAATTATCACACGTGTACTAGTTTGGGATTTTTGGTGGTATTAACCCTTCAATTAATAACAAGCAAACCTTTGCAAGCCCAAATTCTTCAAAGCGATGTTGATTTCCTCTTGCGAAGCACTCTCTTCTTGAAGTTCGTTCATCAATTCTTCTACCAAGAGCTTCTCTTTATTCACGTCCAACTCCCTTGACCCGTTGGGCGTCTCACCCATGTTAAATGCCTTTTCTCGTATAATTCCGGTCATATTGCCACATACATAGGCTAAAAATAATAGGTTATATAAGATACACCGTCACTGTAAAATATTTTTTAGACAAGCGGTACTATAATGCAATCTCTCATCTACTAATTTACATAGCAAAAATATATATGGATAACAACCACAATCGACGATCACTTACCAGTCGATATGTGGAGTAGCATCTTTATGTTGGCACATCTTACAGCAAATTCAGCAACATGTTTAGCTCCAAATGTATTGACAGCCAGTGCAATGTCATATCTGGGGAAAAAATGGCAGTAAACTCAAAATAGCGTGAAGAAAAAGCCACGAATTTCTTGAACAAACTTTAAATTGAGCGGGGAGGGCAAGATTGTAATATCGTACCTTTCGTCAAAATTTGTAGTCGCGGCCGAATTAACAATTATGTCTATTTCTCTCCACATTTCCGACCTCAAATCATAATCATGTACTCCCAAATTCTCGCGAGAAACGTCACCAGGAATTGGAGACAATTTCTCCACGATTGAGTTGAAATTCTCTGCCCATTCTTCCCTCAAAATGTCGAATAACTTCTTCTCTGTGAGCTGTTTGCGATGTGAAAAGATTGAGAGTTGTTATGAAGGAAATTCTGTCTATTATCTTAGTTTTCATGTTCTTTTTCTTCCTTTGGCTTGATATGTTATATAGAGTAGAATTAATTTGGAATTACCCATCTAAGTGATTGTACCATCGATTGAATAGACCATAATAAGGCTAATCTTGTACCGATTCAAGTTCTTTTCCTAAATTTACACAAATCCCATAATTTTCTTCCCTTAGGCTCTGTTTTTTTTTTCAACGAAATGAATGATTTATAGCATATTTTTTGAAAAATGATTGCTTGTATAACTTGAAATAATTAGTCAATAGAAAAAGTTTTCATTATCAACAATAATTTATGTCTGACATTTTCGTAAAAGGTGAAAATATCTTTTGTTCATTTATTTTTATAAGTGAAACAAGAGATTACTTGTAGAAAAATGTTTTTCAAATTATTTATTTTCTACTAAACAAACGGAGACTTAATAATTTCTCTTATTTTTATTGCACACACATTTATGTGTGCCTCTTTTTGCTGGTCAATTCAGAAAAAAAAAGCGGATCTAACTATCCAAGGATAATTTAGGGTTTGAATCCCTACCTCTTCATGCAACCGCAGTGTGGCTGCTTGTTTGTCCAGAGCTCTGATGAGAACGTATATTTTTTTGACATTTGGTTGAATCCGAAGCATCTTCTCCACAAAAACTAACCCATCATAACATATAGAATCAAATAAATGTTAGTTAGCAAAAAGATGGTCAATTGATGGCAATTGGCGACTAAGTAATATGCTTCATACGTGGAGAGAGAAAGAGAGAGAGAGTACTCTTTGCGAGAAAGCCGGTGGCTCCCGTGACTAAGATGGTCTTGTTTTCAAGAAATTGGACTATATCCAACCCCATATTGGAACGGAAATGGACGAGAGAGTCTTTGAACAAGAGTTGAGGGAAACTTGAAGAGCGAATCAAGCACTGAGGCTTCATATATAGCTGCATTTTTATCATGCCTGCCAGCCTCCCGGTTTTTATCATGCCTGCCAACCTCGCGTTTCACCTGTTGAAATTAATATTGTACGATCTCTTTGATCTGACTTCATTCTTAACTTTTTGACACGTCATCATCAACATTGCAATACGACAGAAAGAGAACTAGCTACTGCATGGTTACATGCGAAATTATTTAACGGGTATAAGAGTGCAATCCCTGTAAGAATAATTGCTGCCTCATGATATTATTAATGGTTTAATAATTATTTAAATGCTAAAATTAAAAACATATTGACTATGAAAAGTTGGAACTTTTATGATGATAAAGGGCCTAATTTCATAAAAAACCTTAAACTTTATATTTAGTCCCAATTATAGCCTGAACTTTTTTTTATCTCAAGAAAAACCTTCAATTTTTATCCGAGTCCCAAATCTGCTTTGCCATTATAACTCTGTCAATGTAACTGTTATTTACTGACGTGGCGTACAAATCATAAAACAAAATAAAATAAAAACTGAGGGAGAACAGAAAGAGGAAAACTCTTTATCGCTGCTCCCCCTCGTCCCACCTTGGCACCTCTCTCCTTTGCGAGCCGTGCCATCACAACGCTGCGGCCCCCATCGAGAAAAACTGAAAGAGAGGCGGCCATGGCCACTCAAGCTCTAAGCTCGCGATGGCTATGGCCGCTTGAGCTTTGGGCTTGCAGGGTGGTCATGACCACTGGAGTTTCGAGCCACGAAGCTCACGGTGGCCATGGCTGCTAGAGCTTCCGGTGCGACAGCCGCGACGGCCCGGTGTGACAGCCGCGACGGCCATGAACACCACGAGCTTCAAATGAATTTTTGGGTTGACTTCAATAACCTCAAGGCCCCTCCTCTAGCCGTCGCCCCTCCATCTATCCCCGTGCTCATCTCCATCTCTATTTGCTCGTCGAACAAAAGGGACAAAGCGCAGGGACGTTGACTATGGATAGCGATCAAACTAGGTAACTAATGTTCAAGAGGGGTCGTCATTGGTGATCGGCACCGGCGAAACAGGATTGAATGAAGGCAATTTAGACACTCTTGACAGTAAAGTAGGGTAGCAGTGCAACCTTCGGTGCAGCAACCTTTTGCTTTACTGTCAAGATGCAAGGCCTTTTTCTGGCACCGAAGAAATGTGTGTGGTTATGTGACCGCCATGTCACCGGAGCATAGGGGAAGGGGTCTTGTCGTTGCCCAATGACGAGGCCCTTTTCTAGCACCTCTGTTACCCCCGACAGCGACAGCTTGCCACCTTGTCCGGCGGTCGCTGCTGCCGCCGTGCGCCGTGCACCACTCTCCCTCTTTCTCCCTTCTCATTACGTGCAAAGGAACACATCCATGCGCTTGCAAAGACCGTGTCAAACTTCGCCTCGCAAAAAAAAATTGAACGAGAAAGGATGACATGACATTGCATTTAGTATGACCACATTCTAACCATATTTCTTTGGTGTAGCAACCTTCTGCTTTACTGTCAAGAGTGTCTGAAGCGCCTTGCGCTCGTTCAATCCTGTTTTGCCGCCGCCGATCACCAATGAGGACCCCTCTTGAACATTAGTTACCTAGTTTGATCGCTATCTGTAGTCAACGTCCCTGAGCTTTGCCCCTTTTGTTCGACGAGCAAACAGAGATGGAGATGAGCACGGGGAGAGATGGAGGGGTGACGGCTAGAGGAGGGGCTTTGAGGTTATTGAAGTCAACCCAAAAATTGATTTGAAGCTTGTGGTGTTCATGGCCATCGCGGCTGTCCCGCCCGAAGCTCCAGTAGCCATGGCCACCGCGAGCTTCATGGCTCGAAACTCCAGTGGCCATGGCCACCCTGCAAGCCTGAAACTCAAGCGGCCATAGCCACCACGAGGTTAGAGCTTGAGCGGCCATGGCCGCCTCTCTTTTAGTTTTTCTCGATAGGGGCCACAACGTTGTGATGGCACGGCTTGCAAAGGAGTAAGGTGCCAAGGTGGGACGAGGGACAGCAGCGATGAAGAGTTTTCCTCTTTCTGTCCTTCCTCAGTTTTTATTTTATTTTGTTTTATGATCCGTACACCACGTCAGATAATAACAGTTACATAGATAGAGTTATAACGGCAAGGCAGATTTGGGACTCGAATAAACGTTGGAGATTTTTCTTGAGACAAAAAAAAATTTAGGGTATAATTGGGACAAAACATAAAGTTTAGGGTTTTCTATGGAATTAGGCCGATGATAAAGCATGAGAAGTTGTAACTTTTATGAAGATAGAATATTCTATATGCCTTAATGGAAGGCACTTTTTGAATGCACCTATTGACAGCCTATACAGAGAGTGTGGTCCTCTTTTCAACCATAGACAACGAAAGTTATATTAAATCCTCTGTCAAATAAAATATGTTAATAAAAAGTGGGTTAAGAGAGAGAAATTAGATTTATTCGTTTCTCTAATTTTTGCACCAATTTTTTTTTAAGTTATTACTATGGATAAATGTATGTGTCTTCATCCCTCTTGTCATGAAGATCTAATATTTTTTTTATATTGAATTTCCGCATAAAGGATTACATCATTGCTAATAGTTGGTATCAGAGCCATGGTATGAGATCTCGTGATTTTTTCGATTATTAAAATATAAATGGTTTTGTTAGATCTCGTGATTTTTCCGATTATTAAAATATAAATGGTTTCGTTAATGTTTTCCCATTAATGCTCATTAAAGATATACACACACTGAATTTATTAATACAAGTATTTGCTTAATGAAATCGCACATAAATCATTGTTTGGGTTTAGTGCTCTTGATATATATATATATATATATATATATATATATATATATATACATACATATATGTATGTATTTCATGTTTTACAGCACGTTAGTTGCTTTGCTCTATGTATTAATATATTTATATGTGAATTGACATATATTCTTAAGGAATGTATAATTTGATTCGCATACATTTATGATGATTCTATCACCAAAGTGATTAAATCTTAACGTTTATAGATAATCATATTATGAAACAATTATCGTGTATTTTAAATTGTAAATGGTTTGTTAGTCACCAAAGTGGCTGAACCATAAGGTCTCTTGAATTTTTAAAATCATATAATGTTTCATTCAATTACCCATGATTAATTGATGTTATCACTGAAATTGATATATTACGTATTTTATTGGTGTCATGGGTATATTGAAGTTCATTTACTATAAGAACTTATGGATTCACCCAAAGGTTAATCAATTTCTTATAATTTATGAACGTAATAGTTGGTAATTAGTATATCTTGTTAGATTTATTTATTTTTTATTTATTTATTTTTTGGTAACCGAGGTATCCGGGCCAGCTTGCACGCACCTTGACTATTCCTTGGGAGAGACTAGCACAGCAACCCACTGCTATGACCCTCTACTTAAATCACAAGTGCTCAGTGGGGGAATCGAACCTGAGACCAGTGCGCCTAACCACACAATCCCAAGTACGCCCTAACCAACTGAGTTACCCATGGGTGGGTTGTTAGATTTATTTGTATATCCAAAGATAGCAAATAAATTTTAATAAGGTGTATTTATAATTACCATATATAGGTTATTAGCATCATTATGGTTTAATGTATATCGTAGGATCACCCAAAGGAGAACTATGATGTACATGTTTTATTTAATTTAAATTTGATTATGTGATATTCTCAAAGCATTAATGTATGAGTGTGGTCTTGCATATTTGCAGTATCTATACCTATTTCTCTTCATTCGCATGCTTCGTTTGTTCCTTTATTTAATGGAATGAATTTTTCTGATTGGTGTGAACAAGTCCAATTTCACTTAGGTGTCATGGATCTTGATTTAGCACTCCAAGTTGAAGAACTGATTGCTATTATTGATGAGAGTAGTGATAATGAAAGTTCTTTCCATAAAGCATGGGAAAGATTGAACAAATTAAGCTTAATGTTTATGCAAATAACAGTTGCAAGCAATTTAAAGACTACTCTTCCCAAAACCAACAGTGTTAAGGAATTTATGAAATTTACGGAAGAGCATTCTCAAACTGCCGATAAGTCACTTGCTGGTACATTGATGAACACTTTGACCACCATTAAATATTATGGTTCATGTACTAAGCATGAGCATGTACTTGAGCTGACGTACTTAGTAGCAAACTTAAGGATTTTGGAAATGAACGTGGATGAGTACTTTTTAGTACAATTCATACTTAACTCCTTGCCTCATGAATAATATGGGCCATTTCAGATGAATTATAACACTATCAAAGATAAGTGGAATGTAAATGAATTGACTAATATGCTTGTTCAAGAGGAAATAAGGATAAATAATCAAAAGACTCAATCTATTCATCTCTTAAGTCATCCATAAGCTGTAAAGAATTCCAAAAGAAACGGTGGAAAAAGCAAGAAGAAATGATTATGCAACTCGAATGACTTTTCTAAGGCTTGTCAAATCCACAAGAAGGACCGCAATCTTATTAAGTCTCACTTTTGTAATAAAATTGGACACTTGAAGAAAGATTACCTCAAGCGTGAAGCTTGGTTTGAAAAAAAAGGTGAGCATCGTGCTTTAGTTGTTTTGTATCTTACTTTACTTAAGTTCCTCATAATACTTGATAGACTGATTCTGGTACCACCACTCATGTTTAGGATTTCTTACGATCCAAATCATAAAGCCAAATGAGAACTACATGTTCACGGGGAATAGAAACAAAGCTACAGTTAAAGGCATTGGAACTTATCAGTTAATCTTAGATACTAGACATTGTTTGGATTTATTTTGAACCCTTTATGTACCTACATTTTCCTGCAACTTAGTTTCTTTGCCAACACTTGACGTAGCTGGATTTTCTTTAAAGTTTGGTTCTGGATCTTTCAGTTTATTTAATAGCAATAATCTTATTAGAACTGGACTTTTATGTGATGGTCTCTGCAAGTTTAAACTTGATAATGCTTTTGTCGAGACTTTAATAATTTTACATCATAATGTTAGCACTAAACGTATTTTAGTTGATGAGAATTCTACTGTATTTTAGTTGATGAGAATTCTACTTACTTGTGGCATAAACGTTTGGGTCACATATCCAAAAAAAGAATGGAAAGATTAGTGAAGAATGAAATTCTTCCGAATTTGGATTTTATTGATGTTGGATTGTGTATAGATTGTATTAAAGGTAAACAAACAAAACACACTAAAAAATGTGCCACAAGAAGCATAGAGCTTCTTGAAATTATATACACTAATAAATATGCTCCTTTTTATGATCTATCTTCTAGTGGATAAAGTTATTTTATCACATTTATTGATGATTTTTCATATTATGTTTACATTTATCTATTACATGATGAATCTCAATTAGCGAATGGACTTGAGGTGTATGTTAAAGAAGTTGAGAGGCAATTCGATAAAAAGGTGAAAATAATAAGATCATATATAGATGATGAATATTTTGGAAAGTATAATGAATCGGGACAATGTTCGGGTCCATGTACCAAATTCCTTGAAAGACATGGTATTTGTGCTCAATACACGATGCCAAGTACATCACAACAACATGGTGCAACAGAAAGGCATAATCATACTTTAATGAAAATGGTTATGAGTATGATAAGATATTCATCTTTACCCTTAGAATTTTATGTATTTATTAAATAGGGTTCTTAGTAAGGTAGTCCCAAAGACTCCTTTTGAATTGTGGATGGGAAGAAAATCTAGTTTACGACACCTCCATGTTTGGGGTTGTCTAATAGAAGAATTTACAATCCACAAAAAAGAAATAGGATTTTACAACGATTAGTGGTTACTTCATTGGTTATGCATAGATATCCAAATGGTATATATTATTGTCCTAATCATAATACAAGAATTGTTGAATCTAAAAAAGCTAGGTTCATTGAAAATGGTGAAAGAATGTGTGATATTTACATTCAAGAAGTTAGGGTGGAAGTTCCTATACCCAAAACTTCTAAAGTTGTTGTTACTGATATTATAATTAAGATAACACATCAATATATAGTGGTTCGGCTTTATATCAAAGCCTATGTTCACTCTCTAACTAAAATCCTTAATAGCTGTATTCTATTAGTAACCAGCAGCGCAAGTTACAATTGGCTAGTAATGTTTCTTTCATACGATAGATCACACCATTAGAACACACTCACTGCACTTACACTTATACACTTGACTATGCAGTGCCAGACCAATATAGAGAAAAATATAGAACAAGATCATATATAATTTCTAACTTATATTGCACTGGTAGTATTCAATATGTCAAACCCTCTTCTTAGCTTCATTGCTTCTTATCTACTGAAGTTTTCAAACTATCCGTTAGAAACCTTCAAGGATGCCTAGCTAGTTGTTTGAGAGTTGCTAGAGACCATAGACAGAATAGGGATTGCTCCTGCAATCGCTTCATCTAACTATCGTAGGTTTCCCAAAATGGAGTCTACTGCACTATCCTTAAGTAGAAAAACTGTCACCTACTTCTCTAATTTCTTTCCCGATTTTCCAGCTACGGAGTCCAATCCTGTAACTACTATTTTTTATACCATCAACGGTCATCGTCCGACGCATATCTCACCAAGAGTCAATACATCACCATTACGATCCCATGCATGCTATCACTGGTGCATATTGTGAGTGATTTGGTTGATGATCTTTAGTGATGATGCCGATTAAATGACATGTGATGTCAGGACCAATCCTTCATCAGTAACCAAAGACCTCCAAGAACACTGGCTCAACTAGTCATTCCAAGATACCACTCACATTGGTCATGGTTCTCTTAATTATCAAAGCCCAGTTTCTCGTCTTTGCAAATACAATGAACCATTGATAATCCTTTAGCCATTTACCATATGCACTTGTCATAGCAAATGTTAGTACTAAAGATAGTTTTGGTATAATCAAAATTTCATAGGAATGTTTTTCCAATAAAGTCCTATATTGTGTGTACTGTCACTATTGATGCAAAGTTTTTCCAAGTCTCGGTTGGTTTAGCTTGAACCTATAACATCTCAATCTGACAAGTGCGGAGAATGATCGCAGGGGCGAGAGGCCCGAATAAGGAGCGGCCCCCTAGCAGACCTTTAGGATGGCAAAAGGTGTAGGAATGAACCGAATTGTACACCGAACAAGGGGAGAGTGTTCCTGAAATACACATGTAAAACTGAAATTAATTCACAAGAGGCACCTTTTGATATAATAGCAACATTTACTATTGGAACTCTAATGGTAAGCAGGTTTATGTAAGAGCACTATTATGATGGGTGACCTCTTGGGAAAGTGCTTACTTGTATGCCAAAGGACAAAATCATGAGTCTCGATATAAGACGGGTCAAAATGGACAATACCTCGAGTGAATTAATCCAATTGTGTCATAACATGGTATCGGATTGGAGCTCCCCTTCGGCAGGTGTGTGGTTCAAGGATGAACCACAAGGAAGCAAGTGGGCTTGTAACGACTTGGTCCAACTAGGGTGGGGAGTGATCGCCGGGGCGAGAGTTTGGATCACGAGTGACTATCGGTAGAATTCTAGGATAGTAAAGGGGGTAGAATAAACCGAATTACTCATGAAACAGGGAGAGAGAATTATTGGATTAAACATGTGAAACTAAAATTAACTTACAAGATGCTCCTTTTGACGTAATAGTAACGCAGAGAATTGGAATTTTATTTTTAAGCATGCTCAAGTTAGAGTACTATCAAGATGATTGACCTCTTGGGAAAGTTTTTACTTGTACACTAAAGGGAAAAATCGTGAGACTCCGTATACGATGGACCAAAATGGACAACACCTCCAATGAGTTAAGTAAAGAGGGTCACAGAATCTCTTGTGGGAGGGTTTGTATGCACACCACAAATGAAGGAAGCTTCATAAGCTTGGTCTCAAGAGGACCCGCCATTACTTAAATTAGTAAAGGAGGAAAAAAGTGACAAAGGACAGAATTTTCAGAAAAGATCTATCTTAGTGTGTAGGGATAGGCACGCAGTGGGAGGGGCTGGGGAGGGGCTGGGGATTGCATTCCTTGTTCCTGCTCCATGAAGCAGAGCTTTGCCCGATCACCCTCCCGTGATCTGTGCAATGTGAGGCGGGCACTTCCTTTCATGGCACGAGGCACCGTATTACAACGTGGGAAATAAATTTCAAATTATTTTGTAAAATAACATATTAAAGTTATATAATTGTTGGAACTTGCATAACAATTTTGAATTCTGTTACTTTAAAATTATTTTTGTCCATAATTATAAATTCTGCTACTTTAAACTAAATCACTTTTATTTTAGGTCTAAATTAAGTACATAATAAATTATAGCGAGTTATATATAACAATATGTACTTTAGCAAATTACTTGTAATTAATATATATCAACATTTATTCTTTTTTATATATACAAGCAAGGGGATTGATGGAGTAGGGGTAATTTGACTCCACCCGGCGCCTGCGAAGTAACTCGCGAGGCATTTTGCTTGGAAAAAGTTTTTGCTGCACTGTCACGCTCCTTGTCATATGATCTAGGCAGAAGTTCCTTTCTCTAATTAATTGTATTTCTATTAGGTCCACCGTCGATAAAATTATTTACACATTCACTATTTGACTTTTATTAGTTTCATTTCCTCTCACGTGCAAATTGTATTGATGACTACACAAAGAAATTCATACGTGAAATTAATCGACAACAAAACATTGGCTCTAATACCATATTATAGTAATGATAGAGACTTTATGTGTATAAGATCCATTCAAATCTCATAGACAAATCATGGGTGATACTTTTGCATGTATAGTCGGGACCTATTTTGTATTAATTACTATCAATTTCTATGTTTTGTCTTAAACATTTATATTGGTTGATCATGTTCCAATAAAATAATCTATAGTTAGGTAATGTCTAAAGCGGGACTATTAATAGAGGAAACAAACATATGTTGGATTGGATATCGTGTCTGATAACATGATTGAGTCTATTTCTCATGCGATATGCTTGGCACTCAAATCTAACTTGACAATGAGACTTGATAGTTAATACATATGCATGTTACAAACATACAAACTCCGTTGATCATTCTCTATCCTTGTCAACTTTGATTAGGACCTAGTTCTTCCTCGAACCACACACCGAAAAGTGTCCAATTCTGATCCAATTTGTGACTTGGCCAAATGATGTGGACCACTCAAAAGAAGTAATCATATGTAACCGCTCAAGGTGGTAATCATTTGGAGTGGGTTTTACTTTTGAATAACATCAAAAGCCCATTTCATCTTATTTGAGACTAGAGGCATTACGTTTTTATTGTTGAAAGAAGTAATTGTAGCCTAATTGATTACCAAATTCCCAACTTTCTTTAATTTCATCTTGCATAATTGAGATTGCTTTCCATTGGCGCCCTTTTATGTTTCTTAGCCAATAAAAGTAAGAGAAATGCAATTGCATTCGCATATGCATGTTGACATCTATAATGATTTTAAAGATCCTTGTCCCCCCAAGGCAATCTTCCATATTTTAAAAATTTTGTAGTAATAGGGTAATTTATGCCTAGGTTTTTTCTAGGCTTTGTCCTTGATTATAGTTTTTCATCCTTTTGGGTAAAAGATCCGTGAATGCATTTTCAAGATGATCGAGCTCCACATTTAATGTCATTATGAATTAGTTAGTTCATATTTGTCCCCATTAATTCAGTCAGGTGGTTGACTTTTCAAGCCGCTGTATTAGTTTGTCGTTAGGCATCACCATCAAAACATTGATGCACAACTGCATTGCATTAATTATATGGTAGAAAGTCTCTTGAATCTGACTTAGGTTCAGTCCTTTCTCAAACCCCACATCGAATACATCGAACCAAGGAAAAAGTATAAAAAAAATCATAAACCTTTCAATTAGACCAATTTAGTCATAAACCTTATTACATTGGTACTAATTTAGTCCATCTGACCAATTTAGGTCAGAAATTACTGACGTGGATGCTGGTGGTCCTATATGGCACGGACAGCGATGGTGTGGACATTTTTAATAAGATTTCTTTTTTTTTTCTTTCCCTTTACTTTTTGGCAGTAGCCGGTTGCTAGCAACTGACCACATGCCATGGCTGGCGAGGGCGAGTGTTGGCAAGGTCGACCCTTACCTTCACCTAGGCGAGACCTGGTGAGGGCCACCCTCACAAGATCGACGAGGCTGACTCTCGCCCATGTGATACCCGGCAAGGCCGACCTAGCTTGGGCAAGGTCGGCCTCGCTGGTGCTCACCCTTGTAGGCCATGGCTTATGATCAGTGGCCGATGACCGGCATTGTCAAAAAGAAAGGGAAAGGCATAAAAAGAAAATTTTAAAAAAAATTAATTTTATTAAAATATCAAGAAAAATGTCCAAGTCGAGGTCGGCCATGCCACACAGTATCGTCGGCATCTACATTAGTAATTTCCGATCTAAATTGACCGGATTGACTGAATTTGTACTAATATGAAAAAGTTTAAGACCAAATTGGTCCAATTGAAATGTTTATGACTGAATTGCTATCAATGCATTATATTTAGGAATTTTTTGGTACTTTTCCAGTCATACTGAAAAGCATCCTATCCTAATGCAATCCATGATGACCTGAGCTAATATCGTGGACCATAAAAAAAACGTATTCGGATGTGACCACTCGAGATGGTAACCATTTGAAGTGGGTTTTTACTTGTAAATAACATAAAAGCCCTCTTTCATCTTATTTGAGACTAGAGGTATTATGCTTTCATTGTTGAAAGAAGTAATTATAGCCTAATTGATTACCAAATACCTTTAGAGTTTTTCAATTTGGACATTTTAAAGTTAGTCCCTTGACCCAACTTTCTTTAATTCATCTTGCATAACTAGGGATTGCTTTCCATTGGTGCCTTTCTATGTTTCTTGGCCAATAAAAGGAAGAGAAATGCAATTGCATTCGCACATGCATGTTGACATCTATAATAATTTAAAAAGTCCTTGCCCCTCCAAAGCAATCTTCCTCATTTTCAACATTTTGTAGGAATAGGGTAATTTATGCTTAATTTTCTTGGCTTTGTGTTTGATTATAGTTTTTCTCCTTTTGATGTAAATAACCAATGCATTTTCAAGATGATGGAACCCCGCATTTTTAATGTCCTAGTCAATTAGCTTGTTGATATTTGTCCCCATTTATTCAGTGAGTTAGTTGACATTTCAATAAATTAGATTAGTTATTGGTAACTCGGGATGCCGCTTGGGTTGTTTGGTTACCTTTTAACCATAGGGATCCCAGCTACCTTGGGAGCATTACCGACCAACCCTATTAATGTTGACCGGTAGCATATACACCTTGTTTAACGTCTCAGCGGCCGGACAACCCTAAGGCCCACTTGTTCCCCCTAGATATTATTCTTCCCCAGGAGGGAGGGAACATCCCCTTGTGGGTTTTACATCCCCTATAGCCTAATGGAGAGATATTAGGAGATAGAGCCTTTTAAGGATCTGCTCAGGTCCTGGTATCTATTAAATGGACCGGTGTGAAAAGTACCAAAAAAGTTCTAAACATATTCATCAGTACCAATCAAGTCATAAACCTTTCAATTTGACCAATTTAATCATAAACCTTTTTACATTAGTACCAATTAAGTCCATTGGCCGAAAATTGCTTATGTGGACGTTGATCGTTCGATGCGGCATGACCAGCGCTGACGTGGACAATTTTATTTTTAATTTGTAAATACTTTTCGAATTTTTTATTAATTTATTCTTTTCTTTTTTCTTCTCTTTTCCATCTTTTCTATTTTTCTTTTCTTTCTCTTTTTTTCTTTTTTCTTTATTACCCTCCGCCACTCACCAGCCGGTGGTGGTCACCGACTAGGGGTGGCCTCACCTAGCTCTCGCTAGCCCTTACCAAGGCAAGCACCCTGGGGAGGGTTGGGCAAGGGTCCCTGTCACGCCCCGCACCCTACAGTGCGCCATATCCCTCGCCAAGGTAGATTCGATTGTGACGTCCTAGGACGCGTTGCCGACCTAACACACACCACAGAGAAACAAGCACATGCGAAAGTATTATAACACGCGTACAAATCATTCACAAGACCAAGGGTAGAATAAACTACGGGGTTACAAAATATACACTTGCATTGATATGGCAAACATATACATCATCCATTTACAGCTTGCGCTCAAAAATCAAAAGCGGGTCAATGGTCACTACTAACAAAAAGGGGTAAGTGGCCCGGGCGGTCAGGGTTACTAAAATTAGGAGGGGCTCCGGTCAAAAAGGTACTGACCCATCTATCTAGGACTAAGGCTAGACCTACGGAACACAGTCCGAGTCGGATCCCGATGACTCGGAAGAGCTATCAGACAGCTCAACATCAGAGTCTAGGGAATCCTGCTCGGACTCGGCCCCAACTGACTCCTCCTCGGAATCCATCGGCTTGGCCTTGTCCTCCGGCTCCATGTCCTGCTCCATGGGCTCAGGCTCCTCGTCCTCCGAATCCATCGGCTCCGGGTTCGAATTCCCATCCTCTGGCGCACGGTTGGGGCTCGTCAATTTCCCATCGGGACATTGAGGGTCAATGTCCCTAGCATCGGTAAGCGGAACCTCAAAAGATCGAAAAGGCTAGTAGGTCCCTTCATGGTCCCTGATACACCACGCTATATATCTGTGGGACTGGTCAAGCTCCTCGCCCGCATCAACCCGAACTGTAGAAAGATATCTAACCTAAAAATCTCCGTTCCCTGCGGGGTACACCGTCTCTTCCCGGTCTATCCAATAAGGAATCCCAAAACGAATAGACACGGTAGACATCTCAAGGCCGGGGGTCTGAAAAATTGAGTTTATACAATAGTGAGAATAAATCTCAGCGAGTAGGTTCCCTAAACCTAAACTAGGCTAACATGCACCTTTTGACAAGTATCAAACAACACACAATCTAAACCATAAATGACTTAGGCCCTCGGACCCAAATCCAATACTTAACTGACCCTGCAGGTTAGACACTTTATATATAAGAGCAATACTGGCACAGAACTCAATCATGGCACATATGTATGCATATCGCTTTGCCACGACGTATGTCATGCATATGCTTGTGCTTACACTCATGCTCATGCCTCATCAATGCATTTCACACACTTGCACTCTTGCACACTTGCAATTACCAAATTCACCGACCAGCGTAAGACGAATCAGGTCCGACCCGCGTAAAACGCATCAAGTCTATTACTTTGAGATCGATCTCCAGCTCGCGTAAAACGTATTAGGCTCATGGCACAAGACCCGCGTAAAAAGCATCAGATTGACCATCTTCCGGTAGTCCGGGCATCGTCCTGCGTAACACGCATCAAGACGGGTTCACTACCCCTCGTAAAACGCATCAGGGCTTCATGTGATCACATATTCACACACCAGTTATTATCTGAACCCCGCGTAAAACGCATCAAGGCGATTAGGTGATCACATGCTCATGTCATTCGTGCACACTCGTATATGCACATGCCATGCCAATGCTCGAGATGCACGCCCATGACCATAAAGTTCACACTTGGACACTCATGAATTTCACAATGAGCATTCAATTGCACAACACCACTTATTCAATTCATGATGCAACATGCTCAATTCAATATACCATAAGCCCAACTAATCAAATCATCCAGCCTAGCCATAGCATAAACTTGGCACACGAAATCATGAAATCAAATCAACATGAATTTGCGCACTCGAAGCCCGCCAAGCTACTCCAACCTTGGTCACACTAGGCATATGACATGGCATCACAAAATCAATCACAATCAAGGATAATTCAGCCACTCATTTAGTCAATCCAACATTTCCGGTAATTACACCATTAAACCCCAAATCGATCATGCCTTGTCCAATTCAATCCCGGTATGGATAGCCACCAAACAGCTCGGTCTAGGCCAATAAATATCCTCAAAATACTCCATTTGGCTCCCCAAAACATCACCCAAATCAGCCACCATGAGGACCATACTAGGCGCGCACTATAATCCACAATTAAACCCAAACTTACTCCAAGCTTGGGCTGATTCAATCCAATATGTCCAGTCATCACACATCCCATTTTAAGCCTCTAAACCTCAATTAAATTATCACCCTAAGCCGCGAAATCAGCCACCATATCAACACCTAACAATCTCCACAATTTAACCCCTAAAATACCTTAATTAACCCCTAAAACCCATCTAGAAATGTAAATTAGCCTAATTAGGGTTTAAAGTTGTACTCACTTGGAATCCTAAGCTCCAAACAAGGCTGAACAAGCGGTGAGGGCGGCTGGATAGTGGCGGTCCCACGCTGGAATAGTGGCGGCGACGGCCGGCCTTCAAGGGGCGGCACCGGCGGTGGCTTGCGGGCGGCGATCCTAGGCAGGGGCTGGTCCTCTCGTGACTGGGGAAGGGAGAAGGAGAGGACGGGACGGCTGGATGGTGGTGGTGAGGCGAGGGGGATGACGGCACACGGCGGCGGCGGCACCGGCTTCGGCGAGCGGCGGCGGCATGAGGCCGGGAGGGGGAGAGCTCGCGGGAGAGGGGAGAGGAGAGGGTGGCCGGTGATGGTGGTGGTGGAAATGAGGAAGAGAGAGAGACTAGAGAGTTTATATGGCTTGGGCTTAGTGGGAGTTGGTGACCAACCTTCCCATAATGACAATCTTGCCCTTAATCCAAGGGTTGGGGTTTAATCTAAACAAAATATCCAAGGGCATTAAGGACCAATGTTTTCAGCATTATTGGGCTGAGATACACTAATATAAAACCCCAAAATAATCTCCAAATTCAGAACCCTATAATTAGGCTTAGGGGCAAAACGGTAATTTTTCGGTCCCGGGGCAAATTCTCCAATTTTGACTTTACTTATCTCAAATATGAATGGCCACATAAAAATTACGTCGTCCTTGCAAAAATAGTCGCGTATGCCCACGAAACTCGACATCGAAGTCCGGACTCAATTCCACGATCGTTTTCACTCAATTTGCGATTTTAGCGTCTCTGACTAACGGACGGCTGTTTAGGGGTTATGTGTATCAATCTGAGGCTACTCGAGTCATGACGGTCCCTATTTCCTAGAGAACACGAGGACTTATCGCTAGTCCCAAGGGTTGCGATCGTCCGGAATAAGTTCGGGATCGTTCGTCGCGCGTACTCTCGATCGTGCGGAATCACCCGCTATCCGATCGAACATCGTTGGTCAAACCAAATCCGTCACTCCCCTTGGACCGGTCCACTTCGACACAAAATATTCTCTCGTCGTATCTCGGAATCGGACTCAATTCACGGTCGAGTTCTTGGGTCCACGTACCGTTTTCCTAGTTAGCCTTTCCCTACTGGTCAGTATCTCGAGAATGATAAGTTTCGGGCGAGACTTACTAAAATAAAATGAGAAATACATCAATTTCATTGATCACGAAAGTGAGTCGAATTTCAGGACGTTACAGTCCCCTCGCTGGATTTGACGAGGGGTGGCCTCGCCTAGCCCTCATCGGCCCTCGCCCTTGCCAGGGGCTAGTAACCTTCGTCAACTGGCAGTTGTCGGTTGGCGAATGGCGGATGATAATAAGGAAAAAAGAAAAAAGAGAAAGGAAAGAAAAAAAAAAGAAATGTAAGAAAAAAAGAAAAGAAGGAAAAGAGAAGAACAATAGAAAAAGGAAAAAAGAAAAGAAATAATTAGTAAAGAAATTCCAAAAAAAGTATTTAAAAATTTTAAAAATGTCAACGTCAGTGCCTGCCATGCTTTATAAGACAGCCGACGTCCACATCAACAATTTTCGGCCTAAATTGGATAAATAGACTAAATTAGTACTAATGTGAAAAGAGTCATGATTAAATTGGTCTAATTGAATGATTAAAACTGAATTAGTACCAATGCAATAGATTTTAAAATTTTTTTGATATTTTTCTCTGGATTCATGTTAAGGTTGACGGGATTCTAAACAGCAAAAAATCGGTGGACAACTGCATTGCATTAATTAAATAGTACAAAGTCTCATTACTCTTGTCCTTGAGGAAACGTTGTCGAACTGAAGTTCACAAATAATTGACATATATGTTTCAGTCAAGAAATTTTTGAAATAATTTGAGTGACTCCATGACGTAATCATCTGTCGGTCATTAAACGTTTTAACTATTGGTGGTTCCAAGCATTTATTATTCCTGTAAGTTGCGATGTGTTGTTGAGTTTTGTCCGTAATCTAGGTGTGCAATGTAGGTGTGCACTGTACTTCCAGTACATTGCACACGTACCGCGTTGATAAGTCGCAGCTAGAAGTTCAATAGATTGTATATCGAGACTATCGATGCGAACTTCTTTCCACGTCTACGTTGAGCTGGCTTGAACATCTCTTGGGCACACCACAAACAAATGGAGCATCATTGACTTGGTCTTAAGAGGACCCTTTAATACTCAAGTTAGTAAATGAGGAACAAAATGTGTCAAAGGAGAGAATTTTGAGAAAGGTTCTGCCTGAGGAAGTAGGGATCTATACACAGCGGGGTGGAGACAGGGATCGCTTCCCCATCCTCGCCCCGCGATGTCGGAGCGTTGCCCCTTGTGCACCGCAGTGCTGGGTAGGACACATCATCGCGGGACACGAGGCATCGCGCAAGGCACCCTGCTCTGCATGAGAAAAACGAAATTACAAATATTAAAATTATGTAATTGTTAGAGTTTCCAGAACACTTATAAATTCCTGTCTTAAACTCACTCATTTTCCATAATTGTTAAAAGTACCATAATCTCATGAATGTGAGTCTACTTATATATATTAATTTGTTTGCATCCTTCACTTCGTAACATGCATTTTTGTTTTACTTTAGTTTTTAATTACCTTCATAATAAATTATAATGAGTTAAACAATATAACAATTAATATTTTAGTATATTACTTGTAATATATTTTACTCTGGGCGGATCGTTCATCTTTCGGCATTTTCCCCTGCGATTCATTGCCTGTCCTAGGCACCAGTTCCTTTCTCTAATTTGTTAGATTTATATCAGATCCACTGTCATTGTAAAAGTAATTTACAAATTTCCCGTTTCATTTCAACACGGGGATATTTATACTGGAAATTAATCTGTAGAAGATTACCATTTTAGGGTCTGTTTGTTTTGTGGAAAATATTTTTCGGAAAAACACTTTCCTCATTTTTTTGGTGTTTGGTTTGTTTAGAAAAATGAGTTAACGGAAAATGTTTTTCTAATCAACGAAAAAGGTTTCCTTACTAAAGCTTAAATTCAGAAAATTGATTTCCTTTTTGAAATAACCGGAAAATATTTTTCGAAGTATAATTAGTTATCGATGCTTGGATCCAAAACTCTACGCTTGGGCACGAAAATCCCAATGTAGTTCTCGAGTCCCGACATTCAGGACCATGTCTTAGTGGCCGAGCTCGAGACCTTGGTGTCTAGGGCCCGGGCCCTCAGCGCCCATGCCTAGGTCCATCGAGGCTAAGCTCGAACACTTGGTGCCCACATCCGATGCTCCGGTACCCGAACTCGGTCTATAAAGGCAGTGTTCAGGTCCCCAATGCTCGAGCTCAAGTCTCGACCCTCCGGCCTAAGTCCACAAAGGCCGTGCGCAGGTCCTCAGCGCTTAGGCTCAAGTCCTTAGTTAATGAAACGTTTGTTCTTATACAAATATTTATTTTAAAAATAAAAAAAATTATTCTTAAATTTTTTTAAAAAAATCATTTTCATTATTTTTTTTAAAAAAATCTAATTCTTTATTCTTTATTCTTTTCTTTTCTCTCTTTCTCTTTTTCTTCTTCATTGGTTGGTCGTCGGCCAAGGCAACGATCGGCTAGCTCGTGCCAGCCTCTGGTGGTAAGCCTTGAGCTCGCCCCAGGCCGACGAGGTCGCAACCTCTAGTGGCAACCATCGAGCTCACCCGAGGCCAGTGAGCCTCAAGCTCGCCCTAGGCTGGTGACGGCGAGCCTTGAGCTCGCCCTAGGCCGACAAGGTCGCAGCCTCTAGTGGCAACCATTGAGCTCACCTGAGGCCAGTGAGCCTCAAGCTCACCCTAGGTTGGTGAGCTCGCGGCTCACCAGATCTAGGTGAGCCCCAGCTTGGCCAATCTAGGGAAGCTTGCCTGTGGCCAATGCCGAGTGAGCCTTGAGCTTGTCGGTGGTCAGTCGTGGTGGAGGAAGGAGGAAGAAAAAAAGGAAAGAAAAGAAAAAAAAAAGAAAAGAGAAAAAATAAAAATAAAAAATAAAAAAATTCCAATATTTTCAAAAAGAGAAAAGAAAAAATATAAACGAGAAATAAAAAAATAAAAAAATTCAATTTTTTAAAAATAAAACTAAGTGTGTTCATGGAAAATGATTTTCTGGAAAACATTTTCTTTTATCATTAAGTTTTCTGTGAAATAAACACACCCTTAGAATAATAAATATAAGGCTAACCGAAATTTCATAAAGCAAGTTATGTGTGATGCTTGAGCATTATAACTCTATCTGGGCCTTTTTTGATGCCAAATATTATGAACTTCCATGTTTAGTCCTCAAAATTTATATGAGTTGATTGTGATCCAACAAAATATCCTCTAGTTAGCTATTGTATAATGTGAGAGCTTTAATAGAGGAAACATCCGTATGTTCAGTTGGACATTATTAATATGTTTAAGTCCGCGATATGGTTGGCACTCAAATCTAAATTGACACTAAGACTTGATAGATAATATGTATGCGTGTTACCCACATACGCACTCCATTGGCCATTCCTTGCCCTCGTCGAATCTGATTTTGGACCTACCAAATAACGTGGACCAAAAGAGGTAATCGGATGTGACCAAGTGGTTGACATTTGAGAGGGTCATTACTTGTGAATAACATCAAAGCCCTTTTTAATCTTTTTTAGGACCAGAAGTATCACACTCTTGTAGTTGAAAGAAGTAATTAATATCCTAATTGATTACCAAATATATATGGAGCTTTTGAATTTGGAACCATTATAGTAAGTTATCTTCCTTTACCCAACTTTCTTTAATTTCATCTTGCATAACCGGGGATTGCTTTCCTTTGGTTGCCCTCTTCCGTTTCGTAGCCAATGGAACGAAGAGTGCATTTGCACATGCATGTTCACATCTGTAATGATTTTAAAGATCCTTGTCCCCTCCAAGGCAATCTTGCTCATTTTCAATATTTTGTGCGATTAGGGTATTATGCCTAATTTTTTTTTCTAGGCTTTATCCTTGATTAAAATTTGTCTTGCTTTTGCGTAAATGACCCCATGAATGCGTTTTCAAGATGATGGAACTCCAAATTTATTGTCAACTAGGCTCAGTTTGTTTCGCGAAAAACGAATGATTTGGAAAATGTTTTCCTAAAAATGATCTCTTATATCGCTTGAAATAATTAATCAATTGAAATTGTTTCATTATCAACAACAGTTTATGTTTAAACATGGTGGACCATGAAAATATTTTTCGTTTATTTATTTTTGTAGGCGATATAAGTGATCGCTTTTCAGAAAATATTTTTTGAATAATTTATTTTTCGCGAAATAAACTAATTCTTAATTTGTTCATTTTTGTCACCTTGTTAAGGCTGACGGGATGAGACGATGATGGGACTTTTTTTTTTTGGGTCGAAACGCTAATGGGGATTTGATTAGCAAACGATTGATGCACAACTGCATTGCATTAATTAAACACTGCACAGTCCCGCTAACTTTTTCCTTGAGGAAACGTGGTCGATTGAGTTCTCAAATGATTGATCTATATGTTTCAGTCAAGCAATTAATCAAATAATAAACAAGATTGACTCTATGATGTAATTAGACACCGGTCTTAAAATCGTATTAACTATTGGACTTGTCTAACAAGTGGTTCGAAGAATTTCTTAATTTTGTAATCTCGCATGTCATTATTAAAGCAAAGAGTTGGTTGAGTACATCATTTGAGTTTTTGTCTCAGTCCAACTTTCATGTTGTTTGGAGTTCCCTTTCACCTAAAAGCGTAGAAGCCAAGCTATGCACCAGAGATTGGTTATTCAGAGGTATGCCTGAGGAAGATTTTGATGAGGAGTTTCCCATTGTCGACTTTCAAGACTATTTGCATTAGGTAGTTTTTTGTCTCATTCTTTCGGTTTACTCACAGGATTCAATGCACTTGTCTTCATAATAATGTATTCTTTACATACTTAGTGGTATTGTGACTTGTGTTCATGATCATAACTCATTCCTTTGTTAGCTGTCCATGGTGACTTGAGCATGTGGGAGAAAGATGCTACCTGATGATGAGAGTTTTATGCAGTAAATGGAGAACAACACTGTCGTCAATGGTCGAATTGCCTAGATAAAGTCCTCAACTGTTGCTGCTTTATTGCTCTGAGATTCCCTGATGATGTTGCTGCATTGTTGCTGGGTGATCTGTTGCTTCTTGCTTTGTCCGGTTCATTGCTATTCTAATTGGTGCTACTCTATTTTTGTGATATAGCTTTGTTGGTGATCTTATTTCTGGGACAATTGTGTCTTCACTGGGTTATCTTAAATTCCTTTGTGAACTTTAGGATTTACTTGGGATTTTTTAGTTTCTTGAAGAAGCTATTTTGTAGGGAAAATTCCAAAAAGGGGTTTGAAGTAAAGTCGTTTTCTCAAATAAGAGTATGAAGTTGACATTTTCTCAAATAAAGGCACGAAGTACCCTCATTTTCTCAAATAAAAGCTTGAAGTGAATCTTTCTTAAATAAAGGCATGAAGTGGCTATATAAGTCTCAAATAAGAACCTGACGTCACTGGCCAAAGGGTACTTTCGTCTTTTCTTTTTTCGAATTTTTTTTTTATTTTCCTTTTCTTTTTTTTGTTTCCTCTCTTCCCTCTATTGGCCATTGCCAGGGCTGGCAATGGTCACTGGCCTCAAGCGAAGGCCGCCCTCACCTGGGCGGGTGAGGGTTGCCCTTGCCCGACACGAGCCAAAAATTTGTTCTCTAAATTAGCAACGCAAGTGTACGTATTGAACAAATAATAAAGTGAGGAATTAAAGTATTGTTCCCACAGAGATTGTAGACAAATTAATTAAATTACTTACGGGAAAAGTATCAAAAAAGTTATAAACCTTTTGCATTGGTGCCAATTTAGTCATAAATCTTTTTTTGGTGCCAATTCAGTCCTAAATTTTTTGCATTGGTGCCAATTGAATCCTAAACCTTTTTTTGGTGCTAATTTAGTCCTAAACCTTTTTTTGGTATCAATTCAGTCTTAAACCTTTTGCATTGATGCCAATTTAGTCCTTCGACACGTGAATAACTATTAGTCGGAAGGACTGAATCGGCACCAATGCAAAAGGTTTAGAATTGAATTGGCACAAATGCATAGGGTTTAGAACTGAATTGGCACAATAAAAGATTTAGTACTAAATTGGTATCAAAAAAAGGTTGAGGACTGAATTGGCACCAATGACAAAGGCTTAGGACTGAATTGGTACTAATGCAAAAAGGTTTAGGATTGAATTGGCACCAAAAAAAGGTTTAGGACTAAATTGGCACTATTGCAAAAGGTTTAGGACTGAATTGGTACAAAAAAAAGGTTTAGGATTAAATTGACACTAATGCAAAAGATTTAGGATTGAATTAGTACCAAAAAAAGGTTTAGGACTAAATTGACATCAATAATAAAGGTTTATGACTTTTTTTTAACACTTCTCTTAATTACTTACTAAAGGTGAATAATTCTCAACTTTATCTAACCAATTAAAGAATTAGTAAAGCAATTGAAATTCTAAAGAAAACTAAATTAACCTATTAAGATTGAAATTTCTAAAGGCTAAATTAACAAGGCAACAAACCAAAATTGAAAATAAAAATTCACAAACTAAACCTAGAAATTTCGAACATAAAGAAGCAAGGAGCAAATGACTATGGTCAAGAATTAAAAATGTTAGAGCATCTGATTTCACTTAACCAATCAAGATTGATTAACCGAGCTCGTCATGCAATCAAATTGAAATCATAGTGTGATGATAGAATTTCCTAATTTAAATTACTATCCTTGGCTCAGTATAACAACCCTACTTAGATTTAGCAACCCACACTTGGTCCATGTGAATTTAAGTAAACCTAAGTGCATTAAAATCTATGAATGTTCCCGGATTCAATAAACCACCCTTGATTTACCCACTACCGAAACCACACAAACAACCTAGTATATCTCTATCTAAGTTAAATTCATGGCTATATATCATAAAGCACTCGCATAGAATCTCCTTTCGGTTTCAGCATGCAACAAAAATCATTCAAGTGATGATTAAGCACTTAAAAGCATTAAGAACATGATATATAACTCACACATATGAGATCTAGAATTGCATAAACAAGTCTTGAAAATTAATCAATCATAGTTAAGCTACATCGTAGCTCTAACAACAAGTAGTCTAGAACATAATGAATATTAAACTAAAAACAATAACTAAACTAAACATGATGGAGAACTAGAACATATTCACCAAGAATAATCAAGGCTTGATTTTTAAGTTGCCTCCTCCTCCTTTTTTTTCTCTCCCTTTTTTTTGTGAAATCACGTTTAATGGCCTTTATATAGTGCTCCTCTTGCTTTCCAAGAAACATTAATCACACTAGAATAGGATTGCAATTAATGGTTCTTCCAAATTAGGACTCCTCCCAATAATAAACTCCTTTTTTTAGCTTGGACTTTGATTTTCTTCCCAAAATAGGCTTGATTCTTCTTGATTTCAGATTTGCATGGCTTTGATCTGGGAAGCTTCTACACGGTTTAGGAACAATTGGATTGTTTTGGATCCTTTCATGCGGCTTAGGAGGACAAAACGCTTATAGAATTAGTCCCTAAGATCCCGTTAACTTTAATTATCTACAAAAAATTATTAAAATAAATAAAGTAAACATCAAATTCAATTAAAACTAAGCAAATATTAAGTCTACAATAATAATTAAGGGTTGCCTCGCTTGACCCTCGCCGAGGCAACCCTTGCCCGACGTTATTGAGGGTGGCCCTCACTTGAGGCCGGCGGAGGTCACCGGCTAGGTGCAGTGATGGTTTGGGAGGGAAGAAGGAAAAAGAAAAAAGAAAAAGGAAAAGAAAAGGAAAAGAAAAGGAAAGTAAAAAAAAAAAATACACTTATAATTTTTTTTACTAAAATACCCCTTCTCCGATGACAGAATAGTAACCGGCTGGCCAAAAGTCCTTATTTGAAACGATTTGGCAACTTCATGCCCTTCTTTGAGACAATTCGGTTACTTTATGATCTTATTTGAGACAATCTTCACTCCAAATCTTTATTTGAGAAAATGACTCCACTTCGAACCCATTTTTGAAATTTTCATAAACTCTTAAGGACATGTAGTATAGATTCGTTTTTTGAGAAAATGTAAGTTGGGCTTTGATCAAGCCCAACATACTAAGCTCTCGTTTATATTTAACCCAAATCAAAGCCCGAATTCGTTTCATGATTTATGAATGGCTTGAGCCTGACTTTCTGCACCACCTCAAATGCTCGTCCATAACCCAACCCTCGAGCTCCCTCACTAACTCCACAAGCCAGTCTATGGAGTTGCCCATTCTTCAAAAGTAACAATATAAGGAGAAAATTGGCTAAAAATATATTTCGGGTTGGGTATGGGTCGATATATTTGCATTGCAAAAAAACAGGTTAAATGGGTCAAATTGGGTCAGATCATTTTTGACTCGATTCGCCCATTTGACATGCCTAGACTCAACCCAACTCTTTGACTCTCTTTTGCCCTCAATTTGAGTTTCAGTTTTCCTAATTCAGTTAAATATGAAAGTGTTTTAACAATATAAGTCGGTTTGGGTATGTGTTTGGCATGGGTCACTATATTTTGATTACATGAAAATATGTCAAAACAAGTTAAATGTATCAATTTGGGCTGGATTATTTTTGACCCGACTCACCCAATGGGTCTAGCAATGGGGGCGGAGGAGACAGGGAGAAGGATGACAAAGTGGTGTTGTTGTGCCTGTGAGATTAGGGTTAGGATGGCATGTCTCTCCACCAATAAAAATTACAGAATGGTCGTTCGGTTTGGGTATTGTACGGTTGGGATCACAAACAATATATATATATATATATATATATATATATCCAAGTATATATATATCCAAGTTCGGTTCGGTTCAGGTATTGGTGGAACCCAAATCTAACCGACCTTCATCCAAAATAATACCTAGCTGGCCGTAGTATCGAACATAAAATAAGAAATATGTGGTCTCTAGGTCTCTTTTAGTGAGTTGCACAGTGTGGTTTCATTTTGTTTCTCGAGAAACAAAATCGATTTTCCACCTTATCTGTTCGAACCTAATTTATATAATACAAGATTTAATAAACCTGCGGGCCCCAAGATGGAACTGAAATATGCAGTCCTTATTTGACGTCACTTGATTTGTTACTTGCTTTCGTTGAGGATGTTAATTGACGTGAACACAAAAACTCAATCATGTATCACCTGATGAGGAGCTCGTCACCTAGTTTCAAAGCGCCAATCACCAGGGACATGAGAAAATAGGAGGAGCTTCATAGTAGCAAATCACACCCTTGAAGAAATAGAGCACAACAAAAGAATGAACAATCACTCGTGGCTGCAAGAGTTATATCAAATTACTCTAGACCATGAAATTCCAAGACCTATCAGCCTCGAAGCATCTCAAGGATTCCCCTGGATAAGTCCAGGCCCATGAAACACACTACATGCTATAACAGTTAAGTCCAGGCTATTGGTTGTGTAGACGATTCTTACTCACAGAAGTTGTGCGGATGTTAGGATTTCCAAGAGAATTACTGGCTAACTCACTATTCATAAAAGTTAGTAGTACATTTTTTATTGAAGGAATGAATTGAGGAGAAGCTTCAATGGCATGAAAAATTATTAAGAATGAGCTACCAATTATTGATGGCATTGGTATCTGATATGAAAGGAAAACTAATAACGCATACATGTTGTCGCGACCTAAAAATCAAATCGGGTTTTCGATCTTAGGCTAATGGATTACTAGATCAATTAAATTAACTAACCTAGCTCGAGTTCTCCCAAACTCTACCAAATCGCAACTTAGGTCCAATTGTGAGCATGCAAATATTTTCAATGGGAGTCGTCACTAATCATTTAAGGTAGGTTGATTAGAAACCTAAATAAAATAGCGGGAGTACTATTTTATTTCTGCGAATCGGAAATTATAAATTCGGGGACTTGGCTACGCTAAATTACCTTAACGCCCTTTCAGTACCAATCTCAAGAAAAATACTCAATTTGACAATTTTGATAAATCCTGACTTAGAGTTCAAAGGTGCAGAAAATTTTTGATTTTCTTTTATGAAATTTTTTTGTATTTTCGAATTTAAATTCAAATTACAAATTTTTTAGTAAAAGAAATATAACCGCTAAATCTTTCGAATTAAGTTTCGATCTGAAGCCTGACAGATCGATCCTAAAATTCGAAATACCCGCTATGAAAATAACTCTATCTAAAGCCTGATAGATAGATTTATTTCCATGTGTGCGGTTGCGGATTAGGAAATTTTCCTAATCGATCACATCTTGAAAAAATTTTGATATCTTAAATATCTTGGATATATTCAAAAGATTTTAAAAATTTTAAATTCTATCCAAATTTGACAAGTAATAGATATCCAAGATTTCAAAAAAAAGGAAATAAATCCTAATTGAAATAATGCCTATTGTTCAAATATGCAAAGTTAGATATCAATAAGCACAAATTAAGCAACAAAATATTCAAACCAAATCGGGATAAGATAATTACCTGATTTGCAGATTTCTTTCCAAATTTGAATTTGCAGCGGATTGAGATTGCGGATCAGGATGGTGACCGGCGGTGCGTCGGGAGCGGCGGTGCAGTGTCGGGAGTGGCGGCGTCGGGACAACGGCGATGTAGCGACGTGGGCGGTACAGCAGCGGTGCAGCGGCGGTGTCATGGCAGCGGGCGTGCAGCGGCTTGCGGCGGCGACGCGGCAGAGACAGCGGCGGTGGTGCAGGGGATCAACGGCGGGTAGACCGGCGGCGATGGTGGTGATGACGATGTCGCTCGCGGTGGTGCACACGGTGGGCTTTACAATGGCGTGGCTCTTGGTCAAGGACTGGCTCGTGGGCTGTAGTGAGGAGCTGGTCGTCGGGAATACTTTGAAAGGGCCCGAAAACCTGCAAAAGAGACGATGAAAGCTTGCTGGTTGCTGCTCGGCCACGGTGTAGACTCACGGCTGAGAGGTGGATGAGGTACGCAAATAAATTTAAAAAACACGATTACTTAATTTATTCCGTGGTTAGGAAATGAAATCTCTTGCGTTTAAGCTAGGCTCAGTCTCTAATACTCCACCTAATTGAAGTGGAAATGGCAAGCAAATGAGACATTCTAGTTACAGATGTGGCATTAACTGATCAGGGGCAAAGTCATAATTACTGGCATTCTGTAGACCTGTTTCAATATTTCTGATATTTCATTTTAGATTCTTTGGTTCATTAACGATCCATAGAATTTTACAGTGCTCAATTTGGAATTACGATTAGTAATTTTTTTGACTGGAGGTGCGCGCTAGTGAATAAAATTGCACTGCATTGTTCATGACGAATATAACCGATGATTTCGGACCTTTCGTTAGGTTGGGAATGAACTGGTGTGTTTAATATGCTGTCTTATCTTTCCAATGAGAACGACTTCGATTGAATTTGGTTGTTTAATCTCAATATTTTTCCATAGCTATGACATTGCATTAGCTATCAGTGCATTTGGAGCTAAGCATCTTGCTGAATTTGCCATAAGATGTGCCAACATAAAGATGCTACTCCACACATCAACTCGTTTGTGATTGTCCATGGCGGTTGTCTTGATACTTCCGAGAATATGTTTTCGTTCTCTTCAGCTAATAAAGCGAGATAAACATAGGGGAGTGTTGAGAGGATAAGTGATCGATTAGTCTTTTTGTTAGGCTATTATTATCATTTTTTTTTGGCGTACACCAAATTAAAGAGCTTGCCTTATTTAGTATTATAGTATCTAGCTAGGTCAAGAGTATTTTATAGTGCCGTTGTACCTTATAGAACCCTTTATTTTCAGCATATGTATGTGGCGATACGAGCGAAATCATACAAGAATAGAAGAAGCTCTTGGTTGAAGAATTGATGCTCGAATTTCGAGAAAAGACTGCTTGGGAAGAGGAAATCACCATTGCTTTAAAGAATTTGGACCTGCAAAGGTTTGCTCGTTATTAATTGATTTGTAAACAATGGAATTGACGATCTAGTTAGTTGGAAATTACATCTCTAATCGTGGGTCTCAAACCCAGACAACAAATTACACTGCTACCTCAAGCTCAACAAATCCAATGAGATCATCTCTAAAGTTGATTGTATCATATTGTTACTCATTTCATGAAAATTTGGACCGTCAAAAACGTTTTTTTATTGTAATATAAGTCAAGTTTTAGCGATAAACTCTTTATGAGATATTCTATCCAAGAATATCACCATAGTATCGACAATTAAAACATGAGTTAGGCAATTACAATATGTTTGATCTATCGACTCGTTTGTGTGTCTACATAATAGTATATAATAATCTTCACAAATTTTTATGATTCTCAATGTAATCTCTCTAAACGTAACATATTAAGTAAATGTGTCATCTAAGTACCAGTAATGATGCCCACGGTTAATAATGTAACATATAACTACTTTGATACATCGTCGCTTGAACGAAGCTTCTTTTTGCTCCGATCCTAAAGAAGGAGACACCAAATGAAAGAATGTCTAATCGAGGAGGTGAAAATTATTTTGAAAATCAATTCTCTTTTTTCTGATGAAGTGAAAGTAAATAAAATCAAGAAGTGATATTTAAATATTCTAGTATTATAAACCGAATTCCTTTATTTTTTTAGCAATAACTTCCAAGTACAATATAGGACGCTCCCAGTCAGTACAACTTCCGGTCGCCGGCCGCCGCAGCCTCAGCCGTGACGGAACAGAGCAGGAAAAGTTCGTGCGTAGAGAGCTCGGGATTCTCTCGCCGGGAATTCAATTTCGCCGGCTGCTCCATCTTTGTTCCCCTCCGTGGCCTCGAATCTGCCGGTCGCCGTTGCTGTGATCGCTCCGCCGTCACCAGTTCTGCTCTCTCGGCGCCTCCGCCGACGAAGCTCTGCTTGGCCGAGAGTCTCGAAGAACTTCAATCTCTTCACAGCTGACGAGCCCCAGGACCTTCTCTCATTAATTGAACAACCGATTGTGTGATCAGGATTCCTTCCCCCTTTAAGGTAAATTCTTCGAACTCGGTTTCCGCCGCTTATGAACAAAGCAGAGCTTGATAAGTTTCAGCTACTGCCAGCTTGAAATCGGCCATGATTGAGTATCCATTGATGATTTGAGCTTGCTATGGTGACATAGTGATCGTCTGATTTCGAATCGCTGCTTCTTCGTTGCGTTTAGATCTGTTGGCCCAAACGTCTACCATGTGTTTGTTAATATTCCTGAGCGAAGTGGGTGTGCAGATTTGATCTTTTGGCTGAAATGCCTATTATGTGTTTGTTAATATTCCTGAGCGAAGCGGTGTGCAGATTTGATAAGTGTTCCTGCACCAGGATGTCTGGATACTTGTTGCTTGCTCAAATCATGATATATACGTTCGTCTCATCGATTCCATCTCTGATTTCTGTGACCTAGACCAATGGCTGAGGCTTCCATACATCATGTTTACCGTGTTTTAGTCTGATTTTATGTACAGATTTCGTCTTTAATTCTGGTTTACTTTGTTATCTTCTCTGTCGTATATGGGTCAATATACAAAGCAAGTAAAATCTGCCATGAGTTGTATTGTATGACTGAGTGAGCCATTGAAACATGTCAATGGAATTGAGTAAACTGAAAGAGGTCTTGAGTGGATTTACAATTTGTTTGTGCGTCATTCTCTGAATTAAAGTGTGTGCAGTGTAATCACCGAAGGAGTTATGATAGTTAGAGATTTAGCATATTCTGTTTGTGTGTTTAAAGCAGAGTATAATGGCCGTTCAGGTGATGTGTGCGCAAATGGAGATTTGCAGGAGTAATGAATGGTGCGTGTGCTCTGGATTTAGGAGTTGTTTGTGCAAAAGGAAAGAATAATAAAGAATGAAAGGAACTCAGTGAAGTTCACTAAAAAAAATGTGGAAGAATTCATTCTCTGAAGTTGTAAAATGTTTGTTTAAAATGCATGAGTGTCTTTGGAAGTCCGAATGAAAAAGGTTAAAAGGAAATTTAGAGAAGCAGAACTCATGTTCTAGAGGCAAGAGACCGACAAAGGACAAAAGATTAAAAAAAATTTGAGATAACAAAAGTAATAAAAATCTAAATTCTTAAAAATTCAAAAAAATTCAAAAAAGTGAAATATTTGGAAAATGGTTAGAAAAATGGGTCTTGATTAGATGGTTAGATCTTGGTATTAAATTTAGCTTAGTTTCATTTAGTTAGTAATCATATAGTTTGAGGTATTTCATAATATTTTCTAGTTTTAGGTTTTAGGTAGATTAGTCTCTTAAAAAAAATTAGATTCAATTTGATTTTAGCCCTAGGGTTGCTGTCCTGGGGCTTAATAATGAGGCAATGTGATATTCATTGTCCGACTCGTATCGCACGTTATCTTTTACTCCCTCTTTTATTACTATTTTTTCTGTATTGGTTGTGACTCTTTTATATTGCTTTTATGTGTTGTGATTAGTTTTAGTTTTTTTTTTTTTGGTCAGAGATTAGTTTTAGTTGAATGGTTAGGTTTCATTCTAGGATCATAATAAACATAAAAATATTGCATGGACACTTAGCTAACAAGAACTTAGATTTCTAGTCTCGTAATGGGCCCCAATAGGCTACTAGCTACTTCAAATCAAACGAATTCTCCAACATTGGGTGAGATAAGAGCTTGGGAGAACCCATGCCGATTGAGAACTTTTCGAAATTACCTCTACACCCGCTTCTCCAAATGAACGGGCCTCTCCAAGAGAGTCGCTACATGATTCAAGATAACCGAGCAAGTCTTGAAGCTTCTAATAAGGGCCTAGGGTTTCTTAAGTACTCTACAATATTCTTGACCACAATATGGGAAATGTACATAGTGTTACTGTAATTAATGCGGGTAGTTGGTAGATGATGAGATGAATCTCCACCGTTAGATCAAGAGAAAACCTACTGTTGTAATTCGAGGGTTTCTTCTGTAAATAGGTGTCTCATCCCCTCATTTGTTATCTCATGAGCAAAGGAAATCCAGAGCTTTTCCCTGTGAGTTTTTCTCTAGAATACGAGTTAACTAGATTAACTAGTCCGTGTCACTTCCTCATGTCCTCGTAATAATTGAGTCTAAATATTATGTATGGAAAAAGAATATTTAATTTTGTGCAATTAAAACTTATAAAAAAAATAGCATAGCAATTTTCAATGCTTATCTAAAAGTTTGTCAAAGGATTAAGTTTTCAAACTTGTTACGCAATTCTAATATAATGAGCACAAAACTTACACAATTATCAAACTTTTTTGGCATAAGAATATTAATTTAGTTACTAAAACATAAATTTTGATTTTCTCGAAATCATTCATTAATTAATTTCTGCTCCCACTCGCAATAATTTCTGAATCAGTCCCAGGCTACAAGAGAACAGGCTTAGGAGTGGACATATCACATTTGCATGTGCTCTAAGCTTGTTCATTATATTAGTTTTTCCAGCAATTGTGCGGATTCACTGTTAATCCACTAATCCACATGCAAAATCTCCACGACAAGGGGAAGGTTTTGAGCAGTTGGATCCAACCACGGCTGAGGGACAATGACATGCTCTAACAAACATTCTGGCGAATTTCTTCTTGTACCTGCTATTTCATAAACCTTCATCTTCATGATACATGACCTCCTTAATTACACATTTCACGTTACCCACTTGATAGTGAAAGGATTGGTACCAAGATCACGAAAGCCATCAAGCGTTCCGACATCTGCATCCCAGTCTTTTCTCCTAGGACTTCGCAAGAAGTTACAAGAATATTTGTTGTCCTTACATAAGTGTTCCACTCATTTCTAATGTGTAAATGCTCGGGAGATATTGGTACTCGTACAGAAACATCTTTTCTTTCTCCCAAAATTTTTCTTTTTTCTGAGTGAGCTGAAAGCTAGGACATTGAACTTATAGAAGTAGAAATTCCTCCGGACCATCCCCAAGGCACTTCCAGCCCTTCAATTTATTGAGTGAGGTATTATTGCATGCTTGGTTTGACCAAAAATGTGCTGATCATCAATTCTAATTTGCAGATATTTTTCAAAAAAAAAAAATACAAGCAATGTGGAGTATATAATGCTTAGTTAACAGAGGAATGAGTACAGTGCCCGTCTCCATTATGACGAGTGGCTTTTAGAACACTCATTACAAGTACGTTTGTTATTGTTTTTTCAAATTTTAAGATGTCTGTTCAAGTTCATGGTATTCATGTTGAACCATCAAACATTAACAAAAAGAGTTTGCTACTGTGATTGTCAATGAAGATGCAAAATGAATGTGACCATTTGGTTTTTACTATGACAGACAACAAAGATGCTATCCCTCTAGTTGAAATGGTATATGTCAAAGGCAGCTGATCATATGAGGTTGAATTGAGACTGAAAGAAGCCTATGCAGAAAGAAATTGTTTGTTGTTTTTTTGGTAAGGAGGAAATTGTTTGTTGTTTTTTTTTTTTGGTAAGGAAAATTGTTTGTTGTTGTATTCTACTAGATCCAAAACTCATCTATATTGCATAAAACTAGCTAGTTCATGCTTATGGGACGAGTTCATTTCCAAAGTGAATATTGTTAGGGGTTGCCTTCATGTGTACTTTTGCTTATAAATTCTTGGTCACATAGTCCAATGACTTTGTTTAATTTGGTACTGATGATTACTTTTTGAAATCTGGTATCTTCTCATTTTAGGTTACATCGATATGCTCTCCATCAAAGATATAGTACCTGCTGCACTAAACAACATAATCACGCAATTCATTCTTTTGGACAAAGGTAGGGTAGCCACGGAAGGCCAGAGCAAGACATGCTTGGCGCTTGTAGCCGATGAGACCGCGGCTGTACATTTCCAGTTCTGGGGTGAGGAGTGTGACCTGTTCAAGCCTGGGGATATTATCCGTTTGACCAACGGGATTTTCTCTTACAACAGGAACCATCTTCTGTTGAGAGCGGGGAAGAGAGGGAGCATCGAAAAGGTGGGTGAATTTACCATGACTTATGTCGAGACTCCCAACATAAGCGAGATACGGTGGGTTCCCGATCCAAGCAATTCTAAAACGTATGTGCGGGAAGCTGTTATATCTCCTTACTCACGTATTTTCCCTCCGATGCTTTGATGGTGAATGTGGTTTGTTTGCTGCTATTACTGATTGCAATATATAGACAAGCACGTGTAAGGTGCAAAGCCCTTTCGTTGACCAAAGCTTGCTTTTTGGCAAAGCACTCAATATATGTGTCGGGATTTTTGTTCCTGCAATTGTGTAGGATGCCTTTTCACTTCTTGTGTAACCTGGCATCTGAAGGATGTTACTCTTGATGCTGAAGCCATTAAAAACCAAAGATAATCCTTTTTTGTTTACAGATCTGAAAATCTGCGTTGTAGCAACTTTCAGTCCAGGCATCTTTCCTACGCCTTCTTTTTCTTTTTCATGAGGCCAATATGTTGCACAGTAGATGATGGATGCACTTACAGGTAATGTTGGCTTGAGATTATCCATCTATCTCTCGCCAAAACAAAAGATAAATAAATTAAATTTATATGTTAATTGTAGCCTCATCCAGCCTTGAAATGCATTTCAAAGCCTCTTTTGAGTTCAAGCATTCCGAGGATTACAACCATTTTATCGGCATGAACTCGCACGCTTTATTTCACTGGGACAGGATGGTATCGTAAGAACAGATTTGACGGGTACTTGCTTTCTGCTGGATATGGTGCTGCAGTAATTTGGTCGTATCTTTGTGGGAGACTTTGAATTATGAATCCAGATTGTCATTCGCGTTAGAAAACTTCTCAATTCTAATGATGGGTTCTGCCTGTTGGCCAAAAGAATATGATGAGCTTTACTCCCATAATTTTATCTAAATTATTGTTGATGACAATTACTAAGCATAGGTACTTTCATTTGCAATAATTTGATATATTTTACCATTCCATTAATTAATTACCAACTGTTAACATTTTCATATTACAAACACTGTTATCAAATTACCATCCATCAATGCAGATTACAATATATAAGTGCAATCGAGTTACGGCTACAAACAAATTCGCCTATGAAATCAAATTATTACCTATGGGTGTAATCAAATTACTACCTATGGGTGCAACCTACCTTACGACCATTTCAAGTGCATTACAATATAGTCATTTTTTTCAAGTACGGCCCGATCCCATGTAATAGTGTCTTCGACTATCCTATTGATTGTTTTGTCCAACTATAGCATAACCAACAAAAGTTTTAATCAAGAAAATTGGTAAGGAAAATACACCGAATTTGCAATTTCCCTAACTCCCATCTCACAAGTTTTAAATTTGTTCCAACTTATCACCAAATTTTCTTCCCCTCCATTTTCCAAACAATGCCTGAGTAGAACATGATCCTCACGAAACAACAAATTCAGATTTGTTAAGAAGCTAATCAAGAAATATTAACAATTTTCTGTCCCTCTAAAAAAATTTCTCACTTTCAGTTTTTCAGAATAACCAACAATTGAGAAGCAAGAGGGGAGAGGGAACAGAAAGCAATTACCAAGTGATTTAATCCTGTAAGGCGAACTTTAAAGGACGGTAATATTATACACAAACAAACGAGCATTAACAGCTTCGTGCGAGTTGTTCATACTTGTAAGAATCTGACAAATCCGTGCCACTTGAAATTTCCAATGGTCCAAACTAAAAATTTTCAAAAAAGATAAGAATTTAAGATTAAATCATCAAAATCAGAGAAGCATTTACATTACAATAGTAAATACCACTGGCAAGACTAACCCTGTATTGAGCTTTATCTTCCTCATCTCTTACAGAGACCTAATATACATGTACATGTAGTAATCTCGACGCGAGTGGGAAAAAAAAGGGTGGGAGAAAAAGAGAGAAACACTCTACAATAACCAGTAAAATTTGCTATCACTCTCATGCTATGTATACACCTATGCAACAAACAAGCTCAATTGTCATATTCCACAGTAGACAAGTCTACCACATGCCCTAGCATGGCGAATGGTCTGCCTGACCATGACAAACTGTAAATTAAGCCCGCTAATCCAGCAACGAAGATTTAGCATCTCCACACTATTTGGCCGAAATCAAATATATGCAAGGGAGCTTCGGTCAAGGTCGGGCTGTGGGCGACCCCTTGTAGGTGTCGGTGGTCTTTGAATGTTGAGTTCCTGAATTATACCAGAAGCTTAGAACTTATGGCTTATAAATGATTTAAGACTTCGACAGGAAGGGAAAAAAATCAGGAAATGGCAAACAGGGCTTGCCTGCATCCAGGTGTCCTCAATGACACGCTCCGGAGATGTCTCTGGTGATTGAAGGGGAGGTGGCAGGGGATGTATCAACTTGGGCACAACCACCAAACCCCTTCCAACAACTAATATTGCTCCAGCATTGTTTGCAGTTCCTAAAAGCATAGAGAGAATTAGAATTGCAAATGCACAATCTAGGGTCAGTCAAAAGCTTGGGACTTCATTTGCTTACCACAATAATTAGTTGCAGAAAAGAGGGTAATCAACTGTCCCTGAGCAAACCGCTCAAACCCATCCATAACACATTCATGGGCCCTTATGATAAGTTGTAATTTGTTTTTCTTGCAGAAGTCTGTGACCCTGTCAGGCTGAAGTAAACCAGAGTCAATACTCAACACAGCTACGATCGGGCTTATTCCAAAATAAAATATCTTGAGAAATGAAGTAGCAATAGCACAAATAATGAGATTGGGAGCAGGTTCAAACTGGTTCTATTGGGGAGGATTGGAGGCTGGAAGGTTCTTGGACGAACATGAAATAATGAGACAAAGGGCAAGGAGAAGGAAAATAATGCAATATAACTAAAAATGTCAAGCAGATTTTTTGCTATGCTCAGCATCTTTGATACCAACAACCATTCTTGCTTTGTTCAGCAAGCTTGGACATAGCAGTCCCTTAAAGCTCACACTCAAAGGGATTAAGATCAAGTGTGATTATTCACAAGCAGCTTATCCGGCAGCCCTTTCTAGTGTCCTCCCACTAGAGGGATTTATTGCATATTGATTGCTAAAAATTCTCATTACCTGAAGGTCTATCGATTATCCACTAGCTACGCCTCAAGGTATACATGTGACACTACTCAGCTTAGAACTTGTCAGGGACAATTGAGTAGCACAAAAGAACAGAGATAAGGGAGGGCACGTATACCGAAAGGCAAAGAGTACAAAGAAAAGCATGTCTCAATTAGAAAAACTAGCTTGGCATACCCCAAATGTGACAAGGCCTGGCCCTCTAGCATTTGGCCTCAAACCTTCTACACTGTCATTTTCTGTTGGATCAGACCTGTTCAAGAAACTTTGAATAAAAACATGCACGCTTAATGACTTTGAATGGAAAAAAAAAATGAAGACATTTATCATACCACAAAAGGTCCATCAATATTATGGATCCGGCATCCATTGTTATTGGCCTTTCAAGCTTCTCAATTTGTTCTACAGAATGTATAGACCTTCCTATGCCACCATGCATACAGATTATCTTTTTCTCTATGAGAGCAGCAAGCGGAAGACAGTTGAAAAGTTGATTAAACCGTGTCCATGCCCATATTCCATCATTTTCTCCCTATACATAAGCAAATTCAGATAACAGGCCATCGAAAAGAGAACAAAGAACTGAACACTTGCACTCACCATTCGTTCAATGCATTCAAGACGAAAACCAAAAAGCGCATTTATGTCAGCTGCCTCGTGGTTTCCTCGTATCAGGTGAACATTTTCTGGGTATTCAATCTACAAAAAGGTAACCACAGCCCAAGTTAGTAAAATAACATAAAGATTGCATTGCATTTGTATGAATAATCAACTCTTTCAAAAGCAGAAACGCGCCTTAAGAGCAAGAAGCAAAGTTATAGTCTCCAAACTGTGCTGTCCCCGATCAACGTAATCTCCCAAAAACAAATAGTCAATATAGCTGTGTCAACACATAAAGAGTCTATCAGATATACATTTAAGTTTCATTTTCACATAATATAAAAAAAAATATTCAATACTGGGAAATCTTCCACCCCAGAAGAATCACTTCACTAAATTTTAATAATATCAGAGATTCAGAAAATGCGTGGCCCTTTAAGCAACATGAAGAACAGTCACCACCATAAACTGTACCACACAATAGTAGGGAATACAAGATATGACTTTTCCAAGCCTACATTTTGAATAAACCAAAATCAAGACAATAGTCTACGGTTTAAACTTGTGATTGAATTTCTAAAAAAAATCTTTTACACAATCTCCTTAATGTTGTGAAACTTCGAATAAAGTATATTATGACTATCAAGCAGCCACCATCAGCTCCAATGCCTATTTTAGTTATCACTTCGGTACTTTTGAAGGTATGACACTTGGATTTTCTATTCTGTTGTCATGTTGTTTCTCAGCGAAGAGCAGCACACATAGGACATTTACAACAAGTATAGAGCTTAAAAAAAATTATTAAAACCATATCGAGCATACGTTATATCTCCTGCAGTGGAAGGAAACCCGTATTCATCAAACAAACGCATGAGATCACCAAATTGACCATGTAGGTCACCGAATACTTTAACTGGAGCTTTTAACTGAAGAACTGTTGGCTCATGCATGAAAAGCTGTTCTGCAGCATAACAGAGCTCCCCAACTTCGTAAGAATCCAGGAAAAACCTCCTATTAGCAGGAGCTTTCCAATTTCGAGGCCGAAGCAAAGTGGATATAATCTGAAAAGAGAAAAGAGGTAATTAAGCCCAGCAAAAGTTCTAATGAGGATGATGGTATTGACTTCTGTGACACTCACCTTCTTATGCAAGCCTTGAGGAGATTTTTGTCTGGTGAACTTTTTTGTAGGATATGACAGCTCATTATTCATCGGAACCATCCGTCTGCTCTCATTTTCAAATTGATCCAGTGATAGCTGTCTTACCATTCCACCAAGGTTACCTACAGCCTCTTTAGCAACTACCACCTGTAAGACAACAATGTAAGCACAAAGAACAGAGACTAAAACACCCTTTGATGTGAGACCATGACATAAGTTCATCGACTTACAGCTCTAGGATGAAGACGAACATCTCCCTCAGTGTCACTACCATCTGAAGCAGTTTCAGTTGCTTGAGAGTTTTCATCTGATACTGATGTTTCTTCTGCAGGGACAGACGATGCCGATTGAACAGCTTGCCAGACAGCATTAGCCGCCTCAGCTTCAGCAGCAGAAGCCTCCCTGAGTTTTTCCATTGAGTTTTTGTCCATGCTGGAACTGTTAAACACACATCATAAAGAAACATGCAGATAAGATGCTAATTAATATGTTTGGGTATGTGTACGTCACAACGAGTGCCCGTAGGCCCACAGCCTAGTGGCTAGGAAAGGAGGGAGGCAGAGAGAGGACATGAGATTGGGGGCGAAAAGAAACAATTGTATGTTACTGCTGGTACAACAAATTCCAGACTTGTACTTGAGAAAAAGAAAGGTCAGGAGAAATGGGGAAAAGCAGTATAATACCCCGTGCTGCCAGATGAAATATCTAGTGCACTATCTGAAGTTGGAGATGTTGCAGGAGCAACTCTAGATGCATTTAATTTTGGACTACCGATAGGTGAGGCCCTCTCCGATGTTAACATTGGAGAATCGCTATCCGACTGGAACAGTGAATTTTCAGCGACCAAAAGATCATCAAGCAGCATATCTGCACCCAATAATTCAGATTATATTAAGGGAAACAAATAGATGACCAAATGGGAAGAACAAATGTCATATAACCGCTGGAAAAGCCTTCTGAACTAAACAGACAACCTATCAATGAGGTGGACAAAGATGAAACTTTATCAAAATATCTATGTCACAAATCAGTGTAGTATGCTGCATGAAGGGACATTACAAACCTCTTAATTTAACCAGTTTTTCCACGTAATGACTCATACATGTCTGCTTATTGGAAATTGGAATTTAAATTTGAAAATCTTCCTCTGCTCAACAGAATAACATCCAACTAAACCCATAACGAGAGGAAAACATTAGACAAATGATTCGGATGGCCATTCCCATTCTATTGTATGGGGTCTCACTCTCACATATGAACCATGCTAGAGCCAGTGAAAACTAAAAATGAGAAGATTACAAGACGAACCACAAAAAAGGGTTCCAGATCCACGTGGACCGTGATTCCCATTTTATTTTTAATTCTTGTCTAAGATCGTCATTGCACCGGAAAAATTAGTGTTGATAATACAACTGAAACTGAAACATGTCAGTTTATGTATATAAACTTCTCAATATTAAAGTTTTTGGCATTTTGGTCTACATGATCAAATGACATGTAAGTGAAGCTTTTACTTGACAAAATTTTGGAACCTTAAGCCTTAGGGAAATTCGTTCTTTGTTCAGCTATATTTATTTTTGTTAGAGCTTTAACCTCCATCATAAGATCTGTTAGAGACTTGATATCCATGCCTCAGAGGCTACACCAAATCAGCTACTGTTATACCAGATATTACCAACTAGTCCTGATAAAGCATCACTTTTCATCTGAAAATAAATAAACGTTTCTCTAAATATTGTACAAGTATAGTCATACTATAATAAATTATCTTGGAAAAACATCTACTTCACTCTGAGCTGTGTGTGAAGCCACCAGAGATTATATATGCAGCCAAAAAAGTAACAACCTCTGCGCCAGGTTGTTGGACGTAACTTTTAAAATGAATTCAAATAGGTCTCCTCCAAGGGCCATAAACAGAAGTCTCTGATGAAAAAAGTCAAAAAGACGGTTGAGCGGGATAGAATTTTCTTCAAGAAGAAATGCTAAAGATTGTGGTTTCTATAAAGTTTCAAGATACAGTTCCAGCTTAAGTATTATGATGCAAAGCAAGAAATGTCTGGTTACTATAAACAAGCTCTTCTTTAATGAACCTCTTTTAAAATCTGGAATTGCCATCCACCAAGTGTCCCAATAAATTGATATTCATTCTGAGGACTAACATGCCTTCTAATGCACAACATGATAGTGTTGGATACAATAACAATTTTTCTTTAATAAAGCTGTAAATAGCTAACTTGGTGAGAGTAGATACTGAGCTTGCAAATACAACTAGCCTAATACCCGTGCCATGCACCGGTGAATCAATAGCTATGTCACGCAAAATGAAATTAACATGCTTGGAACAATGATGCAGCTGCATCTTCACTTATTTGGGCCCGCCACAAGGACAGTATTGCCCACTTTGTGGCCCACACAAAATCGCATGACTTTTAATTGAGTCGTGCTAGTTAACGAATGCACGAAACTTATTTGTGAAAATACAACTATTCAAACATGGATGATGTGGAAACAAAGACAGATCCGACTTCCAACATATCCACTCCGGCCTAACACAGCTCTAGGCAGCTCAACTCAGGTTCACCGCTAGAATAATTCTGTTTGCTATATAGTTGGCTCATCTACACATGTCGTGTTAGTTTTGAGATTGTACGAGAATCGACATCTATGAAATTATCCCAAACGCCCCGTCCACCAGACACACAGACACAGAGAGAGAGAGAGAGAGAGAGAGAGACACACACACACACACACACACAAAAGGTGGGTAGAGTATTTGCCCTACTCTAGAACTACCCAAAAGGTACTAGTTCCAAGTTTTTGGAACGTAGAGCATACCTCGTAGGCTCTTGGAACCACCCTGAACCTGAACATGTCGGTTCCGGAGTTTCCAAGGTACCCTGTACTACCCCATATTTTTTTAAAATATTTTTTTTTATTATAGTTATAACCATTGACCATTCAACATAAAAAATTTCATGTTCATGCCTAATTGTAACGTAATTCTAAAACAATCGTAACATAAGAAAAAATAAAGAAATAAATCAGCTTCTACCCATCTATTAAATCTATGAGTTTATATTAAAATATATCCCACTCTACCAAAAGCATGCACTAGGATAAAAAGTTGTAGACATAACCAAGCTCGTCATAAAGAGGGGTAAAATTGGATTGCAGATAGTTAACCAGTTAGGGCCTTCATCCATTTATATGTGAAGATTTCATACTGACAATAAGAAGGTCATAAATAAAAAAGCAAACATATTTAATTAAGCAATAATCTACAGGGCACAAGGGGGAGGGTCGAAGGTGGATAGAGGAATGAGTGACCCAAACCACAGAACCTACCCTATACACACCGGTCCTGAATTTTCGGAACTTGAGAACCTAACTTACAAGCTCTAATACCCACCCTGGAACCTTCCCGACTATGCCGGTTCCGTAGGGCCAGTGAGTTCTGCAAGTACTCCTGCACACCCCTAATTAATAGTGCCTAACTTTATTGCCAATCATTTATAACCCATGTCATTCTTTAAGAGAAAATGTATAGTTCATATCTTGTTGGTAAATAATTTTGATGAACTCCCATAAGCAAGTGATGGAAAGGTCCATAAGTCATACACTTAATTTGTCTATTCCATTAGATAACTGGAGTCTCAAAAAAGTCTTCTTGATCTTCATTTACATCTTCAAATTTTCAAAAGGACAAACCACAAGTTCAAATTTTACAATTCAAATCATGCTAAATTTGGACCCGATTTATTATCGCCTTCCTTATTGTTCATGTCATTGTACTAAAAAACCATTGATGATCCAATTACTATGTCATTGAAACTATTAGGTATAATATAAGATCCTTTGCTTGATTCTTCCATATTAACTTCTTTACCTCCTCTAAGACCACCGTAGACATATATGCGAACACCAATAGCCGCAGCTGCATGGCGGCAACGGCGCATAAGCTCCAATGATGGATCATACTGAGAGTGATCCTTGCTAGTGCGAGACGAAGTTACAAGTCCATTTCTATCCAGCCAAACTCCAGCAGCGGTGTCCAAAACTATAAAAAAAAAAATAACTAAGGTTGTAAAACAGATCTTTGCACAGTAAAACAATGATATGGAAAATAAGATGATTGGGATATGCCAAAAGTAGTTTGCATATACATCGTAGACTAAAGATTACCTGCTATAGCTGCTTCACCCTCCACCGCACGTCCTCCTTTGACTGCACCTCCTGTGACATGCAACCGAGCACCAACAAAGACCTACAACCACACAACAATTTGGTTCATGGGTAATAAGCTGGAATATGCATATCCAATCCCGGTCCTCTCAAAGACTGCAAGACCACTATTCAAGTTCACTACGCAAAGCGGGACCGAGAAAAAGTATACACTTACCGCAGCATGTTCGTACCGTGGCGAAGGAGATACCCCAGGAGCAAGAGTCCACTCCCATTGACCATTCCTATGCATAAGCAGGCCATAAGCATCGGCCAGTGGCTGTGAATGCCAGGCAGATTAATAGTTTAAGAGATATAGTACGAAAACACCAAAAACGTATACTATCAGACATGGGAGATCTTGGTAATTTGATTTCTATTTGTTTTTTTCTTCTTTCTTTCTTTCTGGGCCACACACCACCACGTGCAGGTGAGAGTGAAGTTCTTAATAAGAGGTATACACTTGACAACTCTCCATCTTTAACATCCAACTGGATACCGTAGTATTACTACACCCTCACTGTAGTACTGTAGTACTATAGAGGTTGCAATCTTTATTCTTTCCTCCTTATTGAAATTAACACAATAAGATCCATCATGAAACATTTCGACTCCAGAATAATAATGTTATCAAGAGCATTTGTGTTAAGAAAATCACAAGTTAGATTTAGTCCCAGAGATTATGGAAGTTAAATTGTAATGTTCTCAAGCCTGAAGGAGGAACAGCTGTAAATTAAGGCCCAATGTATGTGGTCCAACAAACCATCACAGAGGTTATATTGGAAGTATCAATTTGTAAATGCTGACACAATATCTTAAAATTTTGAAGGGAAGCATGAGGCGTTTCTAAGTGCCTTACAAAGGGCTGCCTATACGCAAGGGTCATTCCTTCGATCAGATAATAACTAAACTCACACATGATTCAACATCTTCATCCACATTCTAATCAAGTGGAAACTAACTTAGAAAGGAAAATCTCAAGAACCAAAGCCAAGCGGAAGAGCAAACCATCTAAATCCTACTGCCCTGAAGAGGCCCAATGTATGTGGTCCGACAAACCATCATAGACGGTACATTATATGTATCAATTTGTAAATGCTAACACAATATCTCAAAATTTTGAAGGGGAAGCATGAGGCATTGCTAAGTGCCCCATAAAGAGCTGCCCAAATGCAATGGTCATTCCTTCGATCAGATGAAAACTAAACACACATATGATTCAACATGTTTATCCACATACTAATCAAGTGGAAACAAACTTAGGAAGTAAAAAGCTCGAGAACCAAAGCCAAGTGGAACAGAAAACCATCCAAATCACATGCTAGTAGTACTATTGAAAGTAGTTCTCCAGTGAAAATAGATCTTACTGCCCCTGAAGAGGCCCAGTATCCGTGGGCCAACAATCCATCACAAGAGGGTGTATTGGATGTATCAATTGGTAAATGCCGACACAATATCCCAAAATTTTAAAGGGGAAGCATGAGGCATTTTTAAGTGCCTTATGAAGGGCTGCCTAGATGAAAAGGTCACTCCTTTGATCAGGTAAAAACCTCAAGAACCAAAGCCAGGTGGAAGAGGTAACCATCCAAATTACATGCCAGTAATAATACTGAAAGTAGTTCTTCAGTGAAAATAGATCTTACTGCCCCTGAGGAGTCTCTTCCACCACAAAGCAAAAACATGCCATCTGATCGTGCACTAGCTGTTGCATACCTGCAAAAGTATGGTAGAGTTATGTCTAATTTGGTTTTTCTTATGTCAAGAGAATGAATAGATAGCATCTGCTTTTCCAATGTAACGGAGTTTACCTACAACCATAGACCAAGTGGTAATGCAATGGAAATCATTTGCAGCTATTATTCGCCACCATTAACAATATGAAATTAGAGGCAACTGACTTTTCCCAACTGCATAACATATACTTACATTCTTGCAGAAGGTCTATCACCTTCTGGGTTGAGCTTGCGCCAAACATAAGGTTTCTGGGCAGTATCCAGTACCCAAGCATCCGAAAGAACTCTTTTTCCTAGAAAAGAATATTTCGCACGGTAAAGTTATTGTTAGCCTTCCAACAATGCCTTCATTGAAAATGAGAAAAGACCTAAACGCAAGAATAATGGCTGGACCAGCCAAAAATTCTAGAAATAAAATGAAGAAAACAAAAATCATTGCATTGTATCGCAGGAGCAATATAATGCGTCATAATAAATGAGCAAACGCCACTTGTCCACGATTGAGAAGAATACTTTGCCAAATAATATCTTTTAGAAAGTTCAATCCAAAGCCATTATGGTGATGGAGACTGCATGCATATAAAACCCAAATAAATCCCTAAACAAACAATACGGAATACTTTACACCTCCTCTCACATGCAATCAGGAAAGAAACCGTAAGAAGCACACGAAAACATAAACAAGAACCGCATGGGAAATGGCCTATTAGTTCGGGGAAGAATGCCGAACTAGGCTCTGATACTAAGTTAGAAAGTTCACTCCTAATGCTTAAATGTTGATGGAGATTACAAGTATATAAGGTCCAAATAAATTACAAAGACGAGCCATGTGGAATTCTTGAATAATATCATCGTGACCATACTCTAAAAAGCAAAAAAAAAAAAAAAAAGGAACATTTCGATGCATCATCAAAATAACATCTTAATGACCATCCAACGAAATAAACAAGTTGCAGAGGATAAAAGGGAAAATAACACCATAATGTTTCAGGCCCAACACCATTGCTAGCTTATGATGATCCATTACCTCCAGAAAAATGGACTCTAAGAAATCCAAGCACAACTAGCTTCTGCATTTTGCTCACAGTATATATACACATCTTCTTCAAAGTTAGAAAACCCTTTCCAAAGAAAACTAGAGAAGCATATAGATCCAGCACAACGCATGTCTTAAAGCCATCTCATCTAATCAAAGAGAAGGTATAAGCAAAGAGTAATTATCATAAAGCATCTCCCCTAACTTTACAGCGGTTACCAGTATGTATAACAAGTTGATCACTTCTGGTAGCATATCTTCAAGAAAAACCGAAAAACAATTGAAAAAAACTTACCATCATTGCCGCTGACAGTAACAAGATATCTCTGAGCAACCAAGTCCATTACATGACCATATCGAGGCCCTGGACCCTGCCCGTGCACCAACACCCTACATATAAAGACCGTACGCTAATATTTATCAGATATCCGTCTCTGTGCAGAAATTACTTTATCATAATTCGGCAGCAGAAGTTCACCTGTGCCACTTGAACTTGTCATTTGACAAGTCTAGCACGAAAAGATCATCAGTGGAATGCCCAGCAGGACCTATGCCACCCTACCAACGGAGACAATTCACGTGTAAAATTAACCAAACAAGGACACCACTAGCCATTCACGGCCACATATTTACCCGCCACGATTACCTGAAAGACAACCATAGTGCCTACCGCAGCCGCCGCGTGTGCCGCCCTAGGAGACGGCGGCTCGCCCGCAGGTTTCATTCTGAATTCATCAATTTTACAGAGGTAAACAAACATCAGTTACTAATCAAGCTCCACTGCTACATCTAGAAACAGCAAGAAAGAGGAAAGGAAATGAGGGAAAGGAGTTGCCTTGTCCATTTCCTGGTGAGAACATCGTAAGAATGTACTGAATTCGTGACTCCGGCTAATCCTAGCACCATAGCAACCAGCATGAAACAACCGAACTATCCAGTACGGACTGATCGAGGAAATCGAGCAGAGCCACAAGAGCAAAACAAAAGCCACGGGAAACACACTGACGCAACCCGACGGTACTCACTGATGCCCGGGGCGGAGGAGGCGGCGCCCCCCTCGATGGCCGTGGCGCCGCCGAAGAGGATCAGGCGGGGGCCGTGCGACTTGGTGGCGGCGACGGCGGTGAGGGTGTGGGCCACGCGGGGGCCGGGGGCGTCCTCGTCGGTGTCCCAGTAGGTCTCCAAGTTCCGATAGGTCGGAGCCGGGTACAGCCATGGCTTGGAACCCATGGAGCCCCGCAGGAAAGCGACAAGCCTCCCCCCTCCCGCAGGACCGAGGTCGGAATTCAGTCGATCCGAAACCAGGCCCCGAACCCTCGGCAGGGAACCGGATCGAGGAGTGTTCGTCGGGCGACGATCCGCCGCGGGGCCCCGCAGAGGCTCCGACGGGACCCGCGCGAGCCGGCCGCCGGGAGCTTCTCGATTCGGCCGGGGGCGGACGACGGCGAATCGGCGGCGGCGGCGGCGGCGGGAGAGTCCGGCGCTGGGGGGGCTGCGCCGGTTGGTGTGGCGAGGGGGAGTCAAACGCTGAGTGGGTCAGGAAAAACAGAGGAAAGGAGGAAGAAGAAGAAGAGGAGGAGGAAGAAAAGATTAGAAATAAAATATAAAAATATATATTAAAAAGAAAAAGTAAAAATTCGCAAAATATTTCTAGAGAGAGAGGGAGAGTCTACAGTCAATAGTCAGCGGAGAGGGACGCCGTTTCGTAGATATTTCCCGGTCGCTTCCCGACTTTGTCCCTAGCCTTCGAGGATTTCTTCCCTCCCTTTTTTTTTTTTCTTTTTCTCGTTTGTTTTTCTTTTGTGATTTTCAAAAAAAGAAAATGGCGGTTCCTTTCCATATATATATTCTATTTTAAAAAGACCACTTACTAGATTCCGGTTCGAGGCCCCCAATTTTGACCTGAAAATTTACAATAAATCCGCGAATAGAACGATTTAGAGCAAAACACAATTGGGTCCTGCCTCTCGTGCCTCTCTAAGGATTCCATTCCCAATTTGCGGACCGATTGCTAATCGTACTCGTTCCATCATCTCGAGGGTGTCGGGGGAATTCGCAACTGAATTTGAATTAATTTGAATTAAGTGACGCCGCCGTCGGAATGGTTAGGCGACGTGACTGAGAATATTCTCAGGGAACAAAAAATAAATACATGATGAAGACCATTCATTTGGCCTGATTCTAGAAAATTTGGAATCGTGATACTTTTCACCAAACGGTCCTCATTTTGAAAGAAAGTATTTTGTCACTCCCCCCCCTCTCTCTCTCTCTACAAATTACGTGGGAGTTTTTCATGGCTGCTCTCCTGTCGTCACTTTGTGGATGTACAGAAGCTTCGAGTGGACTTCTCTCGCGGCGGACGCCCGGTCGTGCCAATAAGGGGAGGTGGCGCGCGCTGTCGGCGGCGGAGGAGGCGGCGGCGGCTCTACGGGATAAGAGGAGGAGGCGGCGGTTCATTTCTTTATGACCGCGCTGTCCTCGGGTCATCAACACTTTACGCCGCTCGAAGTTGTCGTCCGGCAAGAACTTGCTGTGCAACACCCTCGCCGTTGTTGAGTCACGCCGACGCCCGCGGTTCGCGAGAAGTCCGCGTTCAGATCCTAACTCGGGGCCAGAGACGAGCATCCTGGCGCGTTCTCATCCATGGCGTGTCCGAAAGTAGTACTTCCCTTGCTCACCGCCTATTTGCGCGAGCATTGCCGCACACTGAGAAATATCGAGTCGATGTGTTGGCCCGTGACCCGCGTGTATCCGTCGATTCTCGGCACAGTAACAACACTTGAGAAATGCATCCATCCTTCTCAAGCCATGGCCAGCCGAAGCAGCACATGGATCCCACCAGAAATGCCCAATAAATCAGCTAGCATTGCCGAATGTGCAGCGCTAATCTGGCTCGACATATCCGCGCTTTGCTCGTCTCATACGGGTAAGCAAATGGCGAAGGTGTGCACTCAAGGCGGCAACGCAAGAACGCCACTCAGAAACATATATGAACGGAGTTCAGGGAATGGGAACCGGTTCTTTGGTAAAGAAACACACATAAATAGTCTTACTAAATGCAACAGCGCTTATCGACAATGTAAGCCAACCAATCGGACGGGGCGAAGAAAAGATTTTCTTGCTTCTCTGATCTGCTTGCGGACGAGAAAAGCAGTGAGAAATCGGGAATCGAGTGCCAAGATGTCAACCCTCAAGAATTTGACAAATTCAATCGTGTTAGCATGTTGGCATTTTGCTCATCCCATATGGGTAAGCAAATGGCGGAGGCATGCACTCAAGACAGCAACACAAGAACGCTGCTAAGAAACATATATGAACGGAGTTCAGGGAACAGGAGCAGGTTCTTTGGTAAAGAAACACACATAAGTAGTTCTTACTAAATGCAACAGGACGGACGATGTAAACAGACCAATTAGACAGGCGAAGAAAAAGATTTTCTTGCTACTTGCGGACGAGAAAAGCAGTAAGAAGTCGGGAATCAAGAGCCAAGACATCTAATGTCTTAACCCCTTAAAGAATTTGCAAATTCAATGGTGTTAGCATGTCAGCGCTTTGCTCCTCCCATACGGTAAGCAAATGGCAAAGGCGTGCACTCAAGACGGCAACGCAAGAACGCTGCTCAGGAACATCTATGAACGGAGTTCACGGAATAGGAACAGGTTCTTTTGGTAAAGAAACACACATGAGTAGTCTTTCTGAATGCGACCGAACCGTCGACAATGTAAGCAAACCAATCAGACAGGCGAAGAAACGATTTTCTTGCTGCTGTGATCAACTTGCGGACGAGAAAAGCGGTAACAAATCGGGAATCAAGAGCCAAGACGTCCGACGTCTAATCCCTAAAGAACCTGCAGATTCAATGGCGTTTTTCTTTCCTAGACTCAAGTTTCCGGTATACACGAGACAAGCAACTCCGGTGCAACCCAAATTGGAGGTCTGAACTGGCTGGGAGAGGGAAATGAACACTACAACAGAACTTCTCTCTCTCCCTCTAACAGCATCCAATCAAATGGCGAATCACTATTCACAAAACTATATACAGATTCCAGTATACACACGCATTTTGTCAAACAGGTGGTGGCCTCTTCGTTTTTGTCTTCCATTCTTCGTTGCGCCATTTCGTCGAACAGGTGGTGGCAGCCTCCGTTCAAGCTCGTCCCTTCTCGCGGCACAGAGGATACAAGAAACACGGACGGTCGAGGCGATGCTTTGCCACGTCGGAGCCGAGAGGAGCCGCGCCTTTCGGGCCCTTCGGGCTCGCTTTCGCTCCGTGCGCGATCAGCAGCGGAGCGAGGTGCGCGTGCCCCGCCTCCACCGCGCACTGCAACGGAGTGTACCCGGCGTCGTCCACCGCGTTCACGCTCGCCCCGTGGCTCAGCAACACCTTCACGCTCTCGACCCGCCCCTTGAACGCCGCCCTGTGCAGCGGCGTCCACCCGTTCTGGTCCCTCACGTCCACGTCGGCTCCTTCCGCGAGGCAGCTCTTCATCCCGTGGACGTCGTCGACCCTCGCCGCCCGGAGCAGGACGTCCCGCAGCCGCAGCGAGTCGAGCAGCCGCGAGTGCCCGTTCTCCGCCGCGAGCGCGAATGCCGTCTTCCCGTCCCCGTCCACCACGTGCCTCGCGTACGCCGAGTGGTTGACCAGGTACTCAACCGCCTCGGCGTGGCCCCTGGCGGCGGCGAGGTGGAGAGGCGTCGAACCGGCGGAGTCCGTTGCGTCGGCGTCGGCGCCGGCTGCAACGCAGAAACTGATCGTGTCGACGAAGCCATTGGCCGCCGCGACATGGAGCGGGCTCCTCCCGTCGGGGTCGGGCTCGTTCAGGTCGATGATGTCCTTGAAAGCCTTCAACAGGACTTCCATGAGGTCGACCCGGTTCATCTCCGCCGCCTTGTGGAGGATGTGATCAGCGTGTTTGCTCTTTTTGCTGACTGAAGAGCCTGAAGCTATCAGGATTTTCAGTATCTCGAGATTTCCAGCTTCAATTGCCAGGCTTATCAAGGATGTTCCGTCGGGATTTACATCGTTAACTTCAGCGCCGCCGTCGATCAGGCTCGCCACGATTCCCGCGTCCCCGCACGCGATTGCATACTTCAAAAGCTTGGCGAGCTGGGACCTGTCACACCCAGGAATCGCCTTCTTCAGCAATGACTCGGTCTCTCTGATCTGGGTGCTCTGTTTGATGAGGAATTCAATCACCTGGAGGCCAACGAAGGCAATGGGCATGGTGGCGTCCTTGAAGACATGGGGGCCAGGCCGCGAGAACAGGCGGCGGAGGTCGTCCTGGTGGGCTTTCCCGGTGGGGAGCATGGAAGATCTGACGGTGATGAAATCGGGGGGCAACGAGAGGGCCGGGCCGTCAGACGGGGCCGAGACAAGCGTGTAGGACGCGGAAGACAGAGGTGGGATTATGGAGTAAGGCTGGTTGAAGCTGAAGAGGGAAGTGTTGGTAGTGGACAAGGAGATTGCCACAGACATGGTGTGCATGAGGTTGGCTACCCGGAACGTCTTGGTGCATTTCTGGCCCTTCTTGAACGTCAATTCGACCTCGGTCACGTCCGGCTTCACGAGCCTGTCCATGGCGGGACGATACTCAGGGCTAACGAAGTTTAAGAAGCAGCAACCCTCCTTGTGTTTCTTGAGGAATTTGGAGTGATCTGGCGTTTTTTCTATGTGAAGGGAAATGCGGAAAGGTGAGAGGTTGAAAGAATGGGGCGAGGAATGAGGAGGACGAGAGGTTTGGCGTGTGCAATGATGAAATGCTTGATTGGTTTCTTCTTTATTTATTGTAATCGGATGATTGGATTATGGGTTTAACTTGAACCTCCTGCTCATTGGTTGCGCTTAGGTTTTGGGCTAGTTTTGAACGGGAGAGATGGCGACTTTGACAATGAAAGGGGCAAAAGTCTTTGATTGGCTCCTTTGACCATCGAAGGTGCTTTGCTTGTTCCCTCTGAAGGAGGGAATACAGAGAGGTACCCCCTTTTTTTTGATTTGACCGGACATTCATTCTTATGAATTTCTGGGAATTTCTGTGGGCTGTTTCATCAACAAGCTACTAGGCCTGTGCCGTTTATGATTTCTCAGTTCATGCAATTACATGATTTAATATCGTATGCTCTGAAGAGTTGCCCTTGGCCATCTCCAGATCGGTTCTGTATGAGCGCGGTACGTCCAGTTTACGGGACAAAAGGAATACTCTACCCATTATGCAGTTGACTGGGTTTGTCAGAAGCCTAAAACGACAGATCTTAGATAAGAGATCTCAGATGGTCACTAATCATGTGAAAAACAATCAGGTCCAAGGGCAATGTTTGCTTATTAGAGCAAAATCTTACGGCTAGGGAAAAAATTAGTCGTCGGTAGATGATTCTACACAATCCTAAAGCACCACAATTAGCTGAGTTGATGATTCAAAAGATTTGAGGAAATGACACTGCATGAGAATATGGAGGCTCTTCTGCTACCCATTATCTGGTAGTAATGATCACCAAGTTGTAATGTGGAGCTTAAGCAAACCAAACAAGATTAATTAAACACGATATGAGTTTATCTCCACAATTAGTTTATTAAGTCGTATTAACCTAATTGATATGAAGCCCCCGTCTTTGTCAGATTAAACATATAACCGAGATAAAATAGTACTTATGTGAGGTTGTATGCCATTCATGCGAAGATCATATAGCATGCCTTCTACTCTAAGGCTGCGTTTAGTTGTCCGGACACGGATTGGGATAGGATAAGATGAGGGGGGATTAGAAATCCTCCGAATTGTCTTTTGGATTATGAAATATCCCATCATATGTTTGGTAAATGTCCGGATACAGCATGGGTATCAGGATGTGCTTCCTCGAACAACATTGATGCACCCCAGATTCATCTTGAAGCTTCCTCGAATGAGATCACTTGGAACTGAAGATATCTTCATCGTCAAAAATTCCTTTTCCTTGCGCAAAATTACTAGCTTCCCGCTTCGCCTAGTCATCTTGAATCAATGGACTTGGTGAGGAGCCCGCCACCCGAGTTCTTTGAAATGTCGAACTTGGGAATTATCTTGTCGATCAACATAACCTTTTGGGAATGTGTTCCCAGTGCCTTCTCTCTCGTCCTTATTTTTGGCTAGAGCTGGGCTGTTAATAGCTTCATGCTAGCACGGCTCGCTTATTGCTAGTTGCTTGTGGAGATCTTTTTCTCGACAAATGTTTTCCGGGTTAATATGTTGACAGGCAAAGAGAAGTGATGCAAGCTTTGTCTTTTGTAATCGTGTGGAGATGATCTCTCCTCTGATGGTGAGTTCTCATTTCTGTCAATTGAGTGCTGATTCTCATCCTAATTGTCCCTCAAAGAAAATGAAAGCTTGCGTGGATTTATTTTGACCTATTTTCTCTCGATTTTCTTGCTGCTGATAACTTTTTGAGGAACTTCTGTAGCAGTACCTCGTCTTCCGATGCATCCCTCTTCAAATGTGAAGATATTTCTTTCCTCGGATTCCTGTTTGTAAATATGAGACCTGCTTGGGAAAAAGTCGAACTAAATGATCTACTGGTGTACCTTTCAATCCATTGGGTTTGCTGTGCATCTCATTTTTGTCCGTTTTAATTCCCGTAAGCGTAGCACGAAATGCACCTTTTGAATCTGTTGAGTTCCTGTGACAATTTCTTTTAGTAATTCATGGGCATCCTTCATTGAAAAATGGTGCTTGTTAAGTTATTTGAAAAAAAAAATTATCTAATCCGGGCTTATCCCACCCCCTCCCCCGGATTTCTTATCTGGCATTTTATTCGAGTTTATCCAGGTTTATCTTGTCCGAAGGACGTTGCCAAGCACCAGATAGGATAATTTGGTAGAAGTGTGCAAAAAAAATCGTGAACGGCGCATACCGCCGCCCAGGACCGTCTGGAATCGGTCCGGTTTCCTATTCCAATTTTTGGGAACTAGCGGGTACCTGTTTGGTTCCCGGTTCTAGATGTGGAACCGCCCGCCCGCCTCTCCTGACTGGACCGGTAATATAATAATAAATATATAATATAATATAATATATTTTTTAATATTTTAATTTTTTTAAAAAAAGAAAAATCCTAAATTCCTAAACTAAATCTAACTAGCTCGACACTCACAGCCTCACATTGAGCCGAGAAACACATTTTTTCACTTTCGCCTCACGCTCACTCTCACTCTCTCGCTCTTCTCGATCGATGCTCATATTACCATCACCAACTCTCTATCTCCGTCTTCGTCTTTGTTTTTCCATTTCCGTCCTTGGCTAGTGGGACCAATTCCATAGACCCACCTGGAAACCGAATCGGACCGACAGTTCGGTTCTCGGGTGGATCTATGGAACCAACAAGCAGTTCCCGATTTCAACTTTTTCGAAACCGGTCCATAGTGGACGGTTCCCGGTTCTAAGGTGAAAACCGCCCACCCGGACCATGCTCACCCCCTACTATCCAAACACAAATCCGGACCACCAAACGTAGCCTAATTGTATATGATTTCTCCGGTCTTTTTGTGCATAAAGTAGTCATTTTCATGGGCCTAATTCCCTAAAAACAACCCCAACTTTAGGTCAAGTCCTAAATCTGTCCTGAACTTTTTTTTTATCTCAGAAAAAATCCAAAACTTTAAGTCTAATTCCAAATCTACCCAGAATTTTGTTTTGTTTAAAAAAATCACCAAAATTCAGTTTATTTTCGAAAATATACTCCCATGATCCAGTTCCAACTTGACGTGGCACTTTCACGTTGATAACAAATCCACATCAATAAAGTAATGAGGCTTTTTTTTAGACAAAGAAAAGTTTAAAGCAAATTTGGACTGAACCTAAAATTTAGGTTTTTTTTATAAATTAAAAAAGTTTTTTGGGTGGATTTGTTATCATCCTAACTTTCATATCCTAGAATGGTTTATTTTGAAGAATTTCAACAATTTTTATTTGGTTTGATTTGTTTTTTTTTTGTTATTAAAGTGGAAATGCGACGCCGGTCTGTACCTATTGCCCCATTACTTTACTTATGTGGATTTGTTATCGATGTGAAAGTACCACGTCAAGTTGAGACTAGATCACGGGAGTATATTTTTTAATATAAATTGAAATTTGCTGATTTTTTTTACATAAAACAAAATTTGGGGCAGATTTGGGACTGAACTTAAAATTTAAGGTTTTTTCTGAGACAAAAAAAGTTTGGGACAGATTTAGGACTGGACATAAAGTTCGGGGTTTTTTCTGAAATAAAAAAAATTTTGGGACACATTTAGGACTTGGCTTAAAGTTTGGGGATTTTTCGGGGAATTCACCCCATTTTCATGGACCACCTTCCGTGTCTTTTCCATCCACAAAGGACGATCCTTCTTAATTCTTTATTCACACCATCTCGTTGTCATTCAACCACTAGGCATCTGTTCGGCCCAAAAAGAGAGCCCCACCAGTTCGGCATATTCTTGCCGCACTCCGTCATTCAGCAACGAGACAACAATGTCGCTCTCCCAAGTGCACAATGATGATCAACTCACTACCAAATGGAGACCATTTTCTTGTCAACTGCTCATTCGCGCGCGCGCCGGTGTTGTCGTTGGATCGCTTGGCTTTGTCTAATCCAATACTGTTTCGAGGTTGTGGTCCTGATTGATGTTCAGGAAGGGAACTCTTTAACGCCCAAGTGCGGCTCTGGTGATTTTCACAGCATTTCCAGGTGGCGCCGTTCAATCTCTGTTGCGGTCGCTTCTTTTCCATGGCTCTTGTAAAGAGTAGCCGCGGGTAAACATTGTGGGACACGTCACGACCACCGTGCAATCGGGTCATTACCGGAAAAATTCGTTCTATGCGAACTCTTTGACAACTTCAAGAATAAAACGAAACGCGCCAAGGCTGTTAATCCTCATAGACAGAGACAGAACAAGGCCGAGCTCGCAGCGTCCTGAGAGACCATCGTAGGTTTTGTTCTTCTAGGACGCTCAATGATGCCTCGTTCCATGGTAAAATCTGGATAGATCTTTCAATTTCAATCTCGCTCTGCGTAGAGTACTCTCTCCCCTTTTGCCGTGCAATTGAGACCCTCGTCGATCCTGAAGGCCATCATGGTAATCTCTCCTTTGGTATGTTTTGGGGCAACAACAGCAAACTCAATTGAATGTATTTGTGTAGTGTTACGTGACTAATAGCCATTGCAGGCTATCCGCTATCTGGTGTGGTTTCGACCTTTGTTGGCCTCGTCCAATTTAGGAAATGAGAACTAGCTTTTCCCAACACATGAAATTACTGGCTTACTCAAGGCAGCCGATCGATTCCCAGTCTAGAATCTTAGATTGCCTAATTCTAGCTCACACTAACCAACTTGTTTCTATTTTTCAACGATGTTAGTTGGAGGGTCAGCTTAATTAATTTTTCTTACAGGCCGCTGATAGCAACATCCTGCAACGCATATAATAAATCAATTGCAAGAGATCTGAACGTAATTGCTGCCACTTAAAAAAAAATTAAGCCGAATTTGATTTAAATTATCAATTTTCGCAACATTTGACGTCTCGCCTTGCATCATTTCTAGAAAGTCAAATTGGATCCGCTAACAGACATAACGGCACTTTCTCGTCGCGTCAACTAAAAAGATTCTCAAGAAACAAGAGATTCTGAGTGTGAAGTACTGTGAAAGCTAATGTGGTGCAAGCTAATTTGTGAGCAATGAGTTATGCAAAGATCCAGCTGCGTACCTTGCAGTTATTATGTTCAAAACCAAGTCGATAGTGTCCGCTGTCTGGTGGTTTGCTTTGTCGATATGATTCGGCTAGAACTAAGTAATTGGACAATCTCCTTTCCCCTCAATGACAGCAAACTATTTCTGCTATAGAACTTCTGTTAATCAGCTGATCATGTAGCCTAACCGTTAACAGTTCATGATGTTAAACTGCAGCTCGTTCTTCTGGTGTCTGTAGCATGTCCTTTCATGAAAACAGCATGAGACTGGATGGCATGTCCTTTCATAAATATGCAATCGCGGCTCGTTCTTCCCTTCCCAATCTTTCACCCTGCTGTGATCTAATTTGCTTCTGACTCCTGGAAACGAGCTGGAGTGCCATTGCAGCTGCGAATTACTCTAAATAGTTGCTATTGAACCATTTTTTTCCTTTAAAATGCTGTCATGACTGTCTGGTAGAAAACATTACTGTACCTTTCGATTCATGAGCTAGCTGATTTTTCGCCTTAATTAAACGATAGACAATGACCATATCGCAGTTTTGTTGACCAGGTGGTTTTGCATTTTTCAAATACATATAGTTGGAGGAATCGGATGGATCAAATGCATACCGGTACTCAGCACTTGCGCAGAGCCAAAAGTTAAACAAATCTAAGCGAAGTTGCGTCTGTGATCAAGCGAAAGACACCGGGAGTTGTAACTTAGAGCTTCGGTTTCAACTTTGATGTCACTCTCATTCTTGTTCTTTTCTTATGTTAGTTCTCCAACATTTACCGCATGGCTTTGAATCGATTAATCAAATGTCCAATTGCTGATTTGATTTTTGTCGCGGCAAGAGCTTGAGGATATTTCGATCCGGCAGTGGCTATTTTGCTAATTGGCTTCTAAAGCTCGCTTGTCTAAACCTGTTCATATCACCTAATCGTTCGAGGAACGGCCGTGAGCCAGGATTAGCGCAGAATGAGTTATTACTCGGATTGTCGGCTTCGATGCGCACAAGGAACAGATCAAGTCAATCTAATTGATGTCGCATTTAGTACCCGGCAAGTTTGGCCATCTTTCATAGTTCTACCCAATGATAATCTTTGATTCCTAATGAAGCCAAATAAATGGTCTTAATCATACCATGCTCCAGTTGAAAAATACCGCTTGAACCACCGCGAATCAAGCGCATAAAAGTCCAAGAAAAGGGCACGGCGAGCTCTTTGGAGTGTTTCTCAACCTAAGTATCCGATATCGGATAAACATTGGTTTCTATATCAACAATACCAATCCCAGATTAGTGTGCCTTCGGTTAATGGATGACCAATGTGGCTCTCATCTGTATACTTGGGAAATCAGTGGGTTTGGTTTGTGCTGCTTTTCCTGCCACGTACTGAGGCTTTGGAAGGAGAATTTCTTGCATCCATGTCCTTTCTCTCTTATTGATAAAAAGAGCGGGAATTAGCGTACCAAACGCTAGTAACTAACTCTCTCTAAGCGTTATCATGAGGATCCTACACCCACTACGCAAGTGTTGGACGCGATCCAAAGATATGCTGCGGAAGACAGGTGACCGTTTTACTACTATGCCATCTACCCTCGGTAGGTATATCCATTTACTATCGTCAAATTATCCATCGTTAGATTCGCGCCATTTGGCGATCTAACACTCATCGAGAAAAAAACGCCGACACCAATCGACCTCGGATCGACCTAGATTCGAGATCTTAGATCTAGGGCTTAGGCCGAGATTCGAGGCTCGGTCTCCATCCGAGCCTCAAATCTTGGCTTGCCTCCTTCACCAACCCCATCCTCGTCGATGATGGTGGCGCCGAGAGAGAGATCAAATCCTACGCCTGCCTGAGTTTTGACCATGATTGCCAACCGCCAAACCAGAATACCTTACAGCATGAACTAGTATAGGCTATAAGCTTTCATGAAACTGTACATACTTTTATCATCAAGGGCTGTGGGGGAAAACCGGCGCAAACATCGCACCGGTTGTGCCAAATAAACTCCTCGCGAGGTAAATTAGAGCCTCCATCACCGTGCCAGGATAAGTCCAGGAAATTGCGAATGAGGGGGATTCGGACTGTCCGCCAAGTGACGAGCCTCCAGACCAGTCCAGCAACAGCCCGTCAAGCTATAAAACTCTACACGGACATTGGAGCTCCGAATGCATCTGATTTTTCCCTACTGACGTAAACCCGGAAAGGCGAAGCATATGCTAGTCATCTTGGCTCGAAGCGGGCACATAAGATCAACCGTGTAGAGTCTTCGACATCGTGTATGATTGAGAAGAAACGGGAGGATGGTAAGGAACTCCCAACCGCGTAAACGATGAGTAATCAGAGCAGAGCTCAGCATGTCCATATCTTTTCAGCTGGATATATTCTACTTTAGAAGTAGAAGGCCATAATAGAGATGTGGACTTGATGGTAATCCATTGAGAGATGGGTCCAATTCAGTACGAGGCCCCCATATACATCAAGATTCTAGAGTGCCAAATTTTTCAAAGTTTGTCTAGCGAAAGCTCGACGGCTTGCAAACAAAGAATCGAATCTCGGGTAGAACCGACCGTTCATGGTATAGAACAAGGAACCAAACCAGTCAAAACCGGTTCACCAATTTTTCACTTGAAAGCCTACCCAATCCCCATGTGAATCAGCCTGAAACCGGTCGGGTAAGGCCAATTCGGTTCGGTATCCCATTTGAACCGGACCGATTTCTAACCCCTAACGGTCGGACTTCCTTTCTCTATAAGGTGCGTGTTTAAGGCACTCGGAATCCCATTACCCAACGGGTCGAGGGTACATTCCTTTCACTATGGTGTGTGTTTCGAGGTGGTCCTAAATCCCAGCACATGACAATAGACATGATCGCTGCGCGAGCGGTCCAGCCGACCAGCCCTGCCACCAAGAAAACGGGCGGGCTTGGTCAACTTTTTTGGCCCATTGGGCGCGCCCGGTCTGTTTTTTTCAAGCCTGGCCCGTCCATAGATCTGTATATGATGTACTCGTAAAATACTTTTATAAAGTTTCTACCTTGACACATAACAGGAAAGTGGTATATGCTATATAGCATATGCTCAAGGTGAAAAATAAAGTTCCACAAATCGTAGAATCATTCTCTATTTTTTTTTCCATATTTCAGCTAAAAGAAACGTAATGTGTCTTGAGATTTCAAATTTTGATACAATTGGAAAACTTTCGATTAGCGTTCGTATCTACTATAAGATGCATAACAACAATATAGAATCAAATAACAGACAAAATGGTAATTCAAAAGTATCACACAGTAATCATACTCCCGTTTATTCAAAATTTAAACTAAAATTTACTTATAATCCAAAAATTTAAAGTTCATTTTCGAAAATAATCGAAACCCCAATTTCTCTCCTTTGATTAATTTTTTTTTTACTATCTTTTCACATATATGTGTATGGGTGCGTGCCCGCCCGCTTGTGTCCTTCCTGGCTAGTTGATGGAAGATACTTGGTGACTTCCCTTAATCTTGCATCGCATGAATTCTGCCTCCAAGTGTCATTTCTAAGTCCTTCCTCTTAATAACAAAATGCCGAAAATTGTCGCCGACATGAATAAATCTCCACAAAAAAAAAGAGAGAAAAAGAAAACAAGGGGTAGAGGCTAGCTGTTCGTTCATTTCTTCGTGAAAGATTGCGAGTTTATAGTTATCAAATGCGACCGGGTCACAAAACCCTAATTAAATTCGGCTGCATAATTTCCGTTCGAAAGTTGTATAACGTGTCCTCCTATGTAACATCATCATGGAATAGAATCATTCCTCAAGCCTGAACCGCCCATTAGAAAAATCAAAACCATGGGCTGAGGATCGAGGAAGAGTCTAACTTAGTCGTCGCCATGTTTTCCCATCCACTTGTCCCGTTCGCAATAAAGCGCTTTTGCCCGCTTCCTCCAAAAGCAAAAGTCCAAAACGACACGCACAGTGCATGCGCAAGGCTCCAAAAGAGGCCACGACAAGGAAGGGATTATGGGGTTAATACAGCGAGTGCTTCAGGTCAGAAAACAAGAAAAAGAATGGCGAGAAACTCTGGGTGGGGATTTGACCCGGACCGGCAGAACGAGCCAAAACTCTCTCCTCAGTTGTTGACCTAACGCAGATGGTGCCAAAGGAAACACGTTGTGGTCCGCACGTTATTCTCTGGTTTCGTTCGAGATTTTTACTCCAAAAAGAATGACCAAGAAGAGAGAGAAAGACCCTTGAAAGATGCAAAGCTCCTGTTGAATAATGTGATAGATGGCTCTCGAAGTGAACGTCGGGACAACGAGAGAGAAAGAGACAGGGAGAGGGAGGGTTTCTAGGGTTTCTTTCGTCGTGCATGGCGTGCGATGCGTGGCACATGCCTAGCCACTTCCAGATAGGACAAGAGATGCATCCAAATGTGAAACGCACTTAGCGTGCCATCGGCTTTTTTCCCCTCTGGTTTCCTTTTCTCGTTTGTCATCTCTTCCACGACAGCGACTTGAGATAGAAAGACAAATCGAGTGCTTATCCGCTTGAGTTCCCTTGGAGCCGTGCGTCGAAATGGGCAGGAAACCCTTTTCCCCCACTGGTTCACGAGCCAAACCAGCATCACCGTCGTCGTCACCATCGTCATCGACGAGGAAGTTTGACAAGCATTTCGCGCGCCTGTGCGAGATCGCTTTCCATGCCGCGTACAATCGGCCAACAGCTCAGGGTTTGGCTGTTCTTTGTACAGGAGAACCCTTGCGATAATCTCGAATGGTCGCGACGTACGGTTGTTTTGCTTCTGGAGGTATAACCGATGTTATTCCTTATTGGCAATGACCGATTGATCACGATGATGAGAAATAACATAAGTTAGGTGAGGATGTTAGATGGTTCGGAGCTAACGGTTTTCTCGCTACGATTTTACAACAATGGTGATTTTCGGGTAGTAGTGCAATTCTGCAATTCTCTCATAATTTTTTGGAGAAGCATAGTCAATATCGTCATCCTGTTTATAATTAATTTTCACAATTCGACCTTAGAACCGATCTTGATCCCATTGTAATATACTTAGGAATTTAGGTCTATAGTGCGTGGCATATGCGTAGAAGAATAAACCAGTAACCAATTGATACGATGTTGTCATGGCGATTTAAAACTTTCAAGCTTACTATGCTTTTGAAATATTCTAGATTGAAGGGGAAGTTTTGTTGGCATCTCGTTTTGACTAGATAATCATATTCATCGAACCCAAAAAGGTTATTTCTGGATGGCTTATCTTTTAATCTGTCGTAAATGAAATTCCTAAGGTATATTCAGCTTTCAAGATGAGAATACGCAATTGCCATTGACGACTCCACGACTTTGACTTAAAAAATTAAAGATTTTCATTGCTAAAGTAGAAGAGGATTATCCCTAATGATATGCTGCTCGAGACACAAGACACCTCGATCATTGTATCGACCTAATTGCATGCGTATCGCAATTAATTCTTAATCGCGAAAAATAACCCTAATTTTTCCTAAAAATTGAAAGAAAGAAAAAAAGAAAATTGACCTCATTGGAGAATATTGAGGGCACTACTTAATAATAACGAAGCAATCGCCTTCTTTTTTCCCTTTATTCTTCGGTAGAACGAGGGATATTCTGATAATATTCCGTGGCTCTTAAAGCATTTTATCGTTATTTTTTTCATGTTTCTCGAAACGTAAATTTTCGCTTTTCGAGTAACCCACCGTAATCATATACGCAATGAAGAAGAAAATTACATGGCATAATAAATTTGGTAAAAGTAATAAAAAAAAAAGGTGAAGTTCAGATGTGCTCATTCATTGAGCTTAGGTAAACAGTCATGATTTTGTGTATGGATGCTGTTGAAGGAATATGGTCAATAATCGCCCAACAATTCCTCTTCGCCTCTCTTTTAATTCTTTGATATATGCATAATTCTCTCCTCTCTCTCTCTCTTTTTATCGTTTGCTTTTCTATAGTCAAGATTACATCGGGTGACATATTTACAATCATGAATAAAATTGGCTCGCGAAATGCTGGCGTGGCCCACATGTGATCGATTTTTCCTAGGCTCATGCCATATGACCACCCAATTGATATATCCCTAAAAAAATTATCGAAAATTGCACTTGCACACGAAGGACTGATTGGATTATAAGATTGGGATGCCGTGATAATCACGACAATAAGAGAATGGATGTAAAGAGCATATACACGTTCTTCCATTTTCATCCTTTTCAATAAGGTGATTAGCTCTTATAGAGTATAAATCATATCGTTCTCTCCTTTTTTTATTTTTTTTGTTCAGACGGAAATTAGGAAATTCACGAAAATTCACTTTCTCAATCAAAGATTCTTCATGCTAAAGCAGAATGGGATGATCCATAATGCTATGTTACCTGAGCCGAGACATCTCGATCATGTTATCAAACTAACGGTTCATCATCTTTTTGTAGCTAGTTTACTAATCGCATGCATATAGACTTTCGCAATTCTTATTGCAAAGATAATCATACCCCTTCCCCCAAAAAAAAAAAATATTGACCTTAATGGGGCGATATTAAGGAAAAAGTACCAAAAAAGTCATAAATCTATTACATTGGTATCAATTCGATCTTAAATGTTTTAATTGGACTAATTTAGTACTAAACATTTTCACATTGATACTAATTCAGTCCATCCGACCAATTTAAGTCGGAAATTACTGACGTGGATGTCGGCCATCCTACATGGCACAGTCGACAGACAGTCGGCGTTGATGTGGAATTTTTAATAATTTTTTAACATTTTTTGAATTTTTAATATTTTTAAATATTTTTTCCTTTCTTTTTCCTTCCTTCTCCTTCCTTGGACTTGTGGCTAGTACCCGGCCATGGCCGACGAGGGCATTGCGGCCCTCGTCGACCCTTGCGAGGGCTGGACCCTCACAACCTAGGAGAGGGTCGCCCTTGTGACCTGGGCGAGGGCAGCCTTGCCGGTCCAGCCCTCACCCTCGCCGATGAGAGCGTATGGCTAGTCACCGGTCGTGGCTAAGTACCGGCCACAGGCAAAGGAGAAGGAAGAAAAAATAGGAAAATAGGGAAAAAAACATTTATAAAATTCAAAATATTATTAAAAATTGTCCCCGTCAACATAGGACAGCCGGCGTCCACGTCAGCGATTTCCGACCTAAATTAGTTTGATGGACTGAATTGGTACCAATGTGAAAAGGTTTAGGACTAAATTGGTTCATTGAAAGGTTTAGGACTGAATTGGTATTAATGCAATAGGTTTATGACTTTTTTTGTATTTTTCTCGGAATATTGAGGGCAACACTTGAATAATAACGAAGCCTAATCCCCTCTTTTCCTTCTCTTTTGTTTGGTAGAACAAGGCATTTTCTTATAATATTCTGGCTCTTTGTGCATTGATGGGTATCTTGTACGTTTTCATGGAAGCCCATCTCAATTACATAAGCAACAAAAAAAGAAAAAATTGTACGACTTCATAAATTTTGTAAAAGTAAACCATCTAGAAAAGGTGAAGTTCAGCTGTGCTCATTCATTGAGCTTAGGTAAACAGTCATGGTTTTATATGTGGAAGTTGTTGGAGGAATACGGTCGATAATCGCCCAACATTGCAACTTTTCCTCTCTATTTTTCTTTGATGTTTTGCATAAATCTCTCTCTCTCTCTCTCTCTCTCTCTCTCTCTCTCTCTCTCTCTCTCTCTCTCTCTCTCTCTCCTTACGGCCACTTTCTCGTTTGTTCTTTATGGTTGTATGATAAAATTATGTGGCGGCGATATCATAACTAAAATTGACTCACGAAACACTGACGTTAGCATTGCAATACGCATGACTTTTAAGGGGTAAATTTTTTTCTTTTTTTCATCTCACTTGTTGAAGGAAATCTCTCTTTTACCCTTGATTCAAATTCACAGTTCTCCCGTTTTCATTGAAAGCTAGGTTGTTCAAAAAGCGAAAAAACAAAGAAAATGGAGAAAAATAAATTAACTAAAATTTTCATATAAAAATATATAAAAAAATTTGTTGATATTTGGTTAATATATTAGCAGGACTATAAGATATTTTAAGAAAAAGATACATAATTAAGTAAAATGGGGAAAAATATCAATAACAAAAACGTCAAGTTACAAAATTTTGGATACCAATTATGTATTTTAAATTATTAGTTTATGTATATAAAAATATTAATCAGTGAAAGATATTAAAACTATTACATTGGATATCGATGAATCATATTCTTTTATGAGTTGAGAACGTCAATTTCCTTTTACAATCTTTTAAAGTGTTTTATTAATCAATCATTTTTTACATTAATATACCCTTTCAATGTACACAATGAGTAATCAATTTACATCCTTTAAGCTTTTCATTATCGAGACTCTTTTACGTTTTATTTAATTTATGTACTTTTATTTTAAAATATCCGATTTAGGCTTCGTTCGTTTCCGAAAAAATATTTTTCCAGAAAACATTTTCCGCGTTTTCCGGTGTTCGGGGGCGGAAAATGTTTTCCGTGGGAAAACATTTTCCTTCCCCACCCCCAAATCTTTCATTGTTTTGAGGAAAATGATTTTCTCTTTTCACAAAGAGGAAATCATTTTCCTCCAAAGTCAAGGCAAAATTGCCCATGGGAGGGAAAATGTTTTATGTGGGAGAGGAAGTTGATCGCCAGTCCCCGCCATTGCCTGCCAGTCGCCGGCCGCCGCCGCCGCCGCCGGTCGCCGGACGCCGCCTTCTCGGCGATCGCCGAGAACACCTGAAAATTGTGTTTCAGGAAAACATTTTTCAGGAAAATGACTTCCGGCGAAAATATTTTCCAAAAGGAGAATATTTTCCGGTAGACGAACGGAGCCTTAGTTCTATTACAATGACTGTATTTATCGAACTTAAACAAGTTTTCTATTGTTTAATATTTCCTGAGTTTATATTTTCTACCATTTGTATATTAGTTAGTTTTTTTTCCTCTCATTTTCCATATTTTTCATTTTTTTGTACTGCAAATAAAGATGAAAGAAAAGTTTCCTTTAAAAATCGAAATGCAAGATTCTTTTTTGCCCCTTAAAAGTTAGAGATAATGACACAAATAGTCCGTGAACTTTGGTCCAATGTGCAATGCGATCTCCGAACTTTTAATTTGTTCATTATGGTCTTTGAACTTTAACTCAGTGTGTAATATGGTCCCCGAACTTTTAATTTGTTCAATATACTCCATAGACTTTCGGTGCATGCTCAACTTAGTCCCTAAACTATATTAAAATGTTAGGGACTTAATTGAACTTGTATCAAAATTCTAAGGGACTATTTTGAATAAATTGAAAGTTTAGGGATCATATTATACATTGTGTCAAAGTTCAGAAATTATTTGTGTCATTTTCCCTACGAGTTATGTGCACCGCACATACAAACACAAAATTTGGCGGCCGGTTGATTGCTGTAACAAAATGAAAGTTCGAGGATAGAGCAATCGCGTAGAACCCACGGACTCTTTTTATCATTTTGTTTGGCGGAAGGAGGGCACTTCTTTGTCCAAAACAAAACGATAAAATAAAACGAGGGATGGGAAAGTTAGGAGAAGGGCCTGCCAACCACTTCGATAAAATAGCCTTTGATCATCATCATCAGCATCATCGTCAGCATCATCATCATCAATTGGGGGTTGGGGAATCTTAGGGAATTCCACAGATGGGTCGCGATCTATTCCCATCGCGGTACGCACGCACGAAAGAGATCAACGGCGCTGATCATAGCCCCACAAGTACAAGCCACCCTCGTCGTCATCATTCAGCAAGAAAAACACCCTCCGCATCAATCAATTCCCTTCCCCCTTTCCCCCCCTCCTTCTCTCTTTTGTTTTGTTCTTTCTTCGATTCGACAACCTCTTGGGCATGCCATTTGCGGACACGAGACCCCGGAAAGGGAACACGAAGAACCAAATTATTGGCGGCCAGGTGACCACCCCAAAAGAGAAAAAGAGGGAGAGGCAAGAACCATCTAATCCCCCATGACAAGTGCGTCGATGTCGACTGCCTACTGCCCGTGAATTTGCACGTGAAGTTTCCAACGCTTTGAATGAATATCTGTTCAAATGTATCGATGGAAGCTGATGATCAAGCTCCATGGATCGATGGTTTTCTTTAAGTAACGCTGCTAAGGGTGCGACTTATTAGGGTTATCGATCCTCGGGAGGTTCGGTCTTTGACCGAAGACCGGAGATCTGCTTTGTGAGACTCGGGTTCCGAAGATCTGAGACCGGTCGAGTCTGGAGCCGTCGATTCTTGAACTGCCCATGTTTTGTTTCGTGAAAAGAAAAAAATTAGGTTCTCCTAATGTAGTGTAAAGATCGCGTTATTTCGTTACCGAAAAAGAGTGTGGATCAAGTAGGTGAAGTTGTTGCTTCTTCACGTTGAATACCGTAATTCGAAAGAAAAGGAGGCTTCATGATCGGATTAGAATCGGTCTCGAGCCAGATTGAACTGGCTCTGAGTAGAAGAGGCAATTTCTGTCGTGGAACTAAGGACCGAATTGGTCTTGGGTAGGTTTTAGGTTCAAGGAACTGGGAACGGAATCGATTCTCCTTAAAATTGGTCTTAAATTGAAAGGTACAGACCGATTCGGTCCATTTCCGAATCGAACCAGATTCAATTGCTCACTACCGATTAGCTTTATATCAAGTGCATCTCAAAAGATAGGCTTTTATGCCAAGAGTAAATCACCACCCCAAATACTAATTGGCATCTTGTCATCGTTGAACAGTCGCATGCACCGATCATCGTGCAGATTTATTTGTGGTAAACCGTGCATGGAGTATATCGGGATCGGCTTCGTAGGCACAGAGAATTCAATCGAAGCAAGATTAGATACACGAAATATTTCAAAAGAATTAACTTGAAGTTAAGCTCACCACGGATATTAATTTGGGGAAAATTTGTTACGGAAGCTGAATTTTTTCCGTGGTGTTAACTCGAATAAAAAAAAAAGATAAAAAAAAAATCCAACGGCGGAGCCGCGGTGAGTGGGTCCCACGCCGAGGGGGCCAAAGAAAATCCAACCGGAGAAAAAACCAGAAGCGCCCCGCAATAAATGCGAAGCCCGGGGCATCCACGTGGCGCCACCGCTGGGCCCCGCCGGGCCAGTCTTTCTCGGATCATCGCCGAGCGGTGGTCCCCCGCCAGCTGGGCCCCGCCCCACCGGACCGATCGGAGCAGCCGCGCGCCGCCACGTGTCCCGCGGGCGGCGGCCCCCATCCAACGACCGACCGCCGACGGTCGCAGCCGCAGCGGCCCGCACGGCTCCGATACGACAAAAATCACGAGGAGAGCGAGCGGAAACCGAGAAAAAACCAAAAAGGAAAAAACAATTTTCAAAAAGAAAGAAAAAACGGAGAAACACCGAAAAAGAAGACTTTTCTGGACGAGGGAGAAGGAGAGGGAAAAAACGGCACGCGCCCGCCGCCACGCGCGCGGCGCTAGACGACAAAATAGGGACACGTGCCTCGCACGGGTGGCCGGTCGTGATTCGAGGCCGGGGCCGGGGGCATTTCCGGGAATGCGGGTGCGGGGGCGGGGGCCGAGGGGTGACGGGGCCCGTTTGTCGCCACGTGCCTTGGCGTCGGCCGCACGCAGGAAGGCTGTATTGAATTCCCCCCCCCCACCCCTTCCCCCCCGCGCCCGCTCGACCCAACCTTTTTCGTTTGTTCTTTTTCAGACGATAATAATTATTTGTACTTTTTTTTTAATTTACTTTTATGATTTTCCTTCCTGATTTTTCCGGTCTTCGTTTGACTTGGGTGGTTGCCTCGCGACTTCATCCTCGTATTGAAATATTGGGGAAAAGATAAGGATATGGTGTTTTTTAAAGGGAAAAAAGTTATGTAAAAACTCCCAAACTATGCCGACTGTACTGCATCCATGATACAACTTTCTTTTTGTAACATCAAAAACTCTAGTATCTACCGTGACACATTTACCTTAAATCTTGTAATATGAAAACTCAAATCTTGTACCTATGTGTTGCATTTACCCTCGTCCGTCAAGGTTCCGTCAAATGATTTTCAGTCAAAATAAGATCATTTTTTTTATTTCGCCGGGCATCATTCGCTTTCTAGAGTCTATGTAGATAGATTTTTAATGGTTCTCATTGACTGAACTTTGAAGAAAGGTAAATGTATTGCATAGATATAAATTTGGGATTTTTTGCATTAAAGAAAAATTTTTTAGAATAAATATGTCACAGTAAGCATAGTTTATGATTTTTTATGGCTTGTGTCCTTTTTTAAATAAGTAGGTATGTCATTTTTCTCTTTGTTTTGTGATCATTACGGGGAAATTATGTTATAGTAACGGGACCTTGTTTATGTTATAGTTGTTCTCGGGAGCCATCATAATAGAATACAAGCATAAGGAAAATTATCTCAAATTCGAAAAAAAAATCAATCATTTCGATTAGTGTGCAAGAGTAAGAACGGCATCGCGATCGATGTGATACAAATTTCCTCGTACCCATGTCAAACAGGCCGTGTTATGTGCCGACATAACTAGCGCACTGGCATAATCAATGTGAAAATGTTCCGTGTACGAGAAATGCTAGTTAATCGATCTAAGATAGAGCGTAAGAGCAAAACAAACTGGGATTGATGTGATGGAGATTTCCTTGTTACCTCAAATAGGACATAGTAAAAGCCACTACGCGACTAAAACATTGGCATAATCATTTAAGTAAAACTAGTCGACTGTGTGTCTAGCTTACATATAAAAATTGAAAAGAAAGAAAAATCCGTTATCCAACAAGATGGAAAGTTCCTTTCGCCCGTCTCAAAGTGGCCACAACATAAGCCAAACGGACTAGAGCATCGGGCGCAATCATCGCGAAGTGCACAATGTATTTGTGACCACCGAAAAACGCATCCAGAGATTTGATGTTCGCTGGTCTCGAGTAGGCCATAACGTATGCCAAAATACAACCGGAGCATTGGCACAGCCACCGTTAAATCTGCAAAGGCATAGGGATACAATGCTCTATGCTCCTCGGAAATCTTGTTCTTGACTTCCATTTCATGCCACGGGCAAAGACAACGTACGAGTTGGTCGGGGGGTGCGGAATATATTATCCACAAGCCAACAAAAGTACATCGTTCGAAAAAGAATGACCAAGGGAAGGGAGGACCCCGAGAATTCCAAACACAATGTTTGCCTTCTTTTCTCTTTTTCGGGAAACACATTTGGTGTAGCTGTTGTCTTATGCTCGAAGCAAAATACAAGTGTTGGTCTAGTCGGTACCAACTCACGTCATAAAAGTGAAACGAAAGGGCAGAAAATCAAAGAAAGGAAAAGAAAGAAAGAAAGAAAAAAGGGTTAATATTAAACAGGAAAAAGCGCGAATGAAAAATAATAACGACAGAGCAAAAAAAGGGTGTGTTGTGAGTATTTATGGAGGGCTCGTTATAAATTATGGTTAATACCACGAATAACCTCAAGCTGGTACGACCGTGATAAATTTATCATAAACTAATTTTTTTATTACAAAAAATCAAATACTGGCATACCTGTGACAATTTTACTCTCAGTTAATTTCCGTTTAATTTTTTAGTCAACTTTCTGACTTGAATGACATGTGGCAGTTCACGGGTGTACTAAATTAGGGTTTTACCCTCCGTTTGTCATAAGTTTACTAGTTTGTGATTTTTTGTGGTATTGATCCAATTTAACGGAGGGTAAATTTGTCACAAATGTATCAGCTTAGAATTTTTGGTGGTCAAAAAATTAGTTTGGATAAATTTATTGCAAGTATACCAATTCAAAATTTTGTGTGATATTAACCTTATAAATTAACTGTCGATTGCTTTGGTTTTGGAGATTGAAAAATCAGTGCTTGAAATTGTACTTTGCGTTAAAAATGGTGGAATGCTACTTTGTGATTTCGAAAGCATGAAAATTCTAAAAAAAAAATGTAATTACATATCTATACATATATACCTCCTGTCCCTTCGAGTTCCAATATGTTAGATGCATTTTGATTTTCGTTGAATTTATATATACCATTCATTATGCAGAAAGACAAATTACCATTTTGAAATACCAAATAGTTCAATCGAAAGTATTGCTCGTACAAACATATACTATAGTTTCACCTTGGACGTCGTATATGTACTCACTTTCACTCGATCTGAAGAACTCAATCTGATGTTTCTACCATTTAAGTAATAAATTAAGACATGGATACGATATATGTTCTCTTTTCTTCTTAAAGGATATAATGTAAGATCTATAGACATTATTTAGATATAAATACTAATAAAACAGGAGTGATTTGAATGAGCAATTCATCGTTATCCCTAGTAAATTAGTAAAATTAGGGAAAATGACACAGACGATTTATTTAACTTTGGATTAGTCGTGGTAATATGCTCTACACTTGCCTGCTATTATAAAGCAGTTCTAAAGTGCTAATCAAAATTCGAAGGAGGGCTTAGTGGCTAAAAGGCAATCCGTTTTATAGAGGCTTGGAGAGCCGCTCGCGTGTGGGATAACATACTTGCCAGAAAAACCTTGTCTTCGTTTTTCTTGATTGGCATCTTAGCACTCCTTTACTGGCATCAGTGGAACGTGGTTCATGAACTTTTAATTTGTTTAATATAATCTCCGAAATTTTGATGTATATTCAATTTAGCCGCTAGATTATATAAAAAATATTCAGTGTTGTCCATGCTATTAAATTAACGGAAGGACTATACTGAACATTTTTATATAGTCTAAGGACTGTATTCAGCATGTACCGAGAGTCCAAGGACCACATCGAATAAATTAAAAGATCAGAAATCACGCTGCATATCGGGTCAAAGTTAACGGATCGCTCGTGTCATTATCCCCGTAAAGTTATGTGCAAAGGGAGGGAGGGGGGGCGAAAGAAAAGAAAAATTCACAAACTATAGTAAAATCAAACGAGCGAAATTGCTATTCTTTTTTTTAAAAAAAAAACAGGAGGAGAAAATTGGGGGAAAATGGGAAATTGCGAAGGAAATTTAATTTGGCCGCCCCTCTTTGTCGTCTCTTCCGTCCCTGTCCATCCCTTCTCTCTCTCTCTCTCTTCTTTCTCTCTCTTCTCTGTCCTTTCTCTTCTCCCCCTGTTTTTAATCTCTCCTCCCCTCTTCCCTCCCTGTCGCGCTCTCTCCGTGTCGATCTCCCCGAGCAATCACCCGCCTCCCTCCCTCCCTCCCTCCCTCTTCCTCCCCTCCGTTTGCTTCCTGAACGTGTTCACAAGCATACACTCCTCGCTTCGCTCAGAGCACGACAGTCTCGAAGAGAGTCGGAGAGCGAGAGAGAGAGGGTCAGGGGCAGTGGCTGTGTTCTGGGCTTCTGTTGGTTTTTGAGGTTGTCGCCGGAAAAGGGGTCGGTGCCATGGGGGCTCTCGCTGTTCTGCTCTGAGATTTCGAGTTCTCCGCCCCCGCCCTCCCTCGCGTTTTCTCTTCGCTTCTTCGTTTCCTTTGGGGGTGGGGTGTGGGGGAGTTGGGGTGGGAGGGGGGCAACCGCCGGGAGCTGCCATGGCCGGTAGTGACGAAGCCAACGTCAACGAATCTAAGGTTTGCTCCTCCGCTTCGAATTCTTCCGTTTCCGTTCTGGGCCCCCGCGATTGTGCAACCCCGATCCCCTTCGGCGGGCGCTCTCGTGTTCTTCGTGTGCCTTCTCCACGTGCCTTCTTCTTTCTATCTGGTGAATTGTTTCCCCCTTCTCGGCCGTTCGCGTGTGCCGATTCAGCTGTTTGATCATGAGCCTGTATCTGCTGATTTCATCAATTGGATGTTAATTTGGAAGTAACTTTTGTTGGGGTTTCCGAAATTTCGAGTCTTTGGTGTGTGGATTCGAGTTGGGGTGTGCCTGCTTTTTTTTCCCTTTTTCTTGTGGGGGATTTTCTAGGCTTAGAATTCGATTTCGATTGGAGAAATGTGTCGTGAGATGTCGCTGCATTTGAGCCTGGCCTCTTCTTCTTCTTCTTCTTTTTTGTTGTCCTTTCTGTACTTCTCTCCTTTCACATTCCCCCTTTCAGTTCTGTCTTCTACTTCAGGGTTATATAGCTGACAAATGGCGATTGACTACGAAACATCTCTGTCTGCGTTTTGGTGCTGTGTCATTTGGAAAGTATGCAGAAATTTGTAATCTTTGGAGGATCGTGTTAAGGTCAATTCACATGAATCTGAATTGTGATCTCTCCCTGTAAAATCCGCAGAGTGTCGTCCCTCTCAACACTTATGTCCTGATCTCCAACTTCAAGCTGGTATACAATCTCCTCCGCCGCCCCGACGGGACCTTCAACCGCGAATTGGACGATTTCCTCGACCGGAAGGTCCCCGCGAACACCATACCGGTCAATGGGGTCTTCTCCTTCGACCATGTGGATCGGTCGACCGGGCTCCTCAACCGGGTCTATTTGGCCGCCCCCGAAAACCGCGCCCGCTGGGGGATCATTGACCTCGAGAAGCCCTTGAGCACCACCGAGGTCGTCCCGGTCATCATCTTTTTCCATGGCGGGAGCTTCACTCATTCCACCGCGAGCACCGCCATTTACGACACGCTGTGCCGGCGGTTCGTGAACATCTGCAAGGTTGCGGTCGTCTCTGTAAATTACCGACGATCGCCCGAATATCGGTACCCGTGTGCCTACGATGACGGGTGGGCCGCCCTCAGGTGGGTGAAGTCGAGACCGTGGCTCCAGAGCGGGAAGGACTCAAAGGTCTACGTGTACTTGGCCGGAGATAGCTCGGGCGGCAATATCGTGCACCACGTAGCTGTGAAGGCGGCCGATGAGGGAGTCGAGGTTTTGGGTAATATCCTCCTCCATGCTTTGTTTGGCGGGCAAGAGAGAACGGAATCGGAGATGAGATTGGACGGTAGGTACTTTGTCAGGATTCCCGACCGCGATTGGTACTGGCGAGCTTTCCTCCCGGAAGGGGAAGATAGAGACCACCCGGCGTGCAACCCCTTTGGCCCACGGGGCAGGAGCCTCGAGGGGCTCAAGTTTCCGAAGAGCCTCGTGGTCGTGGCGGGCTTGGATATCCTCCAGGACTGGCAATTGGCCTACGCAGAAGGGCTCAGGAACCATGGCCATGAGGTGAAATTGCTGCACCTGAAGGAGGCGACGATTGGCTTCTACTTCTTGCCGAACAATGACCATTTCTATCGGCTCATGGAGGAGATAAACGAGTTTGTCCATCCTGACTGTTAATACGGCCTCTTCTTTGCCTGGTGGCGAAAAATACATCACAGCAGCTTTGACATTTCAAGACTCTGGTTGTTCTTTTGCAGCGAAAAGGTGTGTAGTTATAGGGGTTGTGCAATATTACTTACCCTTTTTTTCTAATTTTCCTGTTTTTTACCATTTTCTCGTGGCGGTTTGAGGATTCTGTTGCGATGGAGGAGATCGGTCTCCTCTGTTTCCGATCTCGCAAGAAGCTGACACTGATGTATACAATATTGGGATGGCTCAAATGGATCGTGTTGGAAACTTCAGAACTCATTGCTCGGGAATCATCTTTGGGCATCAAGTGTGCGAATGATCTCGGTTCGGGCCGCGATTGGCTGGGCGGTGTAGCCGGAGGTACCACATTTGGTTGGTCATGACTCTGTTCCTGAGTGAAAGGAGTATGTTGTCATTGTAATGACTGATTCAGAAAAAAATCTCAGATTACTTTGATTCCACCATGCTGTGGAGGTGTATGTTATACTTTGACCTAGAAATGAAAAGATATCTTTTTTTCTTCTGCTGCCTCTCAAATGTCTCTCACTGTGAGACTCTATGCTTGCACAACAGTCTTGGGATTGTGTTGGTTCTTTCTTGGACTCAAAAGTTTGCTTGCATTTGGAAGACCCGTCTCCTTCCAAACGCATTACCAAAATCTCCCAAGTTTCATGAAAAGGGTACAAAACAGAGGGACTCTTAAACACGATTTAGGGAAATTTGGTGCGTGTTTTTGCTCAAATTAAGAGGTTCAATCACTTGTGTTGGGTGACAAGAAGCACAGGAAGAGTGCAAGTCCATTATGATAGTACACGATATGTTGGGTCCTCTTTGTTGGACTGAGATGAGACTAGGAATTTTTCAGACATTTCGTGACACTGTCCCCGTTGAAAGATTGATGCCAGCAGTGATAAAGCCAGAAAAAAGGATCTGTGTTCTCACCCATTTTTTTTCCCTGTGATTTCATTAGATTGAGGATATTTCTACCACTCCGGCTTGAGGATTATGAGAGACAAACGAAGAGAATCAAGGTCAAAACTTGATCACTTGATCGGGATGAACATAACGGAAGGCAACGCCAGATTTTTTCTTTTCCTTTTTTGATCAAGTCAAAGATTTCCCTGCAAATAAAAGCGGTTCTATGTGGGCGTCGCTAGCGCCAAGGATCGAAGATGTCGTGTGCAAAAAACACTCGAACACTAATCTCCACGCACACTGGTGCAAGTTCGAACCTCGAGCTATTATAACCAATCCTTCCGAAAGTGAAAAGGACACGTCTGAAACCCCATTCTTGACTCCCCCCCCGCCACCCCCCGTATCAAGCTCCAAAAGAGAAAGGAGCAAAACCTCATCATCATTCCACCCCAAGAAGGCCACCCAAACGGGAGCAAAACCCGATACAGAGAATGGCCTCCCCCAAAGACTTTTCTTGGCTTCCTTCGTGGCGTGGCCGACCATCCCGATCGATGATATGCCCCCTTTGCGAAAAACCAAGAATCAGGGGCAAAAGAGAAACCCACGGAACAGAATGATTGGACACGAGTCCTAATCATGGGATATCGCAATCTTTGCGGGGGGGCTGAGGGAGTCGATTGATTTGACGAATCCCCCTTTGTCACTTCCCCGATTGGGTCTGGTGCCGTGGGCCGTTTGGAGCTTTTCGGGGGGGTAAATTGCCAGGGGAGGGGGGAGGAAATGAGGTGAAAAAGCTTGGGCTCGCTGCTTTTGTTTGGGCGACGAGGGGGGAAAACCCACCCGTTCACGAGTGGTTGGCGACTTTGTCTGTATCCTAATGTACGAGGGGGAGGGACCACTTTGAATCGAGGCCGAAGGAGGAAGAGCAAGCAAGCGAGCGAACAAACAAACGAGAATTTCATTTGCCTTTTCGTTTTTAACATTGTTTCGTGGGGGCATCATAAGTCGTAGGGACAGCTAAGCATGTCCGGCAAGAACACGGAAGCCGTGTCCGTTCCGCGGAAAATTCAATAATTAGTCGGCGGAAACGTTTTCGCTGCCCGTCGCGGACGTCGCCGTTCGTTCCCGTGAGGGATACGAGCGACCGTCGTCGGGAGAAGCGCTCTCCGGATGACCCGCCTTCCGTGAAACGGACGCGGCCCTTTTCGGCTTTCGCTTTGCTTTGGCTTTTCCCTGTTCGAATTCTTGGGGTTTGGTTTCATCGATTTGTGCACTCGAGTGGGATTCGAATTCCTCCTAAGAAAAACTCTTGTTTTTTCCAATTTGGAGAAGTCGTGGTCTTTGGACTTATTCTACTGGGATACGACAAAATGATGTGCTTTGAATCTTAAACATAAGGTCATTGTCTAATGTGGCTGCTTAGGACAAAAAAGACTTTAATAAAAATTTGGGTAGTACCGCACTCACGATCACAAAGTCACGTTTATCATTAGTCTATTCCAAAGGATGGGATGGTGGCAAGCTAAACCTAAAGCTATAGCCCGTCTAGATTCCTCGGGCGATTTTTGGAATATAGATTTCGAGTTTCCTTTAAAATCGTTTGGGGAAAACCGATGGCAATTCGTTAAATACTGATTTGATAATTTTTTCCCTTGTCAGTCAAATTTATTACAGAAAAAAGAAGTCCATCCAAGTCGAGATTTAGAGATTCAGAATTACTTGTCTTATGAAGAGACCGGAGAAATTACTTTTGACGAAATACGGTGAATTTCGACTCGGTTCGCGGGGATTTTTCTCAGCTGCTTCTTGCAGTCAGGATGATTTCCTATGTTTTCTTAAATGTTCCCGCAATATCTGGATATCGGCGACGTGAGAAAAGAATAAAATGGAATGAACGCAATTATGTTTTGTATGTGTAATCTAAGGTGTTAACGGTTTGATTCTGTCGGTTAAACCGAACCGAACCGTTAGGTGTGTATTAGCTTTGAATCGAACCGCGACCATAATCGAGGCTAACCCGAACTGAAGACCTGATTCAATTTAGTTCGGCTCAGTTTGGTTTTCTTTTTTTGTAATATTAAGAAGAGGTTTAGCGAAAAAGGAAAGAGATTGTGTGAATTGTAACATGAAGAAGATGGAATGATTTTCAATTTGGATTGCTTAACCGAACTAAACCGAAGCTATCTCAACTGAAATTTAAAAAAAAAGCAGTTTTTTTTTCATTATCTGAATCGAGACCGAACTGAAAATGCAAGAAATTTTGGTTCGATTCAGTTTGGTTCCGGTTTGATTTTTCGGTTCAATTCTAATACCTGTAATTCCTTGTCATCTCTACCAAACCCCGACCGAAAGGCTCCACGGCACAATCGCTTTCGAGTTTCCTGGTAAAATATTCTCTTGGAATTCTAATGTTTTCCCATTAACGCATATATTATCAGATAGTATCTAACTTTTATTGTCCATGTAGATAAAACTGACAAGATCCAGGGTTACTTTTTTTGTGTATCCGACAATAGTCAGTCGCCTAAAATATGAACTAGGAACTCTGATATGTATTCATATCGACCAGAAGAAAGGAACCCTTTAGTGCGTCGAGGGCCGTCTTTTTGAGCAAAATTGATCTTCTGAGAACTGCATATTGGACATGAACTGTGGAATTCATGCAAATCAAAACACACCTGAGCCACATACATGCTCAATAAAGTGAAAAAACACAGGAAATCATCGTCCAATGCATGGCGTCGCTTGAACACTTCGTACAGGTTGAGTGGACAGGTTGAGCAGATCATGTCCTGCGCTGAGTAAAGTACTAGGATAGGGATATACGTGGAGCCGACGTGCCACGCGATATAACACCCTGAGCTTTCTGTGTTCTTGATCGTTCAAGAAACACCCTACAGTAAAACAACCTTCCCCATGTAATCAGCACCACAAGGGACAACAAGCCCAACCACAGATCAACTCAAAGTCTTACAACCCGACAAATGAGCCCCGCAGCTCGGTCTCCCGACTGGAAGCAGGCTGCATTCATCCCTCTCACTAATTCCAAGGAAAGATCGACGATTAGCACTTAAAAAATGACAGAACATGAACTTAGTAGATCTTTGATGATAGGCATTGGAGAGATGTCAAGACTATAGTCAATTAAAATTAGTGTCGAAAACAACTCACAGGACATAAAGATAGCATCATCGTACAGCAAAGACATTTCTAGAGGTGAAGTTTGCATGTCATACAAAAGGATGCTCCGATACCACCAGGAGGCAGGAGAGGATATATTACATATGCTTCAATATTTATGCCCAAACTAGATGAATGAGTATTCAGCCATCCACCAGGTGTTAGTTTCTCTTTCTCAATATGTCATCGACGAGCTCTACAAATGCGGACAGATGTACTAGCATTGCAAGCATAAAACCTGGGCAATATATAGGTAGCACGAAATCCTGTGTACCACTTCTTTCAGTCACAACACCGATAAGAGTACCCCAATTCATCCCCAAGGTCATTTCAGAAGATTCATATCCCATATTGTACAAGAGATCTTAAAACACAAATGGTACAATGACTGTCAAAATTGAATCTCTTATGTCTGGGGTTGGCCCAACCCTTGGGTAATATCCAAAATCAGCAGAAAAGAATTAAGTTGAATTCGTTGTGAGCTACTTATTTGATCTGGCCAACTTCGCAGCAGATGAAACATTCACCAAAGTGCTCAAGATAAATGAAGCGCACTGATCCAATATACTGTGCGCTAAGTCGCGGAGCTTATCGACATGCATCCATTCCCAAGCGCCGTTGGTAAGCTCAGAGCTCCAAAAGGAGTAGCCAGAGTTGAAAATACGAAGCTCAACACACTCCAGACAGAATGAATCATGAAATCGGTGAGAAAGAATATTGCTTGAAATACCGGATAATACCGGATCGGATGGAATTATGCAAATGGCACATTTGCATTCCTAATCATGTTCATCTTCCACAAGTAAATAGCACTTCCTTAGCCAGGGACATGTATGAACAGCGACAATTCCTGCAGAATCAAAGCAGCTAATGAATCGACTGAATGCATGCAAAAGAAAACCAGGCCTTTAAAACCACTCGTGTGATTCGAGAACATATCATATAGAGAAAAACACAAGTAATTGCAACAGAATACAGAATTCTCCCTTTACAATGAGCTAGAAGAGAAGTCCACCCACTATAATGAACAATGATAAGAACCATACGGAATAAATTCAGCAAGATTGGTTCGATCCTGCTGATCTCTTAAACTTACAGCAGTAGAGAAGGAAACAAAAATCTAGTGAAATAAGCAGATCAAATTCAGTGGATACAATGCATGCATGCACCTCGACACATGGTACTATAGTAAGCATATCAGGTTCAGTGGGTAGCTTCATATTTTGTTTGAAATCAGCTTACAGATGCAATTGTATCAAATTAGCACTGAGTACCAGTGCTGTCACTTAAAATCTGCCAGAAAGTGCTAGGTCATTGATTTTCGCAATGCATTCTGTAGAAGGTTCCGACTATTTTCTATATTCAAAGAAGGTATTCAGTGCAAATAGCAAGTGTTTCATAGTGAAAGGGACATTGAGACTTCAAACAATCCTTTTTTCACACTTTCAGAATCTGGGAAACTCTAGCGCAACTCTAGCAATATATGGACCATTTTGTTTCAGAAAAGTTGTCATTGTTCTTATTTATGGAGAATGATAACAACGATAGTTTTCAGTTTTCTTTAAAGCATGTTTAGAAGTGAAAAGACTTTTTTTAAGGAATAGACATTGTAAAATGCGTAATTATATTCCACCAGAATTGAAAGAGAGGCTTTTCTCTTGGTTTTCCAAACTCCCAAGTTTTCATCTGAAATAAAAACAATGAAATAATAAAAACCTTCTTTTCAATTAACAACTTAATCCTTTTGAAAATAAATTTCGTCATTTTTGTCAATGTAATTGTTGTCAAAAAGTTCCTATATGCGTTTTCTAGATTGCTTTTATCCCATGACATTAGAACACACAAAATCTAAATTTTCTGCAAACCAAAAAGGCCTGTAGCTCCAATTGGGTAGTGGGGTTTGATCTCGAATGAGGTGAATTGTTCGGCTCGCAAACAGAAAAGATTTGTTGCCTCCAATTCTATCTTCCATTTCATTGGGTGATTTGAAGGAAGAGTAGTAGAAGGGCTTTTGAACATGAAGAGAGGCCGTATAGTAAAAGACAAGCAGATATCCATTTTATCAGTGACAGCTCCTTCTGTGCATAGTCCATTCTTCATCTTTTCAATATATTTTCCTGTAAACTGGGTTTTATTTATGCGTTGCACTTCCTTCCACTTTGGTACAAAATTACATATTTACAAAGAAAATTCTATGATAAAGTTAGGATACACTAAAACGTGAGAAGCCTGCTTTTTAATCAGACAGAGTCTCTAAATATATATGCCAACTGAATCAATGGCTGCATTGCTTAGTTGAAACTCAGTCTATGAAGCACCTGCGGAAATGAGAAGCATACCTCATTCAGAATGATCAGTTGAATGGCCTCGTGCAAGCAATTATTGATAATAATCACTTAAACATTCACATGTAACCACCCAGCACAAGAAGATGGAAAGAGGGGTTTTACTATAAAGAGACAGCATCATGAGGTACCCCATAACCATGCTTGCACATCAGTCCCTTTATTTGCTCTGCCTTATTTTTTTTACCACTGGATATGTAGGCATGGTACATGATGACGAATGTTTTCTTTGTTCGGTCGAAATTAAAACTTTCCATCTCCTCGAGTACACTCTCCATTTCTGCCAACCGCTGCTGTGATCCATACATTAGCATTTTACAGTGATAAAGAGATCGGCAGATTCTCCACCCAGCACATTCTGCGCGGTTCACGAAGCTCACAAGCTTATCTAACGCATTACATCGGAAATAACTGCCCACTATAGCCCGCATCACACCTGCTGCATTTACAGAGGTTTTCTGCTCAAAGGCCTCATTGATTGAGTTTTCCATCTTGTCTAACCAATCCTCCTGTGCATAAACCTTGATCAGCAACACATTTAACCAAGGTCTATACCCATTTTCTGGAATAAGCCCTAGCAGCATCTCAATTTTCCTAACTCTGTCCATGATAGAGCTCCTACAATATGCACATATCATGGCTCTTATCAAAGCGACATCGTTCTCATTGACATGGTCTTTTACCAACTCATATGTCTCTTCCATCTTTTCCAAATTACCCGAGTGTGCATAACCGCGAAGCATCAGCAAGTATGTACTCGTATTAGGCTTAACAGGGCTTGCCTTCATAGTCTGAAAAGTTCTTTCCATATTGTCCCACATCCAAGCAGTCAAATACCCAGCGATTAGATTGTTATATGTGACAACACTGGGGGCAAGATTTAAACACTCTACCTCCCGAAAAGCCGCCTCCATGTGATCTACCAGCATTAAGCGCCCGAAAACAGAGATGAGAATATTATATGTAACTATTGAAGGGCTACAGTCTGCATCTCCTTTCAACTTCTGGAAAAGCTTCTGGCACTTTCCCGCCAAGCCATTGTACATATAAGCACCCATCAACGCATTATAAGTAGAGGTCGCCTTCAATCTCTTGCTCGTAGCTTCCACAAACAGTTCCAAAGCTAGATCAACATCCTTAATCCTACCAGCAACCGTAATGCCTTTGACATACTCCTCCGATGTCATCGGAATACCGCGCTCCTGAAGCTTCCTCTTCCAAAAAAAGACCTACTTTCATCGAGAGAAAAAACAGAAAAGGAGAACGCATTATGCAGAAGTTCACTTCGCGATTAGTAAAGCTACAAATGCTTCTATGGCTTTTCCATTGATCCCACATCTTACCAATACCAATACAGCAATACACAGATAATGGGACGTAAGTGGAAATGAAAGCGAGCGAGTGGAACGTATCAGCACCTCTAGAGCTTGATGAGGCCAAGCGTCGAGCTGCTTCAAGAGCTCAACGAAGGCCAACCCATCGACGGAGAGAAGCAAAGGGTCGGCTTTCTCGTCCAAAGCCCTAACGATCTCGTCCCGCCCGCCGAGCTGCACCAGCTCGTCCCTCAGCTCCAAGACCCTCGCGCGGACGCCTTCGCCGAGCACCGCCCCGTTCTCCGCCCGCGAGAACTTGTCGATGAAGAGCCCCATGATCTCCCTCATCCCGGCCGAGCTCGGGGCGGTGTCGCCGCAGATTTCGCGGGGGAACCAGCGGGTGACGAGGTGGGGCCTCGGGGCCGCGGGGTAGCGAGGGGATCGCCGGAGGGATGACAGCTCGGCGTGGGCCGGGACGGAGAACCTCCAGGCTCTCTTCATTTTGAGGGACGAGGGTCGACCGGAAAAGGCGGCATCTTTGGCTAGGGTTTTCGCCGGAGAGGCCGGATTCGAATCGGAGTAAAGCGGGGTCCAATCGTTCGCCGGCGAGGGACGGCGGGAGCGGTCGGCTCTGCACCGGACGACGATGGCGACGCCGACGAAGGACGGAAGAAGATGAAGAACAAGAAGAAGCAGCAGCCAGCAGCAGCGGGAGCTCGCGGTCGTCGGTTGGTGGTCGTGAGGTTCGAGGTTTCTGTCATGGTGGGCCGGTCTCCTAAATCCAGAGTTCGCTTGTTAGGGCTTGGGCCTAAACCCTGCCTTTGTCCGGTTGTTTCGGGCGCGAACGAAAACCGTTCTCTGTCTCGATCCATTCTAATTCCTTGGAGTTTCTCAGCAGAAAGTAGCGCTTGATAACGATACAAAATTTTTGTTCCCGGAATAAATATTTGTTTGATGTGTCATTCTTAACGACACAAAATTTTCTAGAAATGATTGCTTGTATTGCTTACGAAAACGAATGTATGAAGAAAATATTCAATGTCTACAAAAATGTTTAAACATAAATTATTATCGGTAGTGAAAATATTTGTTATTGACTAATTATTTTAAACAACACAAGTGATCATTTTTTAGGAAAATATCGTTCGAATTATTCATTTTCCATGAAACAAAACGGAGCTTAAAATGCAAATCAAACTATCAAGTTAAAAATGCTATGGTTCATAACTCGAATCCACTTTCTCTTACCTTACAAAATAATTTGGATGAGCAATGCTGCCTACAAAGGATACTCGTGTCCTTTTAGTTTTGGGAAAATGATACAAATGATCCCTAAGTGTTGATCTAATGTGTAATGTCATCCATGGATTTTTAATTAATTCAATGTGGTTCCTAAATTGTTAGTAAATATTCAATCTAGTCTCTAGATTATATAAACATGTTAGTTAATGAAATCTATTGGTGTGGCTTACAATCCGTTAAGTTTGAATGATGGACAGCAAAAAAAAATTATACACTGATAATTTAAGTAAGATATTCATATTAAATAAGCATATAACAATTCACACTATCAAATAATGATGGACATTGTTTTCCTTTTCTAAAGAAGATAAATAAAAAGACGGAAATGTTAACTAGTCATTTTTTAAAATCCAGTTTAGCTTATAATAATCCACAATTGTCATATAATGCTGAGTCGTTGTTAAAGCGAACGAAAGGACTACATTAAATATTTAGCAATAGTTCATGGATCATATTGAACTAATTAAAAATCCACGGACGATATTATATATTGAACTAAAGTTCATGAACCATTTATATTATTTTCCCTTTAGTTTTTGGGGAGCAGGGCTTTTAGGCTTCGTCTTTAACCTTTATTAACAAGCCATAAAACCTTACCAATAGCAATTTTGAGGGGGCAAGAGCCCTTGCTTGCCCCCTATTTCCATGGCTATTATCCTCTATTATTTAATGTCTAAAGGATGCCAAAATTCACATGAGACCTCAGAAGAAGCAGTTTTACCTCTTACTTAGGAGGCAATACTCATATTTACTAGAACTATTGAAAATCAAGTCACCTATAGGAAAAACTCGCAAATAGCATCACAGTAACTAATAACACATAAGAGTTAACCAATATAACGCGGGAGACGATCGGGATAGCGTCAAAATCTAAGGAAGATTGACTCCCCAATTGGTTTAATATTCTATAAACATAAAATTAGTAGAATCATGTTATTTTAATTCTTTAATTTAGTAGATTAAGATATTTTCTTGATGCACTAGTTGTGTGTTGCATTAGATTAAGTAATTTCATCTCAATAGGTATCTCCATTGTATTGTGGTTTTTTTTTTTGAAGTTTGCATAAAGAAAAGTTATCTAATTGTTACCTAGAAGATATAAACAAGGGATTCTAACTAAAAATAGTTGAATTCTTAGTTGTAGAACACAATTGAGTAAATAAAATTTCATCCTTGGGAATTGTCTCTAGTTATTTTTCTCATTGTTTTCTCTCTCTATCCTTTTTGGGTGAATTCCTAGAGTTCGTGCGCGATGTGAGAACTCGAGAATGGTTGTCTATGTTGGGTACGATGGTAATGTCAAAACGATACGTCTTAAGGATGACATGACGTCGTACGAATACTACCGCAAGTTTCAGGCTGCATGAGACATACGTGCCTTTAAGATTGTGCATACACCATAGAAGCATCATAGCACAAAAGAGACCAAAGGGTTCGAGGGGGGCGGGAAACCCAATTCAAGGGAAGGACATTTCGTCTTTAGGCTATGGCAGTCCGGTCCGCGAATTGATTTGCATCTCCGGCATAACGGTATACGACGATAGTAGGGCTTGCTTAAATTTTGCAGTGGAAAATTTGGATCGAAGTCAAGTACATGTTTCAAGAGACTAATACTATCGTGGTAAAATTCTTGCTCCAAATTCGCGGTGTACACAGAAGCTTCTTAGCGTCACAAAAGAATAATAATATGGACATCGACATTATATATTTAATTAAAATGGATCAACTAATGAAATCCCAAACCCCCTATGAAATTGACCTATTAATGATCATGGTTATTATTCGGTTTATTCGTGTAATTTCTGTCTGTCCTTTTTCTTCCCATTTTTCCATATTTAACCCCTCCTCCTCCGCCAGACGCGGCACTGCCACGTCGGCCGGGACTTCTGCGTCCCGGCCGTCGACGGGCAGGGACTCTGCACGGGAGGGACCATGCAGTTATACTGCAGACACAGCGAGCTGGTCGCCGGAATCTCCGCCGCCGGATTGATCTCGATCCCCGTCAGGAAGTTGTGCTGCAGATACAGGACCCGTATGCTCGACCCGAGCAACCGGTCCACGAAGCTCCCCGGCACCTGACCCGTGAACCGGTTGCTGTTCAGGTAGAGGCTCCGCACGGTCGAGAACTCCGGCGGTATCTGCCCCCATAATCTGTTGTAGCTGAGGTCTACGGTCGGGATCACGACCCGGCTGGCCGGTCGAACCGGCCCGGAGAACGCGTTCCTCTGGAGCTGCAGGGTTGTGATCGGGTAGCTGAAGACCCGTCCGGGGATCGGGCCGGTGAACTGATTCATGCTGAGGTCCAGGTAGTTGAGCCGGCCGAGCCGGTTCAGGAGGCGGTCCACGGGGCCACTGAGGCGGTTCCAGGAGAGCGAGAGGTATTGCAGCGAAGGAGGGAGGTAGGTTGGCGGGATGGGACCGGAAAGCGCGTTGTGCTTCAGGTCGATCCGGATCAAGGTCCGGGACAGGAAGGGAGGGACCGGGCCGGAGAGCTGGTTGTGGCATAGGACAAGGTTGGACAGCGACGGCAACGACCCGACCGCCCTTGGGACCGGGCCGGTGAGCCGGTTGTAGCTCAGGTCGAGCGTGTGGAGGTTCCGGAGCAGCCCGAGGTCAGCAGGGATCCCACCGGAGAGGAAGTTGTGGCCGACGGCAAGGAAGCGGAGGTTCCTGAGCCGGTAGAGGGACTGAGGGATCCGCCCGAAGATGCGGCCGGGGACGACGGCGAGCTCAGCGAGAGAGGAGAGGTTGCCCAGGGCCGGGTCGAGGCGGCCGGTGAGGCCGGGGGCGGAGGCGCGGGGGTCGCCGAGGGACAGGGAGACGACGTGGCTCGAGGAGGAGGAGTCGCAGAGGACGCCAGGGAAGCCGCAGGGATCGGAGGTGAAGTCCCAGGATGCGAAGAAGTTGGAGCCGGGGGTGTCGTGGAGGGACTTGCGGATGGCCTGGAGGGACAGGAAGTCGACGGGGTAGAGCATGGCGACGGCGAGGGGCACGGCGTGCGCGAGGAGGACGAGGAAGATGAGGGAGGACGAGGGCGTGGTCGTGGGGCTCGCCATGATTGACGAGCGAGCAACGCAGCGGTGAGCTGAGATCGGCGGAAGGGGAAAGGGCATTGAATTTGTAGGGAGGAGGGGGGGAATGCTTTTCCGTGAAGTTGGCCAGAGGTTGACGACGAAGGGGTTTCTCGTGGGAAAGTGAGCGGGAGAGAGCTTTTATGGGGCGGACGAAGGTACCATCCAACGCTTTTTTCCAGCGAAGACTTACGTTGCACGAGGCAAGGATCTCAGTTGCACCGCCCGGTTCGAGACTCGCGTGAGATTCATCTTATCTTAAAGAGGGGATGCGATCCGAGTTCCACATGAAACGATGCCATTCATGCTTTGCTCGTGTCCGAGATTTGGCTCCGAGGGGAAGCGTTTTCACCGAGCGTGTGCGCTGCATTACAGACTTTAGAAACATGGATGGATGTGTTGCAGTCGCGACTACGAGGATCAATGTCGTCAAAACGAATGAGGTTGTGTGGGAGGCATAGTCGGATCCTCCGTTGGTGGGGGGCCGGGAGGAGAGAACCCGGGTCGCCGAATCGCGCCGTGTGATCGTATTCGCGTCCGTCGTGCCATCGGCAAACTACACGGATCAGATCGCCCGAGTGTTTTTACCGGAAACGGATGTGAACGTGCACGTGGAGCGCGTATCGAGTTAAGCTTTGTCGGGGTTCGAGTTTCTCTCGGTAACTTGGCCTCGTGTTCTTGCTTCATATGAAAAATTGCCACCCCGTGAGAGAGAGAGAGAGGGTCCTTGAGTTGAAGGAATTAATGGTATCATACCACAACCAATTCAAGAAGCAAACCAATTGTACGTCACTAAATTTATACTAAAGATCAAGTTAATGCTACCCAATTGAATGGCTGTTTGGTTCGATTTTCCCACAGCATTTTCACGTTAGGAAATTTCAAGATTAAACCGCACCCAATGATCCCACAAATCTTTGATAGCGGTGGATCTAGTTTGATTTTCAAAACACATCTAAATCTCGTGCAGCACATAGATAGAATGAGCATCGTTATCGAATCTTTCTGTTACTAAGGATGTGACTTGGGTAAGCAACTTAATCACAGCCTGCTGCTACATTCTTGATTGTCTTCTTCTACATAATGCAAATTATCCAATTTGTTTTAAGACCGTCTCCAATTCTCACTTTCATCATTTTTGTTGGCAAGCTTTTGCTTTGTCCCCTTAATTAGTGGGGAGCAGTTTACAAATTACCTCAAGTTTGGACATATTCACATGTACTTTGCCTCAGTTTGTTTACACTGCAAAATAAGCCAAAACAATGTTTTAGTTATTCTCCAGTCAAAAATCGTAATAGTATTCTAATTTCCAAAAAATCATGAACGAAATTATATGTGCATTAACATACCCACATTCAACTCTTGCAAACAATCCGGGAAATTCAAGTTTTTTTTTTTAAAAGTCTAAATGCATTGGCTGCAATATTTACGTTAAGCCAAAAAACGAAGGAAAAGTCTACACTGGCTCGCCATTTTCACCAGTTGTGGTAGACACATGAAAAGGAGAGAAGAAAAAGTGCAAAGCTTTGGACAAGAGGGGAATTCGAGGCTACAGCTTCTCTCACAACTAAGCTATGCATGGAAAAAAGCTGCTGGTCAATCTCGATATGATCAAAAACCGAACAATCACATCCATTCTCTTGGTCCAATCGTTTCTTGGACCACAAGATTCGATGGAAAAAGCTAACAGCATTACTAGATGATGATGTGCAAGAAACCCCCACAAAGTAATGACTCCTGAATCGGCTCCCAAGTCAAAGGTACTCAGGAAGCTAATATCACAGACTTGTGTGCATGACAGAGAGCGCAAGTCGTTCGCTTCAGATCATCAAATGCGGGGACGGACGAAGAGAATGTTGCCATTTATAGATAACCGTGTGCTTAGAAGCTTAGCAATGCGACATAAGCAAATCAGAAAACTCTAGCTCGATAAGAGTTTGAACATGAAGAAACTTCATATGTCCAGTAACAATCAGTAACTTTCCGTCATATATAACAAAATGTGCACTACGATGTGCAGTAACAATCGGTAGACAATCTGTCGTGCATAAGCATAATGTGCGCTTTTCACATCAAAGAAAAGACGTAAGAAGCGAAGTAGAAACAACATGACACCAGCGGAAATGTTATAGATACTTATTAACAATAACTCCAATACCTAAGCCTCCAGCAACATCAATAAGCACACCCAAAAAAATAGTTCATACCATAAAATGAGCCCACTTATGAGCTACAAAGAGAACTACCCAGCATCAGCCACAATGGTACTCTCCAATCTCCGTTTCCCCCTGTTTTTTTTTCCTTCAAGACGAAACCCGGTAATAGTGTTAATCCATCAGGGGAACCGAACCACCAGCTCCCACAATCTGTTGCTCCATCTACATGAGAAAATGAAGAATCACAGAAAAGTCTGAGGATATTTTTTTTAAAATAAATAGAAGGCTAAAATATAACATTAGACTAAATACTGTCGAGGCAGCTGCTAAATACTTCTGAATTCCACTTTAAATGTGATAAAACAGCAAAAGAGTAATCTTTTAACCTCTCTTCAAAGCACAGTCACAATAGACAAGGATACTGACCAAAGCATGAATAAAGACAATACGGAATTCGGATTGCACAGAAACATTTAGCCCAGAACATTCATGAATAGTCATGTTCCTTTGAAGGAGGTTTTGGCACATACCCTGAACAGATTTTGAAGCTTGTCCTTCAATAAAGCACATTCATTTTTCACCTGCTGAAGACATATCAAGCACCTGCCAAACAAATAATGTTAAACAGCAATCTAACAGCATGTCACACTCATAATGACAAAGGCAGAAGTCAGTCGTGTCAGATCTGTATTCCTACTGTCCTTTTTGCCAACAAAATGTCACAATATAGTTTGGATTGTTGAGTTATGTCCACCAAGAATGGCTATAATGTCATTCCAGACAACATGAAGAGGCACGGCACTACTTGGTGAGAGAGGGAAGAGATTGAAAATGTATCTTATATTATTCCACGTGAACACCAACTCTTACTATCATTGGCTCTATATCTTATATTATTCCATGCGAACACCAACTCTTAATATCATTGCCCCTACAGATGTTCTTGGATTTGGTCACCTAGTTATTAAGTGATGGTATAAACATTTAGGAACGAAAACCCGGCTTCTTGATATGACTGGCAAGGCATACTGATTCGGTATATACTAGCTTTCAGCAGGAGGAGCAAAAAGCAACTTCCGCGGTGGCAAATTGAGGAAACCAAAAGGAAACAAGCTAATTTTAAAAGAAAAAGAAAATAAGCAAAGCCGAAGTTTCTACATTGCCAAACAAGAACTATACCTGCGAAAATCACAGGAAAAGGCACAAAGCTAAGGCATTCACCTAGTAATTCCGACCACTTTCAAAATAGATGACAATCACAGGTACACCAGCAATTCTATGTGATCACAGAGAAGGTCCCCACTGACATGAGAAGTTTTTATGCGTGAAATGAAGATGCCGATGTACAATGCTGCTCTAAATGATAATTTAGTGAGACAATACTTCTCCTGACTAGAAATGATCACTTTGATAGCAAAATGCCACATCAAAATAGATAGTTAACTTACTTCATTATCGATAGCATGCCTATGTTTACAAGGCCATGCAGATACTGACCCTTAGCTAGGGAAATAGACAGTATGTGTACTACAGAAACTGTGTCCTATTTGGATTTAAATTATTCAATCCAAAATGTCAGTTGATAATTCCTTAAGGCCCTACTGGTAAAGGAAAATGGCATTTGTCTAAAAGGAATATCTAAGTGTGAGAGTAGGAGTGATAGTCTAGAAGGAGCATGACAAGACTTAACATCATGCATTGAATAACAAACTCATAAAACACTCTCAGTTTGGTAGAGCTGGAAACTCAAATTGACATCACCCTATTATCTACAGCAGTGTTCCTTTGGTAGAACTCAAAAACCAAACTAATCTTCCCCAAGAAATGGTTCAATTATTAACTAAGCTGAGAGATTCTTAGGTGCTCCTCATGAGAGATCCTTAAGAGCACCTCGAGCGTGATCTTTCCGTCACCCAAGCCAACCATAATGTGCCAAGTATTATCCATAAAACTTAGCATGGGTCCATTAGTTTGGGTGAACAGGGAGCTTGAAAGTTTCTCCTTGGGTAGGTCCGTAAAAGTGCTTAGGTTTATTAAGAGGCATGTATAAGCACTTCATATAATCGGTTCAAGAGGAATTGGTTCTTATAGAAACACTTAATAGAAAATTTTTATCCGTACCAACTGCAGTCCAATCTTTCGTCCTCATAAGACGCAATTATTTATAGTATAATCAAATAATGTCAAAAGTCAAATTCTAAATTAGTCAATTTTTTGACAGGATAATCAATGTTGTCAAATGTGTAGAACATATAACCTTGTCATGTTTTTCTCTGTCACATATTCATGGAAACATACAGTTGCATATATCCACCCCTATGCATGTTCAACTATACCACATACTCTCCACCCCGGATATGTTTGTCCCAGATTCACCCACCGCCAGAGGCTAACATTTATGAGTAATTTCCATCATAAGTAGGAAAAAGTGTGAAGCACAATGCAGCCTAAACATGTTCAAGATAGACACTCCAAAATGGTTCATCCGTAAAAAGGCCTTAAAGAGTGAACATGTTCCGTTAAAATAAGAGATAGGACTCACCCTTCATAACTCTGTGACTCACAGAAACTTCTGAAGGTAATGCACAAATTTTTCACCCTCGTTGCACCGATGCTGTAAAAATTTAGCAAAAGAATACTTACTTTGCTTATTGAGGAAAAGACAATAAGACAAGCCATGAAGTACATCATCCAAAATGATAAGTGGACTTCTTTAACAAGCAAACTGTCTGGACAACCACTGTACTTCTGGTGTTCTATGCAATAATCTCTTGCACTTTTAAATTAGTGAAATTCCATCTACTTTGTACTTCAGTGGAAATGATCCTCACATCCAAATTTAATAGGATTTTCATTGGAACTATCCACATGGCAGCCTCCCAGGATTTCACGTCACCCAACTCCGAGGGAAACCCTAATGGAAATTGGAGGGGGAACTATTTTCACCAATGCACCAAAAGACATGGACTGACGTCACCAATTTGAAAGTACAGGCATCACCATACGAAACCCCGATATAGTATTTTCCAATGCAGGGTGCATTCCTTGAATTTGTGACTAAACAGTATATTCCCCAAACAATCCGCATGTTCTTGTCAAAAAGACAGAAATCCTAAGTTCACAGAAAGCGCTCAACCAGTGTGGACAAGAAAGATGCAATGCAATTGAAAAAGGAGATACCTGGAACTACTGCCCTTAAGCTGGTGAACATCAGCATCTACTTGTTTAAAATCAACAGGTGATCTTTCTCTGCCCAAGAGATCAACAAAAAACCAATTACACAAAATTCACATCTTTCTTTGCTCACATTCAAATTCTAAATTGCGAACAAAAAACACGATAAGCGAATGCTCTACTACTCACAGAGCCGCGGCCATATTGTTTATTAATTTGTCGGAATCCACAAAGAAGAGAGACGCCACTTCAACTGTGAAATCTGGGTTGCTCTCATCCTGCAGCTTCTGCAGCTGCGTGAACTGGTCGTCCAAAACTCCCTAGAAATTTCGCCAGGAAAACAAAAACCCATCAACAAAACCTCGCCAAACGCCACAAAGACAATGAATTTCTTTTAAAAAAAAGGAATCATCTCTCGAGATGGTAAAGTCAAACGCTCCCCAGCAAAGAGCCCCCCTCCCCAAAAAAAAGAGACAGCTTTTCCATCACAAATCGCCAACCACCCACAACAACGCCGACCCATCACGAATCACAAGCAGCTAAGCACGATTCTTCCCTAAAAGTGGCGGAAAAACTGAAGGAAAAGGAAGGGAGCCGCTGACCTCGCCAAAAAGAGAGGTCAAGTAGTCGACGTACTGCTTCCGGAGCTGATTCACGATGTCCATAGGCGTGTGGTTGCTCTGCCCGTGAAATCTCGGCATGGTCAGCACACCCAACCGGAACGAAGCGCGAGAGGCTGTCTTTCTTTCGGGCCTGCACAGCGATTTTTGATGGGGGAAAGCAGCAAAATTCGGAAAGGCTGCTGGTGTGAAGCCAATGATATTGGAACGTTGCGAGATTTGGGGGAAAAGCACAGACAAAACAAGCAAAAGCCTGTGCGTTTTTGTACAGTCGAGTTTTTCCTTTGACCCGTTTTTTTTTTTCTTTTTGGGATTGACATTTTCTTTCTTTTTTGTCAATTTAAGGCCGGAAGAGAAAGTGGTTTTCTGGCTTTTGTCAAAAGGGTACGCTTGGGATGATAAGTAAAACGATTATTCGGCTTACAATTTAAATTAATAGTACGAAAAATCTCAAATTGATATATTTATGAAAAATTTATTTTCCGTTAATTTGGATTAATATCAAGAAAAATCACGAATCAATAAATTTGTGACAAATTGAGAGATGGTAAAACCCTAAATTGGTATATCCGTCAATTGTCGCGTGTCATTCAACTCAGTAATTTGACGGTAAAATTTAACGGAAATTAACGGAGTGTAAAATTGTCACGGATGTATCGGTTTATGATTTTCGGTGGTCAAAAAATTAGTTTTGGATAAATTTATCACGAATGTACCAATTTGAGGTTTTTGGTGATTAAAAAATTAATTTTTGGTAAATTCTTCACAGATATAACAGTTTGAGTTTTTTCGTGGTATTAACCTAAATTAAAAGAATCATTGACCTTTTAATGACGTGTCTGCAGATTGTTTGTGATATTTTGAATATTTTATCAAATTCGACGCTTATGCTTAAGCAGTGATTGCAGGTAATTAATTGTCAGTAATTGCAGGTAATTACGCTGTCTATTTATGGGGCCTCGACATGTGCAAACAGGTCATGGGCCGACAGGGAGGTGATGGGCATAACCCTCCAAATTGGGTCAAATGGACTGGGCCTCAAAGATCTAACCAGGGCTCACCTTGTGCATAAGGAAGGGCTCGGTTGGACCTAAGGAAAAAGAAGAGATTTGACCCTCATCGGTGTAGAAACCTAGGAGGAAATCTCGCGCATGCTCCTCCTATTTCTCTAGACTCGTAACTCGAAGAATGAATGGGCCGAGGTGGCTAGCCCTAAACGATTACCGACGGAGCCATGCATATGACGAGTTGGAATTCTCGAGGGCTGTGGGCAGCCCCTCAACAGTCCACAAGCTAAAAAATCGTCCGATCCAATTTGGGCTTGACGTTCTCTTTCTGATAGAGACCGAGTATCGAAGAGATTATCTGTTCAATTTACGGAAAGAAATCGGGATTCTAATGTCTGTTCACTTGTGATCCGGGAGGTTTTGCAAGAGTGTTGTGTTATATTTTTCATCGTGACCATTATATTTTCGTTTTCAGCGCTTAAGATAATCAATATTGAAAATTCAGTATTTAAATTTTCAATGCTTGCAAGCCCCAAGCTGAATCCAACAATCCAATATTTGTTTCTCGGGATTAAAATGTAAAATATTAAAGGACGTTTCATATGCATTTGATTTGGATTTGATATTTCATTGCAAGAATTATATATTCCCTTTTGCAACTAAATGGCCTCTTATGTTGTAATTTTTGGCAAATTCTCATTGGCCGAATGTGATGGTTGGCTCCTCAATTGCAAGTACATATGGGCAAGCTCAAATGAAAAGTTGAAGAGTGTCATATTACTGTATTTAGATACAGTCTCAGGCTTAAAGGGAAATTTGTCAAAAAATCCCTAAATTTATTGTACATTTGCCAATTCAATCCTAAACTTTTTACTAATTTGCCAATTGAGTCTATCAATTTTCCCCAGGCATGAGTCCGTATGAAGTCAGCAATTGAAAAGGATTAGGACGTGGGTCTGGAAGGTTGACATTACAAACAATTTGGTAATTAATCACCCAAAAAAAGTTGAAATTTGGTTCCCATCAGCTTAATCAAACCTCCCCGGGAAATTTTTAAAAAAATAGAAAGAATCAGATCAAGAATGTTAATTTGACGTAGATCAAGCTGGATTTCGTCATTAGTTTATTGTTAAAAGCCTAATCACATCGACAATCAAGTGACAGTGGCGTGACAATACCATCAAAGCCATCATTCAGCCAAACCTTGTTGGTTATTTCCTCTCAGAATTCCAAGTTCATCAATGCATTTTCCAGTCCCACCTCCTCCTGTGTCTCTTTTACCATACGTATTCATTTCAAGAATAACTTCTTTATTGGTTTGGAAGTAGACATAGCCTAAGATGGTACATTCTGCTAGAACTCCGACCGGGATTTGTTTTCGTTGATGGAAGGAGCATCAAGACTATCAAGGTCGGGAGTCTCATTGTGTTCCAGATTACATTTCGAGAATTGAGAGGGGAAGCCTACTCATCCGTCGGCTCCTCTCACAAATCTGTGCGGTTTGACAGAGAGTCTAAGCACGGTTCGCTTGCATGGATCAATCAAAGACCTTTGCCGCCGTTCACCCATTCACCGATAGTTGGGAGTCTACATTACATTAAGCTTATTCTGCTTCTTGCACCGTCAGAGGGAAAAGTAAAAACCTTCGATTCTCCTCATAGCACATATCAAAAGGAACTTTTTTCATTTAATAATTTGGCCAATATTCCGACTTTCTCCGTAAATGCATGCAAAATACTTCATTCACCTAAAAAGATATAAAAACTTACTTACGGGATGATGGGTTGCAATTAGTGTTAACAATTCCGACCTAAAAGCTTAAGTGATATTCGATCTGATCCAACCTGATCATGATCACTTAGTCCACTTTCTCTAATAAAAAGAATTTTACATGGAAGAAGTCTGTTAACAAGTGCTGAGAAGTGTTTATTATAATTTGAAATAATGATTTTTCCTGAAGATGTAAAAAGAGGTAAGATGCGCACATCGATTCACGGACGTGCACGCGACCCTTATAAGTCATTGAAAAAGAGATGTTATCATTTAGTGAATGACCATAATACTCCCACCAGAAATGGAGGTGCGATAGTGTCATCAGTTACCATAATCTAAACTACGATATTATTTTCTGATCAATCTAAACTATGGTATTATTTGTATTATGATTGCATACTTTGCCCAAAGATCCCACCCCAAAATCGTTCACCAAAGCCCTCATCCCTAATCAAAGCAACAAGCACAATAAAATATGTTATTTTTGTTGGGGTGTTGTTCATACTCCCTAGCAATTGGACAGCACGGGGGTCTCGCTTGAGCCTGTTGTTAATTAGAGTATGTTTCCTAGAAAGAGGTTTCCTATTTTGAATCAAATTATTGTGTGTGTATATAAATAAATAAATATATACACACACATTGTCTTTCTCTTATAATTAAGAGATGTAACAAAGATATGCGATATGCTAATTATAGTGGAATCCTCAGTTGGACGTAGCCCTAATTTAAGAGTGAACCAGGATAAAACCTTGCGTCTCAAATTCTTTTTCTCGCTTTTACTCTATTTCTTTGTGATTGTGTAACGACTCCTAACAATATCTCTATCTAGGGTTCATTTATGCTCTCATTCCAGTTACTCCATTCCCTCTAAAAGTTTATTATCTCTGTAATAAAAGCTACCGACACTAAATATTCTATATATTGAAAACAATACTATCACAATAAAAAGTTTACTATCTTAGGATACTATGGTATAAACTTTTTCACAGAAGGGATTGTCTTCTCTTCCTGAATATTATTTGTGCCATGCCTGTCTCCATCAATTTCGTGTCATTTGACATCTTCACAACCATTCTAAGGCTTTCATATTCGTTTTCTTGCAGAAATGGATGGCTATGAGTTTTCCAACGTTGTTAATTTTGATGTTGTGAATATGTATTATCCTTAATAGAATCTAACGCTTTGTAGCAAAAGTTATCAAGTGTTTAGTTCCCATGTTATGAATTTCAGACATTTCTATGATGAATAAATTGCTTTGGAATTGCAAGTTGAATTGCTCACATGTTGCATGATTATTCCGTTTGAGTTGTCGATTTCAAAAGAGAAATTTACTTAGACAATCCAATGAATTATATGGAGTAAATTTTGAATGTGTCAAATGAGACATGTCACAATGATGAAAGGTAAACCCTATTCCGCACACCGTCCCATACACTTATCTCCAGTGAGTTGAGCAGAAAAATTCCATGTCCGCAAGGTAAATGGTTATCTTGCAAAAGGTACAACAGCCGAACTGATGAGAGGCATTTTGTTCCTTTATCTTAGACACTACCGGTAATCATTTTCATAACCTCTTGAGCCCATACACTTGTAGCTTTATTTTAAATTACACCTGTGTCGCGACCTAAAATTTCTTAGGCTAATGGATTATTAAGACTAAGCCTAACCCAGGCCCTCCCAAGCCCTATCAATTCGCAACTTAGGGTTTAAGTTTTTGATATGCAAAAGTTTTCATACTTGGAGTTGCCACTAATCTATTTATGGTAGGTCGATTAGAAACCTAAATAAAATATAGGGAGATATGTTTTATTCCTACGAACTAGAGATTCTAAGCTCGGGGACTTGGTTACGCTAGATCTAGTCTAACGCCCTTTTGGTACCTTTTCTTTTAAAAAATATTTATGCAAGCAGTTTGTATCTATTTTATTATCTAATCACTAACATATGAGATGTTCATGTAGGTATGCAAACCACCAATTTAACACCCAAGAAAGCAGTAAATAAATAGTAGGATAACATACCTTAAAGCCACGCAAACATCTGCATTGTTAGTAGAAAATCACACAAGATAATCCTAATATGATTTCTAATTAACAAAGAAAGGCACTCAAGATGTTCGTTAGGGTTTACGCTTTATTAAAATGCAAACTAATCTATATGCAATGACGTGCAAAAAATGACATGCGATTAATGCAACCTAACATGCGAACTATATGTCATGCGACGGCGTGACCTAATTCTCATGACAAACAAATGATTTATTTTTGGTATTTTTTCAATGAAATTCGGAATTAAAAATAATGCCTAAATTAACATGCAATCTATTCTAAAAAAAGATAATTTAATCTATCCTAAAGTAACTTCTTTTTGGTATTTTTATGAAAATTCGAAATCAAGAATTACCCTAAAATGAACCATCGAGATCAGGATAACAGCTAAATTAAACGAGGAAATAAATTACTCTAATTCCTAATTTAAATTAAAAAGTTATCCCATCAACTTATTCAAAGAAAGTTATTCTAAACTTATCCTAAACATGCATCATTCTTTTTGGGATTTTCAAATCAAATCAAAACAAAGATTCAAACCAAAGCTAAAAATTGCATCCAATCACCCAAGATATCATTCATATCCATTCAAATTTGGAAAATAAATTGACAAATCACATCTCGGGCATGAGGATCGAATTGGCCAATTTTCAATGCAATCGCGAATCGTATCTCGAGCGGGAGATCGGATTGACGATTTTTCGTGCAATCGCGAATCGTATCTTGGGCAGGAGATCGGATTGACGACCATAGCACGTTCTAAAATTAGGAAATAATTCCTAATTTAAATCTGCTTGAGGATTTCATTGATATGAATAATATTTGAAGATTCAAACAATAATACAATTTCACAAATTAGGCAACAAAATATACAAAAATCGAATTAATGAATATTCTTACCTAATTCGCAATATTTGCTTTCCAAGTTTGGACCAGCGGACGGTGGCGGGTTGACGCTCGATTGGAATTGTGGCTGGATGGTTCACGAACTTGCCAAAAAAATAAACCTGTAAAATAGAGTTCGACTCGGGATCGACCATGACCGGTGGCTCAAGGTACTAGACGGTGGAAGAGCGAGGACCGGCGGTGAACGATCACTGCGACAGCTAGGACAACGGCCTTTGAGCTTGGGGATCACGGTTGAGCCACAAAGTCAGTATGCAAATCCCTTCGTGGGTCTATTTGTTCGAGCTTCCACTGAAGACTTAGACCAAGCAATCCTCTTTAGCCACTTCTATATCTCAAAAGAAATAAGAAAGTGGCGTCTTCTGGATGTGTGATGAAACCATGGGATAGTTGCAAGAAGATGCCAAAAAGTCTTCAGGAAAAAATAAAAACCAGAACTTTGCGGAAGCAGCAGCTAATGTCAGGAATGCTAGACGAGGCTGAGAACTTGGTGTAGCGAACGACGCTTGGTGGCTTTGTCGTCAGAATGTTGGTTCAACGTCGTCGTGCAGGGACTTCCGAGGCTGAGGAACGATGGAGCTCGCTGGAATGCCAATGTTGCAAGATCTTCGGTGGTCGTGAAATTGTTGGACTGGTGAGGCACGGGTCCGCGGCTGCGCTGTAAAGAAGGAGCAGTAGTCGTTGGCTTCGTGGAGGAGTTTGCTGGTTGTGGTGAGCGACGTCACCGGACAAGGGAGCGATTGGTCTGGTGCGACGATGAAGGTGCAGTCGTGAGGGATTCAGTCGAGACTCTCCCTCTCCTGACAATTCTCTCTCTCGTGTGTATCTTAGTGTGAATAATGCTATTGATCAGAAGAGAGAAGGAAAAAGCCCCCCCTTTGTGTTCCTCTCCATTGTTGCCCGTAGGAGGTCCTTTTTATAGGTGAGAGGACCTAGGCTTTTCAGAGAAAGAGAACCTCTTGGGATATTTGAGATATATTATGCTTTGGCTTCTTCCCCGTATTTTCTTTTTCTGATCGTAGCATATACTGCACTTGTCTTCTTTGAGGCTAGAGAATATGGCCAAATATATATTCTTCCCTGTACGTGATCAAATTTCTTTCTATCCGCACTACCGAAAGACGTCAAGGCCTCCATGATACTGTCCAATATATGCCCCCATGCTGACCAAATTCCCTATGCTTCATTCCCTCTTTTGTTATTTTCTTTATATTGTTTCCCCTTTGCACGAAGGAAACCAAATCTACTGATCCTCCTCCCTCTTCCTTTTATTTCTTTCCCCTCATATATTGCAAATCCACGTGCCCTCATTGAAAATATAATAAGATCAAGTATATATCACCACGTGCAACCTTGTCCCTTACCGAATATTTCCACCCCATCCTGTCCAAATTCCAGCTTTGTCCACTCTTTCACGTGAATATTGTTATCTTGCGCCCAAAGATTTTCATGATATTTTCTCAATATTTCCTAATCCAACGTGCCACACGCGCAACGCACATGTCAATCTTGACCATTTGAGGGCATAACGAGTTGGGCCAAATTTTTAATTCACACGAGCTTGATCTAATTAATTCCATGGGGTTCAGAACCTCTGTACTTGAGTCCATTAACTCCAGTTCAATTAAATTTTGTTAAATCCATCTGCCACCAGTCCGATGCAAATGCAGCTACTTAATAAATGTTCTTAAAACTAAATGCTATGTAATTTAACTTTAATATTTTTGTTAAGGGACTAAAATTTAATCCCTAATTTTCTGTGCAATTAATCACTAAATGATTAGTTAAAATTTAGGTGCCAACAATCCGTAAAAAAACACCCCACATCGGGGCAAACTGGAGGTAAGTCAGCATCACGTTATGAGGAAAATAGAGAGAAATTTTCTTGCTTTCACTTGGATCAATCTTTAGGTTATTGCTATTACAAATGAACTCAAACATTAACTCATGTGCCTTAGGATGATGAAAAGTGGTTCTTCCTCTATCCTACACACTTTATCCATTACTTAGCCTCATTGAGCCTGCAATTTCATTTCATATGAACCTAGTTAGAGATCATCTCCCACACTGGAGCAAGGTAAAAATCATTACTGTCCAAGCAACATGTTTGGAGTGTCAACAGAAGATAAAGACCCCTGAGAGTCCAAGTATCAAGTCATTCAGTAAAAATAACCCACAGTGTGGTCGGTCATTGTATGCATTTTATACAGTATCTATCAAAAGTCAAAATCAAAATAGAACTAGGAGGCATGACAAAGAAAGGCCAATGCCCGGAAAAGTAAGGCCAATGCCCAAAAAAGGAAAATGTGTCGAGATATGATCTGCCAAAGTTACAGTGATATCCCAAGAGGAGTAGTCATAGTCCTACAAGTCTTAAGCAGTCAAGTGATGAACTCTCGAGGCCAATGGAGCATCTACCAAGAAGATAATCCCTAGTGAAGAAGAAGAGCGGTGAAAGTGCCACAATGATCACTTACTCTCACCCTTTATACATATTTTTGAGCTTGATATATCATTTCTTTTTCAACCCATGAACTTAACTTACGTTATGTTCTTTACAAAGTCTCTTTAGATTAAGGCACTTGAATTAATGTAAAGTTTTAGATGTTTATAAGCATGGTTAGAAGAAGTGCGAGCAAGATTATTTCTGTCTCATTTTGCAGGGTTCTTGACTTGTAAACCCAAATATGATTGCAGAGTATTTTTTTCATAGCCTCGACTTGGGCAGTCTTTTTTGGAAACCATTGACCAATCCTACATTACAGTCTTAACAAAGACTTCTTATATTAGTAAGGTTGTACTGCTTGCAAGAATATTTGAGCCCTTGTCAACATGATGATAGTGAAATAGAGTGATTATCATAAACAAGCCTTTTTAATGAGAGTGAGTGAAAAGTCCTTTTAGACCGAAAGGTCTCTCATTTGACACATCCATGACACTCACATGCTGAAACTGGGTTGTCCTTCTACAATTCTCCCCAGTGGAAATTCGGTAACACTGACTTGATAAAATTGTCATGCATAAACCCCATTTAAGTTGGTAAATTTGATGCTCATGCGTTCTTAATTGTCTATGATGCATGTTATCTCTCCTATGACCAAGTTTCGTAGGAGACGTATTCTCAAGAGTTGAAGATATCACCAAGTAAGTATATCTCTACCCATTCCTTGAGTATTTGTCATTGTTCAAGTATTCCCTCTCGAGCACATCAACATTCGACTTGCTTGAGCTGTCCCCCCAAAGAATTTTCTAGATTCAGTCGAGATTCAGGTGACCGAATATAGGTTTGGGTCTTGGACAGGCAAGCCCAGCCACAATGCTAAGCGATCGAAAACAGGTTCGAATCTTGAGCAGATGATTTTTCTTGCTACGTCAAGGTGATTGGAGAAAGGTTCGGGTCATAGGCAAGTGAACCCGCCATTTCAAGCAACCAAAGATAAGTTCGAGTTTTAGATAAATGTATTTGTTGCTTTGATAGGTGACTGGAGATAGGTTTGGGTTTTGGAAAAGCAACTTCCTCGTCAAGAAGACCAAAGATAGGTTCGGATCCTAGACAACAAAACACCTTGCCATGCTGGGTGACCGGAGAAAGATTCGGGTCCCAGACAAGCAGCCCTCTCCATAGAATCCGTTGTTATAATAGAAGACCGAAGATAGGTTTGGGTCCTGGGTAAACAGCTCTTTCTACGAGAATCCATTGCTATGTTAGGCGATCGAAGATAGATTCGGGTCTTGGATATGCAACATCAAATATCTCGAATTACTCTACCCTCCCTACAAGGTAAGTGGTCTTAGGTATGTTTTTATCTGCTTTAGCATGCATCATGATTTGCTAAGTTGGATGATACGCAGAAGTTGGCGGGTATACCGGTTTGGGGTTTTACCATTTGTTTGGCATAACCAATTTGTGATTTTTTGTGAGAAACTAACGAATGGTAAATTTATTACAAATATACCAATTTGGGATTTTTTCTGGTTAGAAAAATTAGTTTCGGATAAATTTGTCACAAATGTACCGGTTTGAAATTTTTTGTGATAAAAAAATTAGTTTTTGGTAAAATTCTTTATACATGTGTACTAGTTTGGGGTTATTGATGTGCAATGGATCTAGAAGAAAAGGGGTTCGAATTATAATCCCGAAACTATTTGCGTCTATATTTTACAAAAACATGAAATCAAAGTGGGTGATAAAGTAGCTGGAAGGCATGGAAATAAAGGGGCAAAAGTACACCACGAGTGCCATAACTTATGTACGGAGATCACTTTGGTGCCATAACTTTTTTTTGGATCACTTTGGTGCCAACTTTTTTGAAAAACGATCACTTTAGTGCCAATGCTGACATGGCTGCCGGAAATCTGACGTGGCTATTTTTTTATTAATTTTCGATGCTGACATGGCTCGCCGGAAATCTGACATGGCTTGCCGGAGATCTGACGTGGCTCTTTTTTTAGCCGGAGTCACTAAAGTGATCTTTTTTCTCCGATTTTGGCACCAAAGTGATCCGAAAAAAAGTTATGGCACCAAAGTGATCTCCGTACACAAGTTATGGCACCAATAGTGTCCTTTTGCCGAAATAAAGGTATCATTTCCAAAATTTTACCTAGACAAGATATGCCTTATTTGCAAGATGGAAGACCTATTGATATGGTCCAGGTGGAGAAGTTATAGACACCTTTCCCTATTTGTATCTGGAGCACTTCACTTAATTTCGTCTGCAGTATTAGGCTTTGGCGGTATTTATCATGCACTTCTGGGCCCTGAGACTCTTGAAGAATCTTTTCCATTCTTTGGTTATGTATGGAAAGATAGAAATAAAATGACCACAATTTTGGGTATTCACTTAATCTTGTTAGGTATAGGTGCTTTTCTTCTAGTATTCAAGGCTCTTTATTTTGGAGGCGTATATGATACCTGGGCTCCGGGAGGGGGAGATGTAAGAAAAATTACGAACTTGACCCTTAGCCCAAGTGTTATATTTGGTTATTTACTAAAATCTCCTTTTGGAGGAGAAGGATGGATTGTTAGTGTGGACGATTTGGAAGATATAATTGGAGGGCATGTATGGTTAGGTTCCATTTGTATACTTGGCGGAATCTGGCATATCTTAACCAAACCTTTTGCATGGGCTCGTCGAGCACTTGTATGGTCTGGGGAGGCTTACTTGTCTTATAGTTTAGCTGCTTTATCTGTTTTTGGTTTCATTGCTTGTTGCTTTGTCTGGTTCAATAATACCGCTTATCCTAGTGAATTTTACGGGCCTACTGGGCCAGAAGCTTCTCAAGCTCAGGCATTTACTTTTCTAGTTAGAGACCAACGTCTTGGGGCTAACGTGGGATCCGCTCAAGGACCTACTGGTTTAGGTAAATATCTAATGCGTTCCCCGACTGGAGAAGTAATTTTTGGAGGGGAAACTATGCGTTTTTGGGATCTGCGTGCTCCCTGGTTAGAACCTCTAAGGGGTCCAAATGGATTGGACTTGAGTAGGCTGAAAAAAGACATACAGCCTTGGCAAGAACGGCGTTCCGCAGAATATATGACTCATGCTCCTTTAGGTTCTTTAAATTCTGTGGGTGGTGTCGCTACCGAGATCAATGCAGTCAATTATGTCTCTCCTAGAAGTTGGTTAGCTACCTCTCATTTTGTTCTAGGATTCTTCCTATTCGTAGGTCATTTATGGCACGGGGGAAGGGCTCGTGCAGCTGCAGCAGGATTTGAAAAGGGAATTGATCGTGATTTTGAACCTGTTCTTTCCATGACCCCCCTTAATTGAAACAGGAGTCCAATGTTTGAAGTAAGAATCAATTTGATTCCACTACCCTACATATTGGTAGGATGGGGTCATACTTCAAATAAAAAGTATTCCTTTTCCTTTCTTTTTATTTCTATCTAATCTATTTTTTTTCTGGCTCGGCTATAGTATAGCACTTAACCGAGCCATTTCCTTTTATGATACTAAAAAGCCAGGCAACTCAAATAAGGTAAGGAAAGAAATATTTTCACCGAGCAAAAGGAGAGAGAGGGATTCGAACCCTCGATAGTTTTTTGTTACGAACTATACCGGTTTTCAAGACCGGAGCCATCAACCACTCGGCCATCTCTCCGAAAGACGATTTATATTCTATTTTTATTCCACCGATAGAACATGGCCATATGAGTTGATACCATCACTATCTAGAGAAAGGTGTTAGGTGTGAATCTATCTAGATATACAGATAGATGCATGATCCATCTATGCCCTGTTAAGTAAAAAAATGATCCGCGGCTTCATGTTCGAATAAAGTAAGAATAAAGTAAAGGGGTGTAAATAAGTCATCTCAAATCAATGGATTCATTGTAAAATCCCTCTATGATATAATGCATTTTTATTACAATTTTTTTGGCTGATAAAGGGATCAAATGGTATAATTCTTTTGTTTTGTTGGTAGATTGGAGGATTAGAGACATGACTATTGCTTTCCAATTGGCTGTTTTTGCATTAATTGCTACTTCATTAATCTTACTGATTAGTGTACCCGTTGTATTTGCTTCTCCTGACGGTTGGTCGAGTAACAAAAATGTTGTATTTTCTGGTACATCATTATGGATTGGATTAGTCTTTCTGGTGGGTATCCTTAATTCTCTCATCTCTTGAACCTATTTGGTCCAGATCCAAAAATGAAATGACCCCTCCCGCGAATTCTTTCGGGTTGTGAGACACATTCAAATTCAATATAAGTCTTCAAAATGGAACCAAAGAAAACAAAAAAATTATGGGGGGGTCAAACTAACTTTCTTGAATAACAAACTTCTTAAATTAAGAAAATTAAAATAATAATATAAAGAAATTTAATTTAAATAATATTTGAATTCTAATAAAAAAAAAAAAGAAAATTCAAAATAACAAAACAAAAATAACAATAGAAAGAAAATATATTAATAATAAATAATATGAATAAAAAAATTCAAATAAAAAAGAAAATATTCGAAATTGAATAGAATTCATATTATTATAATATTAATATAAATTGTAAATTGAATTGGAATCGCCCTGAACAGAGTATCTGGCCTAGCTAGGGATAAATATTATCCAGACACCTCGTATCAAGGTATCAAGAACGAAAAAAAAATGCGGATATAGTCGAATGGTAAAATTTCTCTTTGCCAAGGAGAAGACGCGGGTTCGATTCCCGCTATCCGCCCAGGTTAAAGTAATGTAGTTAATGGTATAAGTGATTCGATATGATTGACTGGGATAGTATAGTGAATGGTTCTATTCTCCTTCCCCAAAAAAAAGGCGGTAATAATAAAAAGTGGTAATTAATTTAATTACTAGTTAATAGTTAACAGAACCAAACCCATTTTTTTATCACAAAAATGTTGCGGAGACGGGATTTGAACCCGTGACCTCAAGGTTATGAGCCTTGCGAGCTACCAAGCTGCTCTACCCCGCGATGAAGATAAGAAGGAGGCCCTAATAAACAAACAAGAAAAAGGCTTGAATGGGCCCCTCTCCCCATATCTGTAGAAATAGAATAGCCCATTTCTACAGAATGGTAAAGGGGCCCCGATGACCATAGAAAAATGAAGGAATTTTTGAATCCTTACCAACTTGATCTTGTTGCCCCTTTTTCGTAGTATTAACTCTAAATTAAAAAATTCACCTACTTATTAATGACGTGTCTACGTATTGTTGATGGAGTTTTGAATATTTTATCAAATTTGACACTTATGCTTAAGCAGTAATTGCAGGTAATTAATCGTCAGCAATTACGTTTAATTACGCTTTCTATTAATGGGGTCCTCTACGTGTGCAAAATGGTCATGGGCCGAAAGGAAGTGATGGGCATAGCCCTCCGAATTGGGTCAAATGGACTGGGCCTTAAAGATTTGAAAGGGCTCAACTTGTGCACAAGGAAGGGATCGGTTGGACCAAAGAAAAAAGAAGAGATTTGACCCTTATGGGGGTAGAAACCTAGAAGCAAGTCTTGCTGATGCTGCTATTTCTCTAGACTCAGTAACTCGAAGAATGGGCCGAGGTGGCCAGCCCTAAATAGCTACCGGTGACTATGAGCCGTGCATCTGACGAGTCAGAATTCTCGAGGGCCGGGCAGCCCCTTGACAGGTTCGCAGGCTAAAAAATCATGTGATCCAATTTAGACCCGACGTTCTCTTTCCAATGGAGATCGAGCATCAAAGTGAAATAAGGATTCCAATGTCTGTTCACTTATGATCTGAGAGGTTTAGCAAGAGTATTGTGTTCAACGTGGAATGATAATATCGTTGTAGATGTGAATTATCATCGTGATTATTATAATTTTCGCTTGCAGTGCTTAAGATTATCAACATCGAAAATTCAGTCTTTAAATTTTCAATGCTTATTTTTTTGGCTCTCATTGGACAAGCCCCAAGTTCATTCGAACAATCCAATGTTTGCTTCTCAGGATTAAAATATAAAATATTAAATACTTTTCATATTCCTTTGATTTGGATTTGATATTTCATTGCAATAATTATATATTCACTTTAGCAACTAAATGGCCTCTTATCTTGTAATTTTTGGTAAATCCTCATTGGCCGAATGTGATGGTTGGCTCGTCAATTGCAAGTACATATGGGCAAGCTCCAATGAAAAGTTGAAGAGCTTAAGATTACTGTATTTAGATACACTGTCTCATGCATAAAGGTAAAATTATCCAAAAATTTCTAAACCTATTACGTTTTTATCAATTCAGTTATAAATCTTTCAATTTTTCCATTTAAGTCCTAAACCTTTTGTCAATTTACCAATTTAGTCCATCAATTTTCCCCAGGCATGAGTCTGTATGAAGTCAGCAATCGAAAAGGATTAGGAGGCAGGTCTGGAAGGTTGACATTACAAACAATTGGTAATTAATCACCCAAAAAAAGTTAGAAATTTGGTTCCCATCAGCTTAAACAAACTTTCCCGGAAAATTAAAAGAAGAAGGAATCTGATCAAAAATGTTGATTTGATATGGATCAAGCTGGATTTCGTCATTAGATTAGTTTTAAGAGCCTCATCACATCACCAAGCAAGTGACAATGGGGTGACAATACCATCAAAGCCATCCTTCAGCCAAACCTTGTTGGATATATCCTCTCTGAATTCCAAGTTCATCAATGTATTTTCCAGTCCCAACTCCTCCCATGTCTCTTTATCCATTCATATTCATTTCAAGAACAATTTCTATATTGGTTTGGAAGTACATGATATAGGTTCACGAGAGACATGGCCCTCCGATGGTGCATCCCGCTAGAACTCCGGTCAGGATTCGTTTTTGTAGAAGGAAGGAGCGCTCGAGACCGTTGAGGTCAATTATATCGAGCCTCTTGTCAGTCGGGAGTCTCATTGTGCTCTAGATTACATTTCGAGAATTGAGAGGGAAAGCTTGAGTGCGAATGATAACTATTATGTTCCAGAAGTCAATTCATGGCCAGAAACAAAATTTTCATGAACAAGTTTTTAAGCAAAAATACGTGTTTGATAACGACACAAAATTTCTCCCTCTCAGGCGGCCGGCGGAGGTGGACGGCGACGTGGCTGGTGTGGAGGATAGAGGTGAGAGGAGCCAGCGTCAGGTGGACGGCGAAAGGTAGACGGCAGTGAGAGGAGTCGACGTTGGGCGGCAGTAGGAGGCGAGCAATGGCTGGTGGCGAGAGGCGGCAAGTGATAGTGGTGGGAGGCGGTGGGCGGTGCGTGGGTGTCCGGCTAGTAGTAAGGGTGAGCGATGTGGAGAATTTTTATTTCTCATCTATGTTTCAGAAATAAAAAAATAGAAAATTTTACTACTCATTTATGTTTCAAACCTATTTTTAAAATCAAAATTTATTGCATAAATAAAAAAAATGAAATTGTGTTACCAAACAAATTTTTGCATCAAACCTGTTTTCGGGAATATAAAAATAGAAAAACAGAGGGACATAATTGTTATCATTTGCACCCCTACTCATCCACCGGCTCCTCTCACAAATCTAGGCAGTTTGACGGAGAGGCTAAGCACAGTGGACTCGCGTTGATCAATCATAGACCTTTGCCGCCGTTCACCAAATCACCGATGGTTAGGAGTCTACATTAAGCTTATTCTGCTTCTTGCACCGTCGGTGGGAGAAGCAAAAACCTTTTATGCTATTTATAGGACATATCTAAAGGTACTTTTTTTCATTTGATAATTTGACCGATATTCGAAATTCCAACTTTATCTATAAATACCTCATCCACGTAAAAGATATATAATTACTTATAGGATGATGAGTTGGAATTATTGGAGAAAGGTACAAAAAAAAAGTCCTAAATCGTTTGCATTTGTACTAATTCAGTCATAAACCTTTCAATTGTGTTAGTTTAGCCCAAAACCTTTTGATTTGCCAATGTAATCCATTTGGCTAATTTTGGCAAGAAATCATTGACGTGGACGACGGTTGTCCTATATTGCATGGACAATGCTGATTTGGAAAATTTTAATAATATTTTAACAATTTTTCGAATTTTTTTATATGTTTTCTTTTCTTTATTTTTTTAATTATCTTTTTCTTTCTTCTTTTTTCCTTTCATTTTGGCCGACAAGGACCTGCTAGCGAGGGTCATGGGACTCGCCTGGATCTAACAGGAGCCACGACCCATGACCAAAATGAAATGAAAAAAAAATGAAAATTATAAAAATTGTCTGTGTCAGTGCTAGTTATACCATGTATGACGATCAATGTCTATGTTAGCGATTTATGGTCAAAATTGGCTGGAAATACTCACTTGAAAAATTATGAAAATGTTCCTAACTGAATTTACGTAATTATAATAAGTTTTAAGACTTTTTGGGTAGTTCTCCTAAAAGCTTAAGTGATATTCAAACTCATGCAACCCGAGCATCAGATCACTTAGTCCATTTTGTCTAATAAAAGGAATTTTACATGAGAGAGGTCATGTTAACAAATACCGAAAAGTGTTTATTATAATATGAAATAATCATTTTTCTCGAAGATGTAAAGAGGCAATATGCGATCATCGATACACGGACGGGCACGCGACCCTTATAAGTCATTGAAAAAGAGATGTTATCGTTTAATGAATGACCATAACACTCCCACCAGAAATGGCTGTCCTATAGTTGCATCAGTTACCATAATCTAAACTGCGATATTATTTTTTGATCAGTCTAAACTATGGTATTATTTGTAATATGATTGCGTACTTTGCCCAAAGATCCCGCCCCAAAATCGTTCACTAAAGCCCTTATCCCAAATCGAAGCAACAAGCACAACATAATATGTAATATCTCTATCTAGGATTAATTTATGCTCTCATGCTGGTTACTCCATTCCCTCTAAAAGTTTATTGTCTCAGGGCAAAAACGACACAAATAATCTTTGAATTTTAGTTGAATGTGTAAAGTGATCTTTAAACTTTTAGTTTGTTTAATGTGATCCCTGAATTTTAGCTTAATGTGCAATGTCATCCCCGAACTTTTAAATTGTTCAATTCAGGAATCACATTGAACAAATTAAAAGTTTAGAGACCACATTGCACATTGGACTAAAGTTTAGAAATTACATTAAACAAATTAAAAGTCAAGGATCGCATTGCATATTGAGCCAAAGTTCATGAATCATTTGTGTTATTATCTCTATCTCGGTAATAAAAGCTTCTAACACTAAATTATTATATATGATGAAAACATTACCATCACAATTTAAAGTTTACTATCTTAGTATACCATCGGCATTTACTTTTTCGTAGAAGGGACTGTCTCCTGAATATTATTCGTGCGGAGAAGCCTATCTCCATCAATTTCGTACATCTGACATCTGTCACAACCATTCTAAGGCTTTTGTATTTGTTATGTTCATCTCATTGGCCCTTTCTTTTTCTTTTTGTTTCAGTGGGGCCTTTTATGCCTGGTCTATGCTTTTCTTTATATCGATGCCCTTTCTTTTTTCACGGATAAGCAAGGATTCCAAGTTTCAAAAACAATAGTTGGATTGCACCATCCATATGAAAGCGTTTATAATAATGATGGATATCATGGTACAACCAAGAAACATTATGATTGGTTGATAATATTCGTTATGATTTTGTGAAGGATTGCTGCAAAAGCGATCATTAACTCTGCAACTCTGTAGAGTCGACCTTGTGAGAATTTTTAATTCATGAGGTATAGAGTGGGACTTATGTCATAGCAAGCAAAAACTGAAACAAGTGCTTGGTTAAAAGTTGGCGTAACAGATTATGAAATGACTTATTATTCTCATGACCATACCGACTTATTTTACTCATGACAATGAAATCAAAGATACTGATATCTTGGCAGCATTTCGAGTAACTCCTTGACTCAAAGTTTCGTATGAGAAAGTAGTTGTTCCGGTAGCTATTGAATCTTTTACCGGTACATGAACAACTGCGTGGACCAATTGGCTTTTCAGCCTTAATCATTATATGAAATATGTTACCACTTAGATCCTGTTGCTAAAGAAGAAAATCATGGTATATGTTATGTAGTTTACTCGTTAGATCATTTGAGCAAGGCTTTGTTACTAATATGTTTATGTCCATAATGGATAACGTATTTGAGTTCAAAGTCCCGCGTGCTCCTCGACCAGAGAATTTGCGAATCCCTTCTTCCATACGAAAACTTTCTAAGGCCCACCTCGTGGCATCCAAGGTGAGAAAGATAAATCGAACAAGTGTGGCCACCCATGTGTATCGAGTCGAATCATTACGAAACTGTTTGACGCATCCTACTTGTCGGAAAGTGGTTCTTTGTTGGATGGCCCAACAGTGATGAGGATGTCGTTATTGTAGAACGGATGAATTGTGACACTAGAAGGAATAATACGGAAGGGGAGGGAGATGATTGAGCGGTACAAGGTGGCCAAGCATATGTACTACTCCTTTTGGAGACGGCCAAGATTATTGCACAACAGCGAGGACAGGACGAGCGGTTTCTGGATGGGGGTGTACGTTGGCATAGCGTGGGGTTTGGAGCACTGCAGCATACTTCTCTCTCCTTTTCTTTTGGCATTTGGGTTGGTAATTGGACAAAGCATCTTTTGGTTTCTCGATGTTCCTCTTTTGGAATAAAGGCAAAGGGCAAGGGAGTGTACAGAAATGAATAAGGCATTTCTGGTCGTGGTTTGCACAAACGGGTGCAACAGGAAAACTTGGAGAGGCGGACACGTGCTGCAATGCAAAGAGATTCTTCCAGATTGATTAAAAGATAAGAGTCCTTCTCAATGCAAAAGAGATTCTACATCTTTGCAGGACGAAAGGCGGGAAGGAATATAAAAAGTTACAGGCACAAATAGGGTAATTCTTTGCACGGGCATAGTCTCTTGCAAAGGAAATGAACGAGCATCATTTCATGTTTCTATATATAGATAGGCATAGAATTTCATGTTGCTTTCATGGTGGCATGATTTCACAATGGAATCACTTGACTCATCTGAGAAAAATGCCGACTTGTTGTCAAAGAACTGTTTAGATAGAAAACAAAATTTACATAGTTATATATGTAACTCTAGAATTAATAACGTGGAACCGGTTATAGTAAAGAAACGTGGTAAAAAAAAAAAATACAAACTTGGCGCAAACAAACTAAATGGTTGCGCTGCAAATCTTAGTACATATTTAAAGGTGGCTCGAGAGATGGGAAAACATCAGTTTCTTGAGATCCAAAGCTTCTTCAAATGGATGTTTGGGACACGAATGGCTCGAAGCGAAATTCCTAACAAGTACTCATGTAAGTTCCCGACTCTACACTAGATGTATTCGGGTTACTAACAAACCCTCTTTTTATTTATTTATTTATTGAAGTTTTAGCTAGTGATAAGAAGATAAAAAAGCATTCTTAGTTCAATTTGGTTGAACGTGGGGGTCTTCAAAACCCGATTTTGTAGGTTCAAATCCTATCGAACGTGATTCCAGTTATGGTTAGGTTAGTTTGAAAATTATACTTAAATAATTGAATGATCTTAATTTGAAATCTTTTGAAATAAAGAAAAGAGAAGGTGAATTAAAGAAAAAAAGATGTTAATTAATAAAAGGTCCAACTAATCTTGGGGGGCTAGACCAGAGTCCAGGCCCGGGGTCGTGAATTTGAGCATCGAGGACCCTGTGGGCCGAACTCAAGTTCGAGGTTGAGTTATGCTCGGGCACCGGGGTCACGAGTCCGGCCAAGGTTCCAAGTGGAGAGCTGAGAGATCTAGTTTGGCCTCTAGACGCGATGGTCTCGTGTTCGTCCCACGGTGGTTTATGTTTGGGCATTAGAGACTAGGATCCGAACATTGGGCTCTAGGGTTTAGGTGTGCAGATCCAGGTGCGAGCCCAAGAGGCTCGGGTTTGACCTAAAGGACCGAGGCTCACACGCCGGGGCCTTTGATCCAAGCTTTGGGGTCTCGGGTTTGGCCCCTCGGGTCTTAGATGTGAGCATTGGAAACCTCGGGGGCCAAACCCAAGTCTCCGGCCGAGGTCTCGCATTAGAAGTCGAGGGCTCTAGTTCGAGCCGAGCTCTATGATGTCGTGTTTGGACCCCCGGTTCCAGGGACCAGCGTCTCGAGTTCTCCCCTGGGGTCGCTGGTTCGAATGATATAGACGGTCGTGGCATTGGTAAAGGTTAAAGTTGGACTCCAGAAACGAAATAATGTTATTAAGAAAGGCAAATCATTTTCTTGTATTTAAGTATAGTTTTTTTAGCATTGCTAGCATTACCGCACCGTTAATCTTTATTGGTAACGGTGCAACCATGGCTGCACATTTCCTTTCGTGGAAGGGTGGGCCACCGGTTGGAGAGGTAGTTGCAATGTACATATATATACAATCACTCAAGCAAAAAGGATAAATACATTGGAAACCGGATAAGGAAGTTTCCAAATTTCCAGCATTAAATAAGAGGTGGATGAGGCTCCAGCCTCCATCAATCTTGCAAGGCTAAACGAGCCATTATCTACTCTTTTCCCTCGATTTTTCTCGACTAAGAAAAGATTTCCCATCTCACCGTTTTTCGAAGCGATTCCAGCCGCTATACAAAGGAAAAATGTTTTGAAACACTTGAATTCTCGTGAAATAAATAAAGTCTCAGCATGTAAACTTTAGTTAATGAGTTAGAGTCGAAACTCAAGCGAACCAAAAACTTAAATAGGGTCGGGCTCAAACTTGAAAACACTCCCGCCAGTGAACGCACGACATTCGATTTGGGCGATCGCTTTGCCTTTTGTGTGGGCTCATGCCTACGCTTTATCTCGAGAGTCGCAAAAATACCGTGAAACGGACCGCCCGATCTCTCTCTCCCCTAAAAGCGAGGGTCAGGATCTTCTTCAAAAGGATGGCGGAAAGGGCACCACGCGTTGCGCGGATGCTGGTATTTCTCTTTGTGCGGAGCCTTCAGGAGCCCGTTTTGCCCTTTATATATGCCTCTTGATGCCCTATGCATGGGCTTATAAATTTACACAGTTCCGTGAGCTCCCTCGCTTGTGTAGTACCTCAGTTTTCGCATGTATGTCTCTTGTCTCTAGTCCTTTGCTAACCAAATTTATCCATAAAGGCCAAAGCGTGTGCGTTCATGGAGGTTCGCTCTAGACTGCAAAACTTTGTGTTTTGGCGTGGCTTGATCATCTCAATCTGCATTTTCCTGCGGTGGTCAAGTCGCGTGATTGGCGACGTGGGTGGACATGTTTGTGGCAAGCATGAACATGTCCGTGAGCTACGGCTTGAAGCATGTCGCCGATGGCTGCGGCATCAAGCCCTCCATCGCGGTCAATGACCCCAAAGCCAGCACCTCCGGCCACCCCAACGAGCTCTACGCCTCAGAACTGTCGCCAGTGTCCCTCCGTATTGCCGGTAGCCGCATTCCGGAGGATAGGTTATTTTATGGACCTGGTGCATGCATTCTCGTGGAGCAAGTACGGCGGGACCAAGAAAATGTGATGAGAATGCATGAACCAGGTCCATGCAATAACGAATTCTCATTCAGGAGGGAGTGTTGATCGCCTGTTTGCATGGCGTGGCCTGACAGTGTGTTTGGAGAGACGGGGGAACAGCCATGGGGAAAATATTAACTTCGAAACTAATCAAATGCATGTGAATCATTTGAGGAGTCATTTTCATGATCCTTTTACTTTTTGCGCAGGCGAGGACGGATCCGGATGCACCGAGTCCTAGGGAGCCAAGCATGCGAGAGTGGATTTGCTGGTGTTTCGACTCGCTCCCATTGAAAAGACAGCCGCATGCAACAAGAATTTCGAGAGTGCTTGCAGTGAAGTATTTTTCTTTTCATAGTTCGAACAAGTGTGTCGGAGGACCAAACCCCACAAAGCAAAGTCACAATTGCTGATTACGTTGTCATCGGTCCTTGCCTTCTTCGTTCTTACTTGCCATTTGACGGACTTCTTTTTTACTTAATGTAATGGGTCGTTGTATATAAAAATGATGAGAAACTTAGCATTAATTTGCACGCCTCCGTGATGCACTTGATTTCTAAAGAGTCTTTTGTTTTGTTCAAAGTCTGTACACTTTCGACATGCATTCTAATGAGATTTTATGTAAGCCGGCAAGATTAGATTAATTGAACAATCTCTGTTTTTAAGGCTCTATTTATTTCGTGGAAAATGTGACATTTATGGAAAATATTTTTCGGGAAGTCATTTTTCAATAAAATGACAATATTTTCCGATGTTTGGTTAAGACCTGAAAATCAACTGGAAAATATTTTCCGTCGTTTTGTAAGGAAAATCTCATTTGATTTTCCTAAATAGATATTGACACATAATTTTTAGCCGACGCGTCATTAAAAAAAAACTCGAGAATTGGGTCTTCAATCATGACGGAGTCCATTTCTTGAACAAAAGTGCCGTTTTTCAATTCTATTTGTGAATTTAGCTTATATAAACAATTTTCTATTCAACCACCCGCTTGGGTGGCGCTGCTGGAGCGCGCACTTTTCCTCTCGCAAAAGGTTGAGTGTTCGAATCCCGGGCGCCGCAGGGTGACTTAACCGGTGGCACGTGTGTGGCGGCTAGCACGTGTCGCCTCTAGGATTTACTCTCCGGCTGTAAGCCGTGCGGGGGTTCCCTAGGTTACCAAAAAAAAAAAATAATTTTCTATTCATTTCACACGAAAATCCGAAAAGTCAACCCCGGTCAAATTGGGGCTTTTCATACAAAAGATTTCTTTTGAGTTTAATTTCACTTTAAAAGTGAAAATTTCAAAAAAATTCAAAGATTTGATCACAAAATCAAACTCCTAGAGAAAAGTCAACTAAGGTTTGACTTTTAGTCAAACTTTTAACCAAAAAAATTAGAAAATACAAAAATTCCAAAATCATCTTATTTCACATTCAATTTGACTTTAGCATTTGAAATTTTGCAAAAATCAGTTTAGAATCAATTTTCCCCAATTTGCGAAATTTCGTTCAAATCGGCCAAAAATGAAATTACTTCATTTCTAGTCATTTTTTAGGTTAGTTTCCTTCACAACATTTGATCTAGAGGTTGTATTACATTCAATTTTGGAACCAATTTTGTAATTCCAAGCCAAGCACAAAAACCCCCAATTTAGGCTCTAATAAATGATTTTGAACAATTCTTCATGATTTGTGCAATTAAGACACGAATGAGGCTAATTTCTTATATGAAAATCAAATTCAAAATCAATTTTGGAAGATTCACATGAATTTGAGTCTATATGATCAATTTAGTGATCCAATGATTGAGAAATCTAAGAGTAATTGGTCCAATTAGTGCAATTCAACTTACCCATTCTAGATTGACATCGAATTTGATGAACTAAGGCTCAATTTGGCTAATTGGACATCAATTAAATTCGTTAGTTTAGTTTGGCCATGCAACTTAACTCAAATCAAAGAACAATTGAGCTAAACAAGTTAAATTGGATCAATTTATGCGTGAATTTCAAATTGGTTCAATCCAATTTAATCGAATTCAATATTAATTAGGTCAATCAATTATGATAGGGATTAAATTACACAAAATTAGAACAAATTGGGCTGAGAAATGAACCAGTTCAACCCGATCAAACTCGGGTTAAACCGATCCAATCGGTTCAACCTGGTTTGACTCGAATTGAACCGGTCCGATCGGACAGGCCATTTTTCGATCGAAAATCCGGCAGTCGGCTGTCCATTCCGATCAGCCAAGGTCGACCACATCCTTTTGAGCCCAAAATGACAAAAAAATGCCCTTAAATGAAAATTACAAAAATGCCCCTAAGTGAAATTACTAAAATGCCCTTCCTTAAGGATTAAGCAAATTACTTGGGGGGGTAAGCAAATTAACCATGACTATTCATTTAGAATTGATCATGGACATCCATAATGCCATGTCACATATTCTTAACCCTTAAGAAATATTCTTAATCACTAGGAATCCATTCTAGGCCATTAGATCGATTTAAGGATTATGATTCAAAGTTTGGGGAGTATATAAGCTTTTTCCCTCCAAAATTGGAGGGGGACTCTCATTTTTCCAGATCTGTTTTCTCTCTCATCTCTTTCCCTCTCCCTTTCCTCTATTGGCCGTGAGCTTCCCTTGCTCACACTGACCACTTGCCGTCCGATTTCCGACACACCGCCGCCACTCCGGTAGCCCTCCGAACGTCCTAGAGCCAGTTGCAAGGTTGGCCACAGAGCTGCTGGTAGCTGGAGCACCTCCGATCAACTCCATCTTTCTCTTGGTTTCATCATGGGCAACCGAGCCGGTGATTGATCCAGCCGGCTTCCATGGTGATTCTGGCATCCCGACGTTCTTCCTAGATGGTCTGAGGCTTGCGAACAGCATTCTCAACTTCATCTCGAAGCTGTGGTGGCCAGTTTTCATCGGAAAAGCCATCGGAGTTCCACTTTAAGCTTGATTTCACTTCTTATTATTTGGATTGCAATCTCATGTTGATTTTCTTACCTTGTGACGTAGATATTGGGAGCTATATTTGGAGCCATTCCGGAGATCATTGGTGGCCAAAATAGCTCATTTGAGCTTAGCAACATCATTGAAGAAGGTTGGTATACTTAGATCTTATCCTGTGAAATCATGCACAGAGATATCTGCATGCTTAAAATGTTGATTTCATCTCGTAAATGTCAAAATTTGAAGAAGTGATTAACTGGAGAATCGTCGGATATGTCGAGAGCTTCGATTTGATATGCTATATGCCTCAATTGGACTTTGTTTGTTAGGTCAAAACTCCTTCGAAAGTCGAGATCGAAATCTGGAATGATAATGTTGTGTCCTATTCTTTTGTGATACTGAATGGCCTTGTTCGGTTGAATGATTTTCTGATTTTTTGTGTTCATTATTTGAGGAAACTTCCTTCATAAAAGTTGTCGAGGACATCCAGATCTATTTACTGTAAAAATTTCATACAATTTCAAGCATGTTAGGTTAGGATGATTAGCAACGTTAGCTAGGCATAGTTCTGGTGACAGATGAGTTTCTGAATGACCTTCACATGTTCTTCGATTTTTATAAATTTGTGTATTCAAAATCTAGGAAAATGTCCCTCATAAAAGTTTACACTGATATCGAGATCTTTCTAGTGACATAAATTTTATAAAAATCGGAGTTCACTTGTATTTTGAAAGGAATTTTTATGGTTTAGTCAATATCTATATTCTGATATGATTTTCCTTTCTTTGAAATCCAAAATATGTTCCTCCGAATTTGATAAACTTTGAGTCCTCTTTTACGAAAACTCAAAACTAAAAAGTTGTTCATTATGGCCTTATTATGTGGACTGAAAATTTTGAGGGCCTAATAGCAATTTTTATGGGGTCAATTTGCTAAAAATCTTAGATAAGGTCCTCTCAGGCTTAAACTTGATTTGCAAACAAGTCCTTGGTGAAAACAAAATTTTACAAAAATTTGGAGGGCTTTTTAGAAAAAAATCAAAACATGAAAACTGTCACACACGGAGAATTCTAATTGCACAAAAATCTTGATAGGATTTTGATAACGGCCACTATTTTTCCCTTAATTTTTTTTGAATTCAAATTCAAATCGAGTCCAAACTATCACAAAGGGTAGAATTGTCTTTTCGTGAAAATCAGCGGGGAACTAGAAAAAGTGGTATTCTTGACTTTTATCCTCATGACATAAGCTTTCTAATGACACATGAATCACTTCATTTTGATATCATTAGGTTGATTAATCATACTCAAACAGAATGGGTCCGAATTTAGTAACTAATGATTGATTCAGTGGTCCTCTTATGAGGCTCTCTTCCCATTGCTTAATTGATTAAGAAACAGGGTACATAGGCCTGAATGCATACTTTACTCATTGATATGCATGTGTTTGTTAGATGCATGTTAGGCCTGGTGCATGTTCGGCAGGTAGACCATTATGGTCACTTAGAACCCGACTTTAGGGGTTAATCGATATGAGTTGCCGTTTTGTGATGGTAGCCCGTTATTATTAACCATTAATCAAATAATGTTAGATGATTAAGTGGGTGGGTGAATCGAAATGCATGTAAAGCAAACACCGATCCCGAGGCCCATATTTGATTAGTGAATTTTTTGCATCATCACCTTTCTTTAGTTGTTCCTTTGTGCAATGTTTGTCGTAAGTGTATCTTATGGATATAAACACTGACACTCGAAAGGCAGTCCATAGAGAGGATAGTCCAAAATTGTAAAAGACCAAGGCGATAGACTGATGTCCAATCCGGTCTTAATTTGTATTCACTTGACAGTGGCGATAGACTGATGTCCAATATGGTCTCAATTGCTATTCAATTCATTCGTTCCCGATCATGTCTCGGGTTTTCAATTTGTGCTGTAATAAAAACCTGACGAGTTGTGGGTTTTTCTTTCTCGCATTTACAATTAGCTAGTCCTTTTAATACTTTGAGTGTTTACTTTGTGCAATGTTTTTTTAATACAATTGTTTGTTTCTTTCCTTTCTAGACTAAGATAGGATTAGTTTAGAATCTGAAATGAAAACGCAAAAACAAAATGCATGATCACCTAGTGGACTAAGACTTTGGCATGAAAAATGGTAAAAAATAAATGCGTGACAATTTAGATAACAGCCATGTTAAGTTTAGCGATATCAAAAGAGTGTTAATAGCAATATTAATGTAAGCTAGTCTTCGAACTCATGATCTCTGGTTTTCGTAGAAACCGAAGCGAAACTTCTGCATTTTGATTGGGTATTCTAGTCGACCCCGACCTAGGCTAGTGGTGGCTCCTAAAAAAAAGAAAATCAATCCGTTGTCATGTGAGGTATGGATTTAGGGAAAATCCACGTTCATGATTAAATGGACCGTATGGATGACTAAAAGATCGATACTTTGGTAAGCTGTCTTCTATGATGTGCCAAATGGACAGTATGGATGACCAAAAGATCGACGCTTTGGTAAGCCATCTTTTATGATATGCCATGCGGACCGTGTGGATGACTAAAAGATCAACGCTTCGATATGTGTCGTATGAACTGTTTCATGAACACTTACCTCTAAACCTGCTTCATCGAGTTCGGCCCTCGAGAGGTAGGTCGCGATAAGCTTGGCGACTCCACTGGGGACTATGTTACAAACCTAAATGGATTAAAGTCATAATAAACTTGTTGGTTGTTATTTCACTTGTTTACATTTTGTAGCATCGACCGTATGTTAAAGTCGCGTGGAAAATGAGGTAAGTCACTAATCATGTGTTAAATGTTTTTGTGGGTGGGACTTATAAGGGGAGGCGTGTCTGTTAACCCTTTGTTTTGTAGGTGGTGAAAGGATGTATGCGTGTATGTTGGATTATATTTAAGTGTTGTTTGCTTCGAATTCAAATGCATGTTTACCCGCTTTAGCACGACACAATGTACCCATGTCCCGCGGTCTAAAACCCTAGATAGCTTTTAGGATACCTTTAGGAGATATTAAGAGTAGAATCCGTATGTGAATCCATGTGGTAATCCATTCTTCAATATCGCTCATCTTGGTTAGTAAGAAGTGCACTGACTGACGTTAATAAATGTGGGTAAACTCTTCTTATCCAATCAAGGTGGGGACCTTGAACTTTTAGAATCCTACCCTTAGGCTTCAAACCTCATGTCCTCATGCGATGTGTCGATGTGTTTGCCATTCTCTTTGCGGTAAGGTTGATTGTATCGTTTTAATATTTCACTTACGTCATTTCAATTTCATGTTATATTTCTTTCTATAACGCGTGGTGATTAATTTCGATGCTCCAAATTAGGGTTAGTCAAAATGGATATGTCAAGGGTTTGAGTCATCCCCATGCCTAGAGCTCTCGTGATCATGTGGAAAAGTCTTGAGCCAAAGCACAAAGACTACGTGGAAAAGAGGATTGGATACCTTCCCACTCTTTTATACATCAAGCCTCGTGTCGCCATGATTAAGGCATTATCCCATTTTTGAAATTCAAAGATATCCACTTTTGTGTTTGGTCGAAATGAATTGACCCCTATAATTGAGGAGTACGATATTGCCATTAGAAGAATCAATTCTTTTGGTCTTGTTAGTCCTTCGATAGATATAGATCCTATAACTCTTTTGAGGTAATTCTTAGGAGTTGACATTCTCCAAATCAAAGGCGTCTTTAGAGAAAATTCCAATGTACTCCCCTTTACATTCTTAGAACGACATTTTTCTAGCTTGCCAAAGGAAACTGGTAATCAAATTCCTCGCATCTTTCTCTTTACATTTCTTGATTTTCTGGTCTTTCCATACACCAAAAAAACTATGGATCCTTTGGTAGTCCACATTGTCAATCAAGTGTGTATGTTTAAAAGATTCTCCAATATAATCCTAAGTGAGACTTTAGTATCACTCAATTGGTTTAAACAAAACAAAAATAGTACTTTTAGAGCCCCAATAGGTATACTCCAAATTTGGTCGGTCGCTCACCTTAAAAATTTTGGTTTGAGATTGAAAATCATAGGTGTATCCAAGATTGTCATCCTATCTCACTTTTCTGAGAAAAGGAAGAAATCTTTCTTTTTTGGTCATTCTCAACTTGGTTTAATTTTTTCAAGAACCTTGTTCCAAGTCATATCCAATGGCATGTTCGTTGGCTTGGAAATCCCGCGGTGTGCCTTAATAACGGATCTGACAATTCAATCTCACTCTTAGGTCTCACGGGGTCTACGTCATATTACCTTTTTAGGGTGATTCGTCAATATTGCGCGTTTCAAAAGATTCCACCATTCCTCAAGTTGGGGTTATATAATCTTTGACTATCACAAAGATGTCATCCAAAATGACCAAATGGCGAATTTGAAGGAAATGATCAAGTCCATCATTGATATGTAGTACAAATGCCACCCGGAGCCGATTCTCATTACCGACGAGTCGGAATTGGAAGGTGAAATGAAGACACATCATGCATTGTCGGAGTATATACACCATCGGCTCGAGCCCAAGCTTAAAATGGATCTCCCTAATGTTTCCGAGAAGCCAACTCAAAACAAGCTATAGCCGCAAGAGCTTTTAGGGAAAAGGATGAGGTTTTAGCCGATGATGAATGTTTGACCTAAGAAAACAAACAAATTCGCCTCGTACCTAAAGAAGACCTATTATGAGTTTGGCTATATTCCATGAGGAAATCTCCTTTTACGTAATTTTCATTTTATAGATTTTATGTATAGGGTTTCCTTTTTATTCATTTTAGTAATGATGTAATAGAATTCACTTTTTATTTTTAGATTGATCTATAGGGATTGTATTTCATGAATTTTGTTGTTAATAGTGAAATTTCCCTTATGTGTACTTTCTTTTTCGAGATTCCAATGGAATATAGATGGGGTATCTTGATTAATCATTGCGTTACCCCTTCAATTGTATAATTTCTTGTGAAGAAATTTTGATAAGAGATTATTCACTTAGGATCATAAGAATATTCCTTATCTCTATTTCATCCAAAGAAAATATAAAATTGAAGGGTTTTATATTTCGTCTCAATTCATTTTCTGCATACTAACTTGATTTCTATTTTTTTTAATAAAAGGTACTAAAATACGGTTGAGATGCGTTCTATTATACGCACCCGTCGCCAAGCAAGGATGGAAAACAAGGACACTCGTACCCGTATTATTACCATCGAGAATCAGATGGCGCAAATGATGGCGCTCTTAACTGATCTTTCAAACTAAATAAAGAGCCTCACACCTGTGACTGCTGCTACTGTAGCCTCTACTCCCAATGCCCATGCTAATGCATCAATGGCAGATCCTGCTGAGAAAGGACATGCTGAAGAGGTCCCCATTAATGCTACTTCCACTGTTGTTGATTTGAAAGCTACACCTAAGGAGTCTCTTGTTGTTCACCTAGATGAAGAGAGTGTGAGACGTCTCGCAAAATTAGAAGAACGCCTATGCATGTTATAAGGTTACCAACTCTAAAGCTTCAATAAATCGTCACCTTTTACAAAAGTGAAGGTTCCTGATTTTTACAAGGATCCTGAATTTTCAAGAAAGTACGATGGAATTGGGTGCCCAAAGACCCATTTGAGGTATTATTTGAGCAAAATGGCTCGTTACTCTGATAACACTCCACTGTTGATCAGCACTTTTCAAGATAACTTGATTGATTCTGCCTTAACGTGGTTCATCAAGTTGGATTTGGAGAAAATTTGCATCTAGGAAGACCTTGCAGATGAATTCTTCCAACAATACAAGTTTAATACTGAAATTGTTCCAACCGATGAAGAGTTGGCTCGGGTTGATAAAAGGAGAAATGAAACTTTTAGAGCGTATGTCCAAAGGTGGAGAATTACGGCGTCCCAAGTCAAACTTCTGCTATCCGAGAAAGAAATCATGCAACTGTTTCTTCGAGCTCTGCCTCGAGAATACTTCGGGAAGATATTTAATGACACTTGCATCAATTTTCTCGCAATGGTTAAACTGGGAGAACGTATCGAAGGAATCATGCAAGATGGTCGATTATCCTAGATGACGACTCACGGATTTACCCCCAAAGAAGGATAAGGAGCCAATGGTGGAGGTTGCTTATATTTAAAATCCTAATACTCAAAAGCCATTTAACATACCAGTTCAAAGATTTGCTATGGAAGCGGGGGGCTCTTTCCGAAATTTTAATCGATAAGGAAAAGCTCCACAAAGACAATTCACTTCGTTGCCAAGATCTATGTCCCAGTTGCTACCAGTGTTAATTGAACGAAGGCTCGTAGCAAAAGAAATCCCGAGAGATAACCCACCAAAGTTTGCTGGGTTTGACTTAACAAAATCTTGCAAATATCACATATGTGAAAAGGGCCATGATGTGGACAGCTGTTATGTTCTCAAGGTCAAGATCCAAAACCTACTGGATAAGGGGATTTTGACATTTAAGGATGCCACACCAAATGTTCAATAAAATCCACTCCCCAATCATACCGAAACTGTTAATGTGATATTTAGAGACGAGAATGAGAAACTTTTCTTGATTGATATGGCAAAGCTAGAGGAGTTATTGACCGTAACTGGATGTGAACCAAAAGGAGAAGACATCTCTTGAGAGGAGAAAATATATTGCCTAGCCAAGATGGCTCCTTTAGGCATAATTCAGCCAGTTCAAGGAAATAAACCCGAAGGATCCCTCGAAATCTCTGTAATCGATTTGTTGTCCGAAAATTTCTCTTGCAAGTTCACAGACGAAGTCTCATGCTTAAAGTCGAATGAGGATAGATACGAGCTATATGTTGATGAACCTTGGAGTGACACATATTCCGATTTGGAATATGAGAGCAAGAATGCTTGTTAAGATCGTGAATTTGTGAAAAAGACCCACGAGAAAGACTTGAAAGACATTGTTTCGACTGGATGGAACGACGTAGGTGATAGAGAAGTTCCTTTCGACGTTGATTCGGAATTTAAATGCCGTACCTCCTACTGGGATCGAGAGTTCGTTAGGAAAGCAATCGAAAAAGGGTGAAATTATTGATGCCCTCGAGCAGCTAAGTGATAAATATGAATTCATGATAAAACACACTCCTCCTCTAAACGCTTTTATCGACCCTAAAACTATCGTCCCAAGTGGACGAGGGCCCAAATTTGAAGATGATGGCATGGTAGCCATGATTAATCCTGTTGTGATTGAACTGAATGCTATTTGTGAAATATAAGCGCATGTTGTGGAACCTGTGGTTATAGATTTAATGGTTGATGGCTTCAAGGATATAAGGATCTCCAATGAGGACTTTGAGCCTGTTGTGATCGACCTGCCACCAAACAAAGATAAGAATTTGAATGCAAGAACACCTTATGCTTATGACTCCAAGACAGTTCCTTGGAATTATGAGTCCAATGAGATCGACGCTGTTATTTGGTTAGGCCGATATTTTCCATCATGTGAAGGTGTCGAGAAAAAGGTTGTAACCAAAAAGGAGGTGGAGCAACTCCTCAAGACCTTTAAAACGAGTGAAGCAGAAGTGATCGAGTAGTTAAGAAAAATACCGGCTTATATCTCATTACTCGAACTATTCAAGTCGTCCGAGAGGCATAGGAATGCTCTCTTAAAAATTCTTAATGAAGTACATGTACCCAAGACAATTGGAGAGGTACAGTTGGAAGAGTTCGTAGGTGCCATCCTTCTTAGGGATCAAATCTCCTTTTCCGAAAAAGACTTGCTGCCAGAAGGACGAGCGCACTTTAAAGCGTTATACATCTCAGTTCAACACTTCGATACGAGGATATCAAGAGTACTCGTCGATAACGGTTCAGCTCTTAACATCTGTCCGTTATCAACCTTATGCCGTCTAGGTGTCGGTATGGATAATTTTCATCCTTTTAACACTTCAGTCAAAGCCTTTGATGGCATGAAGAAGGAAGTTCTAGGAGAGATTGACCTATAGCTGATGATTGATTCAGTCATGTTCACCCAGAAATTTCAAGTGCTCGACATCTCAAGTAACTTTAGCTTATTGCTGGGACGATCTAGGATTCACGTTGCGGGTGTTATACCCTTAAGTGTGCATTAGATAATCCACTTTGTCGTGTGTGGCAAGATTATAACTGTCCATTGCGAGAAGGACACCGAAACCTTCAACAATAGTGCAATTCCCTACGTGGAGCCAGAAGTAAAAGGGGAATCAAGCTACCACTCATTCGAGTTAGTGTTAGTAGCTCATGTGCCCATAGCTACCGTCATAAGGAAGCTTCATTATTCAAAGGCGACCCTTATGTCTAGCAAAGTGTTGATCGAGCATGGACTCATTGTTGGCAAAGGATTGGGTAAGCTGTCCCAAGGCATCCTCATATCTATTGAGGTGACCAAGAGAAGAAAGTGAGAATGTTTAGGCTACCAAGGCAATCAATAAAATCAAAGTAATCGAAAAGGCCCAAACATCAAAGAAAAGAGTTATCAACGTGTGCTCCTTCCTCCATTGAAATATTTATTCCTTGGACTGTCGAAGTTGCTCCAAGATGAAGAAGTGGATATCAATGATATCGTCCATTAGTTTGAAGAGAGCTTTGTGGGTGCCATTTTCGAAAGCTTTGAGGATGATGCACCTACCGATCCTGCCATGTAAGAGATGTTTCCATGTTTTACTTTGCTTTTAGTTGTAATCCATCTAATTTTCCACTGCGATGAACTTTCATTTGTTCATTTCATATGTTGTAATAATTCGGATCACGAACTTTGGATCCAAAATGCTATATGACATTTACTACATATCAATAAAAGTATTATCATGTTTTGTTAATAGACATGTGAAAGTATACCAAACCAGCCCTATGATGATGCTTTGAGACCTGGGCTTTTGCATGATCTATAGTTTTCAAAACAATCCGTTAGAACGAGGATATCCAATGATATGAGGACGAGTTCCCAGTGAAATTTTCGAAAACCTGGAATTCGAAAAGCTTTTTTCATCACATCTGCATGCATTACATTTATTATCTTCATATACTAACCATTTTTGGTTGCATCTCAGGCATAACACTTTGCATAATCATGATAGTTATATGCATGGCTTAGATTCGTGTCTAAAAGACTCTAGCAAACCCGATTAATCTAATCCCGAAAATGAAGAAGACTCCAAGGTTATTAAAAAAGAATGGATCCGACATGAAGAATCTAAACTTCCCACGGAAGAACAAACTGTCATTATAAATTTGGATTATTCTAAAAATATCAAGGAAACAAAGATTGGGGAAAGTCTCTCTCAAACAGATGCCGATCGACTGATCGAACTCTTGAAAGAGTATTGGGTGTCTTTGCTTGGTCTTATGCTGATATGCCGGGTCTGGACCCCAACATTGTAGAACACACATTGCCTCTTGATCTTGTCATTTCGCCTAAGAAACAGAAGCTTAGGAGGACGAAGCCGGAATTATCCAAGAAGATTGAGGAAGAAGTCATGAAATTGTTGAAAGTTGATTTTATTGAAGTTACTTATTATGCTGATTGAATTGCTAATATTATCCCAGTCATGAAGAAAGATAGGCGAGTTCGGATATGTGTCGATTACCGCGACTTGAACAAAGTAAGTCCCAAAGATGATTTTCTGTTACCACATATTGATGTCTTGGTCGATAGCACAATAGGACTCGAATTATTTTCCTTCATGGATGGTTTCTCTGGCTATAACCAAATCCGAATGAAAGAAGAAGACGAGACTAAAACATCTTTCATCACCTCATGGGAAATATTCTATTACAAAGTTATGCCTTTCGGCTTGAAGAACATAGGGGCAATTTACCAAAGAGCCATGGTGACACTATTCCATGACATGATACATAAAGAGATTGAAGTTTACGCTGACGACATGATCGCTAAATCACGACAAGGTCAAGACCACATTGAAGTCTTGAGGAAACTGTTTGATTGACTTAGAAAGTTCAAGCTAAGGCTTAACCCCGCTAAATACGTGTTTGGGGCAAAGTCTGGAAAGCTCCTCGGATTTGTTGTTAGTAACAAGGGCATCGAGATTGATCCCTCGAAAGTGAAGGCCATTTGCGATTTGAAACCCCCTTCTACTGTCAAGGAGGTCAGAAGCTTGTTAGGAAGACTGAATTATGTTGCAAGATTTATTTCCCAGTTATCTGAAACAGCTAAGCTATTCTTCAAGCTATTGAAAAAGAATGCTAAAGTTGAATGGAATGAAGAGTGTCAGAAATCCTTTGAACAATTGAAGCAGTATCTTTTACAACCATCAATTTTGGTACCGCCTACTTCAGGTATACCTTTGATCTTGTATCTCACCATTCATGATGAGTCTCTAGGAGCTATGTTAGAGCAGAACGGACTGGAGGATGGAATAGAACACGCTATTTACTACCTCATAAGAGTGATCGGTTCTTGATCCAATCCGGTTTTTGATGGAATTGAGTACCGGACCGGTTCTCAATTTCTAGGATCGGGAACGAGATCGGCCGATCTTGGAACCGGGAATCGGACAGGACCGTTGGTCCGGTCTGGTCAGGTCCGGTCCGGTCTAATGGAACCGGTCAATGTAGAAATTCCCTAACCAAATATGGTGAGATTCCTGAACCAGGAACATCTAAACCCTAAAGGACAGTAACTCTTCAAAACAGAGCACAAACATTATCTTTTAGGCACACAACATTGCAACACCTCATATATGGATAGCGAAGATAGCAAAAACACACACATATTATAGGATTTGTTTGTTATAGTATCACATGGATGAAAGATAAAGGTAATCATCCGATCGAGAATAGCAGCTTCAAATTTAAATTTTACTGTCGAGGCTCAACTGGTTCAAGAAAACAAGATGCAAACGCAAGCAAACTCTAGATAAGATTTGGACCCATGAAAATATAACTAGTTCCGCAACCTAAGATAGCCTTCTGGTGCAAAATGAGAGCTTTTCTCATGGCCTCTACTAGCACGCAGCCATGCAGCATTTGAAACACCTAGCCACTGCTGTTATTTCTGTTTCCAAACAAAATATTCAAACATTAGTTTTAAATCAGAATTACTACAAATCGAACTCAAATTATTAATGTAAATTCTCACCACATGTATTTATTCTACTTCAACTTGTAAACTCTATTTACCGGTAAGCTCCGAATTAACATCATCAATATCTAACAAAAACAGAACATTAAGTAAAGCATTCACTTATTAGATATACGAAAAAATTACAAGATAAAAAGATATATCAATGACTTACCCTACTCAAACTTTTCCGTATTTTCGATGCGCTCTTCAACATTAATCGGCGTGATAACCATTTTTAACCAATCTTGAGTACAAATCAAAGCTTCCACCACTCTAGGAGTCAAATAACTTCGAAAGCCATCGAGCACATGGCCAGATGTACTGAAAGTCGACTACGAAGCAACAGTTGTTACGGGAATAGCCAAAATATCCCGAGTTATCAAAGAGAGGATTTTAAACTTTTGGCCAGTAGTTTTCCACCACATCAAAAGGTCAAGATCATGACCTTCTTCACATTCGTCTTTAAGATACTTATCGAGCTCAGACAAGTTGCCCGCGGACACTTTTTTCTCCTCATGAAGAAAGAATTCATATGCCTTGTCCGAATTGAAATCCACAACCAAATCAAGGTCATTCTGGTTATCCTCCTCATGGCTATCAGGATTCCAACTACTACCGATATCAAACAAAAGTTGACCACCCAAATTTTTATCACAAGAACCAAGATAAGATTTCTCACAAAAATGAAACAAACGTTCCAAGGCAATCCTCGCCTTATCAGACATCTCCTCAACTTTCGCACTATCACCATAGATTAGTCTATAACAATACCTCACATAATTCATCTTTTTTCTTGGATCCAATATTACCGCAATCAACACCATCATATTTGCCTTTTCGAAACTCCCATAATATTTTTCAAACTTTTCCTTGATCTTCACACCCATAGCTTTCATCCTAGGATCCAAAGCCTGCCCGCTTGTTTCAGAGTTTTATATAAAATAGCTATCTCATTAAAATAATCATTCGAAGTGATATACCTAGTCTCGGACATCTTGTTGGTGGTATCATAAAACTTCTTCAAAAATATGGAAAGAATTTTGGCACTTTCCCCAATCTTCATGTTTAGGAGTTTCATAGTCAAGCTCAGTTAAGAAAGCAGGATCATCTTCTTCTATCCTTTCAAAAGCTTTTCTGAATTTTAAGGCGGTGTCTAACACGAGGTAAGTAGAGTTCCACCTAGTTGTAACATCAAGACAAACTGAACCCTTACAAGTGATCTTTGCACTCTCAATGCAACCTTGGAATGTTTTAGCTCTCATGGGAGAACCCTTTACATACCTAATCACGTCTTGAATACGTGCAATAGAATCACGAACCTCGGTCAATCCATCCCTCACAATCAAATTTAATATATGAGTGGTGCACCTCATGTGAAAAACATTACCATCTAAGATCAATAACTTATCTTTTGATAATTTTTCTTTCAAAACACCAATAGCAACATCATTTGAACTAGCATTATCCATAGTGATTGTGGATAACTTTTTTCTCTATTCCCCACTCGAAGATGCATTTCTCAACTATTTTCCAAATATCCTTGCCCTCGTGACTAGGCATCATCACAAAATTACTGATTCTTTTGTGCAATTTCCAATTATCATTAATAAATTGTGCAGTGAGACATAAATAGTTCAAGTTTTGAATGGAACTTCATGTATCGATCGTGAGTGCGACCCTAGACTTAAGCTTGCTAAAGTAAGTTTTCAAACTTGTTTTTTCACAAAGATACAACTTCAAGCAATCTCCAGCCACTGTAAATCATGACATGTGATTGAAGAGAGGTTGCAACTGACTAATACAATCACAGAATCCAACACGCTCAATTATCGAAAAAGGTTGTTCGTCCATTATGATCATCCGAACAAGCATTTACCTACAACGATCCTGATCAAATGTCGATGTTGGTAAGACATTACCACTATTAGAACCAGTACTGGTATGCCCTATTGTCATTTGAGTCTCATCTACTCTATGTGTGGCAAACAATTTTTGCCTTTTATCTATATTTCGAGGATACTTGTTGCATCTTCTCGAGTGTTTCAACATAGCAGAGGTAATATTATCAACACTGTAAGTATACTTGGCCCCACAATAAAGGCAAAACACATCACTTTTCCCATCCTTAGTTTTTCCTTCACGAAAATGAAGCCAAGCTGATGATTTTCGTTTACCAGAAGCACAAGCATTAAATACCTTGTTTGTGTCGGATACCTCTTCAAGGTCTTCTTCACCTTCATTTTCTAATGAGTCCATTACCAGATTCATAGAATCATTGGATTTGTCCACTTCCATTGACATTTATATAGATCAATTGAATCAAGCAAAACAGAGATTGGAGCCATCAAACTGCAACGTATATACAATTCCTAATGTCTACAAGTAGGAGCACACAAGCTAGACCCTATGTTTATCAAAGACCACAAGCTGTGTTTCTAGATCTATAGTAAGCGACGCATCAAAATTCCCCTTTTTTTTTCTCTCTTCTCTTGGAATTCATATGTTACACAAAATAGTCATTGCTTGAGAATATTTTATTAACTGAATAAACGTGAGTGTCCAGGAAAAATTGATGCAAACGACCAAAATCAGTAGCAATTCAATTTCTGAAAGCTCATACACAATTCAAGGATATAAAACTTGGTGGATACCCCAAATTCATACTAACATTGTTACCGTTGAACAATTTCCTTCTTCACCCACCCAAAGGATCTAATCCTCCATTTTCGCTCTTGTCAACACCATCCAACTCATCCGCAAATATGAATTTCCAGAATCATATCACCATCACAATCATTTGCTCTGAAATCATTGTAATAGAAGCAGCGGAGGAGATTAACAAGGGAAGCGCATGAAATCTCAGCAATGCAAAGAAGAGAAAAACTTACTCAAGAGTAAAGACTGAGTTGATGCGAGAGCCAAGAGAAACTTCTGAGAATCGAGTCGCAGAAAAAGTGAAGAGCGAAGAGCGAAGAGCGAAGAGCGAAGCATGATGTGAGAGGCTACAAGGGCGAGAGGCCAAACGGTAGAGGCGAGAGGCCAGACGGTAGAGGCGAGAGGCCAGACAGGCGAGAGGCGTGAGGGTAGAGGCGATAGGCGTGACCGCATGAGGCAAAAACCGAGATGGAAGGGTAAGGTAAGAGCGAGGGAAGGGAAATGTGAGCGCGAGGGAAGAGAAACGGTAGACAGGCAAGCTGCGAGTGTGAGGGAAGGGGAAAAGTAATTCCTTTTAGGGTTTTCTAAGAAATGTCTCTCTTCAACAGAAGATATAAAGCAATGAAAGCAGGGGAAGCTGCTAGCGAGATCTTCATTCTGCTGGGATAGGCCTTGGTAGTTTGGGGCCTTTGAGCCATGGTTTTGTTGAGCATGCGCTCACATAATTCACATTGGCAAGTCCAAGCTAGAGAACAAGTCCCCAAGCAGAAAATTCGACTTTGATTGATTATATATATTTTTTGGTCGATCTGGTCCGGGCGATCCGAGTGGTTCGATTCCCACCTTAGAACTGGGAACCGGATTATCTGGACACCGATTCCACTTTTTGGAATCGGGAACCAGACCGAACCCACTGGTCCGGGCGGTTCCCGGTTCAGGCGATCCAAGTTACACACTCCTACTACCTCAGTAAAAAGTTCACCTCTAGTGAAGCTCGATACCCTGAAGTTGAGAAAATATGTGTAGCCTTAATTTGGATATTACACAGATAACGACAATATACTCTTCACCATCGTATTTTGTTGGTGAATGAAAATGATCCTATCAAGTATCTTTTGGAAAAGCCTACACTGGTTGGAAGGCTTGCCAAATGGAAAATATTTCTTTCTGAATTTGATATCCAGAGTATGTCTTAGAAGTCCGTCAAAGGGTGAGCCATAGCTGGCATGTTAACTGAGAATCCCTTAAAGTCAAATGACTAGGATGAAATTGATGAAATAATCCATTTGGTGTCACATGACAAGTGAACCGTGTATTTTGATGGAGCTGTTAACCTCTCTAGTTCTAGCACTAGAGTAGTCCTAATATCTCCAGTGGGTCAGCATTATCCAGTAGCTGCAAAGTTAATATTTCCTTGTACCAATAACATTTCAGAATATGAAGCTTGCATCCTTAGTCTCCAATTAGCCATCAATATGAAGGTTAAGAGATTACAAATTTACGGTGATTCTGCGCTTATCATTCTCCAAACAGGAGATGAATGGCAAACTCGTGATTCAAAACTGATTCCTTACCATGAGTATCTTAAGGGTTTGGTAGAAGAATTCGAAGAAATCTTATTTGATTACTTGCCAAGATCTCTGAATCAGTTTGTTGATGCCTTGGCGACTTTATCCTCAATGTTACAAATAACTGATGGTTTGATTATTGATCCTTTACAAATCAATGCTTTAAAGGAGGTTGCGTATTGCATGGTTATAGAAAAAGAACTCGATGGTCAATCATGGTTTTGTGACATGATGAATTACTTTCGAGAAGGAAAATTTTCCCACAGAAGTCGAGCTACTGATCAGAAATACTTAACTAAGTTAGCTTCCAAATTCTTCCTCAGTAGATGTGCTTTATACAAAAGATCTTTTGATTTGGTCCCGCTGAAGTGCGTAGACACCAAAGAGGCCAATATACTAATGAAGGAGAATGTGATCCTCATATGAACGACCATCTTCTAACAAGGAAGATCATGAGGCTAGGTTACTACTGGTTAATCATGGAAGCCGATTGTATTCAATATGTTAGATGTTGCCATCAATGTCAAGTTTACGGAAACAAAATCAATGCTCCTCCTAATGAATTACATCAAATGTCTGAGGCATGGCCTTTCTCAATGTGTGGTATTGACATTATCGAACCAACTAATCCTAAGGCGTCAAATGGACACCGTTTTATTCTAGTGGCTATCAATTACTTTACCAAATAGATTAAAATCAATTCTTATGTTCACGTCACTGCGAAAAGTGTGGTAAAGTTCATTCGTCATGACATTATCGCTCGATATAGGGTTCCAGAAGCAACTATCACTGACGACGGGTCAAACCTAAATAACAAAGTAGTGGATGAGCTACTCAATAAGTTTCATATTTGTCATTTGAATTCTTCTCCTTACCGCCCACAAATGAATGGACCTGTAGAGGCGGCAAATAAGAACATCAAGAAGATTCTATCCAAAATGGCAGAGAATTACCGTGATTGGCTTGATCGGTTGCTGTACACGTTAATGGCTTATCGAACTTCTATTTGCACTTCGACTGGGAAAACACCATTCTCATTAGTATATAGAATGGAAGCAGTCTTACTCGTGAAAGTGAAAATTCCTTCATTAAGGGTACTTTCACAACTAAAGCTTTCTAAAGCAGAATGGATTTAACAAAGATTTGAACAACTCAACATAATTGATATTCGAAAAAAAAAACATGATTGATGAAAAAAGAGTAAAAGCCCCGTGCCATGGACAAAACTACCAAAAGCGAGTGGCTAAGTCATTCAACCGCAAGGTTCGACCAAGGCATTTTGAGATCAATGACCTAATTTTGAGGAAAGTCTAACCCATTATTCCGGATCGTGGAAAGTTCACCCCTAATTATGAAGGACCGTATGTCATTAAGAAGGTGTTACCTGGCGAAGCATTGATTCTTGTAGAAATTGGCGAAGCATTGATTCTTGTAGAAATGGATGACCGAGAGTTGCCAAAATCTGTAAATGCTGATGTTGTCATGAAATATTTTTCTTGAATAAAAAGCCTTTGAGTTGCTTTTGGATTGAATCTAAGCCACTTTAAGACCTTTGCATCATGCATCTCATAGCATTTTTGCATATTTGTTCATTTTGCAGGTATTCAGCTATTCCCCAGGGAGGCTATTCCAAACCCTAAGGAGTCAACCTCGAGAAAGCAGTTACATAAAATTAATCTTCTCCCTAGAACTTAGGAAATAGATCCTATTTGTGAGGACCTTTTCTTTCCAAAAGGCTTTTCAAGTTTGAGATCCTATCAAAAAAAATAATTCCCAGAGGAGTCAGCGAATCATTATTCTTAAAATCATTTCCAAGTGTTTTGGTTTATCAGAATTCCCCACAGACAGGAGATTTAACCAAATGATCCTTTGAAAAAATAAAAAAAGGGATTTCTCAAAAATGCCAAATGGAAATGCCTAAGATGATAAAAGGCAAACCTTTGATCAAGCATGTCCCTATACACATTTTGAGAAAATTGAGCGAAAAACCCGTGTCCTAGGACGTAGGGTTCGTTCACATTGAATACATGGATTGAAGTGATAAAAGGCATTTCATTTCTCTATCATAAATACTCGTTTTATCCTTTGTTAGCCATTTTGAGTCAAATAAGGAGAGTTTTCAAAATACCCCTGTCAAGAACCACCCCACAATAGGGTAAAATAAGAGGTTTTGGTTGATTATTTTTTGAGCAAAAAGATTAAGAAATATTTCATTGCTTTCACTTGCATTAATCTTCTTGTGCTAGCTATAAGTGAATTCCGCCAGATGCTTGAAGCATCCCAAAGTGAAGAAGAACATTCATTTCTCTATCCAAACACAATTATCCCTTGTTTAGCCAATTTAAGCCTAATGCAATCTTTTTTTAAATCCAAGCAGTGCTTATCTCCCCACGTTGGGGCAATACATATGATTTACCATCAAAGCAAAATGCCAGTAAAAAGATAGAGGCATCTCGAGAGTCTTAGATATTCAGAAGAAAATCAAAAGAATTGATAAAAAATAGGGTTAATACCATGAAAAACCCTAAACTGGTATAGTTATGACAATTTTACCCCAAATTATTTTTTTTGACAACAAAAAACCCCAAATTGGTACACTTGTGACAAATTTACCCCGGACTATTTTTTTGACCACCAAAAATCCTGAACTGGTATACTTGTGATAATTTTACCCTAACTAATTTTTTAATATTTTTTTTTTATTTTTTTCGAATTTTATTATTAATTTTTTTTATTTTCTTTTTTTTCCTTACTATTCATTATCTTCAACCTTTGGTCGGTCGCCGAACCGACGACCAGCCATAGGTGGAAGCAGGCGAGGTCGGCCCTACCAGCCGCTGGCGAGGCTCGACCTCGCTGGCCGCTGGTGAGGGCACACTGGCGGGGCCGAGCCCCCGCCAGATCCGGCGAGGGCTCGGCCCCGTCGGTGAGCCCTCGCCAGCGGCTGGCGGGGCCAACCTCGCTAGCTTCTGCCTCTGGCCGGTCGCCGATCCAGCGACCGGCCAAAGGTTGAAGATAATGAATAGTAAGGAAAAAAAAAGAAAAGAAAAAAATTAATAAAAAAATTCGAAAAAATAAAAACTAATATTAAAAAATTAGTTGGGGTAAAATTGTCACAATTATACCAGTTCAAGGTTTTTGATGGTAAAAAAAATAGTTCGGAGTAAATTTATCACAAGTATACCAGTTTGGGATTTTTTATGATAAAAAAAATAGTTTAGGGTAAAATTGTCACAACTGTATCAGTTTAGGATTTTTCATGGTATTAACCCTAAATAATAATAATAATAATAATAAATAATGGGCTTACAAAAGCAGTGTGTCTAGTAAAAATAAGGTCTAAGCCCACGCCGAATTACATCAAAAGTAAGAAAAGCATTGCAAGTTCAACAATATTCATTGCAACTGCAAAAACATTCATTGCAAGTACGATCTTCTTTAGGAAAAAGAGCGAAGCTCACATGTGTATCAATCAAAGGACTCTTGAGATAAGTCAAATTTCAAGAGTCACACCATTATGAAGTTGTGTGATGATAATGAGCCAAGATAATCACCAACCTCTCAAACCCTTCTTTGTATGAAAATTTAAGCCTTTTAAGCCTCACCCAAACAGACATTGCAACCCATATCCAAAAGTCTTTTCCAATTGGGATGGTTCGAGTCGAAGTGAGAATCTCATGTGTGAGCTACCGCTAGAAGGAGTGGAAACAAATCATATCTTATCTTATCTTCAAGATTCTTGACTTGTAAACCCACTAAAGATGTATTTCTTTTATTGGCCTCAAAGTGAATACCCTTTGTGTAAGTCTATGACGAAGCCTAAATTACGATCCTTTTAAAAGACCTTTTTGATCAATCAATTTGTATTCATTGTAAACGTTTCTGAAAACCTTTGACATCGGTTCATTAGGCATCACTAGTGAGAATTGAATAGCTTTCCCACATTAATAAATGGGAATCAAAGCCTTTATTAGAGCTAGTGTGAAAGACCTTTTTAATTAGGTTATTTTCAATTTGACATTTTTGATCTAACCTTTAGATTGTTATTTAAAGATCTTTTTGTTAAAATTTCCTCTTAAGGATTTTGATAATCAGTGTCTTTTACCAAAATGTGAATAATTCCATTTGATTTGTTGTTAAACAATCTCGGAACTCCTTTTTCAAAGTATCTGTCCCTAGTGGATTAGTTTTTGGTCAGCCTAAATCATATTCCTCATTTTTTATTTTTGGTTACCCTAAACCATGCATTGCTTTTGGTTTTCACATCGTCCATTTGGTTTTTAAACCTTGTCTTAGGTTCTAGGTCATCTTAAACCTTGTCTTTGGTTCTAGGTAATCCTTAAACCTTGTCTTAGATTCCTAGTCCTCCTTAAACCTTGTCTTTAGTTTTAGGTCATCCTTAAATATTGTCTTAAGTTCCTAGTCATCCTTAAACCTTGTCTTAAGTTTCTAGTTATCCTTAAACCTTGTTTTAGGTTTTTAGTTATCTTTAAACCATAGATTTCCTATAAAACCCTTTTTTTTCTTCCTTCATTCCACCATGTGAGAGAGAGAAGAGAGAAACACATGAATGAGCTGATAATCCAAATGGTCAATGGTAAGTGTTTCAGGTAAGACTTTGATCAAATGTCTTTGTCTTTATTTTCTTTCATTTCCCAAGTCGAGTTGACTAAAAATTTGCAGGTGCCAATTGGTCTTTGAGCAGAACCTCTTTGAACTCCTACTCAAAGAGGGGCAGCTATTAACACATAATTTTTAGCAGACGTGTCATTAAAAAAAAAACCCCAGGATTTGGGTCTCTGATCGTTACGGAGTCCATTTCTCGAACAAAAGTGTTATTTTTCAATTCTATTTGTGGATTTAGCATCTATAAACAAGTTTCTATTCATTTCACACGAAAACCCTAAAAATCATGTGGTTGACGTTTGGATTGACTTTTTGCTTAATCCTTTGACCAAAAGTCAACCCTAGTCAAATTGGGGCTTTTCATACAAAAAGATTTCTTTTGAGTTTAATTTCACTTTAAAAGTGGAAATTTCATAAAAATTCAAAGATTTGATCACAAAATCAAACTCTTAGTGAAAAGTCAACTAGGGTTTGACTTTTAGTCAAACCTTTGACCAAAAAAAAATTAGAAAATACAAAAATTCAAAAATCATCTTATTTTACATTCAATTTGACTTTAGCATTTGAAATTTTACAAAAAGTCAGTTTAGAATCAATTTTTTCTCAATTTGCGGAATTTGGTTCGAATCGGCCAAAAATGAAATTACTTCATTTCTAATCATTTTTTAGGTTAGTTTACTTCACGACATTTGATCTAGAGGATGTATTATATTCAATTTTGAAACCAATTTTGTAATTCCAAGCCAAGTGCAAAAACCCCCAATTTAGGCCCAAAGCAATGATTTTGATCGATTCTTCATGATTTGCGCAATTAAGACACGAATGAGGCTAATTTCTTATATCAAATTCAAATTCAAAATCAATTTTGGAAGATTCACATGAATTTGAGCTAAAATAATCAATTTAGTGATCCAATGATTGAGAAATCTAAGAGTAATTGATCCAATTAGTGCAATTCAACTTGATCTATTCTAGACTAATATCGAATTTTATGAATTAAGGCTCAATTTGGCTAATTGGACTTCAATTAAATTCGTTAGTTTAGTTTGGCCATGCAATTTAACTCAAATCAAAGAACAATTGGGCTAAACAAGTTAAATTGGATCAATTTGTGCATGAATTTTAAATTGGTTCGATCCAATTTAATCGAATTCATTATTAATTAGGTCAATCAATCATGATAGGGATTAAATTACACAAAATTACAACAAATTGGGCCGAGAATTGAACCGGTTCAACCTGGTCAAACTTGGGTTAAACTGGTCTAACTGGTTTAACCCGGTTTAACCCGAATTGAACTGGTTCAATCGAACTGGCCATTTTCTGATCGAAAATCCAATGGCCGGCAATCCATTCAGACCAGCCAAGGTCGGCCACATCCCTTTGAGCCCAAAATGACAAAAAAATGCCCTTAAATGAAAATTAAAAAATGCCCCAAGTGGAATTACTAAAATGCAATTCCTTAAAGATTAAGCAAATTACTTAGGGGGTAAACAAATTTACCATGGCCACTCATTTAGAATTGATCATGACCATCCATAATGTTATGTCACATATTCTTAGCCCTTAAGGAATATTCTTAATCACTAAGGATGCATTCTAGGCCATTAGATCGATTTAAGGGCTATGATTCAAAGTTGGGGGAGTATATAAGATTTTCTAGATCTGCTTTCTCTCTCATCTCTCTCCCTCTCTCTCAATCTCATGTTCTCTCCCTTTCCTCTCTTGGCCGTGAGGTTTCCTTGCTCACGTTGGCCACTTGCCGGCCTATTTCCGGCACACCACTGCCACTCCGGCAACCCTTTGGACGTCCTAGAGCTAGTCGCAAGGCTGGCCATAGCTACCGGTAGCCGGAGCATCTCCAATCAACTCCATTTTTCTCTCGGTTACATCACCGGCAACCGAGCCAGTGATTGATCCAACTAGCTTCCGTGGTGATTTCGGCATCCCGGCGTTCTTCCTAGACGGTCTGAGGCTTGCGATCAGCATCCTCAACTTCATCTCAAAGCTGTGGTGGCCAATTTCCACCGGAAAAGCCATCGGAGTTTCACTTTAATCTTGATTTTACTTCTTATTCTTTGGATTGCAATCTTATGTTGATTTTCTTACCTTGTGACGTAGATATTGGGAGCTATATTTGGCGCCATTCCGGAGATCATTGGTGGCCAAGATAGCTTATTTGAGCTTAGCAACATCATTGAACAAGGTAGATATACTTGGATCTTATCCTGTGAAATCGTGCACAAAGAGGTCTGCATACTTAAAATGTTGATTTCATCTCATAAATGTCAAAATTTGAAGAAGTGATCAACTAGAGAATCGTAGAATATGTCGAGAGCTTCGATTTGATATGTTGTATGCCTCAATTGGACATCGTTTGCTAGGTCAAAACTCCTTCGAAAGTCGAGATCAGAATCTGGAATGATAATGTTGTGTCCTATTCTTCTGTGATACTGAATGGCCTTGTTCGATTGAATAATTTTTTTTTATTTTATGTGTTCATTATTTGAGAAAACTTCCTCATGAAAGTTGTCGAGGACATCCAGATCTGTTCACTGTAAAAATTTCATAAAATTTCAAGCATATTAGGTTAGGACGATTAGTAACGTTAGTTAAGCATAGTTCTAGTGACAGATGAGTTTCTGAATGACCTTCATGTGTTCTTCGATTTTTATAAATTTGTGTATTCAAAATCTGGGAAATGTCCTTCATAAAAGTTCACACTGAGATTGAGATATTTCTAGTGACACAAATTTTATAAAAATCGGAGTTCACTTGTATTTTGAAAGGAATTTTTATGATTTAGTCAATATCAGTGTTCTGATATGATTTTCCTTTCTTTGAAATCCAAAATATGTTTCTCCGAATTTGATAAACTTTGAGTCCTCTTTTACGAAAACTCAAAACTAAAAACTTATTTATTAAGACCTTATTATGTAGACTGAAAATTTTGAGGGCCTAATAGCAATTTTTATGGGGTCAATTTGTTAAAATCTCAAATAAGGTCCTCTCGAGCTTAAACTTGATTTGCAAACGAGTCCATGGTGAAAAAATAATTTTACAAAACTTTGGAGGGCTTTTCAAAAAAAACTCAAAACATAAAAACTGTCACTCACGGAGAACGCTAACTACATAAAAATTTTTGCAGGATTTTGATAATGACCACTAATTTTTCCGCAATTTTGTTTGAATTCAAATTCAAACTGAGTCCAGACAGTCACAGAGGATAGAATTGTCTTTTTCGTGAAAATCGGTGGGGAACTAGGAAAAGTGGTCTTCTTGACTTTTTATCCTCATGACATAAGCTTTCTAATGACACCTGAATCACTTCATTTTGCTATCATTCAATTAATTAATCATACTCAAATAGAATGGATCCGAATTTAGTAACTAATGGTTGATTAAGTGGTCATCTTATGAGGCCCACTTCCCATTGCTTGATTGATTGAGAAACAAGGTCCATGGGCCTGAATGCATGCTTTACTCATTGATATGCATGTGTTTGTTAGAAGCATGTTAGTTCCGGTGCATGTTTGGCGAGTAGCCCATTATGGTCACTTAGAACCCGACTTTAGGGGTTAATCGATATGATTTGCTGTTTTGTGAATGGAAATGGTAGCCTATTATCATTAACCATTAATAAAAAAATGTTAGATGATTAAGTGGGTGGGTGAATCGAAATGCATGTAAAGCAAAGACTGATCCCGAGGCCCATATTTGATTAGTGAATTGTTTGCATCATTACCTTTCTTTGGTTGTTCTTTTGTGCATTGTTTGCCGTGAGTGTATTTTATGGATATTAACACCGACACCCGAGATGCGGTCCATGGAGAGGATAGTCCAAAATTGTAAAATACCAAAGCGATAGACCGATGTCCAATCCGGTCTCAATTGCTATTCAATTCATTCGTTCCTGATCATGTCTCGGGTTTTTAATTTGTGTTGTAACAAAAACTCGACGAATTGCAGGTTTCACTTTCTCGTGTTTAGAATTAGCTAGTCCATTTAATACTTTGAGGCTGCGTTTAGTCATCCGGATAAAATTCAGGATAGGATATATTTTATCCTATCCTATGATTGGTAGCTGTCTAGGACTGGATAAGGTCGGATATAAGGGGGATATAGCCTAGATAAAAAAATCTGAGGGGGGTGGGATAGAGTCGGATAGGATTTCTCTTATCCGTAATATGAAAGTTTTTTTTCAGAAACCCTACGCTCTCCTTTTTCTTATCATTCATTCACCGACGCGACTCCTCTGTAACTAAAGCAGCGGTTCGCAAAGGTAGATAATCATGCTCTCTCTCTCTCTCTCTCACTAAGCGTTGTTGCAGGCATTAAGAACGATTTGAGGGCAGATTTCTTTTGATACAAACTTAAGTTATATTAAGTCTTTGAATAGAAATCAAAATTTTAGCGAAGGCACTTTTTTTATTTTGGTTGTAGCAGAATTTTGATTACTATGAACTAATCAAAATTAAGTCTTCGAATAGAAACATCAGGTGTGAATTTCTAGTGGCCAAGTATGCATGTTTTTGGGTGGACATGTTTGTTAAACCTGGTTTGCTGGTTACAGAACCACCGGGTTCAAAAGTATTCTGCTTAAATAAGTTGTTACAGTTTTGGTTTTGTAGAACATATCGATCCCAGATCACCGAATGTTCTTGTGATACTCTGAACTTGATCTTGAACAGCAATCATGTCATGGATACTCTGAGTATGGACTTGTAACTATCTACTTGGGTTTATTTTTTTGTTTCTGTGTTATCTGCTGGTCAATGACTTGGATTTGTTTTAAGTCATCTATGGCGTGTCTCCTCTACTGTAACGTTGTGGTGATCTCAGTAGTTAGGCTCCTTGACAAGAATCTTGCTAGATAATTTTTTTTTCTTTCCTGGTCATGTATTCGTAACAATTGTTTATGTTGTAACAAATGCTTTTTATTGGACTGCTTATTTTCTGCCCACTGTATCATTTTCATCAACACTTTGAATGTGTGTGTAGGAGAGAGAAGGTTGTGGAAGAGAGAGATTGTATGAAGAGTGAGTTAATAAGTTGAGAGGAATGAAGAAATGAGTTTAATCAAAATTGTCAGTCCATATAAGTACATGGTTATTTAAGTCTTTGTACTTTTGTCATTGTTTAACATCTTTAAATTTACAAAATGGGTAATCAGCGGACAATAATGAAGGATGCAACTTCTAAGATTCTGTGAAAATATATTGATGTGAAAAATATATTGTTTTGGATGATTTTTCTATTATCTAACTTGTCAATTTGCACTTGCCTAATGTTAGTTTTTTTTTCCTCATTAGAAATGGATCACGATGATAGAGAGGAAATTTTTAGCATTCTGATATTGGAGGAGATGAACCTACATATGTTGCTTTTGCGTATGGTGTCTATGATTGTGGTGTCCACTGCTGTTGAAAGGCACTATTGTAAGCATATATTGAAGGATCGAACATTTGTTAGAAGCCAAGCTCGTTTAGATCACCTTGACCGCCTTATAAATAGCAGTGACTTGAATTGTGTGGAACAACTTAGGATGGATAGACGTACATTTACTCTACTATGTGAGTTGGCATGTACAATTGGTGGGTTAAAAGAAGATGAACTTGTAACTATAGAAGAACAAGTGGCAATGTTTCTAAATATACTTGCCCATCATGTGAAAAACCGTGTCATCAAGTTCAGATTTATGAGGTCCAGGGAGACAATAAGTAGGTATTTTAACTTAGTTTTGAGTACGGTGATAAGAATGCATAGTGTGCTTCTTGTCTCACTTGAATCAGTTCCAGAGGAATGCACCGACGAGAGATGGAAATGGTTTAAGGTATGTTTGCTATGCTATTGCATGGATTAATTTATTACTTTAAAGATAAGGTTATTTCATTGATTTCATGTTTCTAGGGTTGCTTAGGAGCATTAGATGGCACATACATTAGGGTACGTGTTCCGGAGGTTGATAAACCAAGGTATCGAAATAGAAAGGGTGATATATCGACCAATGTGTTAGGAGTTTGCTCATGTGATATGAGATTTGTTTATGTTTTACTTGGATGGGAAGGCTCAGCGGCGGATTCTAGAGTGATTCGAAATGCTTTAGTTAAACCCAATGGTTTGAAGATTCCCGTTGGTAAGATAAGCCTTTATCAATATATTGCATTCTTTGTCATGTAGGTTTGGATGATTCTAAAACAATTAATAATGTTATCATTTGTTATTAGGTAATTATTATCTTGTAGATGCCGGATACACAAATGGCGAGGGCTTTTTTGCTCCTTATAGAGGTACTCGATACCACCTATTCGAGTGGACAGAAGGTTGTACACCAAATTCCCCTGAGGAGTACTTCAACATGAAGCATTCTCAAGCTAGAACTGTCATAGAAAGATGCTTCGGTCTACTTAAGTTACGATGGACTATTCTTAGGAGTCCATCTTTTTATCCAATTAGAACGCAAGGTAGAATAATCATAGCTTGTTGCCTTATACACAACTTGATAAGAAGAGAAATGGCTATTGATCCAATTGAGGCACATTTAGATGAAGTTGCTAACACCATTGAAGATGTGGAAACAATTGATGTTGTTGAGCCGTCGGATCATTGGACAACATGGAGGCAAAATTTGGCGGTAGAGATGTTTAATGAGTGGAATGCAAGTCGAGGACATGGAGGAGTTGTATGATTTGACATTATTTTTAAAAATCATTTGTTCCCCATTGTTGAAAGACTTGAGTTGTAAGAAGTTTTTTTTTCATTTATGTTTGACATGTGTAATATGTTGTTGGTTGGTCATTATTGTGACATATTTCTTATGCAATGTTTGAATTATGGCTTTATCATTTTAAATTTTTAGTTCTATGTTGTCTCTATCATTAAATTTTTCTCTACCGTGTTATCCTCTATCATTAAATTTTCTAAAATTTAAATGAGATGTTTAGGAATGGAAGGTAGCAATTTCAATCAAACTCAAGGAAGGGGAACAAAGAGAGACCGGCGTGTATGGACAATAGATGAAGAAAATGCACTTCTAGATGGTCTTGAAGAACTAGTTGCGCGAGGAATGAAAGCCGATAATGGCCTCAAGAGTGGTTACATGATTCTGTTAGAGAAGTGGTTTGAAGAAAAGTTCCCTGGTTCTGGTATCAAGGGTAATCCTCACATAGAGTCGAAGATGAAAAACTTGAAAAAGTTATATAATCAAATATATGACTTGAAGGATCAAAGTGGCTTTGGGTGGGATCATGAAAAGCATTGTGTCGATATTCATTCAGAGGATAGTTGGCAAAAATATTGCAAGGTTTGTGTCACTTCTTCTGATTTTTTCTTCTTTACTACATGTTTCTTTTTAACAAAAAAAATATATTTTCTTTGTAGACCTATCCAGGAGCTGCTTCTTTGAGAGGGAAGTCCTTTCTTCAGTATAATCGACTGGCAATTGTATTTGGAAAAGACCGTGCCAAGGGAAATCTCAGTGAGGACCTTTCAGAAGCTCATGCAGCTGTAGATCATGAAGAAGGTGAGAATCATGATGATGTGGCAACTAATGGTGCAAGTCCAAACTTACCGCCATTATTATCTTCTCAAACACAATGTTTATGATTCTTCAAAAAGAAAGAGGGCTAAAGCAAGTGATAAATGGGCTACTGGGTTAGTTGAGATTGCAGGCACTTTTGGCTCTTTCTTGGAAAAAGCTAATGAGAGGATGGAGATGATTGCTAGCCGTATTGGGCATGCTAAAGATTTGGATAATGACAAGAGAAAAGTTAATGAGGAGCTTCTTCAAATGTCTCTAGGTACCATGGATAGAATAAAATTATGCAGAAAAATTGTGAAGGATCCTCAGAATATTCATCTTTTTTTTGAATTTCAAGCAGACGACAGGAAAGCATTTGTGGAACTACTTCTCCAAGAGATGGTAGAAGAGAATGAGTAATGTTTTTGGAGCAATGAGTCACAGTTAATTTATGCGAGTTGGAAGGGGAAAGTTGTACCTAATTTTGTTTATAAATAATAGGTCTATTGTGTAGTCCCTTTGTTGTTTTATGACAATTAGTAATATTGAACAATGTTCTTTTTGCTATTAATTGGAATCATAAGTTTTTTGAAGACATTATTTCTTGGGTAGTTCTCTGCAGTCATATTGAGTCATATTGAGTCTTGTTCAGGACCTTCAAGTACATGATATATCCTTAACTTCAGAGTGCGTTGCTTTTCTTCTTCTGAAGTTTGTCTTAGATGGTGGTGAAATTCAATTCAATAATGTATTGTTCATTGACATGTTTGTTGACAGAGTGCTCTCTCGATGGTTAGTCCTCTAAAAATTTTCTGGTGATGCTTCTGCTACTTTTCATATTAGACTTTTCGTCCACAAAACATTATGACCATATCTCATGACTATACTCAAAACTTTTAGGTACTTTTCCGAATGCAACTTACTGCGAACATTACATGTATAATCTAAATGTCAAATCTTTTTCATATCTCTAATGCTCTCGTGTTAGTCTTAATTGACTTGTCTCATATTAGCATGCGCGATATCACTTTTTGAAAGAAAAAAGAGACTGATTTACATAATTCAACAAAGTCGAGTTGATTACTGCGATGATGAATAGAACATCAGGCTTGCAGATATTTCCTACGTCAATCATGACTTGATTGTTTCACATGTATAGAAAGCCTGTGGGGAAATTTTGAAGCTATCTTGATTTAAATTCCGGCATATGCAAATTTCTGGAAGTATATATTTGCGTTCGAAAGATTTCTTTTTTCTTTTTCTTTACATTGATAAACTAAACATGAGCGTCAGATTGCTTTGGTTCTTTATGCATATTTCATATAATGCATAATCATGGATTGATTCGATTAGATTTTGTGAGAATCTTTTGATTTGAAAAAAAATATATTGTTTTCGATGATTTTGCTATTATCTAACCCGTCAGTTTGTACTTACCTAATGTTATTATTTTTGTAAAGTATAATTATGCATGAGAATATCCAACTTAAATCCGTAGTTTACCAAACGGTAAATAGGATAGGATATGAGAATATTTGACTTTAAATCCGTAGTCCACCAAACGGTGTACTGGATATAAAGAAATTCTTGGATTTCTTATCTTATCCTATCAAATCTTATCCTGTTCAGAAATCCGGACGACCAAACGCAGCCCGAGTGTTTACTTTGCACAATGCTTTTCAATACAATTGTTTGTTTCTTTCCTTTCTAGACTAAGATAGGATTAGTTTAGAATCTTAAATGAAAACACAAAAACAAAATGCATGATTACCTAATGGACTAAGACTTTGATATGAAAAATGATAAAAAAATAAACGCATGACAATTTAGATAATAGCCATTTTAAGTTTAGCAGTACTGAAAGGGCGTTAACAAAAATATTAACGTAAGCTAGTTCCCGAACTCATGATCTCTGGATTTCGTAGAAACCGAAACGAAACTCCCGCGTTTCGATTGGGTATTCTAGCCGACCCCCTGTTGACACCTAAATTTTGACAATCCAGTCAGTCGTTCGTTGCATAAAAAATTAGAGATCGATCCTGATCTCTAGGAAAAAATATTAATTAAAATGCATATAGATGTTAGAAGCATTTGCATAGGCTCATATAGTTACATTTGCATTGGATCGGCGGTGGTTGGACTCGAGTGAACGGCTCTGAACTTAATGAAATTGGACTAAGCCCTCGTTCAAGAAAATTCTTGACCTAGTCCATAAGTATTATAAGAGCCGAAATTCTCCCATTGGATAATTGAACAATTAATCTTGATTATTATTCAAATTTTGAAAGATAATTGTTCGGTTTGGTTTGATATTATTAAGATTCTAAGAGATAATAAAATTTTCATATCAGTAAAGTATATCTCTTAGAATTTAAAATTGAGAGTTTTAATCTAAACCTAGCATTATATTTAATCTAAACCTAGCATTATATAAAGGAACACCCATTCACGTTCCGAGGGGGGCTCCCATAATTTTCAGCATTCACAATTTTCAGAACACACGAGGGGCCACACAACTTACATACACGGCCACAAAACGAGAGAAAAAACAAGAGAGAAAAGGGAGGTGGTGGTTTTGTCCTCTTCCTGGATTGTCTCATTGTGAGTTATAGGGAAAATCGTGAAGTTCTCCTGGCAACTGCACCAGGTTTTCAAATCGTGGTTGTGCCTCACGCCACTGTGTGCCTTTTGCCATCATGCTTACTTGTTTCGAAGACCCAGCCCTGACGAACAGCGAAGCACCAGCACTCGTCAATTTCCCAATGTGTCCTAGATTGTCCTCACCAAGTCATTACTTTAGCCACATCTAAATCTTTCTCGTTGCAGGTTTTCGTAAGTCAAATTGGAGTCCAATCCCAATGCTGACTTCAATGTTTGTCCAGCAAATTTTGCGGTGATCGATTGCAATTACAAGCGAATTTTCTTAGGCGATTCCACGGTATCCAACTCTCGGCTTTGCCTTGTACCGTCACGCAGAGATTCCTTGACGTTAACTCAGCCTGCCTCACGGTAGGCCACACCATCACCTTGGCTGAGCACCACACCGCATGCCAAGGTGACAAGCTATTGATCCAAGCCGAGCTCCGTCGTGAGCACCCCATTGCGAGAAGCCCGAGCCGAGTTGCTGGCCACAATTCAGTCGAGCCTCATCGCCGGCCCTTCGTACAGTCCATTGGCATGCCCTCCCCATCAAGAACCAAGCGCTATCTGACCCACCGCTAGTAGCCGCAAGTCCCACAAACATCGCCGTTTGCGAGTCTCTACAAGTCAGGCCATCGAATCGAGTCGAGCACCGCACACCGTTGATCGTCCTGTGATCCACACTCCCGATCCGCCGGCGATTCGAATTTGGAAAGTTATTTGCGCATTTAGGTAAAAATCTTATCCAAATCAATTTGGATATTTTATTGCTTATTTTGTGCTTCTTGTTACCTAACTTTGCATATTTAAGTGATCATGGCATTATCTAACTAGGATTTTATTGCCTCGCTTAATTTTAAAAACTGCGATTCACTTGAATATTCTTTAGAAATTTTAGATGTGTATTATTTGGATAGAATTTGAAAATTTCAAAATCTTTTGAATATATCCAAGATATTTAAGATATCAAAATTTTTTCAAGATGTGATCGATTAGGAAAATTTCCTAATCCGCAACCGCACACATGGAAATAAATCTATCTATCAGGCTTTAGATAGAATTATTTCCATAGCGGGTATTTCAAATTTTATGATCGATCTGTCAGGCTTCATATCGAAACTTAATTCGAAAGATTTAGCGGTTATATTTTTTTTACTAAAAATTTGTGATTTGAATTTAAATTCGAAAATACAAAAAAATTTCATAGAAGAAAATCAAAAAATTTCTGCACCTTTGAACTCTAAGTCAGTATTTATTAAAATTGTCAAATTGAGTATTTTTCTTGAAATTGGTACCGAAAGGGCGTTAGGGTAATCTAGCGTAACCAAGTCCCCGGATCTATAATTTTTGGTTCGTAGAAATAAAATAGTACTTCCGCTATTTTATTTAGGTTTCTAATCAACCTACCTTAAATGATTAGTGGCGACTCCCATTGAAAATATTTGCATGCTCACAATTGGACCTAAGTTGCGATTTGATAGAGTTTGGGAGAACTCGAGCTAGGTTGGTTAATTTAATTGATCTAGTAATCCATTAGCCTAAGATCGGAAAACCCGATTTTTTTTTAAGTCGCGACACCCCCGACCTAGGCTAGTGGCAACTCCTAAAAAGATAAAATCAATTCGCTGTCACGCAAGATATGGATTTAGGAAAAATCCATGTTCATGATCAATGGACTGTATGGATGACTTAAATATTTGATACTTTGGTAAGCCATCTTTTATGATGTGCCAAATGGACCGTATGGATTACCAAAAGATCGACGCTTTGGTAAGCCGTTTTTTATGATATGCCATGTGGATCGTATGGATAACTAAAAGATCAACGCTTTGGTAAAGCTGTCTTTTATGATGTGCCATATGAACCGTTTCATGAACACTTACCTCTAAAGCCGCTTCATCAAATTTGGCCCTCGAGAGATAGGTCGTGACAATAGATATACTCTATTCAGGCGCTATTGACTTGAACATTGGTAGTGAGGGAACCTGACACAAGCACTGGAATCTCAAGCCCGAATCCTTGGCTCCCAAGCACGAGCACGAGCATTGCTCTTGGGTCCATCGAAGCCGAGCCCATGAACTCGGTGCCCCTGCTCAACTCCCTAGCGCCCATGCCCGGGTCTATAGAGGTTGGGTTTGAGTCCATCATAGTCAGGCCCTAGACCACGGCTCTTGAGATTGGGTCCTCTGCACTCGAGCCTAGGTCCATCGAGGCTAAGCTTAGGACTCTGGTGCCGGTGCTTGTGCCTAGGTCCATTAAGATTAGGCTATGGACCCCAACGCTTGGGACCAGTACCTAGTCTTGATGGACTCGGGTGTTAGGACCTAGCCCTAGGCACGGTTTTGAGGCTTGGCCTCAATGGACTTGGGTGTGGGTGGCCAGGGTCCGAGCACGATCCTGATCTCAATGGACATGAGTCCATGCGCTGGGGATGTAGGCATGGGCATTGGTGTCTAGGGCACGACCTCAATGGACTTGAGTGGTTGCAGGCACAGCTTCAAAAGACCCAGGCCTAGGCGTCGAGGTCTTGGGCTTAGCATCGAGGATCGATGCATGGTTACGGGAACTTGGGCAGAATTTCGATGGACCCAGCCTCGAGAGCTGGGGACCCAGGTACGGGCGTCCCGAGCATGGCCATTGGCATCGGTGTCTCAGGCTAGGCCTTGATGGACCCGGGCCCAGGCGTTGGGTTCCCAGGCACAAGTGTCGGAGTCCCAAGCATGGACATTGGGGTCCTAGCCTGCGTGTATGGACCTGGGCTTGCTCTCGGTGAACCTCAATAGACTCGGCTCTAACCTCTAGTCTCAACCTTGCTGCTAAGGGCTCAGGAAGGAGCAATGGGGTTCCCATGCCCAAGCAATGGTCCAAACGTTAATATCTAGTTATATTTTGGAAAATAATTTTCAATTTTCGATATCCAGTTATATTTTGGAAAATAATTTTCTCTTTTAAAAAAAATCGGAAATCATTTTCCTAAATTTAAGTATCGGTTTTTCATTGACTCGTTTTTTCAAGTGATCCAAATGTCAGAAAATGGGGAAAATATTTTCCGTGAAACAAACGGAAGTTTGAAGTTCTATTTGTTGTCGAATACATTGATTTCATACGTATAAACTTTAACATGATTTGCAGTCATGTCAATTTTTATACTTTCTTAATGTTATGCTTGTTATTTGATCATAAGTAAAATAACCTGGGTTCGGTAACTGCGACCTTCGATGATCTTAATGCGAACCTGAAGCACGAATAGTTTTTAATTTCTTTCACTGAGCAAAGCCATTAAAGTGCAATAATCGGATGTAATAATTGTGAAATTACCACAAATCGCACTTAAAAGTCTAAAGTTTTACAGTTCAGATTATTAGAGGAAGGTGTTAGATGTAGTTCGCCCGTGTCCATACCTTATCGCAATATAGCACCCCGCTTAATGAACTAGTTCTACAAACCGATCCTAGAACACATACGATTACTCTTATCTACTACATTATCACTAATTGAATAATGTGAATAGTGCATTCGAAGTCCTAAAATTTGTCACGAAAGTGTAATTGAGTTCTAAAACTTAAAAAAAAAACACAATTAAGTTCTATAATTTGTCATGAAAGTATGATTAAGTCCTAAAACTTTCAAAAAGTGCAATCAAATCTTAAAACTTGTCACATTAGTTGAATCAAATCTTTTTGTTGATTGTATTTTTTGAAAGTTTTAGGACTTGATTGCACTTTTGTGACAAGTTTTAGGACTTAATTATACTTTTTGAAAGTTTTAGAATTCAATTGTACTTTCACAATAAGTTTTATGACTTAATTGCACTTTTAAAAGTTTTAGGACTCAATTGCCCTTTCGTGTCAGGTTCTAGGACTTTCAATGCACTTACCTCATGGATAATGTATGTTTGTGCTCATTGGGAGTGACCCATGACTACATGACATTCACGACGTGGGGTACTTTAACACCCCATCTCATGAGCAAATCGGATTCTGATGAACAAGAGATTGCACATGCGAAATAAACTAAGGTAGGACATGACTCTGACATTATATTGAACTTATAAATGGAGGGAGATTGCACGTATATAAAGAGCATATAAAATCCATGGAAAAGCGAATGAGATACCTTAACACTAATAATATATCTGAATTTTCATACAAATCCACAATTTTTTCCCTTCTTTTTTGCCCCATAAACTACACTCATAGAGCGCCAAAAGATTTCACTGCTCCCCCTTTCTTTGTTCTTCACTTCGTCAAAGAATTATATCAATAAGGACGACTTGACATATATAGCAATAATATGCAACCAAATACTGCACACATTGAAAGGTTCAAAGCTTAACTAAGACTCCATAACCACAACCACCCGTGCTTTTAAACTTTCCCTCGCTGGCCTTCACTCCTCTCGGATGTCAGCCGCAGCGGTTGGCGGTATCTTTCTGTGAGTCGAAGTAGACGGTGGCCACGGGGAGGCCAATGCCAAGGGTGGTGAAGAGGCGTGTGTTGAAGTCGGCGCGTGTTGGAAAATTTATATGGAGAACCTTATTTAGAAAAAAAGTAAACTTTAAGTGCAAAATGTCACAATAACACCACGGAACATACTTCACACACGAGTCAAAATTCAAGTGGGTCGATCGATCTCAAATATGAGATTAGCCAGAGTTGATGGGATGGGAATTGAATTTGTATCATGCAATCATTCCAAACATATATATGTATTTTGTAACAAACGAAACATGAAGTTGCTAGATGACATCGACTTAACACCCGATACTCTTCAATTTCCTCAATCACATTTGAGTAATTACTGCAAAATCAATTCGATACGGACTTATCAACATTAGAGCATACTTACGGTAAATTGAAATGAATCGGCGTAGCATATTCTAACAAGTAGATTTAATTTAACACTCAATGAAGGCCCCTAGCATTTACTTAAACACATATCTTAACGGAAATAAACAAGTCTTGAGACCTAAATTCCAAAATTGGTCCTCAAGGTATATATATAAATGTCACGCCATGTTATATCACGGAATTGCCAGCCCCATGTTGGTAAAACCAGTTTTGGTACATGGATTAGACTCCACCATCTATTGGCTTGGTCAAGAGGGAACAACGGTCTAGAAAAATTTTATAATCATTCAGAACAGCGTTCCAAAATTGGCCAGTCAAACCTTGGAATTTGGCCGCACTGCATACGCAGCCCCGCCCATCGCCGGCGGCTGACAACAAACGTAACCCTTGAAAGCTCGCTATTTTCCTCATTGCCCTCCCTCTCCTGGACTGCTTGAACCTTCTGTCGTTGCCCTTCTCCCTCTCTCCACAGAACATGTATATAGTCTTGCGTTCTCATTCTCACGGCACAAAGCAGAAATACATTTTTGTTCTGAAGCAAGAAGAACTTGGGAGAAACCGTAAGAGATGTTAGGGATATATATTTATGATATTCTGTGATTCTGTATATTATTCCGTGATCCTAAATATCTTCATTTATTTGTTATTTTAGATTGTCGTTATGTAAAGCCTATAAATAGGCAAGTGTACTAGTTACTAGAATATATATAGAATATTATTTTTCTCTTCATTCACAATTCTCAACTTGGTATCGGAGCTAGTATTATTTGAGGTGCGCCCATCAAGCCTGCTACACGGTGGTCATCACGATGCCAGCCTAGCCGCGTCACTACCGATTCTTCGTCAAGAACGAAGCTTTTAGTCACTATTTGACATAATTTTATCACTCATTTAGAAAAATTGTCACCACCATCAGACTTACCGCCCTCAGACGAGTGAAATACTGAAATTTTGTCACCAACGGGCGCCGAAAACCACCGCACGAGCCTTCACGTGTTGTTGCATCTCAGACCCAGGAAACCCGCCACTATTTCGTTGTGATTTGGATGTCTTCCGTTGCGTGTTTCAGAAAACAAACACAAACCCAAGACTCACCGTCCTCCGTCGAGTCAGCTCGCAAAGTTTCGTTGCCAAAAACCACTAGACGTGCCCTCACACGCCGCCTGAAGGATTTGCGTGTGAGATCCACATGCCACCATAGCAACACCTCTGACCGGACTGTTGACCGGTTAAGACCGGAACGGTCGGACCGTTTCCGTCGCATTTTTGACTGGTTCGATCGTTTTTTGACCAGTTCTTGGTGATTTCTGACCGGTTCCCAAGGTTTTTCGGCTTGCTGAGTTCATTTTTGGGCTTATTTTCTTCATATCTACTCTCCAGGTACTGTTTTCTTGACATTTATTATCCAACCTACTGTGTTTAACATGGTAAAGTGTATATAATGATAAATTTTGTAAGCATTGTCACCAACGTGGTCATATGGCATACCATTGTTATCGATTATGATATATGCAACCTATTGGGCCAATCAATCAACTCCGAAGCCGAGGTTCATATGCACATCCATCTACCATTGCTACTGTTGTATATACTTCTCCCAATGGATTGTCGGTTAATTTCTCGCTAAAGGATTTCCATTCCATTCTTCAAGAATCTGGTACTTTTAGCTCATATATTTATCCTGCTATGTCTGTCACTTCAGGTAACTCCAATTCGTGATATTTTGGTTTCGCTTACTGCAATCATATGACATCAAATTCTAATTTGTTTAAGTCAAAATCCTTCCCTTCACATGCACCTACTATCCATACCGTTGATAATTTTCTAATGCAAGTCAGTCATACAAGACACATTTCCACATCCACCTTGTCCTTACCTAATACCTTTATGGTTCCCAAACTCTCTCTAAATTTAATTTTAGTTGGACAATTATGTGAACTTGACTTTGATGTTCACTTCTCTCCTATTGGTTGTCATGTGCAGGATCCACGGATAGGACAAACTATTGGAACTGGCCGTAGAGTGGGACGCTTATTTGAGCTCGTTTCTTTAAATATTCTCAACTCTTTAACTAGTTGTGCTGCCATAGTGTCATCTGAAACTTGGCCTTCTCGGTTAGGTCAACCTTCCTCTTCTCAATTAAAATCCTTGATTTCAAGTGGACATTTAGGCTTCGTTGATGATAAATATTTTGATTGCTTGCCTTGCCAATTAGGAAAACATCATGCCTTACCATTTGATCTTAGTAGAAATGTCAAAATGGGTCATAAACCCATTACTTAACCCATATATTAGTAGATGGGTCCTAAATGGGTTAGTTATATTTAGTAAATGGGTCATAAATGGGTATAAGTTTAACATTAGTGTTAAATGGGTCATAAATGGGTTGTAAATGGGTCATAAATGAGTTTACAACTGATTTAAACTCAACTCGTCTCTCTCACCCTTACTCAATCTTGCAGTCACTCACTTCGCACTCTCATTTCAATTCGGGTATGAATTTTCCTAGATTTAATTAAATATTGAAGTGTTTTTAGCAATATAGGTCTGATCGGGTATGGGTTGGGTATAGGTTGGGTTGGGTATGGGTAAAGAAAATTGCATTGTGCATAAATGGGTCATAAACGGGTTAATGGGTCAATTTGGGTCGGACCATTTATGACCCGACCCACCCATTTGACAGGTCTAGATCTTAGTGAATCTATCTTTCATGCTCCCTTTGATCTAATTCACTCTGACATTTGGGGACCTTCTCCAACACCTACCATGGGAGGTTTTTGTTATTTTGTCATTTTTGTTGATAATTATTCTTGTTATATCTGGTTTTATCTTATGAAATATCGATATGACCTTACTTGTATCTATCGTGATTTTGTTACCATGATAAAAACACAATTTTCTAAAGATATCAAGGTTTTTTGTACCGATAATGCCATGGGATATCGAGACACAGAATTTCTTAGACTTCTTTCCCAACAAGGTACTCTTATTCATAGGGGTGAGCGCGGTTCCAGGGTAGAACCGGGAACCGAAGAACCAGACCCGGTGGATCCGGTTCGGTTCCAGGTTCCATGGATAGAGGGTCCGGTTCCCGGTTCCCCATTTTTAGGAACCGGTTGTTCCGGTTCCGGTTCCCAGTTCCTATAGGAATCGGAACCGGACCCTGGAACCAGAACCTAGAACCAGACCCTGGAACCGGAACCGGAACCTGGAACCTGGAACCGGAACCGGAACCTGGAACCTGGAACCGGAACCGGAAACCGGAACCTGGAACCGGTAGAAACCCTACTTCAATAATTCCCAAATGCTCCCTTCTCTTCTTGAATCACACCTTTGAAGTTCCAAAGCATTCGTTTCGCCACACATGCACACCCCCCAAACCCATCCACAGACTCACTCACTCTTACACACGCACACCCCCCAAGCCGGAGCGTCGCCGCGTTCCGGAGGTGGGTCTTGGTCCTTCTCCGTCTCTTGGGCCTCCCCGATCCAGGTGAAGCCCCCGATCCTAGCGTTAAAAGTTCTCATCTTTTTTGTTGGGTTTGTACTGGCTTTTGCATTTTGTTTATCAAAGTGAGTTTTTATCTGTACGAATTGGTCTTGGAATCGAGTGAATATCGATCTATCTTCAATTAGTCAGGTGACTTCCGAGAAGAGAACTTAAAACTTAATTTTGTTTGTTTTGTATTCTCTCTTATTTGGTATTATTGCATTCATTTTTCGTTTTGTTTAACTAAAAATGAAATAAAAAAAAGGAACCTGTTGGACCCTGGAACCGACCCTGGAACCTGTGACAAGGTAGGTTCCAGGTTCCACGTTCTGACGGGTAGGTTCCAGGTTCCTCATTTTGAGGAACCTGTACCCGATGGTAGGTTCTAGGTTCCGGGCGGAACCTACCCGGAACCTGGAACCGCTCACCCCTACTTATTCATCGTTCATGTCCAGGAACTTCCCAACAAAATGGTCGCGTCGAACATAAATATAGGCATATCTTGGATGTTACTTGAACTCTTTTAATCTCTGCCTCTTGTCCAGAAAAGTTTTGGGGGGAAGCTTATCTCACTGCTGTTTATACTATCAATCGTTCCCCGTCCCCTATCATAGACAACATTTCTCCTTGTGAGAGTTTATATGGCAAGGTTCCCTATTACAGTCGTCTTAGAGTTTTTGGTAGTGCTTGTTTTGTGCACCTCCTTCCACATGAACGCACAAAGTTAGAACCCCATGCTCGTTTATGTTACTTTCTTGGGTATGGCATTGAACACAAGGGATATAGATGATGGGATCCTATTTCTATCCGTCTTCATGTGTCTCGTCATGTTTCATTCTAGGAACATAAGATATTCTTATCCATTCATCCCTTTAAATTTTCTACTCATGTCCCTTTCTTTACCAATCCTTCAATGGATTTATTCTCGGAAAATCTTGCACTACCATCAACTTGTGAATCTTCCTCTCCACAGTTGTCTTCTTCTCATCTTGATGCAGGCCCATCTGGCAATCCCACTTTGGTAACTTCTGACATGTCTGCCTCAACCGAGGATCCTATGTCTTTAGCCATTCCATCTACTTCTATTCGTTGTTCCACCAAAGTAAGTCAACCTCCGGCTCATCTTCGTGATTATCATTTTTTTTAACCATTGCTTCTCTTCACGAACCTCGCACCTAAAAAGAAGCTAGTACTAATCCTCTTTGGCAGCAAGCAATGGCAGATGAGTTGCAAGCCTTAGAAAACTCTCACAAATGGGATTTGGTTGAATTAGCTCCTCGTGAGTCTGATGTTGGTAGTAAATGGGTATATAAGATTAAAACCAAGGTAGATGGTACAGTGGATTGCTATAAAGCTCGGCTAGTAGCAATGGCTTGACTCAGGAGTACGGCATTGATTATGATGAGACTTTTGCCCCTGATGCTTGTCTTACTTTTGTTCGCAGTCTTCTTGCTGTTGTCGCTATTAAACGTTAGCCTCTATTTCAAATGGATATTAAAAATGCATTTCTTAATGGCGATCTCATAGAGGAAGTTTTTATGGTACCTCCTCCTGGATACTCTCATTCATCTAATAAAGTGTGCCAATTACGTTGGGCATTGTATGGATTGAAGCAAGTTCTCCGTGCATGATACTCCAAGTTTAGCTCAACTATGGAATCTCTTGGTTTTAAATCCAGTTCTTATGACCATGCTCTCTTTGTTCGACGCATGCATCGTGGGTACATTATACTGCTTTTATATGTGGATGATACGGTTATTACCAGTGATGATCTGACCGGCATTATCAAACTCCAATAGTATCTTAGTAAACAATTCGAAATAAAAGATCTTGAGCGACTCAGTTATTTTCTAGGCTTGGAGGTTGCGTTTGATGCTTCTGGTTATTGTTTGTCTCAGGCAAAATATGCCATTGATCTTATTTCTCGAGCTGGGCTCACTGATAATAAGATTTCTTCTACACCCATTAAGTCGAATGCAAAATTCAATGACAAGGATGGAACTCTTCTTTCGAATCCTACACTTTATCGACAGTTGGTTGATAGTCTTATATATCTCGCCGTTACATGTCCTGACATCACTTATGTTGTTCATATTGTTAGTCAGTACATGACTGCGCCTTGTACGAATCATTTTGCTGTGGCTCTTTGAATTCTTCGCTACGTCAAGGGTACGTTGTTTCATGGTCTTTATTTTTCTGCTCACTTTACCTTGGAGTTGACAACTTATTCTGATGCTGATTGGGCTGGTGACCTTCAAGATCGTCGCTCCACTATAGGCTACTGTTTCTTTTTGGACAACTCACTTATCTCGTGGCGTAGCAAGAAACAAACCACTGTTGCTTGCTCTAGTACAGAAGCAGAATATCGAGCTCTTGCTAATACAACATCGGAGTTATTATGGTTATGATGGCTACTTGAAGACATGAGAGTGCGTTATTATAGTAGAACAGTAATTCATTCCGATAACCGGAGTGCTATTCAAATTGCACATAATGATGTTTTTCATGAACACACCAAGCACATTGAAATAGACTGTCATTTCATTCAATATCATGTTCTTCGTGGCACCGTTCGACTTGTATCTACTTCCTCCGCTGAACAGACTGCTGATGTCTTCATCAAGACACATCCACCTAGGCATTTTCTGGATCTATTCTCCAAACTCAAGTTGACATCTTTCAAATCATCTTGAGTTTGAGGGGGGATGTTAGAGATATATATTTGTGATATTATGTTATTATGTATATTATTCTGTGATTCTGCATATCTTCATTTATTTGTTACTTTAGATAGTTGTTATGTAAAGCCTATAAATAGGCTTGTCTACTATTCACTAGAATATATATAGAATATTATTTTTCGCTTCATTCGCAATTCTCAACTAGAGAAATGGAGAGATACTCATCGGCAGCGGCTGTCATTCCGCATGAGGAAGCCATGACCGTCCCTCCCCAGACCTACCTTTTCCACGAGTCACTCCACTCGATCCGCAAATCCCTAATGAAGCCGTGGAAGAAGCCGATTGCCCCACACCCCCGGAACCCCACCCAAGTCTACAAGGTCGAGCCCATCGGCTTTCGGGAGCTCATATAGAAGCTCACGGGGGCTCCATCTCTGCCGCCACCCCCCGCCCGCCGGCTCCAGTAGGCGGCCCCTCTGCCACTCGAGCTCGTGACGCCGAACCCGGTCGGTGGCGATATCAACAATAGTAATGCGGCGAAGGCCACTACTCCTTTATCTACTGTGTACTGGGAGCTGATGTCTGAAGGCCTCGAGAAGAAATCTCCGCACAAGTTTGGAGATGGCTTCGAGCGGAGCTTGTCGCCAAGCTTTCTTGGATGGAGCACGATTCCCATGTTGAGTCCGGGCACATTGTTCGGATTCTAGACTTCCAAGAAACGAAAGTTCAATCTTTCACGAATCCACTGCCAACTGCTATGGAAAAACGATTGAGCCGTCCAGAAAAGCCTGTGGATCCGAAATGTGTTCCTAACACATACAGTGCTGTTTTTATTTTCCTCTCTCTTGACTATGTAAATTTCTTAGGCTGTTTCGAGATGTATGAAAAAACAGCTAGTTCATCTGTAGTTATTACTTTTCCTTTTTCTCATACGATGTTTCGTACGTGGCTTTATTTCTATTCGAAGCACGAGGATCATGTTTCATTCTTGGCTTTGTTTGTCTTCTTCAATGTCGAAGATCCTTGATGATTTCTGGTGGTAAAACCACTGTCCTTTTTCCATTGTAGGTATGTGGAAGAGCCGAGCTGCTTCCAATATATTCAGGTTACGTTGCGTATACTAATGAATGAAGTCTCCGAAAAAGGCCAATGTATCACCCTTTTTTTTCCTGTCAAGCTATGAGTTTTCTTTACTTTTTCCCCCAATTGCTTGCATATTGTCACGGTCGGGGCTGTTGGCCAATTCAAAGGACCGTTCGGCTTACCGCTTGGCTATTCATTACAGGAGGATAATATGGGAAGTTCGCCTATTTCTTCGGGCAAAGGGCGCTCCCAGTAGAATTCAAAATCTTCACCGAGCTATCATCAGTCACGAGCAATACACGAGCCCATTTAATTGCACAATGCTCCGATACTATGGTGCACGCACAGTTCGCAGGATCGTTTGCAAAAAAGCAAGAATGGACACAGGTCGTGAGAAAATATTCCTATTCACTTGTATCGATCAACGGTTCATACAGCGTGCCTGAAGGGACTAGTGGGACAGCAGAGTTTGAGTAGTCGAACCCCTAAAGAGTTACGCAGTACAAGCATTATGTATTTTAACAGGAGAAATAGATATTACAAATGCTTGATAATTTTTTTAATTACAATTCGCAACGTGGAGCGCATTGACGGTCTACTCTAGGGTGAGGAAGCCTTATTCAACTAGACTAGAAAAGTGCTGGACTAAAATGGAAACTCTATGGACATTAGATAGGATATTGAGAAGACCAAACTTGTAGAGTCATCATCCATGCATGAGATACTACTAGTCAGTTCAAAGCATACAATTCCTTAAGACATCGCCTCGAAATCATAACTCTCAACACTTACATGTAATAGTACATGAGAGATAAGACCTTCCCTGCTCTATCATGAACATGTGAAGAAAAGAAGTTTGTTGCTGGGACAATATTGCCGATACGGGGTCAATCACTTAGAAAGATTTAAATTAGATAACAAATAAACCACATATTGGAAGAACCACAAAAGTAGAATAAAATGATTGAAAAATCCCCTAACTTTCAGTAAATGCCAATGCAATCGCAGGATTTATGCAGCAATGTTTTTGACAACCATTATTTTTCAGGTTTAATACAATACTAACCATCCCACCATTATCTGCTTCTGATGCTGTAGCCCTACCAACCTTCCAGCCCGAACTTGAAGATACAGGAGAGTTGGATCCATCTGGAAGCAGCTCTTTGTTGACACCTAAATTTCGACCGACCATTTAATAATAATTTACATAGAAAATTAGGGATTAAATTTTAACCCCTAAACAAAAATATTAAAATTGCATAGCATATAGTTTAAGTTCATGTAGGTTAGTTGCATTCCACATCGAACCGGCGGTGGCAAGTGAATTGAAAATCCATCGCGCAAATCGAGCTCGAGCACTGAACGAAACTCGACTCACTCGGAAGACAGGGGCCGAAAATCACAAGTCTAAAAGGCCTTGGTTGTCTTAATTTGAGCTTAAATCAGCCCATTAAGCTTAATTAAAGAAAAGCCCAAATTAATTCAGTCAATTTGAAATTAAATAAAAATTAAAGGATAAAGCCTAAGCCAAAGCCCATTAGGACTAGGAAATCCGGTCAATTAACCTAGGGTTGCGATATAAATATGTCGTTATGCGTCATAATCAGGGGGGCTCTGATAATTTCCAGAACACAATTTTTGAAGAGCAGAGGCGGCCACAATATCGTGAGAATCGGCCACAATAGAGAGGAAGAGAGAGAGAGAGGCCTCCCTCTCACATCCATATTGATTACTCTGAAGCTGCGTTTCACGGTCAACTTCCTGGATGCTACTGCTTTGACGTTTACAGTTCAACGTGTTCGTGGAGTGATCTGTTTATCGGCGCATTTGTCCACGACCAACCACAAATCATCCGCGTTCCAGCAGCCCAACACCTTGTCACCGGAACCAGTCGAACCTCCAGCGAAGAACTCGTCTTCACGTCTCCAAACAACCACTCTTGCAGCAAATCCCATAGCCACGTGCTCTGGGAACAGGGGATTCCGAAAAAGAAGATAAGAAAAAGAAAGTGGTCTCCCCCACAAGACACATCGCCGTTCATTCACTATCATGTTTGTTGGTACCTCGCAGCCGCTCCTTTGCTGCCACATTCGCACGGATCAACCAAGAGCCACGCCATTGTAAAGCCCATCACGTGCACCACCGCGAGCACTGCCACCGCTAGTAGCTGCAAGTCCCACAACCACCATCGCTTGTGGTCGCGAGCCAGCCCATCGCCGTCGTTGGTCATCCGTTGCCGGTCCACTCGCCGTGATCCCGATCCGCTACGAATTCAAATTTGGAAAGTAATCCGCAAATCAGGTAAAAATCTCTATCAGTTATATTTTCAAAATATTTAAATTCTTAGTTTGAATATTTTGAATATTCCGTGAATATTGCGTGATTGATTAGATGCCTTAGGATAATATTTGCGATATCCGTAATATTTGAAGCACTTAAAATTAGGAATTTTGCCTAATTTAGCAACGTATCTGAACGACTATCCGACCTTATCCCTAAGGTACGATACGCGGCGATATGGAGAATCGTTATCTTGTCCATAATCACTTGGACACAATAATAGATTTTATTTGCTTTCCAAATTTGACCAATCAACTTTCCGTCAATATCTACAACCCTATAGATATGACCGTTAGTTTGATTTCTTTGCCTTATCTGAATTTGAAAAAATCTTGCGGATTGCGTGGATTGTTTGAATGTAGTTATCTTTGTCTGATTGCTTTCCTTTTAAATAAAGAAAATCCAAAAATTTGTTGGTTAGATTTAAATTAGAAATTTTGCATGTTTAGGGAATCTTAAATATATCCAAAAGAATAAGATAATTATTTGATTTAAATTGGGATTTAGGGTAGCATATTTCCTAGTTTAAATTAGAAATTGTTTTAATCTTAGTGGATTATTTAGGATATTTAATAATTTCGAATTTTAATAAAAATCCCAAAAAAAGAATCACTTTAGGATAGATCAAATCATTTCCTCTAGGATGGATTGCATGTTAATTTGAGTAATTTTTAATTCCAAATTTCATTTGAAAATACCAAAAACAAATCATTTATCCGTCATTAGAATTAGGTCACGTCGTCACATGACATATAGTTTGCATGTTAGGCTGCATTAATCGCATGTTAATTTTTGCACGTCATTACATATAGGTTAGCTTTCATTTAAATAAGTGAAAATCCTAAAAAATATTGAGTGAACTGCTTGTTAATTAGAAATCATATTAGGATTGTTGATGTGATTTTCTAGCTAACAATGCAGATGCTTACGTTGTTTCGAGATAAGTAATTCTTCCAATCTTACAATTTATTTAATATTTTGATTATTGGGTGTTACTTTGGTGGTTTGCGCACCCGCATAAACACCTCACATGTTAGTGATTAGGCTATAAAATGGATCCAGACTACATGCAAAACATTTTTTTTGAAAAGAAAAGGTACCGAAAGGGTGTTAGACTAGATCTAACGTAATCAAGTCCCCGAACTTAGAATCTCTGGTTCGTAGGAATAAAACATATCTCCCTATGTTTTATTTAGGTTTCTAATCAACCTACCACAAATAGATTAGTGGCGACTCCAAGCATAAAAACATTTGCACGTTAAGAACTTAAACTCTAAGTTGCGAATTGGTAGGGCTTGGAAGGGCCCGAGTTAAGCTCAGTCTTAATAATCCATTAGCCTGAGAGAAAAATTTAGGTCGCGACACTCTTGACAGTATTTTGACAAAGTCTTGTATCCCATGTCACCCAAATTCATTATACCGGCAGCCAAATGTCTACTAGATTCCATTGCATAGTGTGCCGTCAAACTGCCGTTGACTCTAATTTTTCGGTATTTTAGTTAGTCTGTTTCATGATTAATATTATGGTTGTTCAATTAATCTAACAAAAGTAAATTTGAAAATGCTTTTTGATAGAGCGTTTGGTCCCTATTTCTCAAAATTGCACACATATGGCCCATTTCTCAAGATTGCACGTATCTTACACGAATCTTACACCAATATTGCACGATTGTCCTCACAAGAATATATGAGCCTATTTATATAGGCGTTATTGCACAATCGTGCAATATACATGCAATCTCGAGATATATGCACAATCTCGGGACGTGGGTTTCAGTTCTAGCATCCTCGGTGACCCATCAAAAGAACGATTTTGCATGAGTTATGTTGCGATATTAACCAACGCCGAAGCTAAACTCAAGATCTTGCAATTTATGTCAACGCGAATATAGCCAAAGAAATAACGAAGAACGATAAAGGACGCGTGATATTTACGTAGTTCGGTCCGATGTATCGGAACCTACATTTACTCGGAGAGCCAGCACTATATAATCCATTATAATCAGAGAATCCAAATTTATAACAATCGCTCACAATACTCGAGTATTTAAATTCAAATTTCAAGTATTTACAAATAAACAAGTCATTTCGACGTAAAGACTCACCACGCAAAACCTCGTGTGCAAAGAAAGAAACTCCACTGTTTGGCTCGGATTTCCCCGTCCTTGAAGAAAGTCAAATGCATGCTCAAACGCGCACACTCACAGCCTCACAAATTCACGAGTTTCTACGTGGTTGCAGCGGCTCCTTCAAGAGCTCTCTCACGGAGCCTTCACTGTTTAATCACTGTGCTGCGGAAGAGCCCTCTTGCGGCGGCACCACTCTTGGGGAAAAGAACATCCTAGGACTACATAAAGAAAAGCTATTTTATTTTTACCTTTTTCTTTTCTTTTCTTCGTCAGACCCTGGCTACCCCCGTTTCTCGTCTCTTTTATCATCAAAACTTCTTCATACCTCAAAGTAATATTATAATAAAGTGATTTACTTTTTGTCTTTTAACGCATGAGAGCTTCTCCTTTCTCTTCTACTTTCTTCTCTCTCATGTCTAACCTTCAGCAAAGGCGAGTCAAACTCTAAAATTTCATTTTGCTATCACACTTGGATATTCATCCAACCGGGTTGGGTTCCGTAATGGATAAAACTCGAGATATAATATAACAATTTACTCTAAGAAGAACATTCAATGAGTTGTTCTCGATACGTAGTGCAAACCGTTAGAGTGTTGGGTCCCCATCTCAAGAAATCGAGTCCACCTTGAGCAAAATAGACCCAATCACCAAGTACTGGGGCTAATACAACAAACAGCTGGATCGTAGTCTGAAAGAGATGGATTCGATCAAGGACCTATATGTTAAAGGCAAAAGACCGGTTGAGAATTGCTCAAGGATCCACCGGCTCAACTTTTGCAAGAAGTATATGCACTCGAACGAGCTAACCGAGTTTGATGCAAAAGTCCTGTGGGGTTCCAGATTTACATGTCGCTGCTGAACATGAGGATCAACGGGAAGATATTGTGGGAGGTGAAGGAGATGAGGTTAGAAGTCAAGCAGTCGATCCGTTCCGGTCAAGCAAACAGCAGGAACCTCGAGTGCAGGCTCAGGGCTTCGGGCAACCTCCCAGATATTGAAGGTGTGTGTAATTAGGGTATTGATTGATCCAAAACTAATTAAAGTAGGGATGAATTCATTGATTCAATGAACACTTCAACAATCATGCAATATACGGATTTGGTAACTAGTTCAATTGATCGAAACTTAATCCTGAATGAACTTGATGCATGTGAGTTCACTCCATCTCAATCGTTAGACCATGCATGTCTCACGTGGAGTCCACAACATTAAATGGCTGAGCTGAAGTGGCTTCACATGCTCCGGTGCACACAAATATTGTACCTAGCAGCCCAAATTTGAAGTAATATATTGAATTTGAAGTAATATGTTTCAATTGTACATGTAAATGATGATCTCAACTTATGAGTTTGTAACTCAGGACTTCCTCTAATCACGGCAAGAGGAAAATATAGTCCTCACTCTAGTGCCACTGTACAAGGACGCAAGTGCAATTAACACGAGGATTCTCCCAATTGGAGTCATCTTCGTCAGATTTGCTCTTGATTCCTTTGTTACATATAAGATCCAAACTTGATTTGGCTATTTATCTAAGGTGATGCTATGGCTTTCTTTTCCTTTAATAAAGGTGAGGTTATTTAGTCGTTGCCGAATGTTGGGAATAAGCTCATTTGATGTATCCTATTAATTATCTGTTTTTTTGTTAATCTAAAAGTATTCGAAGCTTGTCACAATGTTGATAGTGAAAGCTCTACGTTTTATCTAGAGATAATGATACAAATGGTCGCTGAACTTTGATCCTATATGCAACGTGATCTCTAAATTATTAATTTGTTCAATGTGGTTCCTGAAATTTTTGTACATGTTCAATGTAGTCCCTGAACTATATGAAAATATTCAATGGAGTCACTGGTATTGAATTAATGGAAGGATTATATTGAACATTTTCGTTTAGTTCAGGGACTAAATTGAACATGTACAAAAAATTCGAGAACTACATTGAACAAATTAAAAATCCATGAACCATATTGCATATTGAGTTAAAGTCTTGGAACCACATTAAAAAAATAAAAAGTTCAGCGATCACATTGCACATTGGGCCAAAGTTCATAGACTATTTGTGTCATTTTCCCTTCTATCTAATCTTTAGCCTATTTTTATCTGGCTAACAAATCTAAGGAGGAGAGCTTAGGAGTACATTCTTGATTAGATAATTACTTTCCATCTTAGTTACTTGGTATAGGAATTTCATGCTTCTTAAGCATCTGTACTTTTCAATTTTCGATATCTTAAACGACTAAAAGAATATCTAAAAGCTTGTTTTTGTAAGCACAAACAAGTCGAATGACCCAATTGCAACAAAGAGTGAACATTATGCATGATCAAATAGATTTATAGAGTGACATAGTTATCAGTTATTTTATATATGATCTAGAAACTTGAATTGAATTCCCAAGAGTACACTTACGTAATTAGCATATTATTAAATTTACATATGCCTAATTAAATGAAACTTTCCAACAATCCGTATTCACAAGACGAGGCAACTGCCTCCCCAACTAGAATAATGGCAACTATTAATAACAATTTAACTCCTATGTTAATAAAATTATAACGTGTTTATCGTAAACACTAAACTTACGAATAATAATTTCCATAATAATCCATTTTAAAATAATCATAATAGCTCGTACTATAAAATGCAGTATATTGAGAACACTCCATGCCTTTTAAGCATTTCGGGGGCTTTTATTAAATTTACATGTCTCAAAGAATTTAATTATCCATAGAAAAATATGACTTTCTAATGGTATTAGAGCTAATAGTTGATTAGTGGCCCACTATCAATGTGTATCGGTGTTCGTGAATATCTCAAGAAAAAATTTTCATGACTAATGTGATATTCGGGCAATCTTCATGATGTGGTGTGGCGAAAGAAACCTAGGTGAGTGCTGTGGTGCAGCAACGTGTTCCTAATGGTAGCCTTCATTGTTTGGTTTGAAGAAACAGACCTGGGATGAAGGTGTACGTTATTGTTGTTGCGGTCCTCACAAGGCAAAAAAGTGAAAATTCAAGTTGAGAAGTGTTGATGCCAAAGGATACCTAAGTTAAGAGGGAGCAGACTAACACTAAATTCACACGTGATGGGAGATTACTGAAAAACACGTGTAAGTTGTGTAAGAAAAAATCTAAGTAAGAGAATTAGTGTGGTGTAAAGTAATTAATATCCTAATTTGCTCATAACATATACAAATGAAGATATCGATTTTCTACTGTATGCTTGCAACAGTATTAATGTCCATGTAGGGATGACAAAATGATAAGAAGTTACGTGAAATTGCAAGTTTTAGGCCTTAAATGAACGAAATAAAAGTTTATGAGTCAATTGCACTAATACCAAAAGTTCAAAGATTCGTAGTTTAATTATCCCTTTGAAATTTTTGTTGATTTTCAACCACAAAAGCGAAGATTAAAGTAAGGGGAAAATTGTCCATGAAGTCTTAAACCTATTACACTTTGGTTAATTCAGTTATAAATCTTTCAATTTTGACAATTGAGCCCTAAACTTTTTCATGTTTTTTTCTAATTGAGTCTATTTGGCCAATTTTAGCTAGAAATCGATGATGTGGACGCCACGATTTGCAAGTAGATTTGAAACTTAGGCTCTGTTTGTTTCGCGGAAAATGTTACTTTTCTGAAAAATATTTTCCCGGAAGTCATTTTATGGTGTTCAAATGAAATCTGAAAAAGTTTCAGAAAATATTTTCCATTGTTCGGTATGGAAAATATTTTCTTCCTTGCACTACTTTTAATAATTTTTCATTTTTATTTTTTAAAAATATTTTTATTTTTCTTTTTTCTTTTCTTTTTTTCTTTTTCTTTTTCTTTTTTTTCCTTCTTCTTCTTCTTCCTCAGCCGGTTGCTGGCCACGACAGTAGCCGGCAACCAGCCTGTGGCGAGGCTCCGGCTCGCCTAATCCAACGCAGCCGAGCTCACCCAATTGGCCTGTGGCAAGGCTCGAGCTAGCCAGTCGCCGGCCGCTGCCGTGGCCGGCTACCAACTGAGGAAGAAGAAGAAAAAAAAAAGAAAAAGATAATAGTGAAAATAAATGGTGAAAGAAGGCTTCCGGAAAAATGCTTTCCTCTTTTGAAAAAGAGGAAGTCATTTTCCTCAAAAATGGAGTTTTGTCCATAGGAAGGAAAATGTTTTCTGTGGGAAGTTATTTTCCGTGAAACGAATATCGAAAAATCCGAAAAATATTTTCTCAGAAGTTATTTTCCGTGAAACGAACGAAGACTTAGTAAGTAACCATCCTCTAAGCTAATTTACAATTACTTGGAAGTAATACAGAGCCATGTATGCGGTTGATCAATCAGACAGCGATTACACGTACAATGTTCCAGAGTTGGTGTAAAAACACCCTCTATGCCTTCATTACAAGAGGAAGGTTTCAAATTCATGACAATGCCTAGAATCATAGGGCTTATTTGCTTCGTTCCAAGACAAACCCAAAAAATTTTAGCCACAAACAACACCGACACAACTCTGGAGCATTTAATTACTTTTTATAGCCAAGAACCATTGTTTCTTGGGCTTCCTAGTTAAAAAACTGAGGAAGCTATTCAACGGGTGTCGATCTTTATCACATGATGTTGCATATGCTTGGCAGGTCAGGTGCATGTTGGGCTACATTGTAAACTGGGTATTGCGGGCACTCCATATAATAGGCTGGCGAATATTGCCTCGGCCATGTGTAACCATGATGATGAATTGGACAACAATATGTGCCGCAGTGCTGACTGCTACTTCCTTCTTCATCGCTAATTTGTTGCACGCTCAATATGGTCGCCTGCCGGAATTTCTCCCTGAGCGACTGGACCAGTGTGGCCGGGTCTACTCCTTCTCCCGTCACGACCAGCTCGTCCCCGTTCAATCCTCCTATCGACACGGAGATTATAGTCCCTGTCCAACAAGAAAATAACAAAAAACATTTCTTATGAAAGTGTCAAACTCGAGACAAACAAAAGTGAATTTTTTGGGATGAGAGTGAAATTACTAACCCTGTGCACGAGCAACAATCCGTAAGGCTTTTGATCTGCATCTATCGCTGTTCATTGGTATCCTCATAATTATCTTTTGCTGCACCATGGCACGACCTTGTCAATTAGCACTCATTCAACATGTGAAAAGCTTTTTTCTTTCCCATTAGTTTTTCCAACAAAAAAGAAGCATATGTCGAATAAGTAATTGAAACGTGAAGATAATACCGTCAGATTCATGTCCGTTCCCTGAATTATATAGATATGTGAGATGGAAAGGAGTTCAAATCAGAATGGATATGGAGTGGTTGATGAAAAATGGGGGTTGAATTGCATATGTATAGTCATTCTTCAATTTGTTTTAAGGCAAGAGCTTTTGTAAGTGACGATATATAGTCATCATATTTGATGAGTTTCCACACTTAGCTCATTCAGGTTTGGCAAGAGATTGTCAATAACAACTTTGTTTCCTTCCTTGTGAGATGTACTCATTATGAATGTATACTTTGGCTTATATATTATTTCAAGTCTAGTCTAGGCAGGTAATTTATTTCTTCAAGGGCTTAGTTTTTTTTAAATTATTTCTAGATATCAATGGGATGTCTCAGGTTCTTTGAGCATCCGATTAGTCCCCATCGAGTGGCTGGGTGATTATCGAAGATCTATTAATGACACATTTTAATCAAGATAACAAAAGTTTCAGCAATCAAAGAAAAATGAAAGCTAGCAATGGGTTGACGATCGGTCCCGCTAATCGGGTTTTTGAACTGAAGGAAGTGGCGATGATTGGTCGAGAAGAGCCGTGAGATTAATCTACCAATGGGTTGCACGTGGGCTGCACAAGTTATAATTTTTTTTTATTTGGAAAAATGACACAAACCCTTCCTGAACTTTGACTCGGTGTATAATTTGGTCCCTGAACTTTTAATTTCTTCAACGTAGTTCCTGAATTTTAACCCAATATTCAATGTGGTCCCTAAACTTTCAGTTTGTTCAATGTGGTCCCTGAACTTTTAACACATATTCAATATAGTTCCTGAACTTCATAAAAATGTTCAATGTAGTCCTTCCATTAATTCAAGTTCAGGAACTATATTATACATTTTCATATAGTCCAAGGACTAAATTAAATATATACCAAAAGTTCAGATATCACATTCAACAAATTGAAAGTTCAGGCACCACATTGAATATTAGGTTAAAGTTCAGGAACTACATTGGATAAATTAAAAGTTTATAGACCAAATTGCATATTTAGACAAAATTCAGGAACTGTTTATGTCATTATCCCTTTTTATTTCAATGAAATTTTACTTGAAAGGATTATTCCGAGACATATACGATATTGATTGTTTCCGCTATCAATTCCTTTTTCATGCAGTAAAGTCCAGAGAAAGGAAGCACTAGGAAAATGATCTAGCCTCCGACGATGCATTTCAATCGATAGGCCGGCTATCTCACATGCAAATTTCGAATCACTATGTCTCAACTCTCAACAATTGATTTATGCTTCTCTCTCTGGCCAAACACTCAACTGATCTTAGGAAAAAAAAAAAAGGTCCTCTATCTCTCTCTATTGGAGGATGCATGAATTGCCGGGACGGCGAGGTTCTGCCAGGCATGAAGGAACGTCGCTTGGAATTAGTATGGCCATCCTTATATTAGATATGAGTCGATCCATGGCATATCAATAGACTCTGGGACTTCTCTTAGGACTATTTCATGGACTTCTCTTAGGACTCTGCTATGTGACAGGATAAACCCTGAGTCATCTGATTTCAAATGGCTAAGGTATCAGAACCTGTACTAAGTAAAGAGTCTAACAAGCATGCCCGAAATTTGAAGGCTGGACGAAACATTCTGTGAAAAGTTTGTGCCACCACTAGGTACTTTTCAATTTTAACAAAAGGTATCCGAACTTTCAGGTGTTACCAATGGTGATTCTCAGCATCAAATCAAAAGAAACGAGAAAACATAATCGATCACAACATCCGATTTGCTTTTTCCACTTAGATATCATTCCTTTCCATCGTTGCAAGAGGACAACACAAAATTATGCAGCTTGCAAAAGAAAACTTCTTCAAACCAAATTATCTGTACAACGAGCCTTTGTACAAAGCTACAGGCAGGGAAAGCAGACCCAACTTCTCCTAGCAAGAGCTTGTTAACTCATCCCATGCCCCAAGCAACCACCCTTCATAAATTTAAGAATTTCATCTGCACAAAATGTACATAACAAAGATTTTCACTATCATTACGAACCAATTATCCCATCCTCTTTTCCTTCACTTTTATCCGTTGGGGTTGGGGAGCAAGAGACATACTGTGGGAGTATGCTTAAGTCACCAAGGTGGACTCTTGCCATGAGCAGTAGGTTCAGAATAGATGCTACTTGATCTAAAGCAAGTCGTCAACGAGATAATCCACCTACTCCCTGACTCACTGAATTCGTGTGGAATCATAGGAAAGTGAAGTCAACCTGCAGAAACAAAGGATTGATTGCTAATTGAGCTAAAGCACACTGAAAGAATCGAGTCATGTAGAGACTCCCACAAAGCAATGAACTTACCATCTTCAGAAAAGGCAAATACACCACCAAGCATTTCATCCTCTTCTCCATCCGCAAGTTTGTCCTTCTCATGGGGGCTGCTGCTGTCAACATCATCAGATACAACTTCAGTTAACCCGTGGCATCCATCAAGCTCTAAAGCTTCACAATATCCTTCTTTCAAAAGCTGCCCAAACTCTACATGATCATTTGTGGCTGCAGGTATGACTGCCTCCTTAAGGATGTCATTAGCTGAACCCAAACTAGCAGTGCTTGGTGCAGAAACCTTGCGTACAATCACGGTGTTTGAACTTGAAAATGCAGGACCATCTGATGTTTTCTCCACAGAAGGAAGATTATTCTTTAAAAAGGGTTCGTGGTGTGCACCATACTCATTCAAGTGCTCCCTTGATCTTTTTAAATTTTCAGCTGCAAGAAGTGCAGTAGAGGACTCTTTAAGCATGGAAGGCTCAACAAAGCAGTTTTCCCTTCTTTCTGGGTAAAACTCATCCATAGACTGACAAGTTGATAAATAATGCTTCTCATTAGTCACCTGATCTAAATCAGGTAAATTTTCAATCCTCCTTGATGAACCTGAGAATAATTGAAAGAGACCGGGTAAGTTCAATCAGTACAGACGCCTTCCAGAAGTTGTACTGGACTGAAAAGCACATGAGAGACTGCTGGATCTACAAGAGATGCATGTAGACAAGAGCAGTACCATGAAAGCATATTTAATCTGCGAAAACAATCAAGATGTGTAACACTTTCAAATTCTTACCGCCGTCTGAGCTTTCAGTAGAACTAAGAGATGCCGGTTTTGAGTGGCATATAACAGTCTCTTCAGCAGGCTTGAGTTTCACTTGGTGCAGATCTGAAGGTGCAAAACTAGAATATCTTCCCATAGTTGAAGCTCTGCATAAAACAGTAAAACAAATGAGCAAAAATAGCACGTCCAATAAATAAAAGTTCCTTAGAGAGAGAGAGAGAGAGAGAGAGAATATTTTAATTAAAAAAAACCACTATGTTGCATCTAGACAATGAAATGATCTACAACAGGGCATTTTAAATCAGTGGCTGTATTTCTAGCCAAATCATAGAACCTGTGGGTTGTCTGATTTAGTATATGGAGAGGTAATCAAAATGACTTTCAAAAAGAGATCAATCAAAAGAAGTGATATCTCAACTAGAAACAATCACATTCCCAAACAAGGAATTTGCAAGGCTCGAGTTGACAAAGTAAAGTTTACTACTTAATTCAAAGACCAAATATAACACTCATTTGCATGCAGCGATGAACACATTTGGTTGAAACTAACCAAATTTTATGGCAACATGGAAAAACAGAAAGCAGAAGAACACCATATAAAATGACATAGATAGTAGCGGCACCTGAGTAAGCTACTCACCACCTCAGAACAGATTAGAGATTGATTATATACAAGCTTTAAATAAATATGAGAAGACTCGTATTTACATCTGAAGTAATACAATTCGAGAAAAATCTTAACCTAATGGGAACTTGAAGAATAAAAATCATAGCATTAGAATAAGTGTTATCACCTATCATTCCAGCAGGATTTGATGCTATGAAAGTGATCAAAAACAGGCAATAACTCCTTTCTCTTTATTTCGATTTCATGAATTGGCAACTTCTCAATTTCAAGCTCTCCAGCAGCCCGAGCACTAATCGATGGGGAACCCATTGTATGGAGACATATCTAACCAAGAGAAGAAAAAGAACAAATGAATACTAAGCGGACAATTCATGGATAACCAACATATCTGCATTTTGAATTAATTTACCTCTGATTTGTGCCAGACTGGCAACCTTCTAGAGCTTACTTGCACTTCTGCATTAGATAGGTACCAATGAGACCTCTCATGGGACTTTGTTATGCCACCCTTCAAAGGTTTCTTACCAACAACGATTCTATTCACGTCCGGAAAATCCACTCCACAATTACTTTCATTATCACTCAACCTTATAGCATCTTGTTTTTCAGAAGAAATAGAGATGCTGCATTCATCTCTTTCTGGCCAATCTAACCTCCTACATACATCCCACCATTGAACAGGTTCAACTTTTACCCTAAGCTCATCCTCCTGTATTTGCAAAAAGGAACCAGGCCAAGCTTTAGAACCAGCATCCCCAGTTTCCACCCCAAGTGAAGGGAGAAGTTTGTGCTGAATTACATGCCCTGATGGAGTGTAGACTAGCAAATGTTCAAGTGGATTGATCCTAGATTTGGCATGCTGAAGACTGTGAGACATTGAATTGTGAAAAATAGCAGCAACAGCTCCAGATGGCACAAAGACCTTCCCCGTAGCAGAAGCAGCAGCATTGCTAACAGTAGTGAGCCATCCAGAATCATTATATTTAATCCTGCTTACCACAGAAAGAGTAACAGGTGGAGGCGGTGGGAAACATTGTTGGTTACTCAAAGATGATGGATTACTCCACCAAGGTATAGAATGAACTGAGAAAACAGAAGCTTCTTCACTCTGAGAGCTGTGATTATGGAATCCCGGGTCCCCACCGAAAGGGGATAGAACAAAAACATGGCAAGTTCCCTTTGATGAAACAATACCGACCCATTGACTATAAGGACTAAAGCATATGTCTTGGATAATCTGCCAACAGCGCACACAGAACGAGCAGCCATAAGAGAAATGGATGAACATCAAATTCATACACATAAGTGACAAGAAATCTGAGAAAACAAAATAATACGCACTGCTGAGGTTATTCCGCGATGCAGCCTGTAAAGATGCACATGGGCAGAACTCCAACTATAAGTTTGATTATCTGATCCACCTCGTGTGCAAGATGGCATGATACGGAATACATTAATTGTGTTACCATAGACTGAGGCAGTTACCAGAAGAGTTCCACTAGGATCAAAACATAATGCAGAGATTGGACTTGTGTGGGCTTTGAATTGCGATATAACAACTCGAGAAACAAAATCCTTGATAACAACCTGAAATCACCAATAGTTTCTGGCATCAAGGAATTTCAAGTTATGATCATTAAATATCCAGAAACAAGTGATTTGTAACTTTGTACCTGTTTAATTATAGGACGAACTATTTTGACCAAAAAAAAATTTATAGGACGAACTAGCTATTAGTCAACTCAAAACATACAATTCCTCCAGACTTCTACCCATTTCACTAGGACATCGTCTTGAATTCATAACTCTCAAAACCTACATATAATAGTACATGAGAGATAAGACCTTCACTGCTCCATCAGGAACATGTGTAGATAAGGCGTTTGTTGCTGGGGACAATATTCCTGACATGAGGTCCATCGCTTAGAAAGATCTAAATTAGGTAACGAATAAACCACATATTCGCTGAACCACAAAAATAGAATAAAATGATTGAAAAATCCCGAAACTTTCAGTCAATGCCAATGCAATCGCAGGATTTCTGCAGCAATGTTTTTGACAACCAGGTTTAATACAATACTAACCATCCCAGCATTATCTGCTTCTGATGTTGTAGCCCTACCAACCTTCCAACCTGAATTTGAAGATACAGGAGAGTTGGATCCATCTGGAAGCAGCTCTTGACAGTATTTTGACAAAGTCTTGTATCCCATGTCACCCAAATTCATAATACCGGCAGCCAAATGTCTACTAGATTCCATTGCATAGCGTGCCATCAAACTGCTGCTGCCTGGAGAAGTAGATGGACTAACACCAGGGGAAGTGAGATTTTGGGGGCTTAAACAGCCTGTGTTTGACATTAGCGGACTATTGGAAGCATATGCTAACCACCTTGGCCCAACAGCCATTGGGCCATAACCAAAGTTAACCCCAATCGGCCCTTGTCCTGCCAGCTGAGGAACGGGATATGTGAGAACGCTGAACTTGATCTCAAGCGTGACCGCATCAAAGCAGTATATCTGCCATTACATTGTCGGTGTCAGTCTAGTACCCCAGTGAATGTGTTACCTCTCAATAACCAAACCATGCACCAAGTCAAATCATAACCTTTCAGTCAAAACACTAGAGGGAAGAAAATGATTAAGAGTTCCTACAATTTAAATTAAAACTGAAAACTTTCTAGCAAAGTAAAACAAAAACAGTAAGATAAAGCATAGTCAATCAGCTTCTCTGCATGAAATCAATCTCAAGCTGAAATGGTGGCTTTCCACGTTCCACGTGCATGTTTTCCATGTTAAAAAACTCCATCTAAATATCATTTAATAGCCTGCTCATAAAGTCATGCAACTGCTAAAGAATAAGCCAGTGCTTACTTGAGCAGCAAGGCCCACAGCTACAACCCGAGGACTGCATCTAACCATACAGACTGCCGATCTAAACCGCAAAACATGTACATAACAGTGAGTCTTTAGTGAATAAAACTGAACAGCCGTCGGAGAGTGCACAAATTGTCCAGAATCAGATTCCATGTAACCATCTTGACTGTGTGCAGGGTTTGGGCTTTTGGCATTTTCCCCAGAGACAACCAGCAGCAGAGGGCGTGATGCTCTGAATCCTTGAGGACCATTACAGTCCACCAGAAACGGTTGCATTTGCAAGAATGTAACTGGACCATCACGCTTTGAGACTAGCTCAGCAAAGTTAGAAGCATCCTCCACGTCGAGAACTTGAAAACCATTCTGATAGCCAAGTAAGAGAACATGCTTGAAGATGGATGGACCAAGCTCAAGTCTGTCAAATCCAGCCCAGGTAACCTACGGACAACCGGAACTCAGATATATGCCTATGCAAGCGACATTTACAATTTCCAAAAACCAACAAGAAGTTCCATGGTAGGCTTCCAAGCTAAAGAAGGGCAGAGCCACCATATGAAGCACATTAGGGTACAAAAGCAACATATGTATATTGGTGGATATAGTTGATGAGACATATAAAGACAATATACACTACAACCCAACAAAACAGCAACAGGATGCACATACTTCAAAGGACAGTCGGCAACTTGGATTACTTCATTGGTGATGATTGACAAAAGACAAGATCACAAGTACAAATGATAGAAGAGCAACAAAAGTAAAATGAATGGATAGAAAGAAGGGTTCATCAAGAAGTGGTAAAAATCAGGGTGCTAATGCAATGCATATTTATTGGTGGATGTAGGTGACGAGAGATAAAAAGACAAACAATTAACATGACCAAACAAAGAGGGCAGCATATACTTCAAAAAGTTCAGCTGATAACTTCGATAACTTCATCAATGATGATTAACAAAAAAGCAACTGATAGCAAGTACCTTTGATTAAAGAGCAATATAAGCAATAAGCCACGAAAGAAATAGGGTTTTTTTTTTTCAACTACAAGAGGTAAGAAACACTTCACGGAGCATGAAACAAAGGCTTTAAAGCACAATGATACTGATCGAGATTTGCCCTGGCTAAATTAATCCAATGTCACAAAAAAATTGTTGAAAACATTCTAAACCGTCCACTGCGTATACTCCCCCTGTTACCAAATAAAATAAACAATCATATTTTCTTTTTCAAATAAGATGTTCTGACAAATCATTGGATTAAGCCTAGAAGCCAATTAAATTTAAGACACTTTACCCAAGTTTTGATCTTTAACGTGAGGTTCCAAGTAACATATAATACGAGTTAATATATGGCAATGAAGCACAAAAATCTTATGAACAATGGTGCCCTCACAAGGAAGTCTAGTGGTTATTCAAATAACAATATTTATATGCTGTATAAAATTCTCCAAATCAAATGAAAATAGATGTCAAACTTGAAAAGGTTTTTTGCATTAATGACCTGCTTCGGTTAGTAAAAAACATGCCCATATAAATTATGTATTCAAAGAAATTCACGTTTTAAGAAAGAATTAAAACTCGCATCACAAACTATCAATCTAGAAAATTAAGCGAGATTTAAGCACGTCCAATGTTCCATATACTCAGAACTGCAAATTAGTCTTCTTAAAAAAGAAAAAAAGAACTTTGCACCGCATTCAACCTATTTTTTACAGCACTCGTCCTACTATGCGAATGAGAGACACGGTCATGGAACAAAATCTGCAGAACTCGGAACACAATCAGCACAACTCGAAGGACAGTTTTACCACGATGATGCTAATGGGAGTCGAATCAAGTTCACTACTTTCACCCCACACAGCGAAACTAGAAGCTACTTCATTAGAACAATGTCCATGAATTACGGGAGATACTTGTATTGAATCAGAAATCACTAGAGCAACTTGGCTATCTCAACATTAGAGACAGCAAAGCAGACACGGCCACGGAAGTATCACCAAAAAACAACCTCCAGCCATGAACTGCGGAAATACACCTCCGACAACATAGGGAAACATCTAGCGCGCCTTCCAAAATCCAAAATTTCACACCTTAGAAAATTCCCCAAACGAAAAGATCACCGACCGGACAAAAAAAAAAAGCTCATCCGCAACAAACGCCAACTCTAAAGTCGGAAACGGCACGCGCGCGAGAAAGGAGAGAAGAACCTGATCCTTGTGGTCCTCGGACGAAGCGGAAACCGACGCAGCGACCGACGCCCCGGCGGAGCGGACGGTGGTCGCGACGGTGCTCGCGTTGGAGGACACGGTCTTGAGACAGGAAGAGATGATCCTGAGCGAATTCGGCAACAGCCCATTGTTCCTCCCCTTGCTCTTCTTCATCTATCCTCCCTCCCCTCCCCTCCCCTCCCCTCCCCTCCCTCCACTCCAACAGCGCCCCCCCCCCACCCCCACACCCACCACCCCCGCCGCCGCCGCCGCCGCCGCCGCCGCCACCGGCCTCACCGGAGCCACTCCGGCCCCCGCCGGCACCCCTCGCCGGCGCCGCGACCGCCTCCGGGGAGCATCTCCGATCACCGCCGATCGGAGATATCATCCGACTCCCCGCACGATCACCGGCTGGAAGGCGGGCCGCCCTCTTTGCTCGCGGAAGCTTTTCAGCGGAAGTGGGTGCTCGAGGTTTCGAAACAAAGGCCCCCGCCACCAGAAGCTACCCTTCTCCCTCTACTCCACCATCTCCCTCCCCCTCAACTCCATCATCATCTTCATCTTCATCTTCATCTTCATCAACTTCATCATCATCTTCATCAACTTCATCTCTTTCTCTCGCTCGCTCGCTCGCTATCTGTCGCCCTCCCTCTCTTTCAACAAGGCCTCCTCTGCTCACCCAATGCTGCCTCCTGCATTATTATTATTATTACTACTATTATTACCATTATTATTTTATTTTTAAGATCGGCTCCTCTCTCCATTAAAACAAATATATATGTTTAATTCGAATAAAATGGTTTTATTATATTAAAAAAAAACAAATAATAATATGGTGGGCGCGTGATTATATTTGGTGCGAGAGCAGCGGATCCGCTGTGGACAGGAGACCACTGGATTATTTAGATCTCCATAAATATTAAATGGGATAATGACACGAATAGTCTCCGAACTTTGGCTCAACGTGTAATTTTGTCCCTGAACTTTTAATTTGTTCAATGTAATCCTTGAACTTTAGCTTAATGCTCAATGTAGTCCCTGAATTTTTAATTTTTTTTAATGTGGTCCATGAACTTTTGGTACATGTTTAATTTAGTCCTTGAACTCTATGAAAATACATAATATAATCTCTGAACTTAAATTAATTGAAGAACTATATTGAATATTGTTATAAAGTTCAGGGACTAAATTGAACATATACCAAAAGTTCAGGAAACGCATTGAACAAATTAAAAGTTCAGGGACCATATTGAACATTGGATTAAAGTTTATGGACTATATTGAACAAATTAAAAATTCATAAATCATATTACACATTAAATCAAAGTTCATGGACTGTTTATGTCATTTTCTCATAATAAATTCTTGAATTTTTTTTATTTTTTTTTATTTTTTTGGTGGAAAATGTGGGAGAGAATATCTAAATGCGATCCCTAAGTGTTAAGTTTAAATTATTGATTTGCCTCACTGATGTAACCATCCATTTTCCATTAATCTCCGTTTTGTGGCTAAATTCCAGTTCTGCCCTTGTCGACATGACCATTTTACATCTGGACCCCCTTTGAATTTTAAATTTTTTTTTGGGGGCCATTCTATATTTGCTAATTTTTGGGGACATTTAGGTTTTTTGCTGGGGCGTGGGGGTGAAAAGTTCGGGCCGTAATTGGGACGCGTTAAGGGAGGGTACTATTGTCAAAAGCCCGCTTCGATTTCTCCCTCGGATCGTTTAATCTTTATCGCTCATGAAGATCTCAACCAAAATAATTGAAATATTGTGTCGTGATCGTGTACAGTTGGTGTGATCTCTTGAGGTCGAATGACCACCGTCAAATTGAATCTAATCTCAACATGAATGACATGTCTTTAACTGGATCGATAAGGTAGATTTAGTTCGACAACGGAAGTTGACTAAATAAATTAGCTCAGCATAACCTATGTTGTTAATTGAGCAAACTTAATAGCTATTTCAACTTCAATTTCTCGCAGAAAAATTCCACATAAGAAAACCCTTGCAAGTTATCAAAAATACCCTAGGACCATGCATTAGTCATTGCAAATATGTTCCCAGTAAAAAAATTCTAATGAGCATATCTATGAAATATGGTATGCCAAAATCATTAGTAATTTTAGCATACTTCCTTCTTCTTCACCGTACTGTATTTCAGCTCGAGCTTGGGCTATAACCCAGAAAAAAATGAATTAAGATTGCGTGACTGAGCGAGTGCCTCCGAGTACTTATTAAGTATGCTTGATTGGGTACGATTCAATTTTCAAGACACGGGTTATGCATAACATGAGAGCACTTAGAGTATCGAAAACTATAAATTTCCCTTAGTCGATCGCTTAACAAATGCTCCTAAGAACTATTTAACAAAGTTCTACCAACGCACATCCACCCTAAAATATGCGGTACTAATTATGTTTTTTCATTTTTCTTTAACCCTTGGTTTTAGCCCATTCATTGATCGAAAATACAACTCTTCTTAGTTATTAGAAGATAGACAGAGTTTCTCTTCCGCAAACCTTTTCGTCGGTCTAAATTGGCTTCTACTTTTATTTTTACTTTTTACTTGATCAAAATCTCGTGGCTCGCGCACTACAACTTTTCTGAAATCCGAAACCCTTCAAAACGCTCATGAAATGCAAAGACTGACACTTAGATTTCCAAATACTACTTTTCTAATATTTTGAGAATTTATTAAAACTATTTGAATTATAGTCAGAAAGAAATATATATATATGCCAAAACTTGGGATGCGTTCGTTTCCCAGAAAATCAGTGATATGAAAAATATTTTCCGAGAAATAATCGCTTGTATTGTTTAGAAAAATTAGCCAACGGAAAATATTTTCATCATCGATAATAATATATGCCTAACTATTTTCGTGGGCGACGAATAAATTTTCCGTTCGTTTATTTTTCTAAACGATATAACCGATCATTTTCCGGGAAATATTTTTCAAATCGCTCGTTTTCCGCGGAACGAACGTGCACCCTTGTTGTCTATTCTTCAGCTTCGGGCCGCCCTCGAGATGTTATTATCTTTGTGGGATTTTTCATGTTGGTTTTGCCAAAATGTGGCCGGAAAGTTAGGCCAATTTCGAAGCACCTTTGGCTTTTCGCTTGCTGGGAAAAGAAACTGGTTGCGGGTCAAATGAGTTGCGTGGGAAAATTGGCTTTTGGCTGCCCACGTCTTTCATGATTTCCTACGCTTAACGAGGACGCATCTTGAGAGGTTCGTTTCACTTAGATTTCAAATGACTCGAAGTCTATACGAATCCCGGCGGAAAGCTTGCCATTTGAAGTTTTAAATTAGTGGCCATTTGGAGTACGTATCCCACGTGTACCGGACCCGCCGGCGCCGTACACTCCGTCAGTCGGGCGACGCCCGAAGATTTATGTGGGCCTAGCGGCGGTGCCGCATGCTCCGCTTGTCGGGGCGCAACCCAAGATCCGAGCCCGGAGAAGCGACGCGGTCATTTGATCGCAAGGTTGATTAGGGTTTCGATTCAGTGAAAAGAAAGAATGATGACTAGGAGTGCACGGCAACATCCTATTTCTCTCGTACGCAATCGCTTCAAGGACCTTGATATGTGGCAAGAAAAGCCTAGAGAACATCCTAGTTGCAATCGGTTGATGTAGAGAGGTACTTCAGGCAGGCTTCCAGGATTACCGTTCGACTTCGACGAATCGGAAATTCTCGCGCGGTCGCATTTCTTACGCATTATGTGTACGGTTACATGAGCACGATCTTGGGTCCCGAAGACTAAAGGAGGGCAAGAAGTCTCGAGCAAGCAATTCGATCTCGACAGGCATCAAACCTACGATGCCAGGAATCGAGGACGGACGACTGATAAAAGTTTAGGGACCAATCGCGTCGTTTACACCAAAAATTAAACTTTAATTCGGAAGAGAGAACAGCTTCGCTCGTATAAAGACATTATGACATGTGATATGATGAAAAGAACAAAAAGAATGAACAGAGGCAGCTAAAATACTGCAAAAGATGGCGCTTTAACGAGGCAAAGCTACTTTACCTTGCCCCTCCTAATCTCCCATTGCGTAGAATGGATCCCAAAAAACGCCCATCTCCTATTTTCCAGGATTCTTCCCTTTCCTATTTTCTCTAAGATTCTATGTACATAGCTTTAGAGGGGCATCATCTTCTTCCCTCCTACTGCAAAACTTTGTTCCCCATGTCCTGTTCACATCAAGAAAACAACTTTTGGTATTAGCTAAGGCGAGACAGTAGTGCTGCTTTACAAACCAAATCTGGGAAATAGCTCTATTCGCCACGCTTGTTCGCAGATGACGACGAGACATGAATCGTGGAGCTCCGTCTTCAAGCCAAGGCATGCCTCGGGCTGTCGTGATCTTTGATCGAGTCGTGGCATTCTTCCCCAAAAGCTTTGCGGAAGAACGGTGTTCGGATCTTCCTCATGCACTTCAGACAGCTCAGGTCACCATTCAGAATTCGCGCTGCCTGCAAAGGTGTCGTTCAAAATGGACATTGTGATTAACAAATAAAGACTAAAGTGTGGTATACATTCGAGCGATTGACTAGCAGCTGCTGTCCTAGTTCGGATATCAGTAGCATTTTCTGACATATTGCAGATCTTCCGGTGATTCGGTATGCCGTCGTTTTTCAAGAACTTGCCTCGCTTATGCTGGGCCGTCGAATTGAAGACTGTTGTACACAGAGCGATGCAGCCAAGAGCACCAGATTGATCTGCCTGGCGTTGTAGTTGCTGCAAAGTGCAGGATCCATGAGCTCTCTGATGTTATTCGTCCTGAGCAAAGGTTTTGCCTGAAAAAATCGCACTAATTCTCAATCCTTATTCCTCGGCCATTCAACTGTAAGTCGTTTAATTTCGTAAATGTGCTCGCACGTATATCCCGCATTAAAACGAAGTAAAGAAAAAAAAAATCAGTTTCATACCCAAAGGACAAGGCTTTGCTGCGCATAATCTAGTGCTCGGCGGCCAGTGACTAGTTCCAACAGAAGCACACCGAAAGCAAAGACGTCGGTCTTCTCGTCCACTATGCCGTGCATCAAGTACTCCGGAGCAAGATAGCTGTGAACAGCAGCATTTGGGAAACTTGAAGTTACACAGAATACTTTAGCCATGGTTTTAAAAGTAAATAGAGTTCGGAGCAGGAAGAACGAACCCGAATGTGCCTTCGAATTTCGACACGGTGTGGTGGGTCCATTTCTCCGGAAGCCATTTGGCGAGTCCAAAGTCGCAGATCTGCACCAAAATCTACCGATGTAAGGATGCCGCATGCCCAAAACCAAACCTCTTCTTCCGGTGCGTGTACTAACTTGGCAAGATTTTCATCAGGTTTTGCACCCAAAAAAAAAACATTTGATGTACTGCATCGAAATGGATTTATTAGTCTCCATTTATATCATCAAACAACATAGCACTAGGTTGACCTGAGGCTCAAAGTCTTCAGTAAGCAAAATATTTGCAGCTTTTATGTCTCTATGGATGATTCGCCTCTGACAACCTTCGTGAAGGTACAATAAACCCTCGGCAGTTCCTAACGCAATCTTATATCGCATCTGCCACTCCAGCGTTTCTTTTGCACCTGCAAATATTCAGGGCGATATCTCGTTAGGCTTGTAATGAAATAACAGTTGATCAAACAATTGTTTGGTCAGATATGTGAACTAACCATATAGCACAGAGGCTAGGCTTCCATGAGGCGATAACTCGAGGACCAGATGCATTCCGCCTTCGACCCCATAACCGACCAACTTGGCAGTGTTCCGGTGATTGACATGGGCCATAATTCCAAGCTCGGAAAGGAAATCACCTATTATCTCGTCTGGTGTCCCTCGCATGAGTCGTTTAATCGCCACAAGTTGGCCGTTCCTCAGCTGCCCCTTGTAAACCTCAGCATAACCACCCTTCCCAATTAGGCGCTCTGAAGTAACAATGAAAAAAGAGTAGTCCAAATCATACCACGGCAAGTTTGAACGGAACAGAATCGAAAGGTTGAAGTGTTCCGCTCGGATTTCACTAACCGGGGCTGAAATTGTTAGTCGCAGCTTGGAGCTCGGGGAGGGTGAAATATTTCCAAGAAGTCCTGCTAAATTCATTGTCTCTCGACAGGAAGCACGGTGCGAAGGCAATCATCTCCCTCATGCTGCTGCTTCTGAATCGGGGCTTTAGGCCGACGAACGGATGCATCGGGGGCGATTGTTTCTTCGACTTTGTCCTCAAAAAGTGGACGAGCCCGCGCCAGCGGGAAGCATGTTTCCCATCTTTCCGGGCTTCGGAGTCCGAGGTGGTCGAATTGGTGTCCGACTCGCTGCTCCTCAGAAAGTCCTCCAGAACTCCAACAGGGGAGCTATTGTCCATCTTATGTTTCTCCATTACCCAGATTGTCTTAGAATATTATCCCGAAGGGTAAGCCGGAAAAATCTCGATATACATCCCGTATCGGAAAAATTGGCAGAATTTCTAAACGGAAAACAACAAACTCTGAGAGTTGCTGATTGCAATAGCAAACACAGTTGCTAGAGGAGATTGTTTGTCTACCTTCACGATTCTGTTCCCGTTTCTCACTTCAAATTATTGACCGATTTGGGCAGATATGAAAACCAAACGAATGCCTGCGAAAAAAAGAAACAGAGAAACATAAAAACAAGTCCACATTAAGAGAACTAATAATCAAATGCGAATTAATATGAAAGGCACACTAGTATGGTTGATTCGAGCTCAATTGACCACTTCAACCTCATTTTCAATCTAAATGAAACAGCTTCCAATTATTCAGACCCACGAAAGAGAACAAGAGGGTAAAAATAGCATTACATGTTCAACAGAAACTTAAACCTACGAAGCTGAACCCCTCCTCGTACATGGCCCAAGAAAAAAGAGGCAAGAAAGTTGATGGGCAAGCCACAAAGAAACTGGCCACAAACATCAGGCCGCCCAGCACAGAGTTATCCTAACGGCAGCAACTGCTACACGAAGCAACTAATCACCCCAAATCGAAAAGAACGAATTTCCGGCCAACAAAAAGCCAAACGAAGAGCACCCAGAAGACAGACAAGGCAGAGAACGTACGGTGCAAGGCGAAGAGGCCCATGAACAGTGGATAACGAAAGCAGAGGAGGGTAAAAATGCAGGCTTTTTTTCCCACCAAAAAACAGAGGAAGAGGAGGAGGAGGAGGAGAGAGAGAGAGAGGAGTGGGGTGAGACGTTGATATAGATAGGCTTGCCGACTAAGATTTTCTTGGTGGTGATCCGAGTGGGGGTATCTTCTCCTGTTCTTGAAATGGATTGATTAATTAACAAGGAAGAAGAATGGCAAGCAAGTTTTCTGAGGGTTCGTGCTTCGACAATGATTAAAGAACGAGAGGGTGGTGGCGCAGGGCAGAGGATTTTGTCTGTCCAAATCATCAATGCCGGGGAAGCTTCCCCAGTCAGAGAGCGCTTTTAACTTCTGTTACACTCGCACTCGCAACTCGCGTCGCGCTCGCGCTCGCACACGCGCACGCACACGCGCACGCACACGGTCTTTTGTTTGCTTGCGTGCGTGGTCGACGCTGTGGCATTCTTAAGGCTTTTCTGGTCAAAGCGGACCTCGAAATGTGAGGGAGGAGGAGGAGGAGGAGGAGGGGGAGGGGTCCCTCTCGGTACAAGTAAATGGAGGTTTCAGGAGTGCATTGAAGAGCTGCTCGGGTCGGTGGCCCGCCTAGTGGTTGGCTGCCTACATCACACCGGACCACAACTTGGGTTCCGTTTAGAATCGCTTATGTTACTTAAGATAATTAATTAATGGAGACTATTTTCATTATCGATAGCAATTAATTAATGTCTGAATTTTCGTGGACGATGAATATATATTGTGTTCGTTCACTTTTGTAAGCGATATAGGTGATCATTTCTTTGGAACATATCTTTCAAATCATCCATTTTCGGGGAAATCAAGGAAGCCTTGATCGATGTGCGATTAGAAGAGAAAAGTAAATTGAGAAAACAACATATTGATACGACTCACCGATTATTAACTCAAATCGATACATTTTTGTTAGGGCAGGCATATGATTAAATCGAAATTGTGGTGAAATAATGCGGAAGTTAAAAGGATTTGTATTTTAAATCCAACGCGATAGAAAGAAATTACCAGCGAAATCAACTGGGAATGATAAGGAAAATTAGGGATTCATGTGGTTCGATCTAAGCGTCAGGTTATGCTCCACGGGGAAAGCCAACTGCAAAGAGAACTATTATACGATTGCTCAGTACCCAAGTGTTTCACAAATCTAATTAGACCCTAAGCAAATTCACAAGTGCTATCTCGCAGTCTTTTACAAAAAGCTCATATAAAGAAAACCCTAACACTCCTCTTATTTAATCTAATGTATTAAAACTAGAATCCACCTCTTAGGTATATATATGAAAGCCTTTTAGCCAATTCAAACTAGGAATCCAACTCCAACAACAATTTTTTTGTTGCTTCATATGTTTGGTTAGCCAAAAGTCTGATAAAGACTTCCGTTCACGAATTTAAATTGGAGATACAACTTAACAGAAATCTATACGTTTTGATATGCTTCGTATTAGAATGCTTTATTTGTACCAAAATTATACCGGTTTAATTAGGACAGGAATAACAAACATAGCGTTGACTTTTCTAGCCTGTTTTCTTACTTTAATTGGCTTGAGTCATCTGTGCTCTTCTGGAGGAAAGATAGATACTCTAAGAACGTTTGGCTTAAGTTGAGTTTAGTCCCCAGTCATATCATTTCATATTCAAACTAAGATTGTACAACAGTTCCATGATAGAATTCCATAATTAGACCAAAATTATTAACCCTTGCCATTGATAAGGTGATCCTCAACGGCTCATCAACCAAGTTGACAGCCACACCGATGGCAATGGTGAAAGGTATTCCTTCCAAGCAAGAGTCTCGCCACTGTCATTGATAGTGTCCGATGTGACAATGCCCTTTTCCCATCTCTATCTCTCTCCTCTCTCTCAATCTCTTCTTCACACAATTCGCTTATTTGGCACTCTTGCATGTTCAATTTTAGCCGCATCGATGACTTGATGATGTCAATAATGGCCGGCGGCAATAAAAGGATTTGATTGCACAAATTACGACCCGATTGCATGCATAGAGGATGATATGTCAAGAATGTCATGAAGTGAAAGGATTCAAACTAGAACTAGACCCTTGATTTAGGAAAACACACTAACAAAGATCCTAGTATTCATCCCTTCTTGTGTGGGTTTCATCTCAATTTTGATGGGTGTTTAGAGATAAAAAGATGACCTACAACACTAATTTTGAAAAAAAATTGTGGATTAATTGCTAGTGCCTTGAGAATGTAAAGATTGTCGATCACGAGAGCTCACAACACTTTATTTCTTTTTATAATCCTGGCAATCATTTTGACTGTAATTGGCACTAAATCCAAAACCCATCTGCAAGGAAACCCCGCTAGCTTTACTCGAATGAAATGATTGCGTTAGAGACATTCTTCAACTGCAAATCAAGGGATTGTTTTAAAGTTCAACCAAACTCGTAGCGTCATCAATCATTATACTATCGTATATGTACCAATCAAAGATCCTCACTCTCTTTTATGTGCATATACATATACATATACATATATATGTATGTGGTGTGTATGAACATAGCTTGCTTGTTACGCCTATTGCCATTTTCTGACTTTTGGAATAATACATAATGTACAATGATTGCCCACATGGTCATTCTTGGATGTGTTTGTTATTGGAAGTGTCAACGTTGTCTTCTTGATCTATGTTGGTTGGTGAGTTTTGTTTCAATCTGACGCTAGGGCTGCCTTGTTGGGCATATAGGAATTGCCAAGTATGTATTATATTCCAAAAGTCATAAAGGATCTGCACCAATGAAAGATAAAATTGATTCTGAAAACAACAAAAGAAAAGGGACTATGTTCACGTAGGGGCGGCAGATCATGCATAGCAGAACGTTAGGGCAAATGAATGAGGCAAAGGCCTAAAGAGGCCGTGCACAATGTTAAGCCCATATACACTTTAGTCGTAGCAAGATCGTGTTTGGGCCGGCTTTTGTGTCAATCCAAGCATACCCATTGGTGAAAGGTAGGGGTGAGCATCGGTCCAGGGTTAACCCTGGACCGACCCTGGATCGGCCCAACCCTGTCGGTCCTGGTCCGGTTCCCAGGAGGATTGGGTCGGTCCTTGGTCCTGGGATCCTTGGACCAGTACTGTGCGGGTTGGTCCTCGGTCCAGATAGTTTAGGGTCGGTCCAACCCGGACCAACCCGGACTATATATATTATATATAATATATCTAAAATATATTATATATATATTATATATTTAATATATTATTTATAATTTTTTTATGTAGCAAAAAAAAAAGCAGGAAATAGCTTTCACAGACTCACACATCCAAAACGGTGTTAGTCAATAGTCACAGCGTCAACCACTGGTACTCGGTCCTCCTTTGGTACTGGGTCTACTGACAACATTTTCTCTTTACTTTAGTCTTCCTTGTACAGTGACAGTATATCTTTAGTCTTCACTCTTCAGAGTTCAGACTCTTCGTTTTGCCAAAATCAGAGAAAAATAAAACTTCCCACTCGCCCCGTTCGGCGGTCACCTCTGGCCGCTCGACGCTCGCGCCGCTCGCTGCTCGCTGCTCGTCACTCAAGCAGGTGACTCTTGACTTTGCCAAAATCGGAGAAAAAACTTCCCGCTCGCCCCGTTCGACGCTTGCGTCGCTCACCGCGCACACCGCGCCCCGCTCGCCGCTCGTCGCTCGAGCGGGTGAGTCTTGACTTTGCCAAAATCAGAGAAAAAAACTTCCCACTTGTCCCGTTCGACGCTCGCCTCTGGCGGCTCGACACTCGTGCCGCTCACCGCTCGTCGCACTCGTCGCTCGAGCGAGTGAGTCTTGACTCCAAGGGTGAGTCTGGAGTACAAAAAATGAAACAAAAAAATTATCGGTTGGTCCCGGGTTGACCCTGGAACCGGACCGGACCGACCCGGTCCTCGGTCCCAGGCTCAATAGGGTCTGTCCTCGGTCTCAAAAATTGAGGACCAACACTGTGCAGGTTGGTCCTAGGGTTAGGGGGTGGACCGGCCCAACCCGGACCATGCTCACCCCTAGTGAAAGGTAAGTTATCCACGCTAGAACGAGAGAATTCGTTAGGATTACTTCCTTTTAGTCCGACCCAAGCGATTGGCTCGAATAAAAAACGAACCTGAAACTTCGGGCTTCTTGTAGCATGTGATCTAATCATCTCTCTATTCGGTCAATCCTTGAGATTGCCTGGTTGACATATATACGAGATTCAAATATATATTATGTCCTTATATGTGGTAGTAGTCTCCATAGAATTATGAATAACTTCACTCGAGTTAGCCGGGAGAGTTTCTCTAACCCCATTAGAAAGGGCAACATCCATTCCACTAAAGGGCTCATAACGATATACTTTCAATTCTCGGCAAAAGTTTGAGGCTGAAATTCATCTCTAGATTTATTTTCTTTATAGTAGAGATTTTCGGGGGATTAAAACTTTATCATTCCGCCTTATTTGGGTCTTTGAGATTGTCGTTCGAACTTAATTGTGTTATATGAATATTTAAAAATCAAACTATAGATCGATCAGGGAAATTTTGAAGTCGAGATGAAGCTTAATAATTCAATAATCATAGCATCTTTTTTCTACGTAGAAAGTAACTATTATAACCTCAAATATTATACGTTGTTCTCAATATAAAACCAAAATTTTTTTTTGTGAGCAATTTATTTATTTTAAGCCGATAATTATAAGGATCATATAGAAAAGTCTAACTTAGCAGCATGATTACTCGTTGATTTTCACACTGCATATGCCTATTTTCAAAGCACTGAAAAAAGGGTTTAACATAGACCGATGGCAATTCCATTGCCCCCAGGAAAGACCACGGATCTGAGACACTGGAAGCCAAGTCCAAGAATGTCTTTGGATTGGCTGTGCTAGGAGTTGAATCCCCCTGTTCTTGTCCAAGTTGGCGGGCTTGAAGAAACCTTTCTTTTTCTTCCCTTGTCATAATGGGTGTCAAACAAAATTTGGGCCGCGAAAACTTGTTGCGATGGGAGAAGTAAGGAGAGACGTGCTCTAATAGCTTTAATCATCGTGTTTTTCATGATAATTCTCTCGAAATACTAAGCATGATAAAAAAGATCGCCCAAAAAAGAACGATGAAAGTTGTGCCCTCTCAAATTTATTGCTTTGGTCACTACAAGCCATGATACCTAATCTAATAACAGCTCCTCTCTAGGATTTTTTTTGTATTAGTAAAATGGTGGAAAGAGGCGTTATCATAGAAGTTTTACACAATCTACGAGATGTTGATTTGAGTGAATAGAGACCGCCAGAAAGACAAACTTGTCATCATAACCCCTCCACAGCTCAATCACGCAGGAAATGGTAGTGCGTCATAGAGCTCTTGATAGTCGGGTCGCTATAATCCTTATGCTTCTGGTGTTGCTTTTTTGCTTGGGACGGCCTTGAAAATTTCCGCACCTGGAGTGGCATTTCTTGTGATCAGCTTTAACAGCAGGTGTTGGCCCTCAACTCCTCAGCATCCTCGCATCGGGCTCGATATTGCCGTCCCTTGGCTACCTACGAAATTTGATCGAGAATTGCTGACATGGCAGTCTGGTCAACGATGGCCGTGAATGCTGACTAGACTGCCAAGTCAACAATTTCCGGTCAAAATTGACAAAAAATACTACATTCGAAAATAATCAAAAGGTTTTGGACTAAATTAGCCAAATTGAAAATTTTAAGACTAAATTGGCCGTCATACAATAGGTTTATGACTTTTTTTGAACAATTTTCCCAATAAATCACCGTGTTTTTTCTACATACAAAAGTAACTATTATAACCTCAACAATTTCATGTTAAATGTTGTTCTCAATTATAATTATAACCTCGAATATATTATGGGGAGATTGTTCTCAATATAAAATCCAAATGATTCTTGTGATCTATTAATTCATTGTAAGCAATCAATTATAATGATCACGTAGAAAACTCTAAACTTATCAAAGTGATCACTCATTGCTTTCAGTTGCGTTTCGTCACACTGAAACCGAAAAATGAAAAATCGGATTAATACCAAATTAATTTCAGATTAAAACCAAATGAATTGTTTCGACGGATCATCAATAGACTGATGGAAGGAGCATGAATATGAGACAACGGTAGTCAAGTCCAAGAATGTCTTTGGACTGGCTGGACTAGGAGTTGAATCTCCCATTACTTAGTCCAACTTGGTGGGCTTGAAAGAAACTTCTTCTCCCTTACCTTGTCACCAAAAAATTGGGCCTCATTGGTGGTCATCACAAGCCACCACACCAGATCTAATACCACCTCTTCCCTAGGTCAGTTCTTATCAGTAAAAGGATGGAAAGAGGCGATGAGTGTCAAGCAACCGCTATCGGATGTTATCATAGAAGTTTCGGGCGCTCTGTGAAATGTCTGATTTGAGTCGATAGGTACAACCAGAAGGACGAACTTGTCAACATAACCCCTCTGCAACTCAACCACGCATGAAGCCTGAGGCTCACCATAGCCTAAGTGTCATCCATAAAGTAATCTAGATCTAGGATTGACGAGCAACTAGAGTTAGACGGAGGGAATGGTTATTTGTTGACGACATATTGTGTCTCGACATGTAAGGGAGGAGGAGGAGTCCCTCTCGGTACGAGTAAATGGAGGTTTCATGAGTGCATTGAAGAGCTGCCCGGGTAGTGGCCCGCCTAGTGGTTGGCTGCCGACATCACACGGGACCGCAACTTGGGTTCCATTTAGAATCACTTATGCTGCTTAAGATAATTAGTTAACGAAGAATATTTTTATTATCGATAGCAATTAAGTAATGTCTGAATTTTCGTGAACGATGAACATATGTTTCGTTCGTTCACTTTTATAAGCGATATAGGCAATCATTTTTTTGGAACATATCTTTCGAATCATCCATTTTCGGGGAAATAAATGAAGCCTTGATCGATGTGCGATTACAAGAGAAAAGTAAATTGAGAAAAAAACATATTGATAAGACTTACCGATTATTAACTCAAATCAATACATTTTTGTTAGGGCAGGCATATGATTAAATCAAAATTGTGGTGAAATAATGCGGAAGTTAAACTTATTTGTATTTTAAATCCAACACGATAGAAAGAAATTACCAGTGAAATCAACCGGGAATGATAAGGAACATTAGGGATTCATGTGGTTCAATCTGAGCATCAGGTTCTACTCCACGGGGAAAGCCAATTACAGAGAGATCTATCATACGATCGCTCCATACCTAAATATTTCCCAACTCTAATTACATCCAAAGCAAATTCACAAGTGTTATCTTGTAATCTTTTACAGAAAGCTCATGTAAAGAAAACCCTAACACTCCTCTTATTTGATCTAATGTATTAAAACTAGAATCCACCTCTTATATATGAAAGCCTTTTAGCCAATTCAAACTAGGAATCCAACTCCAACAAGGATTTTTTTGTTGCTTCATACGTTTGGTCAACCAAAAGTCTGATAAAGACTTCCGTTCACGAATTTAAATTGGAGATACAATTTAACAGAAATCTATACGTTTTGATATGCTTCGTATTAGAATGCTTTATTTGTACCAAAATTATAATGGTTTAATTAGGACAGGAATAACAAACATAGCGTTGACTTTTCTAGTCTGTTTTCTTACTTCAATTCGCTTGAGTCATCTGTGCTCTTCTGGAGGACAGATAGATACTCTAAGAACGTTTGGCTTAAGTTGAGTTTAGTCCCTAGTCATATCATTTCATATTCAGACTAAGATTGTATAACAGTTCCATCATAGAATTCCATATTTAGACCAAAATTATTAACCCTTGCCATTGATAAGGTGATACTCAACGGCTCATCGACCAAGTTGACATCCTCGCTGATGGCAATGGTAAAAGGTATTCCTTCCAAGCGAGAGCTCGCCACTGTCATTGATAGTGTCCGAGGCGACAATGCCCTTTTCCCATCTTTATCTCTCTCCTCTCTCTCGGTCTCTTCGCCACATAATTCGCTTACTTGGCACTCTCGCATGTTCAATTTTAGCCGCATCGATGACTTGATGATGTCAATAATGGCAGGTGGCAATAAAAGGACTTGATTACACAAATTACGACCCAATTGCACGGATAGAGGATGATATGTCAAGAATGTCATGAAGTCAAAGGATTCAAACTAGAACTAGACCCTTGATTTAGGAGTGTAGGGTTCGACGTAGGGTTCCACAGTTGTTAAAATGCAGCGGAATATATTTGTAAACCGAAACCCTAGAACCCTAGACAGGATCCATGTGTATATTGAAATCGAGACAGAAGTTCGATACGTACATTTTACAAATCGAACGTAAATTGACAATTGATTGTGTCTGGATTAGCGCCCCAAGTGTTACGCTTTTACCGGTATCCACACACGCGAACAGAGGCCTCCGACGATCCAAGTGCTAACTAAAGATCTTGAAGTTTCTTTTCTTCAACGCATTTTGATTTTCGATACTCTATCAAAAAAACCCTAGACAAAGAACGGTTCTCTATCTATTTATACAGCCTCATTATCCAGGGGAATTAAAAGAAGTGGGTCAGGCGATTTGAGCCCACCAAACCGTCCACCTTCAATCGACATTTAATCGTTATCTCATAACGTGTACGACCGCGTAGATAAGTTGAATAGAAGAATAAATTAAAATCTACTTCTTATTTTAAGTAGATCCCAGCGCACAGAAAATATTAACTCAGTTCGCTTTTGTATGCGACCATGTAGGTTCACTAAACATTAACAGTGTGCTCAAAACCCTTTTTGGCCCACAAGTCATAAGCGGTCTTTAGCAAGATATTATGACTACCTAAATACAATGAAGGTCGATTTTCTGGCATAACCTAAATTACAACTAATATTAGAGTATCAACCTTGATTGATTCTTAGGGCAGACCACTAATAAGGAGAACACATTAACAAAAATCCTAGTACTCATCCCTTCTTGTGTGGGTTTCATCTCAATTTTGATGGGTGTTTAGAGATAAAAAGATGACCTACAACACTAATTTTGAAAAAAAAATTGTGGATTAATAGCTGGTGCCTTGAGAATGTAAAGATTGTCGATCACGAGATCTTACAACACTGTATTTCTTTTTACAATCCCTGCAATCATTTCGACTGTAATTGGCACTAAATCCAAAACCCATCTGCAAGGAAACCCCCCTAGCTTTACTCGAATGAAATGATTGCGTTGGAGACATTCTTCAACTACAAATAAGGGGATTGTTTTAAAGTTCAACCAAACTCGTAGCGTCATCAATCATTATACTATCGTATATGTACCAATCAAAGATCCTCACTCTCTTTTATATGCATATACATATACATATACATATAAATGTATGTGGTGTGTATGAACATAGCTTGCTTGTTACGCCTATTGCCATTTTCTGAATTTTGGAATAATACATAATGTATAATGATTGCCAACATGGTCATTCTTGGATGTGTTTGTTATTTGAAGTGTCAACGTTGTCTTCTTGATCTATGTTGGTTGGTGAGGCTTGTTTCAATCTGACGCTAGGGCTGCCTCGTTGGGCATATAAGAATTGCCAAGTATGTGCTATATTCCAAAAGTCATAAAGGATCTGCACCAATGAAAGATAAAATTGATTCTCCAAACGACAAAAGAAAAGGGATTATGTTCATGAAGGGGAGGCAAATCATGCATAGCAGAACGTTAGGGCAAATGAATGAGGCGAAGGCCTAAAGAGGCCGTGCACAATGTTAAGCCCATATACACTTTTGTTGTAGCAAGACCGGGTTTGGGCCGGCTTTCGCATCAATCCAAGCATACCCATTGGTGAAAGGTAAGTCATCCACGCTAGAACGAGAGAATTCGTTAGGATTACTTCCTTTTATACCGACCCAAGCGATTGGCTCGAATAAAAAACGAACCTGAAATTTCACGCTTCTTGTAGCATGTGATCTATGAGAAAGAACAAAGTAATGAAGAAATGAAACTACACAATAACTAGATCAATAGAAAACCTCATCATCATAGCCATTTCTTTATACTCTATAAAAATTAATCTGAAAGCCCTCCATCATCACCACATTCCCGGACACACAAGGACAGAAAAATAGAAAAGGAAGAGAGGAAGAAGAAGATTATGAGAGAGGGCTCTGCTCCGTTCTTCTATGCTTTCGGTCACGGAGGTTTAGGATTTTCTCTCCTCCGAAATTACGATTGTGCCCCCCATGGGCCACGATGTCAGTTCCGAGCTGTCTCACTCTTGGGCTATGACCCCACTTGTTTTTTGTCAAAGTCTTCGTTGTCTTCTTCACTTCACAATCTTGACCCAGAGCCAAATTTTCAAATGGACCTTTACTCTCAACATCCCCCCTCAAACTGGGTGTGGTTTTGAAACCTAAACCCAGTTTGATTATGGGAGAACAATGATCAAATCTAGATGAGGCCTTGGTAAAAATGTCCTCAGTTTGACGATGGCTGGGAACGTATTGCACACTGAGTAAACCCAACGAAACCTTCTCGCGGACAAAGTGGAAATCGATTTCAATGTGCTTTGTCCTGGCATGTAAGATAGGATTAGATGTAAGAGAAATCGCAGATTGATTATCACAAAACAATACCGTCGGTGAGGTTAAGTGAATCCCGCTGTCTCTCAGGACAAATGCAATCCACATAAGATCAGCAGTAGCAGAGGCGAGTGCTCTATACTCTGCTTCGGTCGATGACCGTGACACTGTGGCCTGTTTCTTTGCCAACCAAGAGATGATATTCGAACCAAGGTAAGTGCAAAAACCCATAGTGGAGCGTCTTGTATTGGCACAACCAGCCCAGTCGGCATCCGAAAAACCATATAAATTAAACGAGCTATTTGAGTGAATGAAAAGTCCCAAGTTAACAGTCCCCTTGATATAATGCAATACTTTCTTCAATTTATTTAAGTCACCCACTATCAGATTCTGCATTTTCTAGCATAACACGTTCGTGGCATACGCAATATCTGGTCCGATTATCGTTAGATATTGCAGACCACCCACTAAGCTTATGTATTCCAACGAGTTGTCAAGATAAATATCATCACCAGAGTTGTGAACTGGTTTTAGTGACAAGGGTGTGGAGATGGGCTTGCATTCCTTCATATGTACGCGTTCCTGGAGGTCAATGGCATATTTCGTTTGATAGAGAAATAATTCTTCAGAAGTGGACTTGGCCTCTATATCCAAGAAATAGTGTAAACAACCCAAGTCTTTCATGTGGAAGCTAGAGCTAAGAGATTTGATCAATTCAGTAAGTAGCTGATTTGAACTTCTGGTTAACACAATGTCATCGACGTATAGCAAGAGTAGGACTGTATCGTGACCCTTGTGTAAGATAAAAAGAGATGGGTCAGAAGCACTGCAGAAAAAGCCTGATTCCAAGAGCAAATTGCTAAATTTCTCGAACCATGCACACGGAGCCTGACGCAAACCATACAGAGACTTTTGGAGCAAACATACATGTTTAGGGAGTTCCGAGAATCCTAGGGGCTGCTCCATATATACCGTTTCATTAAGTGTACCATGCAAGAAGATGTTCTTGACGTCTAATTGGTGTATCGACCATTTTTGCACCATAGCTACCGAGACGACAATGTGAATTGTCGCCTGTTTCACCACAGGACTAAATGTCTCGAGAAAATCGATCCCGCTTCTTGGTGATAGCCTTTAGATACCAAATGTGCCTTTAATTTGTCAAGGCTCCCATCTACGGCCAACTTGGTTTTAAATACCCATTTGCACCCGATTACATTCATTTGATCAGTTCGTGGAACCAAAATCCAAGTCTGGTTCTCATGCAAGGCATCCATTTCCTCTCTCGTGGCCTTATTCCAACCTTCATGTGCAAGTGCTGATTTTACAGATTTGGGTTCTGCAGGAACCCGGTATTTAGCTAGGCACACGTATTTGGGGTTGGGCTTTACAATCCTAGATTTAAGCCATGTCTGCATTTGGTGAGTAGAAGTGATTCTCGGCTATTCAGAAGTCACCGCATCTGATATAGGTGGCTCACAACTATTAGTTGCTTGAGTTTCTTCAGATTGTTCATGAACACACGTGTTCTCCAACTCAGTAGCGGGAGACATTTGTGACATAGGTGTTTCCTTGTAAGGTACTTTGATTTGTCCAATCTCAAGGACATCATTATCTTGTAAAAAACCCGAATTATCATGTGCAACATTTCTCGGTTGTGATTCTCAATAAGATCCCACGAACTTCACTTCTTCAACCCATTTCTTATACAAAACCGTATATTGAGGGAACACATCATTCAACTTCTAAGCAAATGGAAAGAGACCTTCATCGAATGTAACGTTTTGCTGATATAAATCCTCCCATCTGTTGGTGCAAGACAGCAGTACCCTTTATGCTTCTCGCTATAACCAAGAAACACACAAGTGAGAGCGGGGATCAAATTTGTGTTGCGCATGCGGTCGAAGACTAAGATAACAGGCACAACCAAACACTCGGAGAAAATCATATCTCGGTTTTTGCCCAAAGATCTTATTATGAGGACTGTCCAGCTGCAGATTTGGGGTTGGAAGGAGATTGATGATATAGTTTGCAGTAAAATATGAATCAACCCAGTAAATCAGTGGAATTCTCACGTGATAAAGCATAGACAATCCAAGCTCCACAAGATGTCGATGTTTCCTTTCCGAACCCCATTTTGTTCCAAGGTATATGGACATGACACGTAATTCTTTATACCATAGTTCTGCAAATGTTTCTGAAATTTCGTACTAGTAAACTCTCCCCCTTCGTCGCTTTGAAACAGTTTGATTTTGCGGTCAAATTGATTTTCCACACCTTTTTGAAAGAGAATAAAGATATCATAAAACTTCGATTTTAACTTCATTGGATATACCCAACTATAACAGGAAAAGTCATCTACAATCATGACACAAAATCTGAAACCTTGAAAGGATTTTACTAGCGACGAACCCCAAATGTCGTAATGAATCCTTTCTAGAGGAAAATTGGTTGCAGACTCTAATAAAGGAAATGACAACTTAGCACTTTTTATAATCCAATAGCTCCCACACACGGCTTGAGCTTGTTTATTCCACTGAATAAGTTTCTGATTTTGCATAACTTTAAGTGTTTGTGCATTAGTGCGAGCAAGCCTTTGGTGCTACACTTCTTCACCCACTGCCTTGTGTCTTTGAGTAAAAAGAGCCTCAGTTGCTTGTTCACCGACTCTGTAAAGTCCCCCAATTTTCCTTCCGAGCATCACTATCAAGTTGGTTTGATTGTCCTTGACATAAACACCATATTTGTCAAAAACAAAAGAGCAAGGATAATCATCGGTTAGCTTTGAGACTAACAGAAGGTTTTTCGTTATTTTCGGAACCACTAATACGTCATTAAGGGTTAATATATCAAACTCAGTATGAAGGAAAGCATTACCAGTAAATGTGATAGGAAGGCATAATCCATCACCTATCATAACACTATCATTACCGGTATACTTTGAAGGGTTGTGAATTATACCAGAATTTGTAGTGACATAAGCTGTGGCACCCATATCTGAGTACCATTCACTTCCCTTTGGGTCCTCAAGATGCATGGCGGCAAGTGCAGTTGGGATTTCGTCGCTTTGGAATGAGTTATCAAATCGGTACCAGCAGCTTAGTGTGTCTTGTCCTGGACGCTTACAAATTTGACAAGCAACTCTCACATAATCATGTGCTCTTTCTTCTTAATAATTCTTGTTCTCAGGTGAATTGGGTGAGGGGTAGGACTTAACATCTTGGCACCTCTATGAAGAACTTGCATAGAGTCTAAACCCTTGACCTAAGCCATAAGAAAAATTATGTTGTCTGAACCCTTGTGCCTCTTGATTCATACCATAGGGCCTGTAGCCCTAATTTCCCCCTTGATAACCAAAGCCACGGCCTCTGCTATTGTCATGGCCACGTCCTCTCCCATTACTCCTTCCACCTCTGCCTTCATAAAACCAATTATTCCCCTTCTGACTAACAAATGCACAATTTGGTGAATTAAACCCATTGTTAAAATCCACTTTATGTTCACCCTCAACGATTCTCTACCCATAATCTGCCAAATTGGGGTTAAACTGATTAGAGGAGTAATTTTGCAGCCTTGCCTCAAATCTCTCAAGCTGTGAAATGACCTCATCATAGTCGGGTTGAGGTTTCAAGCAGTAAATTGTGGTTCTAAAATTCTCATATTCCAAGCCTAACCCCTCCAAAATGCCAAAAATCTTCGTTATCTCATCCACGGGTTTACCAATCGTGTTTAACTGATCGAAAACCCTAAACATCCGTGACCAAAATTACAGTTGTGCCCCCCATGGGCCACGGTGTCAATTCCGGGCCGTCTCGCTCTTGGGCTACAGCCCCACTTGTTTTCGGTCAGAGTCTCCATTGTCTTCTTCTTCACTTCACTATCTTAAACCAAAGCCAAATTTTCAAACGGACCTTTACTCTCAACAATCTAATCATCTCTCTGTTCGGTCAATCCTTGGGATTGCCTGGTTGAGATATATATGAGATTCAAATATATATTATGTCCTTATATTTGGTAGTAGTCTCCATAATATTATGAATAACCTCGCTCGAGTTAACCGGGAGAGTTTCTATAACCCCATTAGAAAGGGAAACATCCATTCCACTAAAGGGCTCATAACGATATGCTTTCGATTCTCGGCAAAGTTTGAGGCTGAAATTCATCTCTAGGCTTATTTTCTTTATAGTAGAGATTTTCGGGGGATTAAAACTTTATCATTCCGCCTTTTTTGGGTCTCTGAGATTATCGTTCGAACTCAATTGTGTTATATGAATATTTAAAAATCGAACTATAGATCGATTAGGGAAATTTTGAAGTCGAGATGAAGCTTAATAATTCAATAATCACCGTGTCTTTTTCTATGTAGAAAGTAACTATTATAACCTCAAATATTATACGCTTTTTTTTGGGTAAAAAAAAAACCAAAATGTTTTTTGTGAGCAATTTATTTATTTTAAGCAGATAATTATGAGGATCATATAGAAAAGTCTAACTTATCAGCATGATTACTCATTGATTTTCACGCTGCATGTGCCTATTTTCAAAGCACTGGAACAAGGGATTATCATAGACCGATGGCAATACCATTGCCCCCAGGAAGGACCACGAATCTGGGACACTGGAAGCCAAGTCCAAGAATGTCTTTGGACTGGCTGTACTAGGAGTTGAATCTCCCTGTTCTTGTCCAAGTTGGCGGGCTTGAAGAAACCTTTCCTTTTCTTACCTTGTCATCATGGTTGTCAAACAAAATTTGGGCCACGAAAACTTGTTGCGATGGGAGAAGTAAGGAGAGACGTGGTCTAATGGCTTTAATCATCGTGTTTTTCATGAAAATTCTCTCGAAATATTAAGCCCAATAAAAAAGAAGATCGCCCAAAAAAGAACGAGGAAAGTTGTGCCCTCTCAACTTTATTGCTTTGGTCACTACAAGCCATGATACCTAATCTAATAACAGCTCCTCTCTAGGTTTTTTTCTACTAGTAAAATGGTGGAAAGAGGCGTTATCATAGAAGTTTCACACACCCTATGAAATGTTGATTTGAGTCAATAGACACCGCCAGAAAGACAAACTTGTCATCGTGACCCCTCCACGGCTCAATCACGCAGGAAATGTTAGTGCATCATAGAGCTCTTGATAGTCGGGTCGCTGTAATCCTTGTGCTTCCGGTGTTGTTCTGCTCGGGATAGCCCTAAAAATTTCTGTACCTGGAGTGGCATTTCTTGTGATCAACTTTAACAACAGGTGCTGGCCCTCAACTCCTCAGCATCCTTGCATCAGACTCGATATCATCGTCCCTTGGCTACCTATGAAGTTTGGCCGGGAATTGCTGACATGGCAGTCTAGTCAGCGATGGCCGTGAACGCTAACCAGACTGCCAAGTCAGCAATTTCCGGTCAAAATTGGCCATTACATTGGAAAATCATCAAAAGTTTTTGGACTAAATTGACTAAATTGAAAAATTTAAGACTAAATTGGCCGCCGTACAATAGGTTTATAACTTTTTGATCAATTTTCCTGATAAATCACCATGTTTTTTCTACATACAAAAGTAACTATTATAACCTCAAAAATTTCGTGTTAGATGTTGTTCTCAATTATAATTATAACCTCGAATATATTATGGGGAGATTGTTCTCAATTTAAAGCCCAAATGATTCTTGTGAGCTATTAATTCATTGTAAGCAATCAATTATAATGATCACGTAGAAAACTCTAAACTTACCAAAGTGATCACTCATTGCTTTTAGTTGCGTTTCGTCGCACTGAAACCGAAAAATGAAAAATCGGATTAATACCAAATTAATTGTTCGGATTAAAACCAAATGAATCGTTTCGACGGATCATCAATAGACTGATGGAAGGAGCATTAATCTGAGACAACGGAAGTCAAGTCCAAGAATGTCTTTGGACTGGCTGGACTCTGAGCTTTTTTTTTTTTTTGGCCTTATGGACTGGGAGTTGAATCTCCCGTTTCTTAGTCCAACTTGGTGGGCTTAAAAGAAACTTCTTCTCCCTTACCTTGTCACCAAAAAATTGGGCCTCAGTGGTGGTCATCACAAGCCACCACACCAGATCTAATACCACCTCTTCCCTAGGTCAGTTCTTATCAGTAAAAGGATGGAAAGAGGCTATAAGTGTCAGGCAACCGTTATAGGATGTTATCATAGAAGTTTCGGGCGCTCTGTGAAATGTCTGATTTGAGTTGATAGGTACAACCAGAAGGACGAACTTGTCAACATAACCCCTCTGCAACTCAACCACGCATGAAGCCGGAGGCTCATCATGGCCCAAGTGTCATCCATAAAGTAATCTAGATGTAGGATCGACGAGCAACTAGGATTAGACGGAGGGATTGGCTATTTGTTAACGACATATTGTATCTGGAGAAGTGTAGCTATGATTCGAGTCCCAAAGAACGCAACTTTTCTTAAAAGCAAGTCCCTTACCAATCATCACACGGATGGCGCTTGGACTTTTCCATAAATGTTATGATTGTAGCAAAAGTCGATTTGGCTTTTGGAAAGTGTCTGACCAATTCGCCAAAGTCACGATTGCACCAAAGATGTAGGAACTCACGACACTCTTGGACAGTTGCAGCACTCAAATTTCGAGATGCTCTAGCTGTAAACTCTTACCCGATTATGGTAGGATGAAAAGACAACTGCCGTACGGGGCGATTTAAGAGGTTTGTATATAATGGTCTGGTTTTGCTTCTTTTGGGGATTGATTTGGATATAATTAACATGGATGGGAAGCCCATTGCAATGTTTTTAAATGGAGCCAATTGCAATTGATTTGGATATAATTAACATGATTGATATATCTTTGTGATAATGAGGTGCGGATACGCACAAAATATAAAATAAGCGACATCAATATAGATGGATATTAGATAACTCGTTTCATTTTATAACAGGTTAAGGAAAGCAATAACGATACAAATGAATTCTGAACTTTAGCTTAATATATAATGTGATCTATGAACTTTTAATTTATTCAATATGGTCCATGAACTTTAGCCTAACGTGCAATGTAGTCCTTAACTTCAATTTATTCAATATATTCCTTGGACTTTTATTACATGTTCAACTTAATCCCTAAATTATATGAAAATATTCAATGTTGTCCATGAAGTTAAATTAGTGAAAGGATAACATTGAACATTTTCATATAATTTATGAACTAAATTGAACATGTGTCGAAAGTCCAAGGAGCATATTGAACAAATTAAAAGTTCAAAGACCGCATTGCATATTAGGTTATAGTTCAAGGACCACATTATACAAATTAAAAGTTCAGTGACTACATTACACATTAGATCAAAGTTCGGAAATTATTTATATCATTTTTCCTTTGGAAAAAGTACAAAGAGACAAAGGACAAAATAACATGAAGCAGCAAGTAACAAGGTTACATCATCTTCTCATGCCTTGGAATGAGTGGTGAGTCTAATTTCAACGTGCATTTAAAGCGCAAATGATAAATATTCGATTTCCTTATTTTTCTATTTTTTTATTTTCGAGAATAGATTTTGAACATAAATCCATTAGAAAAAATAATTTTATTTTTTTTATTTCTGAAACAAATTTTTGCCCCAAAATAGATTTGGAACAAAAATAAGAAATTAAAATTTTATACTTTAATATTTTTGGAACAAAAACGAAAAAAACAACTCTCTTTTATGGCTCACACTTCCCACCAGCTGCCCATTCGCCGCTGCTTATTGGCCATCCACATGTCATCCGCCTGCAACCGCTAGCCAGTCGGTCAGTCGTTTGCCGTTCGCAGCTGCTCGCCGGCCGTCCATAGCTACTCGCCAGTCGCCTACCGGCCTTAGGGAACAAAAATTTAAGAATAACCTATCAAACAAATTTCTATTCCGGTAACAAAAATTTTATGTCATTATCAAATGTTACTTTTTGTTCAGAAACTCGTTCGATGAAGAGAAATAAATTTTTCTGTTTCTAGCCAGAAATAGGGTCAGGGAAGAGACATGTTGTCATCCGTGCCCTTAGTGAACTGGGCAACATTTTTTTTAAGGTTTATCAATAGGTCTGATGGCGGGGCCATACACAACATGGTTAGAGATTGAATTTTGGTGAATAAGTTTAACCGAATGTATGCAGAAGTGTCCAAACCAGTGGATTACGAGTGGTATCAACATGAATAACGCGTGTCTACATTGCATTAAGAAAGGATGCATTTGGGCATGACGAGATTGACCCAAGGCGAGCGCCCCGCTTCCGTCCAGTCTCATCCTAAACAATTTGGCTTCACTTCGATGTTTTTACGGTAACATGTGCTAGTACTGCATGAGTTTCTTCTTGGTGTATGTTGTACATGGTACTTTGTTTTTGTTGCGCCAAATCCAACGGGGTCGCCACTCAATAGTTTCTAAGGAAAATTATCAAAAAAGTCTTTAACCTATTGCAATTTTGCCAATTCAGTCCTAAATCTTTTTATTTTATTAATTCAGTCAGAAACCTTTTAACTTCTTACCAATTCAGTCCATCTGACCAATTTTGATCGGTCGGCGCTAGCCGTCCGATCAACATTGACGTGGCACAATTTTAGTAGTTTTTTCGAATTTTTTAATATTTTTTAATATTTTTTCTTTTCTTTTTTCTGCATTTCTTCCTCTCTGGCCGATCCGATGACTGGCCAGAGGCACGGGCAGGTGAGGTCAACCTCACCGACCTCTGGCAAAGCTTGCGCCCCCCGGCCACTAGTGAGGGCAAGCTCGCCCACCGTTACCTGGGCGAGATCAAGGCCGACATCGCCCAGCCAAGGCGAGGCTGACCTCGCTGTCACTGGGCAAGGTGGAACCCAGCGCTGTCGCAGGTCGACCAGCCATGGCGAGGCCGACTCGCCATCTCTGGGCGAGGTGGAACCAAGCAAAGACGAGGTCAGCCTTGCCATGGTTGGTTGAGGCTCGACCTTGCCAGCTGGCGAGGCCGGCTAACGCCGTCACAAGGTTCCACGTTGCCTAGCAACGGCGAGTTCGGCCTAGCCTTGGCTAGGCAAGGTCGACCTCGATCTCGCCTAGGCAAAGGCGAGCGAGCTCGCTATCACCAGTGGCCAGCGGGGGCGAGCTTTGCCTCGCCAGCTAGAGAGGAAGAAGTGCAGAAGAAAAAAAAAGAAAAAGAAATTCAAAAAAATATTTAAAAATTGTCAAATCAACGTTGGCCGGATAGCCGGTGGCCACGCCAGTGTCGACAGGTCAAAATTGGCCGAATGGACTAAATTGGCAGGAAGTGAAAAGATTTAGGACTTAGTTAGTAAAAGTGCAATATGTTTAAGACTTTTTGGATAATTTTTCCATATTTTCTATGGGTATGTTGTATTATGCGTATGGTCGTTACTCGCATTCGAATTCAGCTAAAATTGAAATGTGAGATGTCCATATTTGTAATTTGCCGATCAAAGTTCTATCAAGCATGGAAAAAAGCATAATCGTTAAAATATTATATATATATATATATATTATATGCTTATAATGAAGGTTAGATCATGGATCTCACCTTTGATTAAAAATGGTAGATAAAAATCATTCAAATGAAGTGAACAAATAATAATTCGAGATGTGAATTGTTTCAATTCAAGTTTATTACTGCTTTATGCTTATCAAGGTTTGGGTTCCAATCATTACAATTGCTCATTCTCTTGAAGCCACTTTCAATATCACGCATATATATGTATGCCTCTCATAATTGCTCGGTGTGCGTGAAATGGGAAGACTATCACAACTAATGGAGATTAATGGGGTGCTTAAAGAGCTCCAGACACCACATCAATATTAAAAAAAGAATTGCTCTTTTATTGATTACTTGAGAGAATGGGCCTAATTCCATATAAAAAAAACCCCTAACTTTAGTTCAAATCTTAATTCTGCCCAAACTTTAATTTGTCAAAAAAAAATCACTAACTTTCACTCTAGTCCTAGATATGGCAATGCATACAAAAGTCTCCACTAGTTTCTTCAGAACTATCAACATTAGGGCCACTTAGAGGTTCATTATTAGAATTCGCGCTTTCATCAACACCCTTTCCCATTCGTATTGAACAACAACAGTCTCTTGATATAAATAATTTTGAAGATTTCAGTACCTACTTTTGAAGAGAGAGTTGATGGGGATAGCTTTAAGATTAAAGTGAACGCCGGTGATTCTTTTTCAAACACAAAAAAGTCAATGCGAAATTGAGATCAAATTTGAAGTTGGGAATTTTATAGAGAAATTAGGCTCGAGAGAACGGAGCGGAACGAAATAAAATAACAAAGGGTAAGAGCCTGACTTTCGAGAGCATGCAACTCGTCCACGTCATTTAATAATCACAATTCAACCATGAGATGGGAGATTCGAGCTGATCCCTATTGGTGCGGTCAATTCTGTCACCTATCCTAGATAGTATCTGATTGTACTTTTTATATGAGACAGGTATGATTAGTTCAAATCAAGTGTATGTATGATGCTGCTGGCAAAAGAATATTCATTGGTTGACCATTCCCCTATTCACTTTTGCTCGTTTTGGCCACCCATTCGCATTTTAACTAATAGCACAATGAATCCAAAACTTCAGGCCGACTAATCTTCATGAGTTTATATATAAATTTTCATCCACGTATCTTCAATAAGGCTCATATTACAGAATTATTCGCTTAGATTTATAATTGCTTTAATTAAGTGAGGATGCACCAATTTGGATATAATATATATCACATTAAAAGTAAGATTTCGTTTATTTAGCGGAGAATGAATGACTCACTAGAGGCCGGCGAGGGCATCAACGCCTGCAACAGTGGACGGCAACCTTTGCCGGCCATCAATGAGGCTCAAGGATGGCTGGGTGATAGCCAGTGGAGGAAAAAAGGAATAAAGAAAAGGAAAAAAGAAGAAAAAATTTCACAAAATTAAAAAATATTGCAAAAAGTGTCCACGTTAGCGATATTCAACAAAAATTAGCCAGAAGGACTAAGTTTGCAAATCGTCAAAAGGCTTAGGACTATTTGGCCAAATTGAAAATTTTAGGCCTGAATTGGTCGCCGTATAATAATTTTAGAATTTTTTGGACACTTTTCCCTATAAATCACCATGTCTATTATAACCTCAAACATTTCGTGTTAGGCGTTGTTCTCAATTATAATTACAACCTCAAATTATTTTATTGTAAGATTGTTCTCAATCTAAAACCCGAATGATTCTTGTGAGCTATCAATTCATTTCAATCAGCCAATCATAGCGATCAGGTAGAAAATTCTAAATTTATCAATGTGATCGCTCATTACTTTCAATTGCGTTTCGTCGAGTTGAAACCGATAGATGAAAAATTCGGATTAAAACCAAGTTAATCGTTTCAATGGATCATCAATAGACTGATGGAAGGAGCATGAATCAGAGACAATGGAAGTCAAGTCTAAGAATGTCATTGGACCGGCTGAACTAGGAGTTGAATCTCCCATTTCTTAGTCCAACTTGATGGGCTTGAAAGAAACTTCTTCTTCCTTAACCTTTGTCATCGGTTGTCACAAAAATTTGGGCCTCATTGGTCATTACAAGCCACCACACCAGATCTAACACCACCTCTTCCCTAGGTTAAGTTCCTGTTAGTAGAAGAAGGATGGAAAGAGCCGATGCGCGTCGGCAACCGCTATTGGACGTTGTCGTGGAAGTTTCACGTGCTCTGTGAGATGTCCCTTTTGAGTCGACAGCTACTCCCGAAAGTGACGATCTTGTCAACGTAGCCCTTTCGCAGGTCAACCACACACACGAAGCTGGAGGCTCACCATGGCCCCAAGTGTCACATCCATAAAGTAGTCTAGGTCTGGGATCGACGAGCAACTAGGTTTTAGACGGACAGATTAGTGACAGATTGTCTCTCGAAGCGTAGCTATGACTCGAGTCCCAAGGAATGCAACTATTCTTGAAAAGAAGCTCCGCCCTGATAATCACATGGAAGGCATTTGGACTTTTCCATGGATGCTACAGTAGCAGCAAAATTCGCTTTAACTTCTTGGAAAGTGTTTGATGAAGTTAATAATCTAATAAAAGATAGTCTCTAGTGAAAAATGGTATGGTCGTGCTTCTTCTGGTGATTGTTGTGGGCATAATTAACGTGGATGGAAACCCATTACAATGTTTTTATATAGAGAGCCCAATCACATGTTTGCTTTGTCCCAAAGAAAGCGAGGTGAGGATGCGAACAAATACAATATAAGCGATATAGATGTGGGCGCACATTAGGTGACTCGTTTCCTTTTGTTATAGGCTAGGGAAAAGCACAAAGAGATAAGGAGAAAATTACAGGAGCAGGGAGGCTGATTTCGACGTGCAATCATCGAATCGGGCATTGGTTTTAAGGTTATATCAAAAGGCGTGACAGCCGACCCCCGATAAAATAACGCAATTAGAAATTGATTTTTTGGTGGAATAAGTTACCCAAAATTGCATGCAGAAGCGTTTGAACAAAGTGAATACGGCGTTTGTTAACATGAACATCACGTGTCTAAGTTGCATCCAAAAGGATGCAAAATTTGGGCATGACAAAATTAACCTATCTAAGCTTCTTTGCTTTCATCCCTCTCTCTGCCCTAAGAAATTTATAGAATTAATACCACGAAAAATCCTAAATTAGTACATCCGTGACAAATTTACCCTAAATTAACAATTTGACCACCAAAAACCCTAAACTGATATACCCGTGATAAATTTACTATCCGTTAATTTTCGTTAAATTGAATTTATATCACGAAAAATCACAAACTGATACACTTGTGACAAACGAAGGGTAAAAATCCTAAACTGGTACACCTGTTAACTGCCATGTGTCATCCAACTCAGCAATTTGACGGTAAAATTTAACGAAAACTATCGGAAGGTAAAATTGTCCCAGGTGTACCAGTTTAGAATTTTTGGCTATTAAAAAATCAGTTTGAGATAAATTTGTCACAAGTGTACCGGTTTGAAGTTTTTTGTGATATCAACCCAAATTTATATTATAGAAAAGTGAATAAGGGACTTAGAAAGATTTGAACTAAATTTTTTTGTACTCTAATACCACGTAAAATAATGTGAGGTCACTGCCAATTTTTTAAATAATTTAAGCTAGTAAATGATGCATCGTGCTTTGGCGTGCTAGATTCAATTGTGGTTTGACAGCTTCTACGTGTATGCTATACTGGGCGTATGGACTTTAGCCACATACGAACTCAACTAAAATTAAAATAAAAGATGTCCACATTCGTGATGTATCATATTGGACGGTTTGGAATGGGTGACTTCAACAATATTTGAGTGGAACGTGAGCTTTTGTAACGAAGCTACAATCTTGAATCTCACCTTTCACTTAAAAAATGGCAGGTCGAAATCATTTAAACGAAGTGAACGAATGATAATTTGGGATATGAGTTGTTTCGATTCGAGCCTATCACCGATTCATGCCGATCGATGTCCAGGTTCCAATTTCCGCGCTTAAGCATTCTCTCGGAACCATGCTCCCAACGGAACGGATACGTGTGTCCCCCGTGATTGCCTGGCGGGTGTGGGACGGGAGGATCGTCATATTTGATAGGGAATTATCGAGTGCTCGAAGAGTTCCCGACGCCTCGTCGGCGTTACAAAAAGAAGAAGAAAGATTTGATTCCTTCTTCGATTGCTCCAGACAAGGTCGCTGACCTCACGAATTTCGAGATCTTGCAACTGCCTCCATACCATTTAATAATTACGATATTGTGGTGACCAAGAATCCAACGTGTCAAATCTTGTCATCTATCATGAATAGGATCGATAGGTACTGTGTTGGACAAGTGTGATTAATTCAAATTATGCGAACGGTCGGGCTAGCAAAAGCGCCTTCGATTGGTTGACCATTCCACCGTCCTTTTGTGATTATTTTTGGACATTATTCCGCCTTTTATTTAATGGCACAAAGGATCGAAAACTTCAGCCGGACTAATCTTCAAAATCGATATATAAAATTTCCATCCGCCTACATTAGATGAGACCCTGTTTATAGAGTGTTTTTGTGGACTTTGAAGCTAATTCGATATAACGAGGATGAAGTGATTCTAATACGAAAATTTATCGCATTTTAAAATAGGCACTTAATCACTTAGCCGGCATTTTGCGGGTTTCCCGTATTGGAACATTCACGTGTGATCGGATTTTCTTCTCGCTCTTTTTGTGTAGGCAGAAGAGATATGGCAATCGTTCGTTTAATTTCAGAAAAGGAAAAATGATACAAATTGTTCATCATCTTTAAAATTTTAATTTGTTCGGTGTGGTCCCTGAACTTTAGCATGATGTGCAATGTCATCCCCGAATTTTTAATTTATTTAATATCCCCCTTGAAATTTTGGTATATGTTCAATTTAGTCTTTCGAGTGTATAAAAATGTTTAATGTTGTCCTTGAGCTTGAATTAATGAAAAAATAAAATTAGATATTTCATATAGTGTAGGGATTACATTGAAACATGTATTAAAAGTTCATGGACTAAATTGAACAAATTAAAAGTTCGGGGACGACATTACACATTAAGCTAAAGTTTAAAAACCATTTGCATAATTATCCCTTTCAAAGACACGACTTTGCTCAAAGAAGAAGAAGGAGGAGGAGGAGGAAAAAGCCTTTTAATTCGAGCTGTGCATGCGCTAGTTCAGAGATTGAAGTTAAAGTTCTAGTAATTTGATCATTAAATAGTCATCCACTCGAAGTTGAATTTAATACCGCTTGAAATCTGTTAGTTCGATTCGATTCCAAATCCTTATACGGTTCCGTTCAGCTTTTTTATTTCCAAATCATGTTATTTCAATTCAGTCCGGTTTTACTCAAACCAAACTGAATTAAAACCGTGCTCATTCCTAATTATTTTTTGGCGAGCTAAGTAAGGTCCACGTCATCAAGTTAGCGGATTCACTTTTTGTCTACTAGGCTATACTATGCACGATACAAATCCACTTGCACATTTTGATTTCCAAAATCTCACGAACACTGAATTCATCTTTTTCCTTCTAAACTATTTCACATCTCCGATTGACTTGGATAAATTAGAGGATCCCGAATAACAAAAAAAAAAAAAATCCCGTTCAAAAAAAAGAAAAGAAAAGAAAAACAAAACATCATCGGCCGCATCTGAACTGTACCAAAGTCCTAAGCCCCACCGAACCAAAACCTAGAAAAGAACCAACGAACGAATAAAAAAAAAAACAAAGAACATCTGATAAATTCCCAAGTTTTCCCCAATTACACGTCAGAAAAATGAAATTTTTCCCACCCGAACGAATCACGAAACGTGAAGAAAGAAAATTCGAAATACAGATAAACAGTTTAAGAAGGAGGAGGAGAAGAAGCCGCCGCCGCCGGCGACTGTTAACAGCCCGAACCGCCCGCACTTTCCACAACTACCACCACCCCCACCACCTTCTCCGAACTTGCGTCCGTCTTCCTCCTCCTCCTCCTTCCACAGTCAAACAAACACTCTTCAGCTTCTGCCCATCTTCCCGCTTCTCCCTCCCCCCCCCCCTTCCCATGTCGCTCCTCCGCCGCGGCCCCGCCGCCCTCGCCGCCCTCCTCGCCGTCCTCCTCGCCGCCCTCTGCATCCCCCCGTCGCTGTCCCAGAACGACACCACCGGCGCCGCTTCTTGCCCCCTCAACTTCACCGTCCTCAGCGACCTCTTCGCCCCGGCCTCCCACCCCTCCCTCGGCGGCTCCGCCGAGTGCGGCTACATCCTCCAGTGCCTCCGCCTCGTCCAGTCCCGCTACCTCCAGCTCACCGGCTCCTTCCTCCCCCCGCTCAGCTCCTCCAACTCGTGCTGGGTCTCGTACCAGGGCCTCGTCGACACGTTCATCCCCAACTTCGACATCCGCCGCACCTGCGCGTTCGAGACTTCCTGGATTTCGGAGGGCTGCATGAACATCACCACCCGGTCCCAGTTCGAAGCCCTCATCCCCAACTCCACGCTGAGCAGCGCCGCCACCAGCTGCAACCAGTCGCTCGAGAACAGCTCCCCCTGCGCCCTCTGCACGGTCAGCCTGTCGAGCATCGCGTCCTACCTGAACGGCCCCTCGGTCGGGAACGTCTCGGATTGCACCGCCTACCCATTTATCTATGCGGCGGCGTTCGCGAATTACCTTGGGCCCACGGATAAAGGTACCGCCAAGTGCTTGTTCAACCTCGATTTTACGGATTCGGGGGGCAAGAGTAGGAGGAGGCTGGTGGTGATACTGGTGGTCCTAATCGGTTGTGGGTTGGCGGTGGTTGCGGCTTTCATTGGGTTTTGGCTTTACAGGAGGAAGCATGGGAGGTTGAAGAGGAGGAGAGGAGGGATCGATGGGGTCGATAGAGGGTTCGGGTTGCAGAATTTCGAGGAGAGCACCACAGTGGTCAGGTTCTCATTTGAGGACATCAAGAGGGCTACTAGGAACTTCTCTAGGGATTACATCATAGGGAGAGGTGGATATGGAAATGTTTACAGGGGGTTGTTGCAGGACGGCACCGAAGTCGCGCTGAAGAGGTTCAAGAATTGCTCCGCTGCAGGGGACGCGAATTTCGCTCATGAAGTCGAGGTCATCGCCAGCGTGAGGCACGTGAACCTGGTCGCTCTTCGAGGGTATTGTATTGCCACGACGCAGTACGAGGGTCACCAGAGGATCATCGTGTGTGATCTGATGAGAAATGGAAGTTTGCATGACCATTTGTTTGGGTCGGCTGAGAGGAAGCTCAGTTGGCCTATTCGTCAGAAGGTTGCGCTTGGAACAGCTAGGGGGTTAGCTTATTTGCATTACGGGGCACAACCTGGAATCATACATAGGGATATTAAGGCAAGTAATATACTTTTGGATGAGAAGTTTGAGGCCAAGGTGGCTGATTTTGGTCTTGCAAAGTTTACAGAAGAGGGTGTGACACATATGAGCACTAGGGTTGCCGGCACAATGGGGTACGTAGCACCCGAGTATGCATTGTATGGGCAGTTGACGGAGAGAAGTGACGTTTATAGCTTTGGCGTTGTGCTTCTTGAGCTTCTGAGTGGGAAAAAAGCACTCTCGGGTAATAATGATGGTCAACCTTCTCTCATCACCGATTGGGCTTGGTCCTTAGTGAGGGAAGGTCGAGCTTTAGATGTTATCGAAGATAATATGCTGGAGTTAGGGTCACCAGAGATTATGGAACAGTATGTATTGGTTGCGGTGCTATGTTCTCATCCTCAACTATATGCTAGGCCAACGATGGATCAGGTTGTGAAGATGTTGGAAACAGAGTTATCAGTTCCTTCTATTCCGGAACGACCAATGCCTTTAGTGGCAGATATGGATGACATTGAGAGATCGTTCAGCAGTATAGGCTCGGGTCAGTTATGTACTCCCCGGGGCTTCCAGTCATATACGTTGGAAAGTGATACTCCCCGGGGCTTCCAGTCGGATACATTGGAAAGTGAGTGCGCTTCTGACAATAAAGGAACAAGTTCAAGTACCAGTAAATAAGTGCCAGTCCATATCTGCCTTTGAAACTGCATGCGCTCCTAACCATAAGGAAGAAGGAACAAGTTCAAGCACCAGTAAATGAGTGCCACGGTCTAAATCTCCATTCCAAATTGAATGCTCCTCTAACCATAAGGAAGAAGGAAAAGGTCCAGTAAATGAGTGCCAGAGCCTATATCTTTCCATATTGGAGGATGTTTGAGCCTTGCATAGAGATGACACCCCACCAAATTCATGAGATAAGTAGATGAATGTCTTAGGCAGTTCCACTCTCTTTTTGTGAGAAAAAAAAGAGAATGGTTATTATTCTTTCTTCTTTCTTTTGTTTGTTCCACAGTCCATTTGAAACTTTAGTATCTTGTACATTCCGTTCATGTTCATTGTTCTTTAGTTAAGAATGAAATCCAAATTAGAGATTCAAGGCAGCTGGAATTCATGGTTCTACGTAGTCGTTTTCCGAAGGAGCACAAGCACTGACGTTTGATTTAGTATATGGAGAACCAGCTGTTGACTCAATTGTTCTGTACTACTTTATCCTTATTTAAACGAAAAGTTCTGATGCATGATTCATATGCTATATGGTCCTAACTCACGACATCAGGCATTGGTTTTGTGGAACATGGATAAGCACATGTTATTGCAAGTGTTTGCTTGTGCAATTTATTGCCCATATAACCTATGGCTTGTGGGAATGCTGTTACTTTGGGAATCTTTACTGGATGCGATAGTATGATCCCGTGAAATTTGGTGTTAACAGTATGACCATCTAATACAAGAATTGACTACGCTCAAATTTCTATTGAGGTGCTAGGCTGCCGTTGAGATGGAGCATAAATTCTTCTTTCAGTATGTCTAGATGTAATTAGCTTTTGATTAATACTCTCTCGTGGGCTTAATTGTGGATTTAGCTATCTCAAGAATCAAATATTTATTTAAAATAGATAGTGAAAACAATTACCTTTTTTGCTTGGTGCTGATCCTGCTGTTTCAAAATATAGGTATGCCCTTTCCTGATAGAAGCTTTGGTCCAGAACACTTTATTTTCAGGTCTTTGAGTGCATGTCGTGGTCATAGCTATGGGGAGGCTTGGTTGCGCTGATTACTGCATATGAACCTTGACACTCTACGTTTGTACCCTATTCACTCCTGCATAGCTACATATATCGCAGGTGGATTGACCACTTAAGAGCTCCCAAGACTTTGCTGCTCTCATGTGCTTCTGAAGTGTTGTTACTAATGCCCCTTGTGCTTTTGAGAATCTGTAAACATTCCTTTAAGTGTGTATGTTAACTAGCTCTAGGTCCTGCAAAACCATTCAAAAGTAGTCTTACCTGATGCTGCCAATGAATTGGAACTTTCAGATGGCAGGAGTGTCATAGTGCCTAGGTTGAAATTTTCTTTTGCAATCTGTGGGACACTGATGGCTATATCGTACTTATGCATCAACTTTCATGTCTGGCCTATGAACAAAGCAGAGAATTGAATAGTCATGTATGAGGTATTCAGGAATCACGTTGACGCAGACAATGACATAGTTTGACAGCAAATTGAGTGCCTCCTCTATTGTCACTCGGTCGGATATCTGGTGTGCTGCACCTGTTTCAATGTTTCCATCATGGTCTAGAATGCTTGAATCAAGACACAACGATGGTTCTATGAAAATCATTGTAACTTGGGTAACTTGTCTTTCGAAAATTGAACTTGGTAGATGGTAGTTGTAGGTTTTGATTGTTTATACTTTAACAGAGGTACTTGGATGTTGCCCCATGAGCTTTCTATATGTTGAAAGCCCATTATACATATCAAGATAGAGAAGTAGTGACACACAATTTGCAGGCTAAGAATGTTTGCCTTTTCTGGTGCTTTGTCTTACTAATGTAAGGCCTTCTTGTACTGAACCTTGCATGTATGATGTTGGGCCAGGAAAGAATGCATTCACGTGTCATATAATATGGTGCCAGAGATACTCGAGTCGTAGAGGCTGCGGCGTTCTGTTTTTTCCGGCATTCTCGGCATGATTATCATATAAAATGATACTCATAGGAAAAATCAACTAAAAAACTTGCAAAATTCTAGTTTCTTTGAAGTTGATTGGGTTGTCGCTTTTCTATAACATGTCATTTTTCCGAAACAATAGGCTGGATGGCTCAATTGAATTTACTCGCAATGTTTTTCGTATCTCTAGCACATTGAAACTCTTGCTTGTAATAAAGCATGCATGGTCGGTCATTCTAAAGAAGCTTTGAGCTGTTAGATAACAACGTGGATCGTATCTTAAATGTCAACACATTAACAACTTATAACTAAATATAGAACCAAAAAAATCTCCTATTTCAATGCTAACAATATGTAACTTACGTAGGACTTTGAGTTTGATTGAAGCCTTTCTTATTTGAGGGGGGCGAATTGCAAAAGTTGAGTAGGAGAAATTTGTGAAATTAGTATCAAGGTGCATTAAATGAAAGGAGGATTTATAGCAAATTTGGTTCTCTCTCATCTTTATTATTATTACTATTCGGATGTGGTTAAATTTAACTCATGATCCTTGTCCTTGACCTAGAGATAAAATAGTAAAATCTTTTATTTGATCTAAACGAGTCAAAGATTTAATTCAATTCCTTCTCCTCTGTTGATCATAATTCAATCAAAACTTCTCGAATTTTGCCCCTTTGTTCAAGACATTTGAAAGGTAGTGTTACCTTAAATGCATGGACACGTTCTTACGATGAATCGCGATGCGCGATCATCCGGTTGAATGTCCTGAAGATCGGCTGATGTCGTCGCCAGTGTTCAAAACCTGATCTCAGTATCGTGCGTGTGTTTTTTTAGTACTTTTTGTACCTGATCACATATTTTAAGGTGCGCTTTGTCTTTCTTCGTGTTGGTTTGTTGCTTAGGTAGATCCACAAGAGCTGGTCGGAACATGATGTTCGTCTGCACTTTTGCTTTCAAGGTTTGGCATTCGTGATAGTCATTGTCTGTAATCAAAACGACTAATTATTATACCCTCGTTTATCTATTATTTTACTGATTATTTCTGCAATTGTAAAAATAATGTAGTGATAAAATATAACAGAAACATTTGAAGTAATTTACTAATAATTGTCAAATTTTTTAATCATTAAAGTATTATTAATCATGATTTTTTACGTAAATACGAAATAACCTTCATTATAATTCGGGTACAACTATATTGTGTTATAATAGAATTATAAATTTAATCAAGTGCAAGTATATTACTCGAAAGCTTTAATTCATTTCATTCAATGATATGACGCCAAACAAAAAGGGTTTCTTCCATGGTGTTGTTTCGCACAATCAATTTGTCGCGCAAGATCAAGATTATCTATCGGTGCTTTGTCAATTAACGTTAAAGGTTTTCCTCCGACGGTCTCGGGTTCTCAACTTTATGTGCAAACCGTCACGGAACCAAAGAGATTGACGTCCTTGGTCCGTTTAATTCCATTTCACATACCAATCGCATTCTATTCGTTGTTACCAAATGCAGTGCAAGCTTCTTTCATGCAATGAGCCAAAAGATAAAAAGAGGCAACAAAATTAGAAAAAAATTGCAAGATCTCTGCTTCACATGCATTCAAGCCCAAATTTTCTTCTACCACAAGAGTCTAGACAGTGAGATCAAAGCAACATTTGATTGCTCAGAGAATGTTCCATGTGCCATAAACAAATTGAATTGGTTTTATATACTCTGTACGTGGATATATAGGGAAAAAAATCTAATTATAAGTGATTCCCCCCTCCCTTCCTTAAAATAAATTAATAATCTCTATTTCGTAGAAAGTAATATTATCTTTAGTTTCGAGCTCAAGCTCTTTTTTATTTTCAAGAAAAAAATTGCAATAGTACGTTGTATTCAATCGGCAAAGATATAGATTAATAAGATAAGAATGAAATCTCTCGAATCAAATAAAAGATGCTCTTTCGTCCGTACAAGCAAAATCGAAATATCTATATTTTCTTCCTCAAAATATATGCAAATCTTTTGTTTGTTGCACATAAAAAGTGTGTTTGTGTGTGATTTGTTTTTCCATAGTTTTAAAAAGGTATTAAAATAGCAATGAGGCCAGGAATTTTTTTTTCATATCAAACCTACAGAGGAATTCATAAGTAACAAAAAAATATTTTTATTTTTATTTAAAAGTGCAAATCAAATAATGAACTCAAGTTGCATTTGTCACGTCTTAGTAAATTAGTCACTTGAAAGTATATTCTCTTGGATCTTGTCTTATTATATGTCTTTATACGTATGGCAATACATAATTGTATACTCTCTTGGAACTAGTAATACATAATTGTATAATTACAATCTGCAGTCATCAAGAAAAAAATTAATTTTCTTGTCCAAGTGCTTATTGAGGTTCATATGGAAACGTTCATTTACCAAACATACAAAATTCCAAGTAGAGGTTTTTATTTCACAACATATAGCAAAGGAAAAATCGAGAATTTAAACTCAGATTAATTATCTCACAATTTGGTTCATACATAATTTCTTTCACAGATATGAAAATGAACAAAAAACTGAGAGTTTTCTTTCACAATTTTGTTCATTTTGGTTCATACATAATTTCTTTCGGGCCTGAGCATCTCAAGCTAGAGGCCTAGACGAGTAAAGAAAATGGAAGCTCGAATTTCCGACCAGAGCCTAGTTGAGCCTAAAAAATCGGGTTGCATAATTTAAATGCAGATCTCAGTTTTCACTTTTTATTAGTTTTGTTTTGCCAGTGCCATGCCACCAGAATGATTTTTTTTTTATGAAGTTCCTCTGGCTGATATGATCATTTTTAACTACATGTTGACAGAGGGAGGGGAATAAAAAAAGGAGTTCAGATCTCTGAGATAAGACGCAATCACGCAAATGAAAGTGGCATATGCTCTATTAAAATTTAATATATTTCTGCGCTTGGGCTATATCATATCTCTTACGCAAACCAAACCTGCTCTGTCAATCGAATTCATTCCATTCCAACATGTTTATTGACCTTATCTTTCCCTTTCTTAGGGTAAGGACGATTAGACTAATCAGAAGAGGGACCCCACAAATGACTCATTTTTGTTCAAAGCCTATGGAGAGAGAGAGAGAGAGAGAGAGAGACAGATATGATATGAGGCACGTTGTATTATTGTGTCCAGCTATTTTCCTTTAAATTAGGGAAGGTTGCTTTGTCTTTGTTCTAAGTGTTTAAATAACAATTGCCCAGCTAACCTTCCTTATGATGACGATAGGGTTACTAAAACTTCTATATCAAATGGGCGTGCTGAATAATCTTGCAGTTTTTGTTGGGTGCTTAAACGGAGCCACTAACTTAAGCAATCACTTATTGTTTGTCACATCATTTAGTTGGGATAAGCAAAAAAGAGTCAGGAGCCTAAAACCTAGATCATCCCGATTTTTCAGGCTCAAATAGGCCTCGGTCGGAATTTCAAGGTCCCATTTTCTTTGCTCGTCTAAGCCTTAGGCTTGAGATGCTCAGACCTAAAATGGGTTAGACTGGTCCAAACTAATTATATATATATATATATTGCAAGTACAAAATATTTAAAACATTAATAATAGAAAATACATTATCCATACTCGAAAATTTTTAGTAAAGTGATAAATTATTTAAAATTATATATAATAAAGTGATAATTAAGGAAGAAAATATGATAACTGATCTATCTTTAAAAAAAAAATTGAGTTACTTTTGAACCGGTTAGTTTGGTTTGGGCCTTTTCTTGTACAATTAGGTTGGGGTTAGATCTAGGCCAAGTTCGTTCAGGCCGGCCAAAACTGTGTTGAGGGTCGTTCCGCCATAGACAGTACTCACCCATATTATTTAGTATACCCATATGGTATAAGAGTCTTAGTTTCTCTAGCATTACTCTCCATTTAATTAGATACTTAAATTACATAACATTAGCCAAAATAATTTAGTTTTAGTATGCTTTTTCATGGGATTTGGTGTCATGAATGGTAGAAAATATTAAGACTTTGGGTTAAGGACACCACAAGTGCCATAACATTAAGCGACATAACTTCTAGAACATATTCACTGTAAGTGCCATGTCAGTCGGATTTTCAGCACTTGGAATGAGTATTTTTAAAAAATTATGGCGCTTAAGTGAAATTCAAGTGATAAAAAAAAGTCATGGCAATCAAGGGAGCGTTGTACGGAAGTTACAGCACTTATGGTATACTTTTTCCTTGAGACATTTGAAATTTAAGTCTCAGTATGTGCTAATAAGATTAGCAGATTTGTTTTATTTGAATTTTTTTTGGAAATTATCAAAGACATACGTTATACCTCATCCAATGACTACTTACCTCTTATTTTGAAAATAACAAACATTTACATGAGTTTTACCATTAAAAACCACTTTACCATTCCACTCAAAATCGTAAGTAAGATATTGAAATGAGTTCACATGGAGGGAAAGATTATTGTGTCCAAGGTGGGATTTTTCTTAGAGGTATGCAAATGATATTTTCGAAAATAAATATATGCAGGTGGTCATTGGATCAAAAGTAAGATATATTTTTCATATTTTCCCTTTATTGAGCAGGCCACAGGTATAAATTCTTGCTGGATTTTGTTGGCCTATTCTGAATTGTGAAGTGAAAGAAGACAGAGATGCGGCAAATGTGGACCAATTAAGTAGTTGGAGAATGGTAGTTGAATAACTTTGGCTAATGTAATCTGCAACTTTATTGACAGCATCATGGCGGCTGAACGCCTTAGCTTACGTCCACCTCTTGGAATGTCATTACGTCCACCGTTTCGAAATTCCTGCTATCCAAGTCTTTTAATATGGGCAGACGTCAAAAGCAATAGGGGTGTGCAACCAGACCGAGTTTATCCGGAAACCGGACTGGCCCACCCAAAAAATAAGTCTGGGATTGGATTATTTCTTACCATATAGTGCTTTTGGATTGTTGATTTTGATTGATTGTAATTTCAATTGTTCATTTTGCGGATTGTTACTTTTGGCGGATAGTGATTTTTATTATTCATCTTTTACTTTGAATCGTTTCATGACTACCTATATTATTTTGCTGGAAAAAAATGAAACCGGAAAAGGAACAAAAAAAAGAAACAGGTTCCTGGGTAGACCCTAAAATCAAATCGGAAAAACAGGGTCCAAGGAAAACAAGGTTGGTTTCAGGTTCCAGATCTGAACTCAATCCACCATAGAACCGATCACCCCTAAAAAGCATCACTGACCACAAAGGAGGCTACTATGCAAGCTTTTTGTTTGCTTATGCAGTGATTTAAAAAAATAATAAAAAAAAGAAAGATCACGTGTCCCAGAAGTAGATTCGGCCAAAATTCTCTTGTGCTCATTGCCCGCTGGGGAAAAAAAAATGTTTTGATTAAGAAAATTTTCCAAAGATTTCATTGTTTCTAACGGACAGTCCAAAGGCACAACTAATTTGCACCAAAGAGTCAAGAAACTATCAATTGAGATCTTATTTTTATGACACATAAATGTGGGTTAATGTTGAAGAACAATGCCTCCGTGCAGAAATGGACAGAACTTAATTACTTTCCAGGTTGGCTGAAAACTCTCTGGTTTTCCTTTGCCACTGGTTGGCTGGAAAAGACATAGACCTTTGTCCATGGTTTTTACTGTTTGTCTTTCTCCAGAGCCTTGTCACTGAGAAAGTCCAGTTCGTGTTTTTAATTACTGCTTGCGCATAAAGAGCGACGCAGCCGCTTCCATCTGGAACGCTGCTGTTTTCGGAGACTGTTCTGTCAGTGATTCCAATACCATTAACGAGGGCAGGTGAGGAAAGCAAAGAATTGGTTGCCAGTTTCCAAGACCGTGGTCCGCGAGGAATTCCTAGAAACGGCGAGTGTAAAACCGATCGGAGACTGCGTTTCCGTTTTAGCACTTGGGGTTTCTCATGTGGAGTCATCCATATAGAAAAAGGAGACTAGCCATGTTGGATTGAGAACTCATCTTTCCGGAGCTTACAGATTTGCTAGTTCCTTGTAGGTAGTCAGATAGAGAACGAACGTGCATTTTTGCAGAGCGAGCAAGCATGGCGATTAACGAGGACATCGAGAATCAAGAAACTGCTGGGAGAGGAGTACGAGAGCAGCTCCTCGTGCCGCAAGAGCAGGACCGAGCTGGCAAAGATGAAGGAACCGATAAGGGACGTCCGTGGATGGTCTATTTCAGCACATTTGTTGCGGTTTGCGGTTCCTATGAATTTGGGACATGCGTAAGTACTAAATGCAATTTCTTTTTGAAAAGTTCGGGTCCAAAAGTAAAGGTTAAATTGAAAAGGATGTGATTAATTGAATCTAATGAGAAATTGCTTCATTGGATTTTCAGGCAGGTTATTCATCACCAACTCAGGATGCTATAGTGGAGGAACTTAGTCTCTCTACAGCTGAGGTATGTCAGAATTTACCTGCGTGTGTTGAGAAGCACGTCACATTATCTCTGTTCGTTGTTTCGCTTCAGTATTGGACTCAGTCACTGAACGCGTCCACATGCAAGAAAATCAAAGTAACGATCTGCTCATATTCTGGGGGCCAAAATATGAGTGAGTTATATGATCATAAACTTTATAAGCAGAGTCTATCGAAAATATGGAGGTTGGCTTTCAGATATAGATACTTTTTTCTCTAGACATCTTATTCTTTCTTCGTCATGACTAATGAAATGTATATCGAGATTTCGCATTGAATTCCATTTGAATGCCTCAGGACAATAAAACCGAAAATTGGGTGGACTGAAATTATGTCTCTTCAGCTTAAAATTGCCACTGCATATCATTCGGGTTACTGATCGAAGCGATAGGTTTCTTCAGAAAAGCTTTCCACTGAGATTCTCGGGCATTCGGTGATTTCTAACATTGTTAGCTAGATGGTAATTGAAGTTCTTGCTCTCATTAAACTCAAGCTGATTTGCAGTTACTCTTTATGTGTCTTTCAAAAGTATTCAGTCTTCGGATCCATACTGACATTCGGTGCAATGATTGGTGCAATTACTGGAGGACCAATCGCTGATTTTATCAGCCGTAAAGGGGTAAGCAGCAAAGGAGTGCGTCTTTTACAATGTAAAACGAAACAGTGTTGTTCAGGACTCCATAGTTATAGCTTTGGGATTTAGTCATATCATGCACAGAGGACGTGACAGCATAAACATTTCCATCAAAATGCAGGCAATGAGAATGGCGAGCGCTTTTTGTGTAGCAGGATGGCTTGCTATTTACTTTGCCGAGGTATGTCCATACCCTATTTTCAAGCCTTTTCATTGATGAAGACCGATTAGGTGCAGAAGAACTTCAAATCTCCTTAACTCTCTGTTCTGTTCTGTTTAATTTCGAGTAAACTAGGGAGCACTTGCTCTGGATATTGGAAGGTTGGCCACGGGATATGGAATGGGAGTATTTTCCTATGTGGTAAATCCTAACTTCGTGCCACATGAATTCAATGAAGCAAGTTGTTCTACGACAACATGCTGGACTCGGTTCACGGTGACAACATGAGACTCTCTCCAGTTCAAATTTGTTAATCTTTTTCTAATTTATATCCAGGTACCGATATTTATAGCTGAAATTACACCCAAAAATCTCCGTGGAGCTTTGACCGCTGTCAATCAGGTAAAATTTTTGTATGACATTCTAGGTTAAAATTGCAAGCATGGAGCTATTGGCAAAAGGCCTTAGCTTGTGGCAAATTATGCCCTTTTTTGCAAGTGGAAGATGGTATATATATGTACGTCCTACAGAACCTACTGGGCCTAACGTGTTCTCTTCTCTCCACAGCTTATGATCTGTGCTGGAGTGTCCGTTTCCTTCATAATAGGGACAGTAGTAGCTTGGAGGGTTTTGGCATTGATCGGTAAAACCGGAAAAGTGGCATAATTCAAGTGTAGTGCCAATGTTGTATAGAAAAATACTAGTCCGAAACTGCCTTGAACATCTGCTGTTTTTGCAGGTCTAATCCCATGTGCAGTCCTACTGTTCGGCCTGTTTTTCATTCCAGAGTCTCCTAGATGGCTGGTAACAAATCAAGATGAACACCAGACTCTACTTATCTGAGTTTTATTAAGAGAGGGATTCGTAGTGTTGGAATGAATTTTAGGATTCTGCCAAATGCAGGCGAAAACGGGCCGTAAAAAGGAGTTTGAAGCTGCGCTGCAGAAACTCCGTGGAAAGGATGCAGATATTTCTGAAGAGGCCACTGAAATACAAGTAAAGGGCTTTATGTCTATACTCATTTTATCTTAAAGCCTCAACTTTATAAATACGAATAGCTGACGGAATGATCAATTTTGTTTTTCTTGACAGGACTACATTGAAACTCTTCAACGGCTCCCGAAAGCCAGGATGCTGGATTTATTTCAGAGAAGATATCTGAGCTCCGTCATTGTAATCATCTTTCTGTATTAACCGCTATGAATCCAATAAATTCCCTCCTTCCTTGCTTTCTTGGAATGCCCTGCGGATCAGGAATATTCAGTAGTTGTACTCTAGGTGATATTTTCCACTGTTGCTCTTTTTGCTGACAAATTTGTTAAATCTTGGCCAGATTGGTGTTGGATTGATGGTCGTCCAACAGTTCGGAGGGATAAATGGCATCTGTTTTTATACAAGCAATATTTTCGAGGAAGCAGGTATGAAGGTCATAGCAAGAAGCTCTTAGGCACCACAAAAATGAAACTCTGCATTGCATTTTATCCAGAATGGATAACTAAATTAAAAGCAAAGTTGGGATTCCAATTTATCTAATCCAGTTAATATTGAAATGGGTTAGTAAAATTCGCAACATGGAATGCTTTTGATCTACATAATTATCACTGAGTGAGCTGTTCCATTAATTTAATGCTGAATCTCAAAAGCAATGTGTTAGTCTCGCCTTTTCAATCGCATTCGTACAATCTCCTCAGGTTTCTCCTCCAGTGTTGGAACCATAACTTACGCGATCCTCCAGGTTTGTAATTCTCTCTCCTCTCCTCTTTCCTGGGGATCTAAGTTTTATAATCGTCACACTTAAAGCGTAAATTTTGGCAGGTTATTGTCACGGCTATTGGCGCTGCACTGGTCGATAGAGCCGGAAGAAAGCCCCTTCTCTTGGTATAATAGATGAAGTCACTGAGAAATCATGTTTATAGCAACAACACTTTTCTGGTTCTGCCCCTTTCACCAGTTCTGCAACTTGAACCACAATCTCCTCTGTCTCTCTCTCTTGATGGCAGATCTCGGGGACAGGATTGGTCCTGGCATGCATAACAACTGCCCTCTCGTTTTTCCTAAAGGTAAATTCTCTCAGTCCTAGTATCTTCCTTCTGGTTTGCAATGCTTGTCAACCAATAATTTTCAAGAATCTTCTGAGCCAGGTTTATGATCTGGCAGCTGATGCTGTCCCGATACTCGCCGTCACCGGCATTCTGGTAATAATCTCATCTGCCTTATCTCTTTCTGGCTTTGTCCAGTTGGCCGCCGCAACAACTACTATAAGTTTTTCTGTTCTGTTTTTTTCAATGCTCAGCTATACATAGCAGCATTTTCGGTTGGAATGGGGGCGGTTCCTTGGGTCGTGATGTCCGAGGTAATTCTAGACATCCCCTGAAGTTTCACGCTTATTGAATTAAAGGGTTATGAGAGTTACCAAATTTTTGCCAATCATGTTATGTGTTGCTGGGTTTGGTTCAGATTTTCCCCATCAATATCAAAGGAGTTGCTGGAGGTTTCGCAACACTGGTGAACTGGTTCGGTGCTTGGGCAGTTTCCTACACTTTTAACTACTTAATGAGCTGGAGCTCCTATGGTACGACTCCGCTGAAAACACTCTTTATACTATTACTCTGGCGGGAGCTTGATAATCATTTTGTCACATTGGAACCTGAGTTTTTGTGCGAATTCGACCAAACTACAGACTCAAGACTTCGCTTTTCCTGAACACTTCAATCCCGTTTGGAGGTGTCTATCACTCGATTCTTCATGCTCTCGAATGCATATTCAGTCCATTTATATCAATCATTGTGTTTACAGAACTTCTATCTGCATTCAAATATCATGAAATTGAGTCGAAGTGTCATTTGACAAAGAAAAAGTCAAGTGGGTTTTTTCTGCAAAATGATTAATAGATAGGTAGCATATACTAAAGCATTCTTCCCACGAGAAAAATGTTGATATGCATCTGAAAAGCTCGTCAAAAACCAATTAACTTCTCCCACTTGTTTCACAGGTACCTTCCTTCTTTACGCGGCGATTAATGCCGCTGGGATGGTGTTCGTGATCACGGTGGTTCCGGAAACGAAAGGGAGGAGTCTTGAGCAGATTCAAGCAGCCATCAACACAGAATGAATACGGGAACATCACAAGCCATTACTCATTGCTCTTCCTTGTTGTATCATTTGAGCTTATAGGACACCTCCAATTCCACACATTCAGAGATGGAAGATGATTATGCAGCAGGCAACAACTTTCATTTGATAGAACGGCATTATTGCTGAGGTCTGTCAGTTCATTCATTGAGTGGTTCTTTTATGGGAAAGAGATGACGGTATTATTCATAGATCTAGCACAGTTACAATAGAGTATTGTCATATTGAAGTTGACAGTGAATAAGTAAACAGTGCTTTATTTTCGTGAATTCGATTATTGCATCTACAGTATTTGCGTGTGTCGATCAACAATGAAGCCAGTAAGGTTCTACTCGAGGCGCGTTGGTCCATTGATAGAAATGATCATATTGCTTTCTTTCTTTCATAATGTGTTGCATCATGCAAGAACGCCAGATGCCTCACTTGAAAGGATCTTGATTCAGTTTAGGGTACAAAACATTCAAACCGATTCTTTTTTACGATACTATAATTGATTTATAGAGAGAATAAATTTGTCAAGAAAAGCCAAATCTGGAAACGGCAGAGGAGTTGAATTCCTAATTAATGTGAAAGCTATCCATAAACCGATAAACTGCAAGGATTGCAATTTCTACGTGATACCCACTTATATAATAAAACCTTAACTGGCCATCTTTTTCTCCGCTAGACTTCCTTTTATTGGTTGATTTGGACATTTCGATGACCGACGATTCCAACTCCTTTCATTCATGTTGCTGAGCCTCCGTCGCATTACCAATTAGCTAAAACTTTCATTGATATTAGATCAAACTATAGAGAGATGATTAAGCCTCTGAGCTCCGTATGTATGTTTCGTGTTTTACATGTTCTGCTACTAGAGACGAGCTGCGGTGCAAAGAAGGATCACTTGTGCGCCGCTTCCTCTTGTGGTGAGGTCCGTAACATAAGCTATCCCTTTCGACTGAAAGGTGATCCAAAAGATTGTGGCCTCTCCAAATATGAGCTAGCTTGTGAAAATAACAACATTTTTTTGTATTTGTATGTTGGCCAATATTATGTGACGTTGATTTTCTACAATTTCTATTATGGGGAAGATGACTTCGGCGGTAATATCACGGTGGTTGACGATGGATTGCACAAGGGTAATTGCTCATCTCTCTCTCATTACTCATTGGCACCCTCCAACTTTAGTTATCATGATCCATACCAAAGTTTTTATGCATACCCGGTAGTGCCGGTGGCCTTCGTGAAGTGCTCACAGCCCGTTGCTTCTGCTCCGTATGTCGATACCAAACCATGTATCAAGGGAGCATACTCTGCCGACACGCCTCCTAATTTTTTCTAGATGAAGGTCTACTCATACGCTGTACATGCGTTTAATCTACAAGTAAGGGACATCAAGGATTATTGCACCATAACCAAGATGGCATTCGCAGCGGACTATACCCCGCGGTGGGAAGGGAATCGGTATAATCAGAGCTTATCATACAAGGACCTCCACAACATGATGGTCCAGGGATTCACTCTCTCCTATGGGAGACCCATTTCGCTAGGAACAACATTAAAATTTTGCTTCTCAAGATTCGGATTCCGAAAGGAGAGGTGCAGTTACTATTTCTCCTGTAAGCTGACCTTCCCTGTTGTTTTTCTTTCTTTCTTTCTTTCTTTCTTTCTTTCTTTCTTTTTTCATCCTCATCCTTTTCTTAATGTTAGCTCTACCGAGGGATCTTATCAAAATTTACTTACTGAGTGATGTGGCATGTTTCAATTGGATATTGTAATATGTATGTTCGATTTATTGAGTCTTTAACCATGGAGCTTTTTTGGATTTGACACTGTTCCTTTATATTTGTTTGGGGAAAATTGTTTGATTTGATAGTAGCTCGTGTCTCCTGAATCGTTGTTATTGTTACAGGGAACTTATGAATATTTGGTACATTTAGGGGAACAAAAGCGAAACATTGTTTCTTTGAGCGAAGAGATCATCCAACGATAACATAGATTCCATGAGTGAGTAGAATAAAGTTGGATCTAAGCGCTATCTACGAAAGTGAAACTCATTCACTCTTTTTTTTTTTATTCTAGACTTTTCCACTTGCAAAACTCAGTGAACAATAGTGTGTCTTTGCAATTTGCAGTGATTGTATGAATTTATCTTTCACTTGGGGTATAGCTTAACGTGAATTGCTTTTATTATTTCACTGCTAAAATAATGGATCTAGTTCTTCATTGATTGGTCGTTAATTCTAATTAACCATTTTTAGTAATCTCTGACGAATTCTCTTGCTATTTACAGTTGATTCTACGCGGTGTATCACGCTTGATGCTGCTCGAGTCGCAGCATGGAATCTCTCCTTTGTCTTGGGTATGTCAAGTCCCTTTCTCCTCACACCTATGATGCTCTCATTCAGCACTCTCACAGAAAGAAAAAAAATTGTATGTGTATGAAAATTATGACACTATGCTAATCAATGGCCAATTTTCTCCGCAGGCTACTTCCTAGCAGCAAAATTCATGCTTGGAGCTCCATGTGTATTGATACTTCTGATCTATAAGTGGATGAGAAGGCATCAAGCGATCGATGCAAACATCGAAGAATTCCTACGAGCTCACAACAATTTTTTGCCCATAAGGTACTCTTACTCGGATATCAAGAAGATCACAAAAAATTTCAAATACAAATTAGGTGAGGGAGGGTATGGTTCCGTGTACAGAGGAATACTTAGAAGTGGCAGTGAAGTTGCGGTTAAGATTTTGAACAAACCAGAATCCAACGGCCAAGATTTTATAAGCGAAGTGGCCACAATTGGAAGGATCCACAACGTTAATGTGGTGCAACTTGTTGGTTTTTGCTTCGATTACTCCAAACAAGCTCTTGTTTATGATTTCATGCCGAATGGATCTTTGGATAAACACATTTCCTATAAGGATGGTGATGACCCTATTGATTATAAGAAAATGCATGAGATCTCTCTTGGTATAGCTAGAGGGATAGAGTATCTACATAGAGGATGTGATATGTAAATTCTACACTTTAACATTAAGCCTCACAACATTCTCTTGGATCGAAGTTTCACTCCGAAAGTTTCTGATTTCGGACTTGCAAGACTTTATCTCACCGATCACAACATAGTATCATTGACTGCAGCAAGAGGAACCTTAGGTTATATGGCTCCTGAGCTATTCTATAAAGACATTGGTGGCATTTCTTATAAAGCTGAGGTTTATAGTTTTGGGATGTTGTTGATGGAAATTGCTGGTGGAAGGAGAAATCTAAATGCACATGTAGAGCACTCAAGTCAAATTTATTTTCCTTTGTGGGTTTATGATCAACTCAGCAAAGAAAAAGAGGTTGAAATGGAAAGTGTTAGAGAAGAGGAAAGAGAAACAACAAGGAAGATGATAATCGTTGCACTATGGTGTATACAATTGAGCCCTAATGATTGGCCATCGATGAACAAAGTCCTAGATATGCTTGATGCAGATGTGGATAAACTACAACCTACAACTACCTCCAAAACCGCTTTTGTATTCGCTTGGGACGCCGGTTAACGATGTTGACGCCGAGATAGAACTTGAAACAGTCTCATTTTCGTCAAGTGCTTCGATAATTCCCGGTAGTTACTAACTTCACCATGCCAGTGAGTTTACGAAATCATATGTTATGTGATTTTCCCCTCTTGTACAAATGAAATGCAAAATATAAATAGTATTATCAACATGTATCATTATCATTCACAATGTATTCCTTGAAACTTTTACATGTTTTTCCATATAGCACTATTGTTTTCTAGTAGACTCCTCATGGCCCTTTTATAAATGAAACGCATTCATTGTCAAAGAGGAAAGACAGAGTAGGCTGACTAATTTGCCTTGACGATGAATGGAAATTGAACACGTGATGTCGCGCACCCCTCGATTTGTATGGTCAGGAGACCGCGCTAGAATTTGTTTTTATCAGTTTGAGACTAAAGACCAAAGTATAGGATGTTGACTGGGACAAAGTAAATTATTGGGAGATTGACTAAGTTAATCATGACAATATAGAGTAGAATTAGCCCGATAGTGTTAATCATGATAGTTGATTTATTTGAATGTGGAGTATACATTAATTATTAAATGTTTTCGTGAAAATCATTTTCAAGAAAAGTGACTAGTTTTCAGTTGTTTGGTTTGGTGGTGTAGTTGGATGCAAGACAAAAAAAGACTTTCGATATTTAGATTTTAGGGATAATTTCACCGGAAGTCCTAAAACTTGTCACGAAAATGTAATTGAGTCCTAAAACTTATCAAAAGTGCAATCAAATTTGGTGCAATCGGGTCCTTCCATTAATTCTGTCCAAATTGACCAACAAAAAATGCTGACATGGCTTTTTTAAATATTTTCTCTCTTTTACGTGGCGATAATGTGGCTAAAACATGAAATATGAGGCTAAAACGACGTTGTTTTGGTCCAAATATGATTTTTTCGTACAAATTTTATTTAAATTATATTAAATATAAGCAAACTTAAAAAAAACACAAAAAAGAAAGAAAGCAAAAAAGACTTAGGCGAGGTCGCTGCTGCCTGGTGGGGGATGGCTAGTGAGGGTTTGCAGGGCCCTCGCTTTCAGTCGGCGAGGGCTTGCAGCAATCAGCCGCTGGTTTCTCACCTTTTCTTTTTCTTTTTCTTTTTCTTTTTTTAAAGTTTGATTTTTTATTTAATTTAAATAAAATTTGTATTAAAAATTGAATTTGAATCAAAATGACGTTTTAGCCACGTCATTGCCATGTAAGAAAGAGAAAATAATAAAAAAAGCCACGTCAGTATTTTCCATCAACTAAGTTAGACAACGTTAACGAAACGATTCGATTGCACCAATTTGACAAGTTTTACAACTTGATTGCACTTTTTGCAAATTTTATGACTGAATTGCACTTTCGTGACAATTATTATAACTTCTAGTACACTTGTCCCTAGATTTTACTTTCAAAAATCATTCTCTCCTTATAATTATATTTTGTTCGTAATGCAAGATACTAAGATGATATCAAAATCCTTGCCTAAGATATTTTTAATATATGAAGTATAAATTTTAAGTTTTGTTATTATCAAAATAAAGCAACATAAAGAAAATGAACTGAAAAAAAGTTGAAAATGCAAATAATTAACAAACTTAATCGCTCGGTGGTCCTGAAATTCCACATGAGAATGATTTCCCATTCTGTGTGAGTGCACATGTGAAAAAGGAGTTTGGAAAAATCATTTCTTCTTTTTAATATGGAAATATCATTTTCCTCAATTTTAATAGTTTTCTTTGACCATAAAAATATTTTCCGTTCATTATCCACCCGCAAATCAAATCCATGAAAAGTTTGGAAAATCGTGTCATTGAAATCATTTTCATAATGATGAACACACCCTTAGTAATGGTATGTAAAGTAAGACCACTATGCAATATTGGTATATGGAGTTGTTGAGATGCTTATCAACAGGGAAAAGTAATGAGAAAAAGACAAGGTTAGACAAGATTTTTGAATTGTTCATACACGAGATGAATTACTTGTTAACTTGGAAAAAGATAAATGGGGATCAAGCATGATATTAACAACTAGCAGAAATGCAAAATTTAGGATTGAGACTAGTTTTGGTGGCATTGACATGTTTGACTTTCATAACAGGTTTTTTCCAGATCTCTTGGTGCAAAGAAGTAATGGCTTAAAGAAAATCGTTACCCAAGACTTGATGATCAAAGTTTCGTTATAAATAATATTGCTATCTTTTTTCCTTTTCGTCTTCACAACACTTTATGACATATTGGTGCAAAGATCTTCTCGGTGCAGAGCGAGGAGATCCGAGAAGCAGCACCTTCGTTGGTCGTCACGGGCTCAGAACATGGCAGCAAGTTCAGCCGTTGGTCTCGATGCAGCAGCAACTCGCAGCTATGAACAGCAACGTCGTCATCGGGGCTCGACCGCGGCCAAGAGGGGGGTGTCTCGGCCAAGCTCCTCTCACACGTTCTCTCTCTCTTTTCTCCCATTATTCTCACGTGTATTTTCTCCGTATATGTTCTCAAAATAGAATTGCAGACCTCGATTAAAGAAGCATAAACACACTTATATAGTGTAATTCTAGATTAATTTCACTCGCTTCAGCCTCTTAACTCAATTGTTAACTCAATTCGACTTTAGTTTCAGGGCCTTTTCTGATTAATCTTCAACGGGCTAAATTAAGTTGAATTTGGACCAATTAAGGCTCCATTCCTGAGTGAATTTCAGCCAAGCCCAGTGGATGGGCTGGCTGAAATTTGGCCCTTGGCCTCAAAATTTTAATAAATTTCGGCTCTAATTAAGCAGGCCTAACCTCTGTTCAATTTAAGGCTTATAAGTGCCCTTTCCCTTTTGAAATTGTCGGCCCTCTCCCCTCCTTTGTTGACCGAATTTTACTTGTCGCGAGCGTCTGTCCACGCGACTAATCTAGGTCCATTCACCACCGCAATCCGATTAAAACGCAATTAATGAATTTAATTATATACAATTTAACTTTAATATTTTTTAGGTGTTAAATCCGTAATTTTCAATGCAATTTATTCAAAATTATTAATCAAAATTTAGGTGTCAACATAAGCTAAGATACATTTATCAAGAGATTTTCTGCTTAAAAATTTGACTAATCATTGCTGAATATATAATAACGATATAGAAAGCAATTAAGGTATCATCGCGTGCGGAGATGCTCGCAGAGCAAACCAATTCCAAGAAGGGGAAATGCAACAAAAAGAAAAATAAAAATGTAATCAGTAATGATATTACTATAAAGAAAGTATGAACATGTGCAGTTAAAGCGTCATTGGATGCGTCATTGGACCTATTAAGACAACCTTAAACAAATAGTTTAATTAGCAAATGCTAATGCTTTTGATGATTTTTTTTATAATCTTTTATGTCAGATGTTAGTGAGGTCCTGTGTCACGAGTTGCAAGGTCGCAAGTGCTGAGGATTCCTACCGGTCAACGATGTTGATGCAATCTCTGAACTGTTTTTTATTACTCCTGTTGTTATCTATGGTGTAGATCCTATGATTTTCTAAGTCGAGATCCCAAGCAAATTAGAAATAAATAATTGAAATGTTACATATATATGTATATCAATGAAGTTTGTTGTATTATATGGAAAATCTATTTCAGTCTCTTCAATTATACTTAATTGTACTATTAACTTGAGAAAAATATGGTAAGTGATAATTACATCTATTTGAGGACAAGTCTGTTTCGCTGAAAAAGAATTTCCAATGTTATGTTTACAGTGCTAAATTGATTGATGGTCTCATTTTAGCTTACATGACTCCTCCAATTTCATACATTCAGAGATCGGAGATGATTATGAAGCAGACAACAACATTTTTCAATTGATAGAACGACATTATTGTTGAGATCTGTGAGTTCATTCATTAAGTAGTTCTATTATGGGGAAGAGATGACGGTACTATTCATAGATCAAGCACAATTACGAGAGAGTGATTGTAATATTGAAGTTGATAGTGAATAAGTAAACATTACTTTATTTTTGTGAACTCGAATATTGCATCTATAGTCTTTGCGGGTGTCGATCAACGACGAAGTTAGCAAGGTTTTAATCGAGACGCAGCAGTCCATCACCATAAATTATCGTATTGCTTTCTTTCTTTCACAAAGCATTACACCATCCAAGAAAGCACTTACTCATTATTTTCCTTTTATTTTTCCCAAAAGTGACATGAGAGAAATTAATATTCCCGTTAATAGTCTATCTTTGTTACCAATTTTTTTTTGTTAAAAATGAAAAAAAAAATTATACGATGAAATACAACATCTTTTTCCTTTTCGTCTTCACAATTTAACGAAGCGACACCTATGAAATTTTGGCTTTGAAAATAAAATAGAATGCCATATGCCTCACTTGAAAGGATTTTGGCTTAGTCATAACATTCAAATCGTTTCTTTTTATGATATTAAAAGAGAAAATGACACAAATGGTATATTGTTGACACCTAATTTTTAGCCGATGCGTCATTAAAAATAAAAATTCGAGATTATGGTTTCCGATCGTGACAGAGCTTGTTTCTTGAGCAAAAAGAGTCGTTTTTTAATTCTGTCTGTTGGTTTAGCTTTTATAAATGATTTTCTATTCATTTCATACAAAAACCCGAAAAGTCAAATAGTTGACTTTGGCGTTGACTTTTTGGTCAACCTTTTGACCAAAAGTCAACCCCAGGTCAAATTAGGGCTTTTTGCATAAAAAGATTCCTTTCAAGTCCAATTTCACTTTAGAAGTGGAAATTTTAGAAAAATTCAAAGATTTGATCATAAAATCAAGCTCCTAGTGAAAAGTCAACTAGGGTTTGACTTTTGGTCAAACCTTTGACCAAAAAAATTGAAAAATTCAAAAATCTACAAATCATCTTATTTTACTTTCAATTTACCTTTGGCATTTGAAATTTTACAAAAATCAATTTTGAATCAACTTTTTCCCAAATTACGGAAGTTGATTCAAATCGGCCAAAAATGAAATTACTTCATTTCTAGTCATTTTTTAGATTAGTGTTCTTCACGACATTTGATCAAGAGGTCATTTTATATCCAATTTTTGAACCAATTTTGTGATTCCAAGCCAAACACAAAAACCCCCAATTTTAGCCCTAATCAGTGATTTTGATCGATTCTTCATGATGTGTGCAATTGAGACACGAATGAGCCTAATTTCTTATATGAAACCCAAATTCAAAATCAATTTTGGAAGAATCACATGAATTTGAGTCAATTTGATCAATTTAGTGATCCAATGATTAGGAAGTCTAAGAGTGATTGGTCTAATTAGTGCAATTCAACTTGACCCACTCTAGACTAATATTCAATTTGATGAATTGAGACTCAATTTGGTTAATTAGACTTCAATTAAACTTGTTAGTCTAGCTCGGTCATGCAATTACCCAAATTTAGAGCTAATTGACTCAAATCGGTTTAATTCAAATTGAACTAATCCGATCGGACTAGTCATTTTCGGGTCGAAAATTTTGATAATTGATAACCCGGTCGGACCAACCAAGGTCAGTCACATCCTCTTGAGTACAAAAATGACAAAAATGCCCTTAATAAAAAATGACAAAAATCCCCTTGATTAAGAATGACCAAAATACCCTTCTTCAAGGATTAAACAAATTAATTAGGGGATTAGCAAATCAATCATGGCCATTCATTTAGAATTGATCATGTCCATCCATAATGCCATGTCATCAATCCTTAGCCTCTAAGGAATATTCTTAATCATTAAGGATGCATTTTGGACCATTTGATCAATCTAAGGGCTAGAATTCAAAGTTGGAGGGGGTATATAGTTTTTTCCCTCCAAAAATCAATGGGGGGGCTCATTTTTCAGATTTACTTTCTCTCTCCTCTCTCTCTCTCTCCCCCTCTCACGATCGCCTCTCTCCCTCTCGAGCTCCCTCTCGGCCGCCGGCCTTTCGGCCCCTTGCCGGCCATTTTCCGGCGAGCCGCCGCCCCTCCGACGTCCCCCACGTCGGCCTGAGGTTGGTCGCAAAACCAGCAACCTCAGCTGGTGGCCGGAGCACCTCCCTCCGGCGAATTCTTCTCCTCGGCAGCATCACCGGCTTCACCGCCGGTGACTTGTCCAGCCGGTTCAGCCGGCTGAACCGGCCCTCCGGCGACCTCCTCCGGCGATTCGAAGCTTCCGACTACATCCCTCAGCGTCCTCACGTCGCTGTGGTGGCCGGCCTCGCACCGAACAGCCACCGGATCACATCCTTGCCTTTGTTTTTGCCGATTCGTCTATTTGTGTGAAAACGAGTCGATTCTCACATTATTTCGTGTAATCCATTGTCGTAGGTTGGCCGAGCTTTCCGAGGCCTCTCCGTGCTATTCCAGATCAGAATACGGAGGCCGGATCGCTCGCTTGAGCGTTGGATCATCGTGAGACAAGGTATGAACGCTTAAACACAGTTCTGTAATTTCGTGACCAGAAAAACCTGCTTGCTTGAAATATTGATTTGAGCCTATTAACGTCGAAATCTGGCGAAGTGATGAACTAGAGAATCGTAGAACTCGTCTTAAGCTTCGATTTGATATATCATATGCCTCGATCGGACTTCATTTTCTATGTCAAAACACTTCTAGAAGTTAGGATCAGAATCTGGAATATGTTTTGCAAGTCTGTTCTGATGATTCCCTGACCGACCTTGTGCTGTTGGATGAATTTTATGATTTTTTATAATCATTTTCTGGAAAAACTTCCTTCATGAGAATCGTAGAACACATCCTGATCTGTTCACCATAAAATTTTCATAAAATTTTGAGCGTGTTAGCCTAGTACGATTTGCAACGTCATATGCATGTAAATCTGGTTTCATGCTAGTTTCAGTCGACCTTTGTGTGTTCTTCGATGTTCATAAATTCGTGTGTTCGAGATATGAAAAAATTTTCTTCATGAAAGTTCTTACTGAGATCGAGATCTTTCTATTGATACTAATTTCATCAAAATCGGAGATCATTTGAATTTTCAAAAGGAATTCTCACCATTTGATCAGAATCTGTGTCCAGATCTGATTTTCATTCCTTTGAAGTTCAAAAGATGTTTCTCCGAATTTGATAAAGTTAGAGTCCTTTTTTGCAAAAAATCAAAACTTCAAAGTTGTTCATTGTGGTCTCATTATGTCAACTGAAAATTTTGAGGACCTAATTGCAATTTTCGGAGGGTTGATTTGCTTGAAAAGTCTCTTCGGGTTAAATTTTCATTTGCGATTGAGTCCCTCGCGAAAATCGAATTTTATAAAAATTTGGAGGGCTTTTTAGCAAAAACGCAAAACATGAAAGTTGTTGTACACAGGGAATCCTAACGGCACAAAAATTTTCGCGCTGTTTTGATAAGGTTTGTTATTTTTCCTGCCTTTGTTTTGAAACTCATAACTGAACCGAGTCCAGCCTGTCACTGAAATTTAATTTGATATTTTCGGGAAAATTGGCTAGGATTTAGAAAAAATGGTCTTCTTGACTTTTGATCTTCATGTCATAAGCTTTCTAATGGCACCTGAATCACTTCATTTTAACGTCATTAGGATAGTTAATCACATTCAAACAGATTCAATCCGAATTAGGCATTAATTGAATAAGTGGTCTTTTTATAAAGCCCACTTCTCATGGTTTGTTTGGCTTCAAAACAAGGCCCATGGGCTTGAATGCATGTTCATTTTATGTTTATGCATGTGTTTGTTAGATGAATGTTAGGCCCGGTGCATGTTCGGCGGGTAGCCCATTCTTGGTCATTAGAACCCGACTTTAGGGGTTAATTGATATGAGTCACCGTTTTGTGAATACAAATGGTAGCCCATTATCATTAACCATTAATCAAACAATGTTAGTTGATTAGATGGGTGATGAATCGAATCACATGAAAAACAAAGGTCGATCCCGAGGCCCGTGCTTAATTAGTGAATTGATTGCAACATTGTTCTTTCATATGTCATTTATCATGAATGAATGTATGAATGTAAACACCGACACCCGAGAGGCGGTCCAAGGAAGAATAATCTGAAATAGAAGACCAAGGTGATTGACCGATGTCCAATCCGGTCTCGATTTGTATTCATTTTGATGGTTCCAAACCGATGTCCAATCCGGTTTCAATTTGTACTTAATTCATTCATCCCCGATCATGTCTCGGGTTTTCAATTCGTGTTGTAATAAACATCCGACGAGTTGCGGGTTCTTACTTTTTTTACTTTCTCGCACTTAGAATTAGCTCGTCTTTTCAATACTTCGAGTGTTTACTTTAAGAAATGTCTTTCAATACAATTGATTGTTTCTTTCTTTTTCTAGACTAAGATAGGATTAGTTTAGAATCTCAAATGAAAATACAAAAACAAGATGCATGATCACCTAGTGGATTAAGACTTTGGCATGAAAATGGTAAAAAACAAATGCATGACGACTTAGATAACAACCATGTTAAGTTTAGCGGTACCGAAAGGGCGTTAATAGAAATATTAACGTAAGCTAGTCCCCAAACCTTTGATCTCTGGTTTTCGTAGAAACCGAAACGAAATTCCCGCGTTTCGGTTGGGTATTCTAGCCGACCCCCGACCTAGGCTAGTGGCGACTCCTAAAAAATAAAATCAATCCGCTGTCACGCGAGATATGGATTTAGGGAAAATCCACGTTCATGATCAATGAGTTATATGGCTAAACAAAAGATTTATACTTCAGTAAAATCATTTTAAAAAGTGCCATATGAACCATCTCATGAACACTTATCTCTAAACCCGCCTCATCCGAGCTCCGGCCCTCGAGGGGCAGGTCGCGACATATATAAACTTCAGTCCATTGTACAAAGTGGTCCTTGAATTTTTAATTTGTTCAATTGATCCTTGAACTTTTATTACATGTTCAACTTAGTTCTTGAATTAATGGAAGGACAACATTGAACATTTTCATATAGTTTAGGAATTAAGTTGAATATATATCAAAATTTTAGGGATCGTATTGAACAAATGAAAAGTTCATGAATCATATTACATATTAGACTAAAATTTAGGGATTATTTGTGTTCTTATTCCATACTAAAATAGATTTCAAAGAAAAGTCAAATCTGGAAACTGTCGAGAAGTTTCTTTTCTAATCAATGGGAAAGCTTTCCACAGATAATTCCAGCACCGTGTTTTGTCACCTTGACTGCAAGGACCGCAATTTCTACGTGACACCCGCTTTTACTTCGCCAGACATTGTTTTTTTGGTTGACTTGGACATTTCGATGACCGACGACTCCCAACCCTTTTCATTCATATTACTTTATTTCATTTGATAGAACGACATTATTTTTCAGATCTGTCAATTCATTCATTAAATGGTTCTATTATGGGAAAGAGATGATGGTATTATTCATAGATCTAGCACAATTACAGAAAGAGTGATTGTAATATTGAAGTTGACTGTGAATAAGTAAATATCGTTTCATTCTTGTGAACTCGAATATTGCATCTATCGTCTTTGCATGTGATGATCAACGATGGAGTTAGTCAGGTTTTAATCGAGATGCATTGGTCCATCGCTATTAATTATCGTATTGCTTTCTTTCTTTCATAACGTGTTACACCATCCAAGAAGCACTTACTCCTTATTTTTCCTTTTAATTTTGCCAAAAGTGACATTATACAAGTTAATATTCCCGTTAACAGTCTGTCTTTGTTACCAATTTTGTTTTTCCATCAAAAATGAAAAACCTTAGACAATGAAATACATCATCTTTTTCCTGTTCGTCTTCACAATTTAACGAAACGACACCTAAGAAATATTGGCTTTGAAAATAAAATAGAACGCTAGATGCCTCACTTGAAAGGATGTCGATTCAGTTTTTTTTTGGTCGGAATTTTGATTCAGTTTACGGTACAAAACATTCATACTGATTCTCTTCTACGATACTAAAATTGATTCCTAGCGGGAATCAATTTGCCAAGAAAAGTCAAATCTGGAAACTGCAGAGAAGTTTCCTTCCTAATTAATGTGAAAGCTATCCATAACTAATTCCGATACCGTGTTTTAGCCGGGCCATACTTTTCCTTCGCTAGACTTTGTTTTATTGGTTGACTTTGGACATTTCGATGACTGACGACTCCAACTCTTTTCATTCATATTACTCAGCCTCCATCGCATTACCAATTAGCAAACACTTTCATTGCATCAGATCAACCGATAGAGGGATGATCAAGTCTCTGAGCTCCATAAGGATGTTCCGTGTTTTACTTCTCATATCGCATATTCTGCTACTACTGAGAATGAGTTGCAGTGCAAAAGAGAATCACTTATGCACTGCTTCATTTTGTGGTGAGGTCCGTAACATAAGCTATCCCTTTCGATTGAAAGGTGACTCAAACGGCTGCGGCCTCTCTGAGTATGAGCTAACTTGTGAAAATAACCGCATTGTTCTAAATCTGTATGCCGACCAATATTATGTGAAAACGATTAATTACGGTTTTTATTATGGCGAAGATGACTTCGGTGGTGAAATCACGGTGGTTGATGATGGGTTGCAAAAGTATAATTGCTCATCCCTCCCTCGTTACACATTGGTGCGCTCCAACTTGAGCGAGTATGATCCATACTATGTTGCTTATGAGTACCCGACAGTGTGCGTGGCCTTCATGAAGTGCTCACAGCCTGTTGCTTCTACTTTGTATGTCGGTACCGAGCCATGTATTGAGGGAGCGTACTTTGCCGACGCGCCTCCTAAGTTTTCCCAGATGAAGGTCTACTCATACGCTGTACATAATGGGTCTGATCTACAAGTATGGGACATCAAGGATTTTTGCACCATAACCATGATGACATTCGCATCGGATTATATCCCGGGGTGGGAAAAGGATCGGTATAATCCCGCGAGCTTAACATACAAGGACCTCCACGACATGATGGCCAAGGGCTTCAATCTTTCCTATGACGAAGGACTCTTCTCGACATTTACTTCATTCCATTCTTGCTTCTTAGGTTTCAGACACCGAAGGGAGTGGTGCAGGCACTATTTCACCTGTAAGCGGACTTTCCCCGAAGCTTTTCTTCCTTCCTTCCTTCCTTCCTTTCTTTCTTCTTCTTCTTCATCCCCATCATTTTCTTAAATGCTAGCTCTACTGAACGACGTTATCAAAATTTACTTACTGAGTGCCGTGGCATTTTTCAATTGGATATTGTAATACGTATGTTCAATATATTGAGTCATTAGTTTCTTTAATGCCCAATAGAAAAAAAATTGCCACGTCAGTTGAAAAGTTTATTCAGATTTTTTAGTAGATTTGGCGTGCGTTGCTCTTTTATATTTTGCAACCATGGAGCATTTCTGGATTCTACACTATTCCTTTATATTTTGTTTGGGGAAAAATTGTTTGATATGATATGTATGTCCTTTGCATGGCTGTTATTACGACGAGGATGCATTTATCGCCCGCATTTCGGATGATGGTAGTCAATTAACAACGCGCGAGTGATTAAGGAACTTATGAATCATTTGGTACATTTAGGGGACAAAAAGCGAAATTGTACTTCTTCGAGAGAAAAAATCACGTTACATCGACATGGATTCCATGAGTGAATAGAATAAAGTTGAATCTGAGCGCTATCTAGGAAAGTGAACCTCATTCACTCTGCATTTATTCTAGACTTGTCCACTTGCAAATTTCAATGAACAGAATTGTGTCTTCGCACTTTGCAGTGGTTGTATAAATTTATCTTTCGCTTGGGTTATAGCTTAACGTAAATTACTTTTACTATTTAATTGCTAAAACGATGGATCTAATTCTTCATTAATTGGTCGTTAATCTTAATTAATCATTTTTAGTAATCTCTGTCGAATTCTCTTGCTATCTACAGATAAATCGACGTGGCATATCGCGCTTAGTGTTGCGCTAAGGGCAGCAATGGATCTCTCCTCTGTCTTGGGTATGACTAGTCCTTTTCTCCTCACGCCTGTGAAGCTCTCAAGCAGCACTCTGACAAAAAAAATTGTGACATTATGCTAATCAATGGCCAATTTTCTTCGCAGGCTACTTCCTAGCAGCAAAATTCATACTTGGAGCTCCATGTGTATTGATACTTCTAATCTATGAGTGGATGAGAAGGCATCAAGCGATCGACCCAAACATTGAAGAATTCCTGCGAGCTCAGAACAACTTTTTGCCCATAAGGTACTCTTACTCGGATATAAAGAAGATCACAAAAAATTTCAAATGCAAGTCAAGTGAGGGGGGATATGGTACCGTGTATAGAGAAATCCTTAGAAGTGGCATTGAAGTTGTGGTTAAGATTTTGAACAAACCAGAATCCAACGACCAAGATTTTATAAGCGAAGTGTCCACAATTGGAAGGATCCACCATGTTAATGTGGTGCCACTTGTTGGTTTTTGCTTCGATTACTCCAAACAAGCTCTTGTCTATGATTTCATGCTGAACGGATCTTTGGATAAACACATTTCCTGTAAAGACGGGGATGATCCTATTGATTATAAGAAAATGCATGAGATCTCTCTTGGTATAGCTAGAGAGATAGAGTATTTACACCAGGGATGTGATATGCAAATTCTACATTTTGACATCAAGCCTCACAACATTCTCCTAGATCGAAGTTTCACTGTGAAAGTTTCTGACTTTGGACTTGCAAGGCTTTATCCAATTGGTCACAGCATAGTATCGTTAACACTAGCAAGAGGAACCTTGGGTTATATGGCTCCTGAGCTATTCTATAAAGACATTGGTGGCATTTCTTATAAAGCCGATGTTTATAGTTTTGGGATGTTGTTGATGGAAATGTCTGGTAGAAGGAGAAATCTAAATGCACATGCAGAGCATTCAAGTCAAATTTACTTTCCTTTGTGGGTTTATGATCAACTCAGCAAAGAAAAGAAGGTTGAAATGGAAGATGTCATAGAAGAGGAAAGAGAAACAATGAGGAAGATGATAATTGTGGCGCTATGGTGTATACAATTTAGCCCTAATGATCAGCCATCGATGAACAAAGTCCTAGATATGCTTGAAGGAGATGTGGATAAACTACAACTGCCTCCAAAACCGCTTTTGTATCCGATCAGGACATCGGTTGATGATGTTGACACCAAGATAGAACTTGAAACAATCTCATCTTCGTCAAGTGCTCCGATAATTATTGGCAGTTATCAACTTCACCATGATAGTGAGTTTACAAAATCATGTATTGTGTGATTATTTCCCTCTTGTAGAAATGAAGTGCAAAATACAATTAGTACTACCAACATGTATCATCATCATTCACAATGTATTCCTTGAAGCTTTTACATGTTTTTCCATATAGCACTATTGTTTTCTAGTAGACTCCTCATGGCTATTTTATAAATGACAATTCATTGTCAAAGAGGAAAGACAGAGTAGGCCGACTAATTTGCCTTTACGATGAATAGAAAATTGAATACGTGATGTCGCGCACCCCTCGATTTGTATGGTTAGAAGACCGTGCTGGAATTTGTTTTTATCAGACTGAGACTAAAGACCAAAGTACAGGATGTTGACTAAGACAAAGTAAATTATTGGGAGATTGACTAAGACAACCATGACATTATAGGGTGGAATTAGCCCAATAGTGTTGATCACAATAGGTCATTTATTTGAATGTGGAGTGTATATTAATTATTACGGTGTGTCTGTTTTGCGGAAAACATTTTTCGCGAAAATCATTTCCAAGGAAAGTGACTAGTTTTCAATTGTTTGGTTTGGTGGTGTACATGGAAGCAAGGCAGAAAAGGATTTTCGATATTTAGATTTTACTTTAAAAAATTATTCTCTCCTTATAGTTATATTTATTTCCTAATGCAAGGTACTGTGAGATGATATGGAAATCCTTGCCTAAGATATTTTTAATATATGAAGTGTAAATTTTAAGTTCTATTATCATCAAAATGAAGCAACATAAAAAAAAAGATGCGAAAAAAGTAGAAAATGCAAATAATTAACAAACTTAATCTCTCAGTGGTATTCGACCAAAAAAAAAAAAATCTCTCAGTGGTCATGAAATTTCAAATGAGAATGGTTCTCCATTTTGGGTGAGTGTGCGCGTGGAAAAGGAGTTTGGAAAAACGATTTCTTCTTTTTAATATGGAAATATCATTTTCCTCAGTTTTAATAGTTTTCTTCGACCGTAAAAATATTTTCCGTCGATTATCCATCTGTAAACCAAACTCGTGAAAGTTTGGAAAATCATATCATTGAAATAATTTTCATAAAGACGAACACACCCTTAGTAATGGTTTGTAAAGTAAGACCAGTATGCAATATTGGTATATGGAGTTGCTGAGATGCTTATCAACAGAGAAAAATAATGAGAAAAAGACAATTTAAACGAAATGACACTCTATGAAATATTGGCCTTGAATAAAATACAAACACCGGATGCCTTACATAAAAGGATTTTGATACGATTCAGGGCACAAAATATTCAATTCGATTCAATTTTCTGATACTCAAATTGATTCGTTTCAATTTTACAATACTCAAATTGATTATGAGAAGTTTCCTTCCTAATTAACGCGGAAACCATACGTCCATAAATTAATCCACCATCGTGTTTTGTTAGCTTGACTGGAAGTACTACAATTTCTGCATAATCTTCACTAATATAAAAAACTTCTTTTTTTGATCAGACTAATATATAAAAGTTTAGCAGGCCACATATTTTACTTTTTCTTCACTTTACTTTGTTTTTGTTTTGGGGAAAAATGTTTGATTTGATAGGTGTTCGTGTCCCTTGCATGGCTGTTATTATCATGCGGGTGAATAATTTGCACGCGTATTGGATGATGTTCGTATATTATAACTATGGAGGAGTGGGACGTGAACTTGTGAATCATTTGGTACGTCTGGTGGAAACAAAAGCGAAATCATCTATCTTCAAGAGAAAGATCGTGCTATGATATAACATGGATTCTCCGAGTGAATAGAATAAACTGCGACCTGAGCGCTATCTAGGAGAGTAAATTATTTTTATGTTTACCTGCTAAAATGATAGATTTAATTGTTCATCAATTGATCGCCGATTCTGATTAATCACGTTCAGTCACCTCAAACGAATTCTCTTGCTTTATGCAGGTGATATTACGTGGGCCATGAAAAGGTTTATGGCCGTTGCAGCTCGGAGCCTCGTCCCTGTTTTGGGCATGACAAGTCCTTTTCTCCTAAAAAATATGAAGATCTCAAGAAGCACTGTGAGAAAAACATTACGTTTAAAAGAAAATTATTGCACTACGTTAATCTATGGACAATTTCTATGCAGCCAACTTTGTCGCAGCAAAATTCATACTTGGAGTTCCATGTGTGTTGATACTTCTAATCTGTCAGTGGATGAGAAGGCACCAAGCGATCGACCCAAACATTGAATAATTCCTACGAGCTCACAACTTTTTGCCTATAAAGTACTCTTTTTTGGATAGATTACAAAAAAGTTCAAATACAAGTTAGGTGAGGGAGGATGTAGTTTTGTGCACAGAGGAATCCTTAGAAGTGGCAATAAAGTTGCGGTTAAGATTTTGAACAAACTAGCATCTAATGGCCAAGATTTTATGGGTTAATTCCACAAAAAAAAATTAATTTTAGGTCGAGGGACAATTCTAGCTTAAACTTTTTTTTTTGTCTCGTAAAAAAGTACCAATTTTAAGTCGAGGGACAATTCTGGTCGTAACTTTTTTTTGTCTAGTGAAAAAGCACAAACTTTCACTGAAATCCCAAATATGGCATCCATTGACTTAGAACCATTGATTATCTAACTTGACTATTCCACCTCAACAATAAATGCGCATGGCTTGCTGACTAGATTCAAAGCAATATTCATTGTCTTATTCTCTGAGTCATAACTTGAAGAATAACGGTGAAACTGTTCATCTCATTCACTTCACCAGCAAGTCAAAATATCTCAAGATTGAATCTCTCTAGCCAGATGTAATCTGAAACTAACTACTGCCTGTCGACAGACTCCATAGACGAGATTCGCCAAGCTCACCACCATAACTTTTTTTCTCAAACAAGGGTGATTTCAAACAGAAAGTCAACGGGGGGCTAGATTTGGAATTCGGGTGAAAGTTTGTGATTTTTTATGAGAATAAAAAAAATTTGGGTCAAAATTGTCACTCGACTTAAAGTTTGTGCTTTTTTCATAGGACAAAAAAAAGTTCTGGATAGAATTGTCCCTCGACCTAAAGTTGGTGCTTTTGAATGGGACAAGAAAAAATTCGGACCAGAATTATCCATCAATGTAAGTTGGTGTTTTTTTTGGAATTAGGCCAAGATTTTATAAGCAAAGTGGCCACAATTGGAAGGATCCACCATGTTAATGTGGTGAAACTTGTTGGTTTTTGCTTTGATTACTCCAAACAAACTCTTGTCTATGATTTCATGCCGAACAGATCTTTGGATAAACACATTTCCTGTGAGGATGGGGATGATCCTATTGATTATAAGAAAATGCATGAGATCTCTCTTGGGATAGCTAGAGGGATAAAGTATCTACATTAGGGATGTGATATGCAAATTGTACATTTTGACATCAAGCCTCACAACATTCTCCTAGATTGAAGGTTCACTCCGAAAGTTTTTCACTTTGGACTTGCAAGACTTGATCCCACCGGTCACATCATAGTATCATTAACTGCGGCATTGAACATTTTCATACAATTCAGAGACTAATTTGAGATTACATTGAACACGTACCAAAAGTCTAAGGACCACATTGCACGTAGAGCCAAAGTTCAACGACCACATTGAATAAATTAAAAGTTTATAGACCACATTGCACATTGTACTAAAATTTAGGGATCATTTGTGTTATTATTTCAAAATATTCTTGTTGACAGTCTGTCTTTGTTACCAATTTTGTTTTTCGTCAAAAATGAAAAACCTTATACAACAAATACAATATCTTTTTCCTTTTCATCTTCACAATTTAACAAAGCGACACCTATGAAATATTGGCCTTGAAAATAAAATAGAATGCCAGATGCCTCACTTGAAAGGATTTCAATTTAGTCTAGGGTACATAACTGCTGACACCAATTATTAATTAGGTTGTTGACAGTAAAATGAATTATTAGGGAATATTCAAGATAGTGGAAATAAATACACGTTGTGTGTAATATTTGACAAAACACAAGCTCATCGATGAAAAATGTTGTAAGCCATAAGTTTAGTTGTCCAGAGTACGGCAACAGACAGTTGGCAGCCGCTAAATCATGAAAGTGGGAAGTTTTGGGTGTTTGAAATTTGAAAAGACCGGAATCAAAAGAGGGAACAGTAACCGCCTGGGGATTTGTTCTGAGGATTATCGATTAAATCGTTACTGCATTAGGATCAAGTCACTAAGGCTATCGATGAGAATAAGAACACGTGGTATGATACATGATCAATGGTAGTTGTCAGACATAGATTAACAAGTGTTGCAAGAATGGAAGATGAAGATGAGATCGTTAACAGTTATCTAGCGAAGATTGACAGGTGTCGGGAGAATGAAGTGTGAAGATATGATCGACGGCATATCTGATGTGGGTTGACAGGTGTCATCAAAAGACGGTTATCACACTTATAGTATAAATACCACCCGATGGCCAACAAAGAGTCCCCTGAACACACAATAAAAAATGCTATCTTTTTATTTTTAAGTTTTTTGTTCTATACTTTCAATTTCCTTAGCCGTAGTCTTTTATGCTTTAAGTCCAGTATCAGTGTAATGTGGTATCGATGAAGTTTGAGCATAATGCTGCTAGTCAGTGACTAGTCGAACTTGTCTGAACTGGTTGTGTTGCCAAGTTTCCCATTAATCAAACATTGTCACGGCTTGAATTTATATTGTTCAATTGAAACAAGTAGGTTCCTATTTTTCACCTGGATATCTCCTGTTCGGAGTCGTCACTGAACCTAATCTTCTCTCTTAAAAAAGTCAATGAACAACTATCAGTGAATTTTATTTTGTTGCAAGAACTTTTCCGGTGAAACAATAGCATTCAAAACCGATTCTTTTTTTATGACACTAAAATTGATTTCTGCCAAGAAAAGTCAAATCTGGAAACTGCAGAGCAGTTTCATTCTTAATCAACGGGAAAGTCATCCATGAATAATTGCAAGAACTTTTCCGGCGAAACAATAACATTCAAAACCGATTCTTTTTTTACGACACTAAAATTGATTTCTGCCAAGAAAAGTCAAATCTGGAAGCTGCAGAGCAGTTTCATTCTTAATCAACGGGAAAGTCATCCATGAATAATTCCAATACCGTGTTTTGTCACCTTGACTGCAAGGAATGCAATTTCTACGCCATACCCACTTTTTCCTCAGAAGACTTTGTTTCAATGGTTGACTTGGACATTTCGATGACCAACGACTCCAACTCTTTTCCTTCATATGACAGAGCCTCCATCGCATTACCAATTAGCAAAATCTTTTATTGCATCATATCAAAAGATAGAGAGATGATCAAGTCTCCAAGCTGTAAGAATTTCTTAATGTGGGTTTCATTAATTGAAATTAATTGAATTAGTTTGGTCTAATTAAGGTAAGATATATGGATTCTTAATCAGTCTAATATGGGGCTGGCTGGTGTGGGCCGAGTACAGCCCGGCCCGTAATGAAAGGGCCCGCGGTCGAAGACTTTATAAATAGCGCTCAAGTCCCTCCCCTAACTGGATGATGCACAATTTAACTCACATACGGATTTAGAGAGAACTTTCTTCTCGTGAGTGGCAATCTCATTAGGCCAGTGTTCTAACGAAGGGATAGGGGAGAAGCACTTGAGTTCGTGTTCGGAAACCGTCGCAAATTCCGCGTCAAGTTCGATGGATTCCAAACTAAGTACGCAAATCAATAATTTCTCCATTATCGTGTTTCGGTTTTTTATTATGGTGATCCTGGGCGTGCCATTTTCGTGGCCTTCACAAGCTCCATAAGTATGTTCCGTGTTTTACTTCTTATATTGCATGTTCTGCTACCACTAAGGACAAGCTGCAGGCCGAAGAAGAATTGCTTGTGCGTCGCTTCATCTTGCGGTGAGCTCCGTAACATAAGCTATCCATTTCGATTGAAAGGTGACCCAAAAGGCTGCGGTCTCTCTAAGTATGAGCTAGTCTGTGAAAATAACTGTACCATTCTATATTTGTACGCTGGCCGATATTATGTAAAATCGATTTAACACCGTTCCCATTATGGCGAAGATGAGTTCGCTGGTGAAATCATGGTGGTTGACAATGGACTGCAAAAAAGTAATTGCTCGTACCACCCTTGTTACTCATCGGTGGACTCCAACTTTAGTGATCATGGTCCATACACTTCACCCTCAGCTGTGCCGGTGGTCTTCATGAAGTGCTCGCAGCCTATTGCTTCTACTTGGTATATCAATACCGAACCATGTATTGAGGGAGCATACCGTTCCTATACGCCTCCTAAGTATTCCCAATGAAGATGTACTCAATACTCATGCGCTTTTCATGGGTTTTTTCCACAAGTACAGGACATCGAGGATTCTTGCAACATAACCATGATGGCTTTCTTATCGGATTATATCCCGGCGTGGGAAAGGGATCGGTATAAACATGCGAGCCCACCGTATAAGGTCCTCCACAACCTGATGGCCGAAGGATTCAATCTCTCTTATAAGGAGCACTTTTCACCGGTAATATTCCAATTTTGCATTGTAGGTTTCGGGTACCGAATGGAGTGCACTCAATATTACTCCCGTAAGCTGACTTTCCCTGAGACTTTTCTTTCTTTCTTTCTTCCTTCTTCTTCTTCATCCTCATCCTTTTCCTAAATGCTAGCTCTACTGAGGGATCTTATCAAAATTTGCTTACTGAGTGATCTGGGGCATGTTTCAATTGGATATTGTAATACGGAGTTTCGATACGTTGAATCATTACTTTCTTTTAATACCCAATAGAAAAAATTGCCACATCAGTTTAGTGAAAATGTTCAGTGAGATTTTTTGGTAGATTTGGCGTGCATTGCTCTTTTATTTTATAACCAACGAGCTTTCCTAGACTTAACACTATTCGAGGGACCCGAGTTACTATCAATGAATATCATTGATATATATATGTATGTATGTATGCATATTAATGAACTTTGTTGTATTATATGGAAAATCTATTTCAGTCTCTTCAATTATACTTAATTGTACTATTAACTTGAGAAAAATATGTTAAGTTGACGATTTTATTCATAGATCTAGCACAATTACAGAAAGAGTGATTGTAATATTGAAGTTGACGGTGAATAAGTAAACATCGCTTCATTCTTGTGAACTCGAATATTACATCTATCGTCATTGCATGTGATGATCAACGACGGAGTTAGTCAGGTTTTAATCGAGATGCATCGGTTCATTGCTATAAATTATCGTATTGCTTTCTTTCTTTCATAATGTGTTACACCATCCAAGAAGCACTTACTCCTTATTTTTCCTTTTATATTTGCCAAAATTGACATTATACAAGTTAATATTCCCGTTATTAGTCTATCTTTGTTACCAATTTTGTTTTTTCCGTAAAAAATGAAAAACCTTAGACGATGAAATGCATCATCTTTTTCCTGTTCGTCTTCACAATTTAACGAAGCTGACACCTAAGAAATATTGGCTTTGAAAATAAAATAGAACGCCCGATGCCTCACTTAAAAGGATGTCGATTCAGTTTTTTTTTTTTGGTCGGAATTTTGATTCAGTTTAGGGTACGAAACATTCAAACCGATTCTCTTCTACTATACTAAAATTGATTCCTAGAGAGAATCAATTTCCCAAGAAAAGTCAAATTTGGAAACTGCAGAGAAGTTTCCTTCCTCATTAATTAATTCCGACACCGTCTTTTAGCCGGGCCATACTTTTTCTTCGCTAGACTTTGTTTTATTAGTTGACTTGGACATTTCGATGGCCGACGACTCCAACTCTTTTCATTTATATTACTGAGCCTCCATCGCATTACCAATTAGCAAACACTTTCATTGCATAAGATCAACCGATAGAGAGATGATCCAGTCTCTGAGCTCCATAAGTATGTTCTATGTTTTACTTCTCATATCGCATATTCTGCTACTACTGGGAACGAGCTGCAGTGCAAAAAAGAATCACTTATGCGCCGCTTCATCTTGCGGCGAGTTCCGTAACATAAGCTATCCCTTTCGATTGAAAGGCGACTCAAAAGGTTGTGGCCTCTCTGAGTTTGAGCTAACTTGTGAAAATAACCGTACTGTTCTAAATCATTATGCCGGCCGATATTATGTGAAAATGATTGATTACGATTATTATCGTGGCGAAGATGACTTCAGCGGTAAAATCACGTTGGTTGACGATGGATTGCAAAAGGATAATTGCTCATCCCTCCCTCGTTACTCATTGGCGCGCTCCAACTTCAGTAAGTATGATCCATACTATGTTGGTTATGAGAACATAGTGCCCGTGGCCTTCATGAAGTGCTCACAGCCCGTTGCTTCTGCTCCGTATGTCGGTACCGAACCATGTATTGAGGGAGCATACTTTGCCGACGTGCCTCCTAATTTTTCCCGGATGAAGGTCTACTCATACGCTGTATATGATGGGTCTGATCTACAAGTATGGGACATCAAGGATTTTTGCACCATAACCATGATGGCATTCACAGCAAACTATACCTCATGGTGGAAAGGGAATCGGTCTAATCGGAGCTTATCATACAAGGACCTCCACAACATGATGGTCCAGGGATTCAATCTCACCTTTGGGAGAGTCAATTTTGCTGTAAGAACATACCGATTTTGCTCCTTAGGTTTCGGATTCCGAAGGGAGAGGTGCACTCACCAATATTTCACCCGTAAGCTGACTTTCCCTGTTCTTTCTTTCTTCGTCCTCATCCTTTCCTAAACGTTAGCTCTACCGAGGGATCTTATCAAAATTAACTTACTGAGTGATGTGGCATGTTTCAATTGGATATTGTAATACGTATGTTCGATTTATTGAGTCATTAACCATGGAGCTTTTCTGGATTTGACTCTGTTCCTTTATATTTGTTTGGGGAAAATTGTTTGATTTGATAGTAGTCCGTGTCACTTGAACCGCTGTCATTGTTACGGGGAACTTATGAACATTTGGTACATTTAGGGGAACAAAAGCGAAACGTTGTTTCTTCGAGAGAAGAGATCATGCAACGATAACATAGATTCCATGAGTGAGTAGAATAAAGTTGAATTTGAGTGCTATCTACGAAAGTGAAACTCATTCACTCTTTTTTTTTTATTCTAGACTTGTCCACTTGCAAATTTCAGTGAAAAAAAGTGTCTTTGCAATTTGCAGTGATTGTATGAATTTATCTTTCACTTGGGGTGTAGCTTAACCTGAATTGCTTTTATTATTTGACTGCTAAAATAATGGATCTAGTTCTTCATTGATTGGTCGTTAATTCTTATTAACCATTTTTAGTAATCTCTCACGAATTCTCTTGCTATTTACAGCTGATATTTTGTGGCGTATCAAGTTTGATGTTGCACGAGTCGCAGCATGGAATCTCTTCCTTGTCTTGGGTATGACAAGTCCTTTTCTCCTCACACCTATGAAGCTCTCATTCGGCACTCTGACAAAAGAAAAAAATTGTATGTGTATCAAAATTATGACACTGTGCTAATCAAAGGCCAATTTTCTCCGCAGGCCACTTCCTAGCAGCAAAATTCATACTTGGAGCTCCATGTGTATTGATACTTCTAATCTATAAGTGGATGAGAAGGCATCAAGCGATCGACGCAAACATAGAAGAATTCCTACGAGCTCACAACAATTTTTTGCCCATAAGGTACTCTTACTCGGATATAAAGAAGATCACAAAAAAATTTAAATACAAGTTAGGCGAGGGTGGATACGGTTCTGTGTACAGAGGAATCCTTAAAAGTGGTAATGAAGTTGCGGTTAAGATTTTGAGCAAACCAAAATCTAATGGCCAAGATTTTATAAGCGAAGTGGCCACAACCGGAAGGATCCACCACGTTAATGTGGTGCAACTTGTTGGTTTTTGCTTCGATTACTCCAAACAAGCTCTTGTCTATGATTTCATGCCAAATGGATCTTTGGATAAACACATTTCCTTTAAGGGTGGTGATGATCCTCTTGATTATAAGAAAATGCATGAGATCTCTCTTGGCATAGCTAAAGGGATAGAGTATCTGCATCGGGGATGTGATATGCAAATTCTACACTTTGACATTAAGCCTCACAACATTCTCCTAGATCGAAGTTTCATTCCGAAAATTTCCGACTTTGGACTTGCAAGACTTTATCCCACTGGTCAAAGCATAGTATCGTTGACTGCAGCAAAAGGAACCTTGGGATATATGGCGCCTGAGCTATTCTATAAGGACATTGGCGGTGTTTCTTATAAAGCCGATGTTTATAGTTTTGGGATGTTGTTGATGGAAATTGCTGGTAGAAGGAGAAATCTAAATGCACATGCAGAGCGTTCAAGTCAAACTTATTTTCCTTTGTGGGTTTATGATCAACTCAGCAAGGAAAAAGAGGTTGAAATAGTAGATGTCATAGAAGAGGAAAGAGAAACAACCAGGAAGATGATAATCGTTGCACTATGGTGTATACAATTGAGCCCTAATGATCGGCCATCGATGAACAAAGTCCTAGATATGCTTGAAGGAGATGTGGATAACCTGCAGCTGCCTCCAAAACCACTTTTGTATCCGATCAGGACGCTGAATGATGATGTTGACTCCGAGATAGAACTTGAAACAATCTCATCTTCGTCAGGTGCTCCGGTAATTTCTAGAAATTACCAACTTCACCAAGATAGCGAGTTTACGAAATTATGTATTGTGTGATTTTCCTCTTCTGGTAGAAATGAAATGCAAAATATAACAGTACTATCAATGTGAATGTCGGATAGCATTCAGTGTGAAAGAGTAAAGATAGAGTAGGCTGACTATTTTGCCTTCTCGATCAATGGAAATTGAATACGTGGTGTCGCGCGCCTCTCAATTTGTATGGTCAGAAGACCGTGCTGGAATTTTTTTTTATGAGTCTAAGACTAAAGACCAAAGTATAGGATGTTGACTAAGACAGAGAAAATTATTGGGAGATTGACCAATATAACCATGACATTGTAGAGTGGAATTAGCCTGATAGCGTTGATCACGATAGGTGATTTATTTGAATGTGGAATATATTTTAACTATTAGAGGGGAAAATTATCCAAAAAAGCCTTAAACTTATTGCACTTTGATCAATTGAGTTCTAAAACTATTTATTTTTTGTCGATTGAGTCTATCGGGCCAATTATGGCTAGAAATCGCTGAAGTGGATACTGACCGTCTTACGTGGCACGGCCGGCGTTGACGTGGACAATTTTTAATAATATGTTAATTTATTTTTTTCGAATTTTTTATTCTTCTCTTTTCCTTCTTTACTTTTTTGCCCCTTTTCTCTGCTTTTCTTTCTTTTCTCTTTTTCTCCTTTTCCCTCCACCGGCCATCGCTGGGCCTTGTCAATGTTCGAGGAACAAGACCACCGTGTCTATGCAAGTTTACGGGAAGAGATTCACCAGTAGAAAGTCCAAACCAAGTAAGAGCTATGACGCAGAATATCAAGCTAAACAGCGTTAAATATCATGAACACCCTTCAGAGAAAGTAAAGACAGGGTTAGAATCCAAGTGGCTCAAGCTTCGAGCCATTAAAGTCGATGATCGGTAACATCCCCTGAAGTTTGCGGCCTGGTGGCCACCTGCGATGTGGTTAGGAAATTGCAAAATTGGCGTATGCGCAGCCTCTAATGCAGCATTCATTCTCATTCCTTGTGCTTCCGGCGAAGGACAAGCAAGATTACCGCCGGGTACGAGATGTGGAGCGGACCCTGCCACCTCTTCTGATCCGACAAAGCCGAGTGGAATGGCAGATGGCATTTCAGGTTCAGCTCTGCTCATCATCATTTTTAAACCACAAGCGCGAGCACAGTTAGCATCACAACTTGAAGTTGAAACTAAATTGTTCGACTAGAAAGCACACCGCGATGATCATGTTGTTATCAGCAGTGTGTTCTGCCAACGGTAGCAATTATGATCGTCTGAGCATACACTTCCTATAAAAAGAGTATTCATGTCTTCTGAAGCAAGACTTGGCGAGGCAAATAAAAAGTTAGGCTGTGCCTCGTGCCAGAAGCCGATAAAGGCACTTGCACTCTTGAACGACGCATGTATCTAAACCAGTGCAGATGACAGAATTGACCAAGTAAAATAGTGTGCACAAGCAAGTTAATTTACCTATCAAGTAGGTAAGTAGCTATCAGATTGAGATGAATAGTTAAGCTAATCACCAGAGTAGGTACTATGTTCGACGCGGTAGAGAAAAATTAAACGAAATAATAGAAGATGTACCCAAAAAAAATTGTCTCTGAGAAACGAGGCACGGAAACATCTCCAGAATCGAGTTATTTCCTTATTCCCGTAGTTCGTCACGCTCGCTGGAGAATCATCCTGATGAGAAAAGACCATTCGTTGAGACAGGAGGCTGTGGAGCTGCCTCTTCCAGTACCTTCGACTAATGTTGCTCTGCTGCACCATGAAATGAAGGCGAGAACAATTGAAACCTCACATAACGAAGTGTTCAAAGTACGACAACCGGACCCGTCTAATGGACGGCAAAAGTCATAGGCTGAACTGCAAGGTCTACAAAAACCGACTTCCAGAAGCAAACGATCATATATAGATGGCCTCACTTAGAAGTGCCCCCCGTAAGAGGCTGGAGGAGCTGGAAGAGATTCATCGAGAAATGTCCCCAAATGAAAGGTGAGTAAAGGACAATTTGGGCGTAAATTGCATATCAATTCCGCTTACGGAGGAACTGATTATTGACACGGCAATGCACTTCAGTTGAGGTCATATGGCACAGATTGCTTTGCGTCATCTTGAACTTCCTCCGTCACAATGTTGTAAATACAGGTACAAACTCTATGCGAGATCCCTTAGTTTTGCTCCACACCAAGCAAGCTTGCAGCGCTAGATACGAAGAATCCTCTACTTATTCTTCAATTCTGCAACACTTTCACATCTGCTCTGCAGACAAAAATCGGCTCTCGCGGGATTTTCCTGGTCATACCATACCTAGAGCTTTGGGATTCTCTTTCTGTTCCTTGTGTTTTCTTAAACAGTTCTGTAGCTGTTCAAGTGAAGACCGTGTTAAATTGATGGTGATTCGACAATTTCGACGGTTAGCTTATTAACAGGCGAAGAACTACTTCAGTGCTTTTTACTGTCATTGCTCATCCTGACCGTTTTACTCATATCGATTAAAATTTCCAGTTTGTAAGTGAGCCGCGAGGAAAACATTTCTCTTCAAAGGCCACTTGAGAATTTATCTAAACTTGATGGAACGACACTCTCGGCCAAACGATAAATGAACTTTACAAGCTAACCTTCCCAGTGATTTGCTTATGGTGTCGCGTCTATAGCAAATATCTTAATAGAAAGACCAGCCGAAACATGTCTCTGAACCATCTGCTGTAGCAACGCGAGGTCCCCGGACACAAATCATCAAATGTGAAGTTTATACTAGACAATGAGCATCATCTCTTTTGGAGATTTGAGTTCTTTTAATAAGCTTGGGACTTTGCTCTGTTCAAACTGTCATCAGAATCAGGAAGGAAGGGAGAAAGATGCTATTTATTCATGATATCTGGACACAATACCTCTGTTTTAACACGACTCTAGTGATTAGGCGATCATTTCTTTTTGTAGTGTTTAGTTCAGGGGGTGCGACTGATGATGATGGTAACTCTTGGTCATGCAGATTTTAAAGTCGATTTTCATCTTGTCAGTCATGCATTGGCTCTGGAAAAGAACAGAGGACACTTATGAAATAGGTAACAAAGAAAGAGCCCAAAAATACAATTACATATGGAAAATTACCAAAAAAAGTCATAAATCTATTGTACTAGACTACTTAATCCTAAACCTTTTGGCAATTTGTCAATGTAATCTTTCTGGTTAATTTTGGTTGAAAATAATAAACCTAGACGTCGCGGACAATTTTAGTAAATTTTAAAACATTTTCTTCTGAATTATTATTATTATTATTATTATTATTATTATTATTATTATGTCATTGTGGCCAGCGAATGAGTGAGGACGAGAAGGTTCTCGCTAGATTTGGGTGAGGCAGCCCATAAGACCCGCCTTGCCTAAGGCGTTCATGGCCTACCCTTGCCAGATTTGGGCAAGAGTCAAGGCAAGGGCCAGAACCCTTGCTGACCATAATGAAAAAAAAATTAATGAAACATTAAAAAATTATGAAAATTTGTTCACGCTAATGCCAACAGTCCTACGTGGCATTGTCGGTGTCCACGTTAATGATTTCCAGTCAAAACTGGCTAGAATGATTATATTGGCAAATCGTCGAAATGTTCAGGACTGCATTAGCCAAATTAAAAGATTTAAGATCGAATTGACATAAATATAATAGGTTAGGACTTTTTGAATAATTCCCTCCAATAGTGTATGTCTAGATCTTTGGCATCCATGCGAGAGATAATTAAGATACTTTTCATCGAGAGATTTTTCTACTTAAAATTCGACTAATCATTGCTTAATATTTAATCACCATATAGAAAGCAACTAAGGAGGTATCATCGAGCGTGGAGAGGCTAGTAGACCTATTAAATGGGTCTTAAAACTCATATATGACCCATTTAAAAATAAATGAATGAATACAATTTTGAAGAGTCCATTTTAAATTGGTCTTAAAGTTTTAAGCCTATCACAAATGAGTCTTAATGGGTTGAGTGTAAAACCCATTTTGAACCCACCCACCCACCTATTAAGCCCACCCTTTTTCATAAAACTATATATTTTTTAAATCAAGATTAATTTATTTTTTTCTATTTTTATTTTTTTATTTTGTTTTCTTTCTTTTTTCTTTATTTTTGGCCGGTGGTTGGCCATGACGACCGACCATCGGCCACAGGGGAGGAACGGCCTTGCCGGCCTCGGGCGAGCTCGACCTCACCAATCTGGCAAGGCTGAGCTCGCCCAATTCCAGCGACCCTAAGGCCTCGCAAACCTGTGGCGAAGCTTGAGCTCGCTGGATCTGGCAAGGTGGAGCCTCGCCCAAGGCTAGCTCGGCTTGGCTCACTAGAATTGAGCAAGCTTGAGGCTCGCGTAAGGCAGGCGAGGCCTCAGCCTCACCAGATTGGTGAGCTTGTCCTTGCCTATGGCCAGCGGCTGAACGGCGGCCGTCGTCGTGGCCCGCCGCCAGCCAAAAATAAAGGTTAAAAAAATTAAAAATTGGATTAAAAAAAATAAAATATAAAAATTATGAAAAATTTCAAATAATAACTAAAAAAGGAGCCATTTTCTAAAAAAAGGGCCCCAAGTGGACATTGTCTCAAATAAGAACCCGAAATAGCCAAACAATCTCAAATAAGGGCTTGAACACGCCAGCTGGCCAAACCTTCGCCGGCCGACTTTTTCCGGCGACTGAAATGGGGATAATTTTGTCCAAAATCTGCAATTGGGTAAAAAATTGCAAAAAATCCTCAGATTAAATCGCGATCAGGGGTTCTTCCGCTTTCTTCTCCTCTCCCGCTGCTGAAGCAAATTGTTCCTTGCCCAATCTTCGCTCGCTCCGCGCGAGCCCATTTCCCACTCTCGATCGCCGCTCTCTCTCCAGCGAAGGTTTAAAATCACCTAAAAACGAATTACAGTGGATGAGAGGGAGAGGGCACCTTCGCTGAAGAGAGAGCGGTGATCGAGGGTGGGCAATGCGCTCGTGTGATATGGGACTACACGGTCTGTTTCTGCTCGGTAACTGTTAAGTTTTTGAATTTGTCTGTCAGAAAGATGAGTTACTCGAAGCGCTGTCTTCTACTCTTTTGATACAGCCGCAGTGTTGCGTGCTTCAATCTTTTTGGACTTGCTGAACGTTAGTTGTTTCTTCAAATTTTAGTGTCGCTTTACTTCTTGCATTGTATCAGATTTGGTGCTTTGATTTTGTTTGTAAATCTTTCCGTAAGAGTATTAACCATGCCCCCAAGAGTTCCATTCGTAGAGTGAATAGTGATGCCCTTGTTTCCATTCTCTATAAAAAGAGGCTCCCACCGGATATATCCTTTGGTCAAGGAAGCTCTAAAAAAACCACGCAAGTGACTCCTGATGGCATTGACTGTCTTTGTTACACTAAGTATCCAGGCATGGGAGCCCCTTTGCAAGTTTCTGCTATTGCGATTAGTGTTCTTTCACAGCCGTTGAAGAAACCCATTCTTCGCCGTTGATCATTGTGTAATGCATAGTGAAATGGGCAGGACTATGGCTGGCGCTAATGATACCATTGTGTTGTATTTAAGAGGTGGAAAAACACCGATAATTGCCTACATTGAGTGAAGGTATCAGATTTTGGATTGATGTTGCTGCTGCAAACTGCTCGGACAGATTTGCTAGTGTCTTGACACTGTCCAACGATCCGAGCCCTGGATACAACATGGAGCAGGTATGTCACCAGGAGTGCACGGGAAGGTATCTCGTTTGTACATGTGCCCTTGACTTCGTCTTAAAGCTGTTCTTATTTGCACGTAACTTTATTTTGACTAATTGATTTATTTTTTGATCCCACTGTAGGTTAAAAGGAGCATGTAAGGATCACAAGCAATTTTTTTGAGAAATGCGAGAGCAAGAAGGCTAACAATGCCAACAAGACCAACGACACAAATTTTTCGTTGATGTGCAGTTGTTGCTTTCTATGTTGTTACTTTTCGTAGGAGTGATGTAAAATGATGTTGTCAAATACTGATATGATTAATGGATGTCAATTTCAGAACCGTGATGTTTCATTGATGTGCAAATGTGGTTTTTCCTTGCAGTCTTTTCCCTTAGAGAATAACATGAGAATGTCGTTTGATAGTGTTTGGGCCAAAATGGCAACTAGTTTTAGCTTTGATAGATAAGAGAACTTAGTGTATTTTCACAGCAGATAAAGACATTTCATCAACAACTCATCGTTAAACACTTGAATTCATGGAACTTTAATATTTGCATTACAAAAAGAGACAACAACTGTTTTACAATTTTAATATGTGCGCACAGCACGCACAACAATACAAGAAAGAGAAGACAACATGAGTTTACAAAACCACTAGACTTTCCACCGATCACATGCAACCTACAGCAACCATCACAGCCCTCTCAAATCCTCCTACATGATTATTCATGAAATTATCAAAACATCCAATAGAATCTTCTCTCCTTCTGCTTTGTTGAAGGTCAACCTCAATCGATCTCGTTCTTCACATGAGCTCTAAAATGATTTGGCGGAAGTGCTCATCACCAATGGGGGAATCAATCCAATTAAAGAAGTCTCAATTTCCTCGCTCCAATATTAAGAGTAAACAGCATTGTCCGTATACTCAGTACTTCCTCATCAAGCAACAAAAAGCTGCATAGAAAAGAGACATCCTTAAAATATAGAAGGAGGGCACTTTATTGTTAGTGCCTGCATAGTAGAATGAAGAGAACTAGAGAACATATAGCTAGGAAATGCCGCTTTATTCAATGAGGACGTATCTAAGAAGCTCAACCAGATTGCTAACCTAGAACATCTAAAAAGCCATGAATTATACGTGACCAAGCCTCTATAATGGGTCGTGTTCAGCAGGAAAGCCGTGTTTGGAAATGAGAGACTTGATCCAAGGATTGGAAGCACATAGAAACTGCAAAGCTGAATGATTAGCTTAGCTGAGCAAAACATGCCCCTGTGATTTGATTGTGATCAAACTGGTCAAAACACATTTATAACTTCCACATTGCAATGTTAGGGGGGTAAAGAACTTATGCCAGCACAGGAGTTAGATGCCCAACGCATATACTTAAACGTTTTGTGGACAGGTGAATTACCCTGTTTTTCATGATTCTAATCAACTAAATCAACAGTCGAACACACAGCAACCTCCAACCAAACAGCATTATACGATACAACCTCTTGTGTTTTTTCTTGTCAAAATACAACCTCTTGGTTGAAGTGATTGATGTAGAACTAAAACATACCCTCCAAATTCTGGGTTTGTTCCTGTTTGTAATCCCTAGCATGGCAATCGTAAGAATGGTAACCACATTACCACCAAACGCCAAAACTGTGGACACCGTTAAGAAGGAGCGAATCCAAGAATAGTGAAACTGATAACTATTCCATTTGAACCAGAAAAGACAGAGGTATCAAATTTGAAGGACAAATATTACTGAGGCACTCGGACAATCTGTTTTCATCCTACACTTGAAAAACCACAGAGAGATGTTCAATCAAAATCCACTTACAGGATTGGATCTAGCATCAATCGAACGTGAATCGACAAACGTCAAATTCCAAGACCTCAATTTCACAGGAAGAGGTCTTGGAAAAGAGGAGTGACGGACCGTGGCGTTTCCGTGATGGCTCATTCGGCAGGTTTAAAATCAACTAAAAACGAATTACGGTGGATGAGAGGGGAGAGAGCACCTTCGCTGAAGAGAGAGCGGTGATCGAGGGTGGGCAATGCGCTCGTGTGGAGCAAGCGAGGATTGGGCAAAGAACAATTTGCTTCGGTAGTGGGAGAGGAAAAAGAACCCTAATCGCGATTAAATATGGGGATTTTCTGCATTTTTTACCCAATTGCAGCTTTTGGACAAAATTACCTTTGTTTCAGTCGCCGGAAAAAGTCGGCCGGCGAAGATTTGGCCGGCCGGTGTGTTCAGGCCCTTATTTGAGACCGTTTGGCCACTTCGGGTTCTAGACAATGTCCACTTGGAGCCCCTTTTTGAGAAAGTGACTCCACTTTGGGTCATTATTTGAAATTTTCCCTTAAAATTATTAAAATGAATACATGAAGTAAAATCAAATCAGATTTTATATACCAAATATCGAAAAATATTTTCTAGTTCATTTTTAGGTTTTAACCAAATACTGGATATTTTTTTTTATTTTCTTGGACAATAACTTCATGAAAAATATTTTATAAAAATGTTATAGTTTTCGTGAAATAAACAAAACCTCAATTTTTAAAAAAAATTATAAAATGTATTGTATGAAAATGTTTTACTAGTATAATTTTAAAAAAAAGTCATAATAAACAAATTTTCCTATATTGAGTTAAATATAAAAGTGTTTTAGCAATATGGGTTGGGTCGGGTATGGGTCGGGGTATTTACATTACAAATAAATGGGTCAATTTGGGTCGGACCATTTATGATCCGACCCAAACGCGATCCGACCCACCCGTTTAACAGGTCTAGATGCTAGTAGAACAAACCAATTATTTCTCGAAAAAAAAAAAATTAGTGCCTGTGGTCGTAATTTCCAGAAGGAGCATATGCAACAAGAAGAAAAACAAAGAGCACATACTGTAATCAGTTACAATTTTACTATATAAAAAAAAATTATGAACACGTGCAGTTAAAACGTCATTGGATGCGTCATTTGACCTATTAAGACAACCTTGAAACAAATAGTTTAATTAGCAAATATTAATGCTTCTGATGAATTATTTATTTTTTTTGTTAAATTGTTTTTAATGTCATATGTTAGTGAGGTCCCCAGTGACACACAGACTTGCAAGGGTCGCAAGTAACGAGGATTCTCACCGGTCGACGATGTTGATGCAATGTCTGAATTGTTTTGTTTTTTGTTTTGTTTAATTATTGCGCTTGTTGTTATGTGTGCTCTAGATCCTATGATTTTCTAAATCGAGATCCCAAGTAAAATCGAAATATTTAGTTGAATTGTTACACTATACACAGTCTTTCGACAGTATTCAGTTTTCGGATCCATACTGAGTCGGTGCAATGATTGGTGCAATTACTGGAGGACCAATCGCTGATTTTATCGGCCGTAAATGGGTAAGAAGCAAAGGAGTGCGTCTTTTACAATGTAAAAGAGAACAGTGTTGTTCAGGACTCGAGAGTTTTAGCTTTGGGATTTAGTCATATCATGCACGGAGGACGTGAGCATAAACATTTGCCTCAAAATGCAGACGATGAGAATGGCAAGCGCTTTTTGTGTAGCAGGATGGCTTGCTATTTACTTTGCTGAGGTGTGTCCATCTATTTTCAAGCCTTTTCATAGATGTAGACCGACTAGTTGCATAAGAAATTCAAGTCTCATTAACTCTCTATCCTGTTTAATTTCGAGTAAATCAGGGGGCACTTGCTCTGGATATCGGAAGGTTGGCCACGGGATATGGAATGGGAGTCTTTTCCTATGTGTTAAATCCTCACTTCGTATCACATGAATTCAATGTAGCAAGTTGTTCTACGACGACATGCTGGACTCGATTCACTCTTCGGTTCATATTTGTCAATCTTTTTCTGATTTATGTCCTGGTACCGATATTTATAGCTGAAATGACACCCAAAGATCTCCGTGGAGCTTTGACTGCTGCTAATCAGGCAAAGTTTTTGTATGAACATTCTTGGTTAAAATAGCAAGCATAGAGCTATTTGGCAGAAGGCTTTAGCTTGTGGATGCCCTTTTGCAAGTGGAAGATGGCATATATATGTACATCCTACAGAACCTACTGGGCCTACCATGTTCTCTCCTCTCCACAGCTTATGATCTGTGCCGGAGTATCCGTTTCCTTCATAATCGGGACAGTATTAGGTTGGAGGGTTTTGGCATTAATTGGTAAAACCGAAAAAGTAGCATAATTCAAGTTTAGTGCCAATGTTGCGTAGAAAAGTCCAAGTCTGAAACCACCCTCAACATCTGCGGTCTTTTGCAGGTCTAATCCCTTGTGCAGTCCTGCTGTTCGGTCTCTTTTTCATTCCAGAGTCGCCTAGACGGCTGGTAACAAATCAAGATGAACACCAAACTCTACTTATCTGAATTTTAGTATGAGAGGGATTCATAGTGTTGGAATGAATTTTAGGATTCTGCCAAATGCAGGCGAAAACGGGCCACAAAAAGGATTTCGAAGCCACGCTGCAGAAACTCCGTGGCAAGGATGCGGATATTTCTGAAGAGGCTGCTGAAATGCAAGTAAAGGGCTTTAAGTCTATACTCATTTCATCCTAATGCCTCAACTTTATTAAGTATGAATAGCTAATGGAATGATCGAATTTCTTTTTCTTGACAGGACTATATTGAAACTCTTCAACGGCTGTCGAAAGCCAGGATGCTGGATTTATTTCAGAGAAGATATCTGAGCTCCGTCATCGTAATCATCTCTCTGTATTAACTGCTATGTATCCAATAAATTCCCTCCTTCCTTTGCTTTCTTGGAATGCCCTGCGGATCAGGAATATTCAGTAGTTGTACTTTAGGTGATATTTTCCATTGTTGTTCTTTTTGCTGACAAATTTGTTAAATCATGTCCAGATTGGTGTTGGATTGATGGTCGTCCGACAGTTTGGAGGGATAAATGGCATCTGTTTCTATACAAGCAATATTTTCTAGGAAGCAGGTATGAAGGTCATAGCAAGAAGCTCTTAGGCACCACAAAAATGAAATTCTGAAGAGGCTAGCAAGGGTCACCTAGAGGAGGGGAATAGGTGATCCTAAACAGTTCTTTAATATTTATGCGGAAATAAAACAAATCACAGAAGAGTCTGAATAAAATTCAGATTCAATTCAGATTATATAGGAGGTGTTCTAATGTGCAGAATGTAAAGTAAGAGATAAGGAATAGAGAATCTGTACACAAGTTTATAGTGGTTCGACTTATAGCAAGCCTACGTCCACTCTCTCACGCTTACAGCCTACTGGCTGGATTCCACTAAGTAATCAAGAGAAATTTACAGATTTTGAGTGATATCACTTTCGTGTATGATAAGACTCTCTATCTCACACAATCACTCTTACAAAATAACCCTCAAGATCTGATTTTTTTTTTTAGCTCAGAAAGACAAGAGAAATGATTGGAGTATGCTCAGACTTAGGACTTGTTGATTCTTGATTCTGTTACTTCCTTCAGCTGCTCGTTGATCTTCTTAAATACTCCTCTTCATCCAAACTAGCCATTGGACAGCATTCAGAGGATCATCTTCCAATCTTCATCTGGGACAGATTTGTATAATAAGGATTGAGTAGCCGTTGGATGACAGATTCTGAATCCCGCTGATTCTGGTCGCCCATACAATCAGAATCTTGATTTCCATAAGTAGAGCTTTGTCCGTTGTAATACATACTTGTCGTAATATTTGATTGTCAATCAATTTGATTAAGATTGAAACAATCAAAACTTTCATTCTGTGAAATCCATACCAGATCACTAGCTATTATGTTGAGTTCTGAGTTCTGCGTCTGAATAATTTCAGCGTCTGCGTCTGCTTATGAAAATCTCATTTTCTGCGTCTGCTTCTGAAAAATTTCAGCGTCTACGTCTGAATCTTAGAACAAAAATTATGTGGGTCTTCAATAAAGTCTGAACTTCTCTTTTTGAGTTTGAGCTTTCTCGTTCTGAGTTTAAACTTCTCGTTGTGATAGGTTGTGAAGTCTGAAAAACTTCCTTATGAGCTTCCAGAGTATATATATAAACATTCCTGGAATAAGATAGATCAGAATAAGTATCAGATATACAATAACATAGAAGGTTTTGTCAATTTCAAAATTAATAGGAGTTTTCCTCAACAATCTCCACCTTTTTGATGTTGACAAAACTTCCTTACAGATTAAATCAATTTTGAAATTAATTTGAAATAAGCATATTGAGCGCATGAAGCACAGATTGAGTTTGAAGAAGCAAACTCTATTTAGATCTGTGTCTTTTTCTTCCTTTGTATATAACCTGCATATGATATTAGTATGGCAAATCTGCATATGATTTCTCCCCCTTTTTGTCATCAGCAAAAAAATATTAAAGCATTGATATAATTTAATCAAACATTCTAACAAGAGAAATTGTTAAAATATTACAGACCAAGTGAGAGAAGGATGGTTTTTGAAAAATGCAAAAAAAAAAGGTTATTTCTTGGAAGGGGTCCGAATGAGTTGAAAATTTTCCAAGATGGAGACAACTTCCTCAATCTTCGAAAAGCATTGACCCATAGCTTTGTCTATGTTGGTTGAGCACAGAGCAATAGCTTCCCTAAGTTTTACTTTGTCCTTGGCTGCCTGCAAATGTTGAGTTTGGTTGTTTTCCTCAACAATTTTTGGTAGATTCTTCACATCTAGTTCAAATGCAGCTTGCTTATCCTTGATTTCGAGCAGAAGGTCAAGAATGGTCTGATTTTCTGAGGGTTGTTGTTGGACTTTGGTTTGCTTAGTCTGATTGAACTCAGTTTCCGCTTCTGATGGAATCTCCCCCTGAAAAGGTGCATGGTCTGCAGAAGCATGCTCTTTAGAATCAACAGAAGACTGACCCACATTTTTCCGTGATGGAGCAATGTATGGAATTATCTGAAGCAGATTAGAGTCTTCAGTTGTTGGATGTGCAGCAGAGGCTGAGACATGAACATCATGTACCGTTTCAAGATGATCAGACTCTTTATCCTCATCTCTTAGAAGAAGTTTTCTCTTCTTACGATACACTTTCAAAGGAGTTGAGGAAGCACTCTGCTTGCTTGCCCTTGCTGATTCTGCTCTCTTTCCTGCTACTCTCTTAGTTTCTTCTTTCCTATCCATAGTTTTTGCTGCTGACTTCCGAACAGATTTTCTTTTTTCTGCACTATTAATAGCAATTTTCTCTTTTCGATAGTCAAACTGCTTCAAATTCATCTTGATGAGCATTTTCTCTCCAACAAGCATTAAGGGAACATGAGTCTTGCATAAACTATTAGGAATAGTGATATTCAAGGAATGAAATATCCTACTGATGAGAGCACCATAAGGGAGTTGTCCCTTGTCTTTCAGAACTGTTCTGTACATGTGAAATATGATAATATGAGGAAGAGAAAATTGTTGTCCATTCAGAATTGCCCATATAAGCTTGATCTTAGAATTGGATAAGTTTGTTTTAGAAGCAGCTTTAGGTCTCAAGCAATTAATAATGATCTTATGTAAGATCACTGTTCTTCTGGTTAAATCTGAATAAGAAATCAGACGCTTAGGACCTCTGGCAAAAGCTGGATTTTCTGATGCAGCCTTAGAAGCTTCTTCCAAACTTACTTCAAATGGAGTAAATCTGTAATTTTTGACACCGATAATCCAAGCCAAAGTTTCCACCTTGAGATCATAAGTCTTGCTTCCAACAGAAAATTGAAGTCGATTGGGTGACAAAATTGAGAGATTCGAGTAAAAATATGCAGTTAGTTCTGCATATGTATGTGCAGACTGAAAGCAGAATTCTATCATACCCAAATTCTCAAAAAAATGTTGCACAGGAATGCCAACCCGATTGAGATAATTAAAATCGACGCTGCAATGCTGCATAATTCCTCTACTCATCAACAGTTTATAATATTCATGGTGAACTTTAGAAAGAAACAAACCTCCGCTCCCTTTTTCACTATAAGCAATGCCTAACTTCTTATTGAAATTATAATACAGTCTGGCATCCTCATCGATTGTACCCTTAAAATCTGTGGGCGATTTAGGGCTTGACTGAACTGATTTTCTTTGCGATGGAGTAGATGATTCTCCAATCTTCGCTTTGCCTTTACTGAGAATACTTGTGGACCCTTTTCAATATTCCGTAAGCTTTCTATACTTGTTTGATGTTTGGGAAGCGAAAATCAGTTTTACCCGAATCTTTTGGAGGAGACGATGGTTGCGTTGCTTGTTGCGTCCCTTCAGAAGATTCATTGCCATGATCTGAGTCTGTATCAGAAATTTCCATGAATTTTGGCTTTTCTAACGACTTGATGTCTCTGTTTAGAATCCTTGACGACCGTCTCTTGAAAGGCATTGAGATCGATTCTAGAGCAAAAAGATGAGATCTTGGAGAAGGAAGAAGAGAAGACTCGGAGTATTGTGATGATCGGGAGAGAAAAAGGTTCGTACAGATAGGGTTTTGAAAAGAGACTGATGGGTTTATAAATGAGAAGGATAGTTTTTAGAAAGAGAAGGTTATTTTTAGAAAGTACAAAAAATAAGTCCAAACATTTGGGAAGGATATAAACTTCATGAGATATAAGAGATCACGACAATATTATAATATTATTTTAAGAACACTTAATCAGATAAATTGGGATACGTACCTTATTTGCTTCCAAAATTAACAAATGTGGAAGTATCCTTCCAAAAATATTCCCGCCAAACTTTAAACTATGTACGTACCGTTCTTTGAGAGTCTGAGAAATGTTCAGACTGAGAACATTTGAGTCTGAAAAATTCCTGTCTGTCAAACACTTCAATAGAATGGATAAGTAATGCATAGTTTGTTTCTAATATACTCAAATGAGGATTTGTCAAGAGGTTTTGTGAATATATCAACTAATTGATTCTTAGAATCAATGAATTGAATATTCACATCGCCATTTTGAACATGATCTCGAATGAAATGATGTTTGATATCAATATGGTTTGCACGAGAGTGAAGAATAGGATTTTTGGACAGATTAATAGCACTTGTGTTGTCACATTGATTGCAACACTTGATTCTTCAACGGCAAAGTCTCGCAACTGCTGCTTCATCCACAGAATCTGTGCACAGCAACTTACCAACTCTACATATTCAACTTCTGCTGTAGAAAGTGCGACTGTATTTTGCTTCTTTGAGTACCAGGATACCAACATATTTCCAAGCAGTTGACATGTACCTGTAGTACTTTTTCTGTCCACTTTACACCCAGCTAAATCAGCATCTGAATAACCAGTAAGAGTAAAATCTGAATCTTTGGAGTACCAAAGACCTAGCATTGGATAAGTTCCAATATATTTGATTATCCTTTTTACTGCAAAAAGATGCGATTCCTTTGGGTCTGATTGAAATCTTGCGCACATACAAACACTAAAAAGAATGTCAGGTCTAGATACAGTAAGATACAATAATGAACCTATCATGCTTCTGTACACCTTCTGGTCCACCTTTTTACCAAGTTCATCCTTGTCCAGTTTGGATGATTGGGACATTGGAGTGTCTGTTTTCTTACCGTTTTGCAATCCAAACTTCTTGATAATCTCCTTAGCATACTTCTCTTGGCAAATGAATGTACCTTCTTTGGTTTGTTTTATTTGTAAGCTAAGAGAGAATGTTAGTTCTCTCATCATGCTCATCTCGAATTCGTTCTACATATTCTTAGAGAATTCCTTGCAAAGCAATTCGTTAGAAGATCTAAAGATTATATCATCAACATAGATTTGAACAAGTAGAAAATCCTTACCCTTTCTCTTAACAAATAAAGTTGTATCAACCTTACCTTTGGTGAAATCATTTTGTAGAAGGAAGTTACTTAATCTTTCGTACCAAGCTCTGGGTGCTTGTTTCAGACCGTAAATGGCCTTTTTGAGTCTGTAGACATAATTAGTCTTCCTTGGTTCTTCAAAATCAGGTGGTTGTTCCACATATACTTCTTCTTTAATATATCCATTCAGGAAAGCACTTTTTACGTCCATCCGAAACAGTTTAAAGTTATTGAAACAAGCATAAGCTAATAATAGCCGAATAGCTTCTAACCTTGCAACTGGTGCATAAGTTTCATCATAATCTATGCCTTCTTCTTGAGAATAGCCTTTTGCAACTAGTCTTGCTTTATTTCTTGTGACTTTCCCTTTGTCATCCAGTTTGTTTCTGAACACCCATTTTGTTCCAATTACTGGATGATTTTTGGGTCTTGGCACAAGCTCCCATACTTCATTGATTCTGAACTGCTGAAGTTCCTCCTGCATAGCTTCTATCCAGCTTTCATCTGATAAAGCTTCACCATCTTCTTTTGGTTCAATTTCTGATATCAGTGTCAAGTTGCTGATGTTCTCCTTGTGTTTGGATCTAGTTTTGATTCCATCTTCTATTTCTCCAATGATGAGATTCTTCGGATGACTGGATTTATGTTTCTAGTTTTTGTCAAATCTTTCCTTCTGAATATCTGTAGACTCTGAAGGTTCTGATTGAGTCTGAATTGTATCTTCATTTCTTTCTTCTACCGATTCTACGATCTTTGGAGATTCTTGATGAATTTCTGATAGCTCTTGAATGTTGGGAGATGGTTCAGATTCATTTTTGTGAGTCTGAATATTTTCTTCAAACTTCACATTCATTATTTTTTCCACAATCTGAGAATTCTTGTTGAAGACTCTGTATGCTTTACTAGTAGTAGAATATCCAAAGAAGAATCCTTCATCTGCTTTCTCATCAAACTTACCAGTGCGGTCATTTGGATTTTTGAGAATAAAGCATTTACAACCAAACACACGAAAATACGAAATGTTGGGCTTTCTACCTTTGAAAAGCTCATAGGGGGTTTTCTTAAGAATGTGTCTAAGAAAAGCTCTGTTGATGATATAACATGCTGTAAATACTGCATCTGCCCAGAATTGATAAGGAATCTTGTTTTCAATCAACAATGTTCTTGCCATTTCTTGCAAAGAACGATTTTTCCTTTCCACAATACCATTTTGTTCTGGTGTATATGGAGCAGAAAAATTATGTTGAAGGCCATTTTCCTCACAAAAAGCTGAAAAACTTTGATTTTCAAATTCTCCCCCATGATCTGTTTTAATGCAGGAGATGGAATAGCCCTTTTCATTCTGAACTCTTTTTGCAAATTTTGAAAAGCATGAAAATGCCTCATTTTTATGAGCAAGAAAGAACACCCAAGTAAATCTTGTGAAATCATCAACAATAACCAAACAGTATTTCTTACCACCAATACTTTGTGTTCTGGTTGGTCCAAACAGATCCATATGAAGAAGCTGCAAAGCACGATCAGTGGAAACATGATGTATAGATTTGAAAGAACTTCTTACTTGTTTTCCTAGAGTGCAGGCATTGCATAATTCTGTTTTCCTGTATTTCAAATCTGGCAAACCTCGAACCAGTTTCTTGTTTGAGATCTTTGAGATTTGTTTTATACTGATATGCCCCAACCTTCTGTGCCACAGATCTTCATCCTCTTTGATTGAGATCAAGCAATGAGTGGAGTTTGGATTGACATCTAGAAGATAGATATTGCCATGTCTTCTTCCTATAAATGTTTGAGAAGAATCTTTGCTTGTTCCTGAGCATGTGTCTTCTTGAAAGTTGATTCTGAAACCTGTATCACATAGCTGGCTTATGCTTATTAGATTGTAGTTGTGTCCTTTTACCAACGAAACATCATTGATTGTGAGTCCTCCAATTTCAACCGTTCCTTTGCCAATGATTTTTCCTTTGGTATTTCCTCCAAAGGAAACTTTTCCACCATTTAGATTGTGTAGATTAACAAATATGCTTGTGTAACATCCTGAATTTCGACCCATTTTCGGGATCAATAAAGTGTAAATTATTTCTTATTTAATTTTAGAAAGTCTCGCCCGGACCTGATCAATCACGGGATACTAACCTATTGGGAAAGGCTAAATAGGAATATGTACGTGGATCGGGGACCCGATCGTGAGTTAGGCACGGACTTCGGAGAACGCCGAAGGAATATTTTGGACCAATGTGAGCCGATCTTAGGAAGGTGACGGATTCGATTCGACCAATGATGTACGATCGGATCGCGGGTGATTCCGCATGACCGAGAGTACACATGGCGAACGATTCCCGAACTAACCTAAATGACCGAGACCTCCGATACTAGTGATAATTCCTCGCGCTCTCTCGAAAATCGAGGCCATTACGATTCGGACAACCCTAGATCGATATGCGTAACACCTAAATAGCCACCTGTTAGTGAGAGGCTCTAGAATTTTAAAATGAGCAAATTTAATCGCGAGATTGGACCCGAACTTCGACGTCGAAATTTTGTGGATGTTTACGATTATTTTTCAAGACCAACGTCGTTTTGGTGTGGCCACGCACATTTGGGGCTAATCTAGCCAGAAATTGGAATTTCGACAAAAATTGGGGAAAATTACGGTTTTGCCCCTGTGGGCCCCGAGGTTGGATTTTGAGCCCGTTTGAGGTTATTTTTCGAAACCGAAGTCATTTTGGGGCGGCCATGCACATTTAGAGTGGTTTCGATCAAAAATTGGAATTTTGGCTCGGGAGCGAAAAATAATATTATATTATTCCCGGAACTTCGCAGTCGATTTTCGAGGGCTTAGAAAGTGAATTTCGCGAATCCAACGCCATATTATGTTGGCCACACACATATGGAACGCGTATGTGCAAAAATTGAAATTTCGCTCAGAGACCGGAAAAATGACGATTTTGCCCCTGGGCCGGTATTAATTCCGAAATTTTTGGGAAAATTTTAGGATAATTACTAGAGGTTATCAGCTCAATTATTGGCCCTATTGACCATTTTACCCCTCGCTTTTTGGATAAGATCAAGTTAGAACCGTTGGATTAGGGGTATTTTCGTCAAAATCGTCGGATTTGCGACATGTGTCGCCCTAGGTTGCCCCTTTTTGACCCAATCTGATCACTCTCTCTCCTCACTTCCCTCCCCTCACGTCCAGACCAGCAGACCTGTCACGCCCCGCGCTTCCCGGCGCGCCACATCCCTCGCAGAGGTCGATTGGTGTGCGACGTCCCAGGACGCGTCGCCGACCCAACACCCAATACAGAGATATAAAGCACATGCGGAAGCAATTAAAACCACCCGTACATATATGAATACATAACCAAGGGTAACCACAGAAATTAACACTTGCACTGATATTGAAAATTAAATACAATATCCGAGTACAACCCGAACACCAAAAATCAAAAGCGGGTCAAGGCCACTACTGACAAAAAGGGGTAAGTGGCTCGGGGTTCAGGCACTACAACTAGTCGGGGGCTCCTCCCAAAAATGCATCGGGACACCTGTCGTCCTCAAGGCCGGGGATCTGAAAATATCGGTTTTCAACAACCGTGAGAATAAATCTCAGCGAGTAATTCCCTAAACCTAAACTAGGCTAACATGCACCTCCTGACAAGTACTAAACAGCAGCACACAGTCTAAACAGTATATGACTCAGGCCCTAGACCCGAATCTAGAAATCACTTAACCCTGCAGGTCAGGCATCCCATGAATAATAATAATCACGCAACATAATTTAATCACAGTACATACACGCGCATTCCTATGTCACAACGCATGTTATGCATATGCCAGTGCTCGCACTCATGCTCAGCCTCATCAATGCTTTACCGCATACTTGCACACTAGCACTCAGCCATTTCTCAATTTCTCCTCCGACCCGCGTTAAACGCATCAGGTCCGACCCGCGTAACACGCATCAGGTCTATCACTTCGAGATCGATCTCTAGCCCGCAGGCTCATGCCACACAGCCCGCGTAAAACGCATCAGGCCGGACATCTTCCGGTAATCCGGGCATCGTCCCGCGTAACACGCCTCAGGACGGGTTCACTACCCCGCGTAACACGCATCAGGGTTTATTGTGATCACACATTCACAAACCTCAATTTTATCTGAACCCCGCGTTAGACGCATCAGGGCCATTTAGGTGATCACAATGCACATGTCGCTCGGGCACACTTTTAAATGCAAATGCTGTGCCAATGCTTGAGATGTGCACCCATGGCCATAAAGTTCACACTTGGGCATCCACATGCGCGAATTACGAGGTAACACACTCAATTTGTACCACGCATATTCAAATTCATAAATTCACATGCCCAAGTCAGACAATCAATTTAAATCAGCCATAGCATCAAGTCAGCACACTATCTATGCACAAATTCACATAACCGGTCAACAAGCATTCGCGCACTCGAGGCCCACCAAACTGATCCATTTCTAGTCCCGCTAGACACGCGACAGGACACCATCAAATGAACCACAACCGAGGCTCAATTAGCCAGTCAATTACACCAATCAATCATTCCCGGTAATTACACAATTAAACCTCAAAATAATCGCGCCTTGCCTAAATCAAATCAAATCCAGTCCAATCGTGACCAGTCACTAAACCACAAATTCTAGGCCAATTAGTGTCATCACATTACTCCATCATACTCCCCAAATATTATTCTAATTGACCACCACAAAGTTAAAATATGGCGCGCACTATAGTCCACATATTAAATCCAAACAATCCCGAACTCGGCCCGATTTAGTCCAAACCGACCAGCCCATTCATTGCGCCTCTCGGGTCACTAATCCTCCATTAATTCAACCTACTAATCCACCGAATTGACCACAAACATAGTCCCCAAACAATTTCACAATTTAATCCCCTAAATCACCCTAATTAACCCCTAAACCCGTCTAAAAATGCAAATTATCCTAATTAGGGTTTAGGGTCAAACTCACCGGGTGTCCTACGCTTAAAACGGGCCGGATGAACAGTACTCGGCCCCGGGTGAACAGTGCTCGCCGGAACAGTAACGCCGGCGATGAACAGTGACCGGCCGGAAAAAATGCACAGCGACGGGCCGGAAAATGGACAGCGACGGGAACGGCGGGGCAGGCGGCCAGACCAAGGCGAAGGGCGGCCGAGCTGCAGCACACGGCGGCGACAGGCGGCGTCGAGGCCGGACGGCCGACCGGCGGGCAGCGGGCGAGCTGGAACGGAGAGAGGGACCGTCGAGGTGAGAGAGAGAGAGAGAGAGAGAGAGAGAGAGAGAGAGAGAGGAGAGAGAGAGAGACAGGAAGGTTGAGGAGAGGCAGCAGACCGGCGGCGAGGCGGCACGCGGCTGCACGGCGCGGCGGCAGGGCGTAACGGCGCGGCGGTGAGGCGAGCTGGCTCGGGTTCGTCGGGGCCGAACCGGGAGGAGGCCGGGGAAGGAAGAGACAAGGGGGAAGGGGTGGCGGCTGCAGACGGCGACGGCGACGGCGACGGGGCGGAGGCGGCGGCCGGACGGCGCATCGGCGGACTGGGCCGGCTCCGGGCCCGAACTGTAGCGGTGGCGAGCTCGCTGCGCTGCTGCGCGCGTCTCGCGGGGGAGGCCGGCGAGGGGCGGTCGGGGCAGCTGGCGGAGGCACGACGGCGGCGGAGCTCGCCGGCGACGGCGTCGGGGCGGCACGGCGCGGCGGCGGCTCGAGCGGCGTCGACCGAGCAGAAGGACGAAGCGGAGCAGACGCGGCCAGAGGAAAACAAACGAAGAAGAAGGAGAAGGGAGGGAAGGAGGAGAGAGAGAAGAGAGGAGAGAGAGAGAGATGATGTCAGAGAGGGGTGGGGGACGTCTGCATGTGCAGAACGGGAAGAAGGAAGGGACGTGAGCGTGCATGGGGAAGGGCGCGCGGCAGAGGGGAAAAGAGGAGAGAGAGAGAGAGAGAGAGAGAGTGAGAGAGAGAGAGAAAAAGGACGAGAGAGGGAGAACGTGCGCATGGGGAAGGGGGAACCGGCGGAGGGAGAGAGGAGAGAGAAAAGAGGGGAAAAAGTTTAAATTTTAAACTTTAAGCGCGAACCAATGGACACGGTCCGAAATAAGAATCGACCTATCGGTCCCGATTTAATTTCGGAAAAAGGCCTAATAATCCACGATAATTCCCAACCAAGTTCTAGGGCACACGGCCAAAATAAATTAACCCAAACCGCTCTACGAGGGAGGTCTATCAGTCCAAATTTGTACCCGGTCAAAAATCCACTTTTTCACTATTCCTGACAATCTCGATACTGGCCACAATAATTTCGACACCGTCCAATTTATTTCGTCCCGAAACTCCCGAAAATCGATTGCCAAGTTCAGGGTATAAATAACGGTCAAATTCGATCGAGTGCGATTCTAGCAAAATTTCTAATTTTTAAAAATAAGAACCCGAGAGTGATCAGTTCCCGGGCGAAATTCCATTATAAGCGCACTGACGAATTACACGTTTTATAATTCCCAAAAATGGCCAAAATCCGGACTGTTACAAGACCAGCAGCCTCTCCAGTTCTTCTCTCCTTTTTCTTTCATTTTCCTCTCTTGTTTTGCTTTGCCTGAGCTTGTCGCCGGCCACCGGAGCGCCGCCGCCGGCCACCGTGTCTCGCCGCCGGCCACTGTGTCTCGCCGTCGACCACCTCAGTCCCCAGCCTCAGCCCCGCCTTTGTCCGACCTCTCTCTCTCTCCCTTTCCCTCTCTTTTTCTCTCTTTTTTCTCTCTCGGAATAGTACCGCCGCCGCTTCAAAACCTCGCCGGAGCTTCGCCGGAGCTCCGATCGCCGTTCCGTCGACACCTAGCCAACCAACACGTCAGTACGTATCCGTACGTCACCGTTCCGTACGTGTCCGTATGGATGGGTACTGTAGCACCGTACGGATCCCCCGTACGGTTTCGTACACCGCGCCGTACGCCGTCGCCGGAAACGCGCTGCCGGTTCTACTGTTCACCAGTAATCGGCCGCCGTTCCTCGTCATCGTGGTCCAAGATTAGGTGAGTAAAATTTCTAAACCCGGATTAGGACTGATAGTGCATTTTTCTGGACTGGTTTAGGAATGCTAGTACCGGCAGTGAAAATATTGTGCACCGATTGATAGGAATTATTATCGAGAAAATGGTAGTGACTCATGGAGAATTTATTGGAGAGAGTAATTAGACTGATTGACCAATTTAGGAGCCCATTGGAAAATTACCGGGTATGTCTGGGTTGACTGGTTGTACGTAATTTGTGCTCAATTGTGATTGATTTCGCACTGCCATGTCGCATGTCATATGGCTGAATTACGTAGAGTGCGATTGGCCTATTATTGGTTTGAAATTAATTATTGACTTGCGAATCGCACGTTAAGCCACGCGGTATTAATTGGGCCAATTGAGCACGTGTTGTGATATTGAGTGCTCGAATTATGTTGGTGCTCGTGGTGCATTACATTGCATAGCATGGACACGCATTGTGTATGCCAAGAGTGAGGCATGTGATGAAATTGTGCGAGAATGCGTGTCTGCCATGAGCATGTGATCACCTAAAATACCTTGAAGCGTTTTACGCTGGGTTCAGATAATAATGAGTTGTGTGATCACCTAAGGACCTTCGGGTCATGACCTTCGGGTCGATACCGTCCTCATGCACTTTGAAGCAGGACGATGTCCGGTACATCCGGAAGACGACCATCCTCATGCACTTTGAAGCAGGCTCTGGTTCGTAAGGAGATCAGTGTTGCGCCTCATACACTTTGAAGCAGGCTAAAGACACTGGGCCAGATCGGTTGCTGCGCCTCGTGCACTTTGAAGCAGGCTAGACGCACCGGGCCGTGAATGTTGTTGACTCGAGTCGTAATAACAATAAATTGGGCGAGTGCCAATGTGCTAGTGTGGGCCAGTGGGCCGGGAAAATATGCACGTGACATGTCGACGACATTTGCATGCATGAACATGCACGGACTGGCATACGAATGTGTGAGAATTGGTGTATGAGCATGTAATTGGCATACATGTGATTATGCGTGCCACGTATGTGCCGTGACCATTATATGTTGATCTGTCTAACCTGCAGGGTCAGAAAATGGTTTGATTATTGTATATTGTGATTTAAATATTTGTTTCCGGTCAGGAGATTACATGCTAGCCTAGCCTAGGTTTAGGGGTTGAACTCACTGAGATTTATCTCACGGTTATGTAAACCGAAACATTTCAGACCCCCAGCCGTAGGATGCTGAGGACACCACCTCTTTTTGGGATATCACATCATATCCGGCGGTCGTCTAGCGTACACCCCTGCGGGGATGGAGCAGCGTATGTGAGATGCTACTCAGTTCTATTTTGTGAACGTGGGAGAATTATATTACCATATCCAAGAGTTGTGGCGTGGCTGCTGACCGTTTTCAGCGTTGTGTCTTTTTAGTTATGTGTAAAGAATATATTGTAAAAAGGTTTTTGTGCTGGTAATGATAATGTATATTCTTGGTGATGGTTGTTTTATCTGTGGTCTCGTGCTGTTTGATTGTACGGGTGTATATATATATTTATATATACGTGGTTTCCGCTTGTGCTTGGTCTCTGATTGGGTGTGGGTCGGCGACGCTTCCTGGGACGTCGCAGCAAAATCGACCGTTGGCGGGATGTTATGCTTCGTGGGGTATGGGGCGTGACAGCTTGGATCTCCTGTCATGTGTCTAGAGCATCCACTGTCTAAGTACCACTTTCTTTTTCTCTTTGTGGTTACCTGCAAAAATTAGAATATCTCAAGTTTTCTTTGGTACCCAAGCTTGTTTGGGTCCTTGAGCATTAGTATCGGTTGTCTTAACAAAATCTCTTCGAATAGGTCTCCAAACCTTAGGACATTCATTCTCAAAATGTTGTGGATCTCCACAATTTGAGCATTTGAGAGCACTTCGGCCAACGGGTTTGATAAAATTCTTTTTGAAATGTTTTTTATAAGCTTGTCGAGGAGATCTTTGTCTTAATCTCTCCTTGACTTTTGGAAAATCAATCAAGTTATCACTTTCCTTTACAAATCCTAAACCAGATTTGTTATATTAAGGAATTTGAATGGAAAGGATATGCTTCAAGGTTTATGAACCTTTTGAAAACTTTGAAGTAATTTCTGAAATTTCCTTTTTCAAAACAGCATTTTCTTTGGAAAGAAAATCTCAATTTTCCTTGATTTGATGAAATTCTTTTTGAAGGAAATCGATTCTTTCATTTTGAGAAATATCCTGTTGCCTTAGTGATGAATTTTCCTTTTTCAGAGAAGAGATTCTTTTAAGAGCAGTCTTAAATTCAAAGCATAATTCATCAATATAATTTGATACTTCAATAGACATTTTAGAAGGTTTTACCTCAATTTTCACTTTAGGATCAGAATCTGAATCTGAGTCTGAATCTGACTTTGCCATTAGACAGAAATTTGAGATATCTTCATCACTATCTTCGCACTCTGTGTCACTCCAAGTTTCTGCCTTTAAGGCCGTCTTTGCTTTCTCAAATTTGGTCTTCTTTTTCAGAAGTGGACATTTAGGCTTGATATGTCCACGTTTCCTACAGTGAAAGCATATTATATCCTTTGATCTCTCTGTCTCATCGATAGACTTCTTATTTTCAAAAGGCTTCTTCCCTTTGAGGTTTCTTCCTCTGATTTTCATTCTCTTATACTTCTTTATGAAGAGAGCTAGTTCATCATCAACATCTTCATCTTCAGAATCTGCATCAGAATCAATGTTAGTTTTCAATGCAATTGACTTATTACCTCTGGTTTCAATCTCCTCATTTCGTTTCTCAGTCTCATATGATTGAAGAGTTCTAATTAACTCATTCACTGATAGAGGCTTGATCCTTTGAGTCTCACGAAGAGATATTTTGATGTTATCCCACTGATTTGTCCGTCCTCTAAGAAGTTTGTTGACTTTCAATGCATCTGGGACTGGTTGTCCTTGATAGGCAAGACCGTTTACTATGTCAGTAAACTTTTCATAAAAATCAGCAATTAATTCTCCAGACTTCATTTTGAAGGATTCATATTGACCAAGCAAAATATTGATTTGAGTTTCCTTGGCTCGATCTGTTCCTTCATAAGTAATATAAAGAGTATCCCAGATTTCCTTAGCAGATTCACAAGCAGCAATTTTTTTATATTCAACAGGAGATAAAGCACAATAGAGAGAATAAATTGCTTTTGAATCTAAAGTTTCTCTTTTAGATATCTCAGTTTGAGATAATGGAAGATCTGCTGCTTTGCTTGCATCTGCCTTTTCTTTTGAATCTGAAGACTTTGGGTTGACTCCTTTGATGATGACATCCCATTGCATATGATCAATTGACTTAATGAATGCCTTCATCTTATTCTTCCAGATACTATATTCCTTGCCATCGAAATATGGTGGTCTGTTGTTGCTCTAACCTTCAATGAGCCCTGGAGCACCATAGCTAGCCATGTAAATCGTTAGCTCATAAGTAAAACACTTCAGTAAAATGAGCAACCCGCTCTGATATCAATTGAAGAGGCTAGCAAGGGTCACCTAAAGGGGGGGAATAGGTGATCCTAAACAGTTCTTTAATATTTATGCGGAAATAAAACAAATCACAGAAGAGTCTGAATAAAATTCAGATTCAATTCAGATTATATAAGAGGTGTTCTAATGTGCAGAATGTAAAGTAAGAGATAAGGAATAGAGAATCTGCACACAAGTTTATAGTGGTTCGGCTTATAGCAAGCCTACGTCCACTCTCCCACACTTACAGCCTACTGGCTAGATTCCATTAAGTAATCAAGAGGAATTTACAGATTTTGAGTGATATCACATTCGTATATGATAGGACTCTCTATCTCACATAATCACTCTTACAAAATAACCCTCAAGATTTGAATTTTTTTTTTTTGGCTTAGAAAGACAAGAGAAATGATTGGAGTATGCTCAGACTTAGGACTTGTTGATTCTTGATTCTGTTACTTCCTTCAGCTGCTCGTTGATCTCCTTAAATACTCCTCTTCATCCAAACTAGCCGTTGGACAATATTCAGAGGATCATCTTACAATCTTCATCTGGGACAGATTTGTATAATAAGGATTGAGTAGCCGTTGGATGATAGATTCTGAATCCCGCTGATTCTGGTCGCCCATACAATCAGAATCTTGGTTTCCATAAGTAGAGCTTTGTCCGTTGTAATGCATACTTGTCGTAATATTTGATTGTCAATCAATTTGATTAAGATTGAAACAATCAAAACTTTCCTTCTGTGAAATCCATACCAGATCACTAGCTGTTATGTTGAGTTCTGAGTTCTGCGTCTGAATAATTTCAGCGTCTGCGTCTGCTTATGAAAATCTCATCTTCTGCGTTTGCTTCTGAAAAATTTCAACGTCTGCGTCTGATTCTTAGAACAAAGATTATGTGGGTCTTCAATAAAGTCTGAATTTCTCTTTTTGAGTTTGAGCTTTTCTCGTTCTGAGTTTAAACTTCTCGTTCTGATAGCTTGTGAAGTCTGAAAAACTTCCTTCTGAGCTTCCAGAGTATATATATAAACATTCCTGGAATAAGATAGATCAGAATAAGTATCAGATATACAATAACATAGAAGGTTTTGTCAATTTCAAAATTAATAGGAGTTTTCCTCAACAAATTCTGCATTGCATTTTATGATTCCAGAATGGATAACTAAATTAAAAGCAAAGTTGGGATTCCAATTTATCTAATCCAGTTAATATGGAAATGGGTTAGTAATATTCGCAACATGGAATGCTTTTGATCTACTTAATTATCACTGAGTGAGCTGTTCCATTAATTTAATGCTGAATCTCGAAAGCAATGTGTTGTCTCGCCTTTTCAATCGCATTTGTACAATCTCCTCAGGTTTCTCCTCCAGTGTTGGAACCATAACTTACGCGATCCTCCAGGTTCGTAACTCTCTCGCCTCTCCTCTTTACTGGGGATCTAAGTTTTACAATCGTCACACTTAAAGAATAAATTTTTGCAGGTTATTGTCACGGCAATTGGCGTTGCACTGGTCGATAGAGCTGGAAGAAAGCCCCTTCTCTTGGTAAAATAGATGAAGTCACTGAGAAATCATGTTTATAGCAACAACACTTTTCTGGTTCCGCCCCTTTTGCGAGTTCTGCAACTTGAACCATAACCTCCTCTGTCTCTCTCTCTGATGGCAGATCTCGGGGACAGGATTGATCCTGGGATGCATAATAACTGCCCTTTCATTTTGCCTAAAGGTAAATTCTCTCAGTCTTAGTATCTTCCTTCTGGTTTGCAATGCTTGTCAACCAATAATTTTCAAGAATCTTCCGAGCCAGGTTTATGATCTGGCAGCTGATGCTGTCCCGATACTCACCGTCACCGGCATTCTGGTAATAATCTCATCTGCTTTATCTCTTTCTGGCTCTGTCCATTTGGCCGCCGCAACAACTACTGTAAGTTTTTCTGTTCTGTTTTTTTCAATGCTCAGCTATACATAGCAGCATTTTCGGTTGGAATGGGGGCAGTTCCTTGGGTCGTGATGTCCGAGGTAATTCTAGACATCCCCTGAAGTTTCATGCTTATCAAATTAAAGGGTTATGAGAGTTACCAAATTTTTGCCAATCATGTTATGTGTTGCTGGGGTTGGTTCAGATTTTCCCCATCAATATCAAAGGAGTTGCTGGAGGTTTCGCAACACTGGTGAACTGGTTCGGTGCTTGGGCAGTTTCCTACACTTTCAACTACTTAATGAGCTGGAGCTCCTATGGTACGACACCACCGAAAACACTCTTTATACTATTACTCTGGCAGGAGCTTGATAATCATTTTGTCACATTGGAACCTGAGTTTTTGTGCGAATTCGACCAAACTACAGACTCGAGACTTAGCTTTTCCTGAACACTTCAATCCTGTTTGGAGGTGTCTATCACTCGATTCTTCACGCTCTCGAATGCATATTCAGTCCATTTATATCAATCAATGTGTTTACAGAACTTCTACCTACATTCAAGTATCACGAAATTGAGTCGAAGTGTCATTTGAAAAAGAAAAAAGTCAAGTAGGTTTTTTCGGCAAAATGATTAATAGATAGGTAGCATATACTAAAGCATTCTTCCCACGAGAAAAATGTTGATATGCATACGAAAAACTCGTCAAAAACCAATTAACTTCACCTGCTTGTTTCGCAGGTACCTTCCTTCTTTACGCGGCGATTAATGCTGCGGGGATGGTGTTCGTGATCACGGTGGTTCCCGAAACGAAAGGGAGGAGTCTTGAGCAGATTCAAGCAGCCATCAACACAGAATGAAAACGGGAACATCACAAGTCATTACTCATTGCTCTTCCTTGTAGTATCATTTGAGCTTATAGGACACCTCCAATTCCACACATTCAGAGATGGAAGATGATTATGAAGCAGGCAACAACAATTTTCACTTGATAGAACGGGATTATTGCTGAGGTCTGTCAGTTCGTTCATTGAGTGGTTCTATTATGGGAAGAGATGACAGTATTATTCATAGATCTAGCACAGTAACAAGAGAGTATTGTAATATTGAAGTTGACAGTAAATAAGTAAACATCACTTTATTTTTGTGAATTCGATTATTGCATCTACAGTCTTTGCGTGTGTCGATCAACAACGAAGCCAGTAAGGTTCTACTCGAGGCGCGTTGGTCCATCGATAGAAATTATCATATTGCTTTCTTTCTTTCATAATGTGTTGCATCATGCAAGAACGCCAGATGCCTCACTTGAAAGGATCACGATTCAGTTTAGGGTACAAAACATTCAAACCGATTTTTTTTTACGATACTATAATTGATTTCTAGAGAGAATCAATTTGTCAAGAAAAGCCAAATCTGGAAACGGCAGAGGAGTTGAATTCCTAATTAATGTGAAAGCTATCCATAAACCGATAAACTGCAAGGACAGCAATTTCTACGTGATACCCACTTATATAATAAAACTTTAACTGGCCATCTTTTTCTCCGCTAGACTTCCTTTTATTGGTTGATTTGGACATTTCGATGACCGACGATTCCAACTCCTTTCATTCATGTTGCTGAGCCTCCGTCGCATTACCAATTAGCTAAAACTTTCATTGATATTAGATCAAACTATAGAGAGATGATTAAGCCTCTGAGCTCCGTATGTATGTTTCGTGTTTTACATGTTCTGCTACTAGAGACGAGCTGCGGTGCAAAGAAGGATCACTTGTGCGCCGCTTCCTCTTGTGGTGAGGTCCGTAACATAAGCTATCCCTTTCGACTGAAAGGTGATCCAAAAGATTGTGGCCTCTCCAAGTATGAGCTAGCTTGTGAAAATAACAACATTTTTTTGTATCTGTATGTTGGCCAATATTATGTGACGTTGATTTTTTACAATTTCTATTATGGCGAAGATGACTTCGGCGGTAATATCACGGTGGTTGACGATGGATTGCAAAAGGGTAATTGCTCATCTCTCTCTCGTTACTCATTGGCACCCTCCAACTTTAGTTATCATGATCCATACCAAAGTTTTTATGCATACCCGGTAGTGCCGGTGGCCTTCGCGAAGTGCTCACAACCCGTTGCTTCTGCTCCGTATGTCGATACCAAACCATGTATCAAGGGAGCATACTCTGCCGACACGCCTCCTAATTTTTTCTAGATGAAGGTCTACTCATACGCTGTACATGCGTTTAATCTACAAGTAAGGGACATCAAGGATTATTGCACCATAACCAAGATGGCATTCGCAGCGGACTATACCCCGCGGTGGGAAGGGAATCGGTATAATCAGAGCTTATCATACAAGGACCTCCACAACATGATGGTCCAGGGATTCACTCTCTCCTATGGGAGACCCATTTCGCTAGGAACAACATTAAAATTTTGCTTCTCAGGATTCGGATTCCGAAAGGAGAGGTGCAGTTACTATTTCTCCTGTAAGCTGACCTTCCCTGTTGTTTTTCTTTCTTTCATTCTTTCTTTTTTCATCCTCATCCTTTTCTTAATGTTAGCTCTACCGAGGGATCTTATCAAAATTTACTTACTGAGTGATGTGGCATGTTTCAATTGGATATTGTAATATGTATGTTCGATTTATTGAGTCTTTAACCATGGAGCTTTTTTGGATTTGACACTGTTCCTTTATATTTGTTTGGGGAAAATTGTTTGATTTGATAGTAGCTCGTGTCTCCTGAATCGTTGTTATTGTTACAGGGAACTTATGAATATTTGGTACATTTAGGGGAACAAAAGCGAAACATTGTTTCTTTGAGCGAAGAGATCATCCAACGATAACATAGATTCCATGAGTGAGTAGAATAAAGTTGGATCTAAGCGCTATCTACGAAAGTGAAACTCATTCACTCTTTTTTTTTTATTCTAGACTTTTCCACTTGCAAAACTCAGTGAACAATAGTGTGTCTTTGCAATTTGCAGTGATTGTATGAATTTATCTTTCACTTGGGGTATAGCTTAACGTGAATTGCTTTTATTATTTCACTGCTAAAATAATGGATCAAGTTCTTCATTGATTGGTCGTTAATTCTAATTAACCATTTTTAGTAATCTCTGACGAATTCTCTTGCTATTTACAGTTGATTCTACGCGGTGTATCACGCTTGATGTTGCACGAGTCGCAGCATGGAATCTCTCCTTTGTCTTGGGTATGTCAAGTCCCTTTCTCCTCACACCTATGATGCTCTCATTCAGCACTCTCACAGAAAGAAAAAAAATTGTATGTGTATGAAAATTATGACACTATGCTAATCAATGGCCAATTTTCTCCGCAGGCTACTGCCTAGCAGCAAAATTCATGCTTGGAGCTCCATGTGTATTGATACTTTTGATCTATAAGTGGATGAGAAGGCATCAATCGATCGATGCAAACATCGAAGAATTCCTACGAGCTCACAACAATTTTTTGCCCATAAGGTACTCTTACTCGGATATCAAGAAGATCACAAAAAATTTCAAATACAAATTAGGTGAGGGAGGGTATGGTTCCGTGTACAGAGGAATACTTAGAAGTGGCAGTGAAGTTGCGGTTAAGATTTTGAACAAACCAGAATCCAACGTCCAAGATTTTATAAGCGAAGTGGCCACAATTGGAAGGATCCACCACGTTAATGTGGTGCAACTTGTTGGTTTTTGCTTCGATTACTCCAAACAAGCTCTTGTTTATGATTTCATGCCGAATGGATCTTTGGATAAACACATTTCCTGTAAGGATGGTGATGATCCTATTGATTATAAGAAAATGCATGAGATCTCTCTTGGTATAGCTAGAGGGATAGAGTATCTACATAGAGGATGTGATATGCAAATTTTACACTTTAACATTAAGCCTCACAACATTCTCTTGGATCGAAGTTTCACTCCAAAAGTTTCTGATTTTGGACTTGCAAGACTTTATCTCACTGGTCACAACATAGTATCATTGACTGCAGCAAGAGGAACCTTAGGTTATATGGCTCCTGAGCTATTCTATAAAGACATTGGTGGCATTTCTTATAAAGCTGAGGTTTATAGTTTTGGGATGTTGTTGATGGAAATTGCTGATAGAAGGAGAAATCTAAATGCACATGCAGAGCACTCAAGTCAAATTTACTTTCCTTTGTGGGTTTATGATCAACTCAGCAAAGAAAAAGAGGTTGAAATGGAAAATGTTAGAGAAGAGGAAAGAGAAACAACGAGGAAGATGATAATCGTTGCACTATGGTGTATACAATTGAGCCCTAATGATTGGCCATCGATGAACAAAGTCCTAGATATGCTTGATGCAGATGTGGATAAACTACAACCTACAACTACCTCCAAAACCGCTTTTGTATCCGCTTGGGACGCCGGTTAACGATGTTGACGCCGAGATAGAACTTGAAACAGTCTCATTTTCGTCAAGTGCTTCGATAATTCCCGGTAGTTACTAACTTCACCATGCCAGTGAGTTTACGAAATCATGTATTATGTGATTTTCCCCTCTTGTACAAATGAAATGCAAAATATAAATAGTATTATCAACATGTATCATTATCATTCACAATGTATTCCTTGAAACTTTTACATGTTTTTCCATATAGCACTATTGTTTTCTAGTAGACTCCTCATGGCCCTTTTATAAATGAAACGCATTCATTGTCAAAGAGGAAAGACAGAGTAGGCTGACTAATTTGCCTTGACGATGAATGGAAATTGAATACGTGATGTCGCGCACCCCTCGATTTGTATGGTCAGGAGACCGCGCTAGAATTTGTTTTTATCAATTTGAGACTAAAGACCAAAGTATAGGATGTTGACTGGGACAAAGTAAATTATTGGGAGATTGACTAAGTTAATCATGACATTATAGAGTAGAATTAGCCCGATAGTGTTAATCATGATAGGTGATTTATTTGAATGTGGAGTATACATTAATTATTAAATCTTTTCGTGAAAATCATTTTCAAGAAAAGTGACTAGTTTTCGGTTGTTTGGTTTGGTTGTGTAGTTGGATGCAAGACGAAAAAAGACTTTCGATATTTAGATTTTAGGGATAATTTCACCGGAAGTCCTAAAACTTGTCACGAAAATGTAATTGAGTCCTAAAACTTATCAAAAGTGCAATCAAATTTGGTGCAATCGGGTCCTTCCATTAATTCTGCCCAAATTGACCAACAAAAAATGCTGACATGGCTTTTTTAAATATTTTCTCTCTTTTACGTGGCGATGACGTGGCTAAAACATGAAATATGAGGCTAAAACGACGTTGTTTTGGTCCAAATATGATTTTTTCGTACAAATTTTATTTAAATTATATTAAATATAAGCAAACTTAAAAAAACACAAAAAGGAAAGAAAGCAAAAAAGACTTAGGCGAGGTCGCTGCTGCCTGGTGGGGGATGGCTAGTGAGGGCTTGCAGGGCCCTCGCTTTCAGTCGGTGAGGGCTTGCAGCAATCAGCCGTTGGTTTCTCACCTTTTCTTTTTCTTTTTCTTTTTTAAAAGTTTGATTTTTTATTTAATTTAAATAAAATTTGTATTAAAAATTGAATTTGAATCAAAATGACGTTTTAGCCACGTCATTGCCATGTAAGAAAGAGAAAATAATAAAAAAAAGCCACGTCAACATTTTCCATCAACTAAGTTAGACAACGTTAACGAAACGATTCGATTGCACCAATTTGACAAGTTTTACAACTTGATTGCACTTTTTGCAAATTTTATGACTGAATTGCACTTTCGTGACAATTATTATAACTTCTAGTACACTTATCCCTAGATTTTACTTTCAAAAATCATTCTCTCCTTATAATTATATTTTGTTCGTAATGCAAGATACTAAGATGATATCAAAATCCTTGCCTAAGATATTTTTAATATATGAAGTATAAATTTTAAGTTTTGTTATTATCAAAATAAAGCAACATAAGGAAAATGAACTGAAAAAAAGTTGAAAATGCAAATAATTAACAAACTTAATCGCTCGGTGGTCCTGAAATTCCACATGAGAATGATTTCCCATTCTGTGTGAGTGCACATGTGAAAAAGGAGTTTGGAAAAATCATTTCTTCTTTTTTATATGGAAATATCATTTTCCTCAATTTTAATAGTTTTCTTCGACCATAAAAATATTTTCCGTTCATTATCCACCCGCAAATCAAATCCATGAAAAGTTTGGAAAATCGTGTCATTGAAATCATTTTCATAATGATGAACACACCCTTAGTAATGGTATGTAAAGTAAGACCACTGTGCAATATTGGTATATGGAGTTGTTGAGATGCTTATCAACAGGGAAAAGTAATGAGAAAAAGACGAGGTTAGACAAGATTTTTGAATTGTTCATACACGAGATGAATTACTTGTTAACTTGGAAAAAGATAAATGGGGATCAAGCATGATATTAACAACTAGCAGAAATGCTAAATTTAGGATTGAGACTAGTTTTGGTGGCATTGACATGTTTGACTTTCATAACAGGTTTTTTCCAGATCTCTTGGTGCAAAGAAGTAATGGCTTAAAGAAAATCGTTACCCAAGATTTGATGATCAAAGTTTCGTTATAAATAATATTGCTATCTTTTTTCCTTTTCGTCTTCACAACACTTTATGACATATTGGTGCAAAGATCTTTTTGGTGCAGCAGCAAGGAGATCCGAGAAGCAGCACCTTCGTCGGTCATCACGGGCTCAGAACATGGCAGCAAGTTCAGCCGTTGGTCTCGATGCAGCAGCAACTCGCAGCTATGAACAGCAACGTCATCGTCGTGGCTTGACCGCAGCTAGGACGGCAAGGAGAAGACACCGCCAAGAGGGGGGTGTCTCGGCCAAGCTCCTCTCTCTCTCTTTTCTCCCTCAATTCTCACGTGTATTTTCTCCGTATATGTTCTGAAAATAGAATTGCAGACCTCGATTAAAGAAGCATAAACACACTTATATAGTGTAATTCTAGATTAATTTCACTCGCTTCAGCCTCTTAACTCAATTGTTAACTCAATTCGACTTTAGTTTCAGGGCCTTTTCTGATTAATCTTCAACGGGCTAAATTAAGTTGAATGGACCAATTAAGGCTCCATTCCTGAGTGAATTTCAGCCAAGCCCAGTGGATGGGCTGGCTGAAATTTGGCCCTTGGCCTCAAAATTTTAATAAATTTCGGCTCTAATTAAGCAGGCCTAACCTCTGTTCAATTTAAGGCTTATAACTGCCCTTTCCCTTTTGAAATTGTCGGCCCTCTCCCCTCCTTTGTTGACCGAATTTTACTTGTCGCGAGCGTCTGTCCACGCGACTAATCTAGGTCCATTCACCACCGCAATCCGATTAAAACGCAATTAATGAATTTAATTATATACAATTTAACTTTAATATTTTTTAGGTGTTAAATCCGTAATTTTCAATGCAATTTATTCTAAATTATTAATCAAAATTTAGGTGTCAACATAAGCTAAGATACATTTATCAAGAGATTTTCTGCTTAAAAATTTGACTAATCATTGCTGAATATATAATAACGATATAGAAAGCAATTAAGGTATCATCGCGTGCGGAGATGCTCGCAGAGCAAACCAATTCCAAGAAGGGGAAATGCAACAAAAAGAAAAATAAAAATGTAATGAGTAATGATATTACTATAAAGAAAGTATGAACATGTGCAGTTAAAGTGTCATTGGATGCGTCATTTGACCTATTAAGACAACCTTAAACAAATAGTTTAATTAGCAAATGCTAATGCTTTTGATGATTTTTTTTTATAATCTTTTATGTCAGATGTTAGTGAGGTCCTGTGTCACGAGTTGCAAGGTCGCAAGTGCTGAGGATTCCTACCGGTCAACGATGTTGATGCAATCTCTGAACTGTTTTTTATTACTCCTGTTGTTATCTATGGTGTAGATCCTATGATTTTCTAAGTCGAGATCCCAAGCAAATTAGAAATAAATAATTGAAATGTTACATATATATGTATATCAATGAAGTTTGTTGTATTATATGGAAAATCTATTTCAGTCTCTTCAATTATACTTAATTGTACTATTAACTTGAGAAAAATATGGTAAGTGATAATTACATCTATTTGAGGACAAGTCTGTTTCGCTGAAAAAGAATTTCCAATGTTATGTTTACAGTGCTAAATTGATTGATGGTCTCATTTTAGCTTACATGACTCCTCCAATTTCATACATTCAGAGATCGGAGATGATTATGAAGCAGACAACAACATTTTTCAATTGATAGAACGACATTATTGTTGAGATCTGTGAGTTCATTCATTAAGTAGTTCTATTATGGGGAAGAGATGACGGTACTATTCATAGATCAAGCACAATTACGAGAGAGGGATTGTAATATTGAAGTTGATAGTGAATAAGTAAACATTACTTTATTTTTGTGAACTCGAATATTGCATCTATAGTCTTTGCGGGTGTCGATCAACGACGAAGTTAGCAAGGTTTTAATCAAGACGCAGCAGTCCATCACCATAAATTATTGTATTGCTTTCTTTCTTTCACAAAGCATTACACCATCCAAGAAAGCACTTACTCATTATTTTCCTTTTATTTTTCCCAAAAGTGACATGAGAGAAATTAATATTCCCTTTAATAGTCTATCTTTGTTACCAATTTTTTTTGGTTAAAAATGAAAAAAAAAATTATACGATGAAATACAACATCTTTTTCCTTTTCGTCATCACAATTTAACGAAGCGACACCTATGAAATTTTGGCTTTGAAAATAAAATAGAATGCCATATGCCTCACTTGAAAGGATTTTGGCTTAGTCATAACATTCAAATCGTTTCTTTTTATGATATTAAAAGAGAAAATGACACAAATGGTATATAAACTTTGGTCCATTGTACAAAGTGGTCCTTGAATTTTTAATTTGTTCAATTGATCCTTGAACTTTTATTACATGTTCAACTTAGTTCTTGAATTAATGGAAGGACAACATTGAATATTTTTATGTAGTTTAGGAATTAAGTTGAATATATATCAAAATTTTAGGGATCGTATTGAACAAATGAAAAGTTCATGAATCATATTACATATTAGACTAAAATTTAGGGATTATTTGTGTTCTTATTCCATACTAAAATAGATTTCAAAGAAAAGTCAAATCTGGAAACTGTCGAGAAGTTTCTTTTCTAATCAATGGGAAAGCTTTCCACAGATAATTCCAGCACCGTGTTTTGTCACTTTGACTGCAAGGACCGCAATTTCTACGTGACACCCGCTTTTACTTCGCCAGACTTTGTTTTTTTGGTTGACTTGGACATTTCGATGACCGACGACTCCCAACCCCTTTCATTCATATTACTTTATTTCATTTGATAGAACGACATTATTTTTCAGATCTGTCAATTCATTCATTAAATGGTTCTATTATGGGAAAGAGATGACGGTATTATTCATAGATCTAGCACAATTACAGAAAGAGTGATTGTAATATTGAAGTTGACTGTGAATAAGTAAACATCGCTTCATTCTTGTGAACTCGAATATTGCATCTATCGTCTTTGCATGTGATGATCAACGATGGAGTTAGTCAGGTTTTAATCGAGATGCATTGGTCCATCGCTATTAATTATCGTATTACTTTCTTTCTTTCATAACGTGTTACACCATCCAAGAAGCACTTACTCCTTATTTTTCCTTTTAATTTTGCCAAAGGTGACATTATACAAGTTAATATTCCCGTTAACAGTCTGTCTTTGTTACCAATTTTGTTTTTCCATAAAAAATGAAAAACCTTAGACAATGAAATACATCATCTTTTTCCTGTTCGTCTTCACAATTTAACGAAAGGACACCTAAGAAATATTGGCTTTGAAAATAAAATAGAACGCTAGATGCCTCACTTGAAAGGATGTCGATTCAGTTTTTTTTTGGTCGGAATTTTGATTCAGTTTACGGTACAAAACATTCATACTGATTCTCTTCTACGATACTAAAATTGATTCCTAGCGGGAATCAATTTGCCAAGAAAAGTCAAATCTGGAAACTGCAGAGAAGTTTCCTTCCTAATTAATGTGAAAGCTATCCATAACTAATTCCGATACCGTGTTTTAGCCGGGCCATACTTTTCCTTCGCTAGACTTTGTTTTATTGGTTGACTTTGGACATTTCGATGACTGACGACTCCAACTCTTTTCATTCATATTACTCAGCCTCCATCGCATTACCAATTAGCAAACACTTTCATTTCATCAGATCAACCGATAGAGGGATGATCAAGTCTCTGAGCTCCATAAGGATGTTCCGTGTTTTACTTCTCATATCGCATATTCTGCTACTACTGAGAATGAGTTGCAGTGCAAAAGAGAATCACTTATGCACTGCTTCATTTTGTGGTGAGGTCCGTAACATAAGCTATCCCTTTCGATTGAAAGGTGACACTACAAAAAAACTGATTTTTTCCAACGAAATTTCCAACGAAAAATTTGGAAAAATTCGTTGGAAAACGAATTTCCAACGAATTTTCCAACGAAAAAAAATTCGTTGGTAATAAGTCGTCGGAAATTTTTCCAACGAAAAATTTCAATTTTCGTTGGAAATTTCCAACGAATTTTATTTCGTTGGAAAATTCGTTGGAAAACTCGTGGCTAAATTCGTTGGAAAAATTACAAAATTTTTTTTTTGGTCGAAAAATCGTGGAAATTTTTTTTCCAACGAATTTTTTTTTTTTTCAAAAAATTGCCCTCGCCATGGCCGGCAAGGGCCAGCCTCGTCGCCGGCGAGGGCCGAGCTCGCCCAGATCTGGGCGAGCTCGAGCTCACCGGCGACGGCGATGAGGTGGTTGAGGCGGCGGGCGAGGTGGCGGCCCATGGTGGCGTCGGGGGCGCCGACTGCCGCGGGGGCTTGGCCCTGGATGGCCGCGGCGGCGAGGGAGCCGACGTCGCCCTGGATGGCCGCGGGGGAGGGAGCCGACGTCGCCTAGATCTGGCCGCGCAGGAGTTGAGGGCCCCGATCTTGGTGTCCATGACGCCGGAGCCGGAGCCGGAGCCGGAGGACGAGGGGGGGCGGCGGGGGAGGAGGCGGAGCGGGAGGCAGAGGGAGACGAAGGTGAAGGCCAGCGATTGCAAAGGAGAGAGAGAGAGAGAGAGAGAGAGAGAGAGAGAGAGAGAGAGAGAGAGAGAATTCGAATGTGGAAATGTTGCGGAATTGAGCGCGAAAATATGAATAAGGAAATTTCCCACGAATTTTGCAACGAAAATTGTACATACTAAAATAATTGCCCGGAAAATTGAAATTCGTTGGAAATTTCCAACGAATTTTTTTTCGTTGGAAATTTCCAACGAATTTTCCAACGAAAATTTTACACACTGAAAAAATTCCCCGGAAATTGAAATTCGTTGGAAAATTCGTTGGAAATTTCCAACGAATTTTCCAACGAATATAAAAAATGCCGAATAGTACTGGGTTTTTTTTAATTCGTTGGAAAATTCGTTGGAAATTTCCAACGAATTTTCCAACGAAAATTTTACACACTGAAAAAATTCCCCGGAAATTGAAATTCGTTGGAAAATTCGTTGGAAATTTCCAACGAATTTTCCAACGAATATAAAAAATGCCGAATAGTACCGGGTTTTTTTGAATTCGTTGGAAAATTCGTTGGAAATTTCCAACGAATTTTCCAACGAAAATTTTACGCACTGAAAAAATTCCCCGGAAATTAAAATTCGTTGGAAATTTCCAACGAATTTTCCAACGAAAATTTTACGCACTGAAAAAATTCCCCGGAAATTTAAATTCATTGGAAAATTCGTTGGAAATTTCCAACGAATTTTCCAACGAATATAAAAAATGCTGAATAGTACCGGGTTTTTTTTGAAATTCGTTGGAAATTTCCAACGAATTTTCCAACGAAAATTTTGCACACTGAAAAAATGCCCCGGAAATTGAAATTCGTTGGAAAATTCGTTGGAAATTTCCAACGAATTTTCCAACGAATATAAAAAATGCCGAAAAATACCGGGTTTTTTTGAATTCGTCGCAAAATTCGTTGGAAATTTCCAACGAAAAATTTTTCGTTGGAAATTTCCAACGAATTTTGCGGCGAATTTTTTTTCGTTGGAAATTTCCAACGATTTTTGCGACGAAAAATTTTTCGTTGGAAATTTCCAACGAATTTTATTTTTCGTCGCAAATTTTCGTGGCAAAAATCCGGTTTTTTTGTAGTGTGACTCAAACGGCTGCGGCCTCTCTGAGTATGAGCTAACTTGTGAAAATAACCGCATTGTTCTAAATCTGTATGCCGACCAATATTATGTGAAAACGATTAATTACGGTTTTTATTATGGCGAAGATGACTTCGGTGGTGAAATCACGGTGGTTGATGATGGGTTGCAAAAGTATAATTGCTCATCCCTCCCTCGTTACACATTGGTGCGCTCCAACTTGAGCGAGTATCATCCATACTATGTTGCTTATGAGTACCCGACAGTGTGCGTGGCCTTCATGAAGTGCTCACAGCCTGTTGCTTCTACTTTGTATGTCGGTACCGAGCCATGTATTGAGGGAGCGTACTTTGCCGACGCGCCTCCTAAGTTTTCCCAGATGAAGGTCTACTCATACGCTGTACATAATGGGTCTGATCTACAAGTATGGGACATCAAGGATTTTTGCACCATAACCATGATGACATTCGCATCGGATTATATCCTGGGGTGGGAAAAGGATCGGTATAATCCCGCGAGCTTAACATACAAGGACCTCCACGACATGATGGCCGAGGGCTTCAATCTTTCCTATGACGAAGGACTCTTCTCAACATTTACTTCATTCCATTCTTGCTTCTTAGGTTTCAGACACCGAAGGGAGTGGTGCAGGCACTATTTCACCTGTAAGCGGACTTTCCCCGAAGCTTTTCTTCCTTCCTTCCTTCCTTCCTTTCTTTCTTCTTCTTCTTCTTCATCCCCATCATTTTCTTAAATGCTAGCTCTACTGAACGACGTTATCAAAATTTACTTACTGAGTGCTGTGGCATTTTTCAATTGGATATTGTAATACGTATGTTCAATATATTGAGTCATTAGTTTCTTTAATGCCCAATAGAAAAAATTGCCACGTCAGTTGAAAAGTTTATTCAGATTTTTTAGTAGATTTGGCGTGCGTTGCTCTTTTATATTTTGCAACCATGGAGCATTTCTGGATTCTACACTATTCCTTTATATTTTGTTTGGGGAAAAATTGTTTGATATGATATGTATGTCCTTTGCATGGCTGTTATTATGACGAGGATGCATTTATCGCCCGCATTTCGGATGATGGTAGTCAATTAACAACGCGCGAGTGATTAAGGAACTTATGAATCATTTGGTACATTTAGGGGAAAAAAAAGCGAAATTGTACTTCTTCGAGAGAAAAAATCACGTTACATCGACATGGATTCCATGAGTGAATAGAATAAAGTTGAATTTGAGCGCTATCTAGGAAAGTGAACCTCATTCACTCTGCATTTATTCTAGACTTGTCCACTTGCAAATTTCAATGAACAGAATTGTGTCTTCGCACTTTGCAGTGGTTGTATAAATTTATCTTTCGCTTGGGTTATAGCTTAACGTAAATTACTTTTACTATTTAATTGCTAAAACGATGGATCTAATTCTTCATTAATTGGTCGTTAATCTTAATTAATCATTTTTAGTAATCTCTGTCGAATTCTCTTGCTATCTACAGATAAATCGACGTGGCATATCGCGCTTAGTGTTGCGCTAAGGGCAGCAATGGATCTCTCCTCTGTCTTGGGTATGACTAGTCCTTTTCTCCTCGCGCCTGTGAAGCTCTCAAGCAGCACTCTGACAAAAAAAATTGTGACATTATGCTAATCAATGGCCAATTTTCTCCGCAGGCTACTTCCTAGCAGCAAAATTCATACTTGGAGCTCCATGTGTATTGATACTTCTAATCTATAAGTGGATGAGAAGGCATCAAGCGATCGACCCAAACATTGAAGAATTCCTGCGAGCTCAGAACAACTTTTTGCCCATAAGGTACTCTTACTCGGATATAAAGAAGATCACAAAAAATTTCAAATGCAAGTCAAGTGAGGGGAAATATGGTACCGTGTACAGAGGAATCCTTAGAAGTGGCATTGAAGTTGCGGTTAAGATTTTGAACAAACCAGAATCCAACGACTAAGATTTTATAAGCGAAGTGTCCACAATTGGAAGGATCCACCATGTTAATGTGGTGCCACTTGTTGGTTTTTGCTTCGATTACTCCAAACAAGCTCTTGTCTATGATTTCATGCTGAACGGATCTTTGGATAAACACATTTCCTGTAAAGACGGGGATGATCCTATTGATTATAAGAAAATGCATGAGATCTCTCTTGGTATAGCTAGAGAGATAGAGTATTTATACCAGGGATGTGATATGCAAATTCTACATTTTGACATCAAGCCTCACAACATTCTCCTAGATCGAAGTTTCACTCTGAAAGTTTCTGACTTTGGACTTGCAAGGCTTTATCCAATTGGTCACATCATAGTATCGTTAACACTAGCAAGAGGAACCTTGGGTTATATGGCTCCTGAGCTATTCTATAAAGACATTGGTGGCATTTCTTATAAAGCCGATGTTTATAGTTTTGGGATGTTGTTGATGGAAATGTCTGGTAGAAGGAGAAATCTAAATGCACATGCAGAGCATTCAAGTCAAATTTACTTTCCTTTGTGGGTTTATGATCAACTCAGCAAAGAAAAGAAGGTTGAAATGGAAGATGTCATAGAAGAGGAAAGAGAAACAATGAGGAAGATGATAATTGTGGCGCTATGGTGTATACAATTTAGCCCTAATGATCAGCCATCGATGAACAAAGTCCTAGATATGCTTGAAGGAGATGTGGATAAACTACAACTGCCTCCAAAACCGCTTTTGTATCCGATCAGGACATCGGTTGATGATGTTGACACCAAGATAGAACTTGAAACAATCTCATCTTCGTCAAGTGCTCCGATTATTATTGGCAGTTATCAACTTCACCGTGACAGTGAGTTTACAAAATCATGTATTGTGGGGAAAAGTGCCAAAAAAGTCCTAAACCTTTTGCATTAGTGCCAATTTAGTCCTAAACCTTTTTTTGGTGCCAATTCAGTCCTAAACCTTTTGCATTGGTGCCAATTTAGTCCTAAACCTTTTTTTGGTGCCAAATTTGTCCTAAACCTTTTAAATTGGTGCCAATTCAGTTCTAAACCTTTTGTTTTTGTGCCAATTTAGTTCTTCCGGTCAATTTTGACCGGAAATTGCTGACGTGGACGCCTGCTGGCCGGCGGCCGGTCACCGGCGCTGATGTGGCGCTGACGTGGACAACTTAAATAATATTTTAATAAATTTTGAATTTTTCTGTTTTTTTCCTTTTTTTCTTTTTTTTTCCACTTTTTTTCTTTGTTTTTTTTTCTTTCTCTTCCTCTGGCCGGCGAGGTCGAGCTCGCCGGCCACGGGCGAGGGCAGGCTCGCCTTCGCCGGCCACCGGCGAGGGCGGCCTCGCCCGGCGAGGGCGAGCCTCGCCATGGTCGGGCGAGGCTCGACCTCGCCAGATCCGGCGAGGTCGGGCCTCGCCCGACCATGGCGAGGCTCGCCCTCGCCGCGGCCTCAGGGCGAGGGTTCGAGCCTCGCCGGATCCGGCGAGGTCGGGCCTCGTCGGATCCGGCGAGGTCGAGCCTCGCCCGACCTCGCCCTCGCCGCGGCTTCAGGGCGAGGGTTCGAGCCTCGCCGAATCCGGCGAGGTCGGGCGAGGCTCGAACCCTCGCCCTGAGGCCGCGGCGAGGGCGAGGTCGGGCGAGGCTCGACCTCGCCAGATCCGGCGAGGCCCGACCTCGCCGGATTCGGCGAGGCTCGAACCCTCGCCCTGAAGCCGCGGCGAGGGCGAGCCTCGCCATGGTCGGGCGAGGCCCGACCTCGCCGGATCTGGCGAGGTCGAGCCTCGCCCGACCATGGCGAGGCTCGCCCTCGCCGGGCGAGGCCGCCCTCGCCGGTGGCCGGCGAGGGTGAGCCTGCCCTCGCCAGTGGCCGGCGAGCTCGACCTCGCCGGCCACTGGCCTCTGGCCGGTCGCCGGACCGGCGACCGGCCAGAGGAAGAGAAAGAAAAAAAAACAAAGAAAAAAAGTGGAAAAAAAAAAGAAAAAAGGAAAAAAACAGAAAAATTCAAAATTTATTAAAATATTATTTAAGTTGTCCACGTCAGCACCACATCAGCGCCGGTGACCGGCCGCCGGCCGGCAGGCGTCCACGTCAGCAAATTCCGGTCAAAATTGACCGGAAGGACTAAATTGGCACAAAAACAAAAGGTTTAGGACTGAATTGGCACCAATTTAAAAGGTTTAAGACTAAATTGGCACCAAAAAAAGGTTTAGGACTAAATTGGCACTAATGCAAAAGGTTTAGGACTTTTTTGGCACTTTTCCCATGTATTGTGTGATTATTCCCCTCTTGTAGAAATGAAGTGCAAAATACAATTAGTACTACCAACATGTATCATCATCATTCACAATGTATTCCTTGAAGCTTTTACATGTTTTTCCATATAGCACTATTGTTTTCTAGTAGACTCCTCATGGCTATTTTATAAATGACAATTCATTGTCAAAGAGGAAAGACAGAGTAGGCCGACTAATTTGCCTTTACGATGAATAGAAAATTGAATACGTGATGTCGCGCACCCCTCGATTTGTATGGTTAGAAGACCGTGCTGGAATTTGTTTTTATCAGACTGAGACTAAAGACCAAAGTACAGGATGTTGACTAAGACAAAGTAAATTATTGGGAGATTGACTAAGACAACCATGACATTATAGGGTGGAATTAGCCCAATAGTGTTGATCACAATAGGTCATTTATTTGAATGTGGAGTGTATATTAATTATTACGGTGTGTCTGTTTTGCGGAAAACATTTTTCGCGAAAATCATTTCCAAGGAAAGTGACTAGTTTTCAATTGTTTGGTTTGGTGGTGTACATGGAAGCAAGGCAGAAAAGGATTTTCGATATATAGATTTTACTTTAAAAAATTATTCTCTCCTTATAGTTATATTTATTTCCTAATGCAAGGTACTGTGAGATGATATGGAAATCCTTGCCTAAGATATTTTTAATATATGAAGTGTAAATTTTAAGTTCTATTATCATCAAAATGAAGCAACATAAAAAAAATGATGCGAAAAAAGTAGAAAATGCAAATAATTAACAAACTTAATCTCTCAGTGGTATTCGACCAAAAAAAAAAAATCTCTCGGTGGTCATGAAATTTCAAATGAGAATGGTTCTCCATTTTGGGTGAGTGTGCGCGTGGAAAAGGAGTTTGGAAAAACGATTTCTTCTTTTTAATATGGAAATATCATTTTCCTCAGTTTTAATAGTTTTCTTCGACCGTAAAAATATTTTCCGTCGATTATCCATCTGTAAACCAAACTCGTGAAAGTTTGGAAAATCATATCATTGAAATAATTTTCATAAAGACGAACACACCCTTAGTAACGGTTTGTAAAGTAAGACCAGTATGCAATATTGGTATATGGAGTTGCTGAGATGCTTATCAACAGAGAAAAATAATGAGAAAAAGACAATTTAAACGAAATGAGACTCTATGAAATATTGGCCTTGAATAAAATACAAACACCGGATGCCTTACATAAAAGGATTTTGATACGATTCAGGGCACAAAATATTCAATTCGATTCAATTTTATGATACTCAAATTGATTCGTTTCAATTTTACAATACTCAAATTGATTATGAGAAGTTTCCTTCCTAATTAACGCGGAAACCATACGTCCATAAATTAATCCACCATCGTGTTTTGTTAGCTTGACTGGAAGTACTACAATTTCTGCATAATCTTCACTAATATAAAAAACTTCTTTTTTTGATCAGACTAATATATAAAAGTTTAGCAGGCCACATATTTTACTTTTTCTTCACTTTACTTTCTTTTTGTTTTGGGGAAAAATGTTTGATTTGATAGGTGTTCGTGTCCCTTGCATGGCTGTTATTATCATGCGGGTGAATAATTTGCACGCGTATTGGATGATGTTCGTATATTGTAACTATGGAGGAGTGGGACGTGAACTTGTGAATCATTTGGTACGTCTGGTGGAAACAAAAGCGAAATCATCTATCTTCAAGAGAAAGATCGTGCTATGATATAACATGGATTCTCCGAGTGAATAGAATAAACTGCGACCTGAGCGCTATCTAGGAGAGTAAATTATTTTTATGTTTACCTGCTAAAATGATAGATTTAATTGTTCATCAATTGATCGCCGATTCTGATTAATCACGTTCAGTCACCTCAAACGAATTCTCTTGCTTTATGCAGGTGATATTACGTGGGCCATGAAAAGGTTTATGGCCGTTGCAGCTCGGAGCCTCGTCCCTGTTTTGGGCATGACAAGTCCTTTTCTCCTAAAAAATATGAAGATCTCAAGAAGCACTGTGAGAAAAACATTACGTTTAAAAGAAAATTATTGCACTACGTTAATCTATGGACAATTTCTATGCAGCCAACTTTGTCGCAGCAAAATTCATACTTGGAGTTCCATGTGTGTTGATACTTCTAATCTGTCAGTGGATGAGAAGGCACCAAGCGATCGACCCAAACATTGAATAATTCCTACGAGCTCACAACTTTTTGCCTATAAAGTACTCTTTTTTGGACATCAAGAAGATTACAAAAAAGTTCAAATACAAGTTAGGTGAGGGAGGATGTAGTTTTGTGCACAGAGGAATCCTTAGAAGTGGCAATAAAGTTGCGGTTAAGATTTTGAACAAACTAGCATCTAATGGCCAAGATTTTATGGGTTAATTCCACAAAAAAAATTAACTTTAGGTCGAGGGACAATTCTAGCCTGAGCTTTTTTTTGTCCCGTAAAAAAGTACCAATTTTAAGTCGAGGGACAATTCTGGCCGCAACTTTTTTTTGTCTAGTGAAAAAGCACCAACTTTCACTTAAATCCCAAATATGGCATCCATTGACTTAGAACCATTGATTATCTAACTTGACTATTCCACCTCAATAATAAATGCGCATGGCTTGCTGACTGGATTCAAAGCAATATTCATTGTCTTATTCTCTAAGTCATAGCTTGAAGAATAACGGTGAAACTGTTCATCTCATTCACTTCACCAACAAGTCAGAATATCTCCAGATTGAATCTCTCTAGCCAGATGTAATCTAAAACTAACTACTGCCTGTCGACAGACTCCATAGACGAGATTCGCCAAGCTCACCACCATAACTTTTTTTCTCAAACAAGGGTGATTTCAGACAGAAAGTCAACGGGGGGCCAGATTTGAAATTCGGGTGAAAGTTTGTAATTTTTTATGAGAATAAAAAAAATTTGGGCCAAAATTGTCACTCGACTTAAAGTTTGTGCTTTTTTACAGGACAAAAAAAGTTCTGGACAGAATTGTTCCTCGACCTAAAGTTGGTGCTTTTGAATGGGACAAGAAAAAATTCGGACCAGAATTATCCATCAATGTAAGTTGGTGTTTTTTTTGGAATTAGGCCAAGATTTTATAAGCAAAGTGGCCACAATTGGAAGGATCCACCACGTTAATGTGGTGCAACTTGTTGGTTTTTGCTTTGATTACTCCAAACAAACTCTTGTCTATGATTTCATGCCGAACAGATCTTTGGATAAACACATTTCCTGTGAGGATGGGGATGATCCTATTGATTATAAGAAAATGCATGAGATCTCTCTTGGGATAGCTAGAGGGATAAAGTATCTACATAAGGGATGTGATATGCAAATTGTACATTTTGACATTAAGCCTCACAACATTCTCCTAGATCGAAGTTTCACTCCGAAAGTTTTTCACTTTGGACTTGCAAGACTTTATCCCACCGGTCACATCATGGTATCATTAATTGCGGCATTGAACATTTTCATACAATTCAGAGACTAATTTGAGATTACATTGAACACGTACCAAAAGTCCAAGGACCACATTGCACGTAGAGCCAAAGTTCAACGACCACATTGAATAAATTAAAAGTTTATAGACCACATTGCACATTGTACTAAAATTCAGGGATCATTTGTGTTATTATTTCAAAATATTCTTGTTGACAGTCTATCTTTGTTGCCAATTTTGTTTTTCGTCAAAAATGAAAAACCTTATACAACAAATACAATATCTTTTTCCTTTTCATCTTCACAATTTAACAAAGCGACACCTATGAAATATTGGCCTTGAAAATAAAATAGAATGCCAGATGCCTCACTTGAAAGGATTTCAATTTAGTCTAGGGTACATAACTGTTGAACCAATTATTAATTAGGTTGTTGACAGTAAAATGAATTATTAGGGAATATTCAAGATAGTGGAAATAAACACACGTTGTGTGTAATATTTGACAAAACACAAGCTCATCGATGAAAAATGTTGTAAGCCATAAGTTTAGTTGTCCAGAGTACGGCAACAGACAATTGGCAGCCGCTAAATCATGAAAGTGGGAAGTTTTGGGTGCTTGAAATTTGAAAAGACCGGAATCAAAAGAGGGAACAGTAACCGCCTGGGGATTTGTTCAGAGGATTATCGATTAAATCGTTACTGCATTAGGATCAGGTCACTAAGGCTATCGATGAGAATAAGAACACGTGGTATGATACATGATCAATGGTAGTTGTCAGACATAGATTAACAGGTGTTGCAAGAATGGAAGATGAAGATGAGATCGTTAACAGTTATCTAGCGAAGATTGACAGGTGTCGGGAGAATGAAGTATGAAGATATGATCGACAGCATATCTAATGTGGGTTGACAGGTGTCATCAAAAGACGGTTATCACACTTATAGTATAAATACCACCCGATGGCCAACAAAGAGTCCCCCGAACACACAATAAAAAATGCTATCTTTTTATTTTTAAGTTTTTTGTTCTATACTTTCAATTTCCTTAGCCGTAGTCTTTTATGCTTTAAGTCCAGTATCAGTGTAATGTGGTATCGATGAAGTTTGAGCATAATGCTGCTAGTCAGTGACTAGTCGAACTTGTCTGAACTGGTTGTGTTGCCAAGTTTCCCATTAATCAAACATTGTCACGGCTTGAATTTATATTGTTCAATTGAAACAAGTGGGTTCCTATTTTTCACCTGGATATCTCCTGTCCGGACTCGCCACTGAACCTAATATTCTCTCTTAAAAAAGTCAATGAACAATGATCAGTGAATTTTATTTTGTTGCAAGAACTTTTCCGGTGAAACAATAACATTCAAAACCGATTCTTTTTTTACGGCAAAAGTACACTACAAGTACCATAACTTGTGTACGGCGCTCACTTTAGTGCCATAACTTTTTTTTGGATCACTTTAGTGCTAAAATTTTTGAAAAACGATCACTTAAGTGCTAAAATTTTTGAAAAACGATCACTTAAGTGCCAACTCCGGTGCCGTACACAATTTTTCGCCGGAAATCTGACGTGGCATTTTTTTTATTAATTTCTGAAGCTGACGTGGCTCGCCGGAGTCTCGCCGGAGATTGGCACTTAAGTGATCGTTTTTAAAAAATTTTAGCACTTAAATGATTGTTTTTAAAAAATTTTAGCATTTAAGCGATCGTTTTTCAAAAATTTTAGCACTAAAGTGATTCAAAAAAAAGTTATGGCACTTAAGTGATCGTTTTTCCTCCGACTTGGCACCAAAGTGATCCGAAAAAAAGTTATGGTACCAAAGTGAGCGCCGTACACAAGTTATGACACTTATAGTGTCCTTTTGCCCTTTTTTTACGACACTAAAATTGATTTCTGCCAAGAAAAGTCAAATCTGGAAACTGCAGAGCAGTTTCATTCTTAATCAACGGGAAAGTCATCCATGAATAATTGCAAGAACTTTTCCGGCGAAACAATAACATTCAAAACCGATTCTTTTTTTACGACACTAAAATTGATTTCTGCCAAGAAAAGTCAAATCTGGAAGCTGCAGAGCAGTTTCATTCTTAATCAACGGGAAAGTCATCCATGAATAATTCCAATACCGTGTTTTGTCACCTTGACTGCAAGGAATGCAATTTCTACGCCATACCCACTTTTTCCTCATAAGACTTTGTTTTAATGGTTGACTTGGACATTTCGATGACCAACGACTCCAACTCTTTTCCTTCACATGACAGAGCCTCCATCGCATTACCAATTAGCAAAATCTTTTATTGCATCATATCAAAAGATAGAGAGATGATCAAGTCTCCAAGCTATAAGAATTTCTTAATGTGGGCTTCATTAATTGAAATTAATTGAATTAGTTTGGTCTAATTAAGGTAAGATATATGGATTCTTAATCAGTCTAATATGGGGCTGGCTGGTGTGGGCCGAGTACAGTCTGGCCCGTAATGAGAGGGCCCGTGGTCGAAGATTTTATAAATAGCGCTCAAGTCCCTCCCCTAACCGGATGATGTACAATTTGACTCACATACGGATTTAGAGAGAACTTTCTTCTCATGAGTGGCAATCTCATTAGGCCAGTGTTCTAATGAAGGGATAGGGGAGAAGCACTTGAGTTCGTATTCGGAAACCGTCGTAAATTCTGCATCAAGTTCGATGGATTCCAAACTAGGTACGCGAATCAACAATTTCTCCATTATCGTGTTTCGATTTTTGATTATGGTGATCCTGGGCGTGCCATTTTCGTGGCCTTCACAAGCTCCATAAGTATGTTCCGTGTTTTACTTCTTATATTGCATGTTCTGCTACCACTAAGGACAAGCTGCAGGACGAAGAAGAATTGCTTGTGTGTCGCTTCATCTTGCGGTGAGCTCCGTAACATAAGCTATCCATTTCGATTGAAATGTGACCCAAAAGGCTGCGGTCTCTCTAAGTATGAGCTAGTCTGTGAAAATAACTGTACCATTCTATATTTGTACGCTGGCCGATATTATGTAAAATCGATTTAACACCGTTCCCATTACGGCGAAGATGAGTTCGCTGGTGAAATCATGGTGGTTGACAATGGACTGCAAAAAAGTAATTGCTCGTACCACCCTTGTTACTCATCGGTGGACTCCAACTTTAGTGATCATGGTCCATACACTTCACCCTTAGCTGTGCCGGTGGTCTTCATGAAGTGCTCGCAGCCTATTGCTTCTACTTGGTATATCAATACCGAACCATGTATTGAGGGAGCATACCCTTCCTATACGCCTCCTAAGTATTCCCAATGAAGATGTACTCAATACTCATGCGCTTATCATGGGTTTTTTCCACAAGTACAGGACATCGAGGATTCTTGCAACATAACCATGATGGCTTTCTTATCAAAATTATATCCCGGCGTGGGAAAGGGATCGGTATAAACGTGCGAGCCCACCATACAAGGTCCTCCACAACCTGATGGCCGAAGGATTCAATCTCTCTTATAAGGAGCGCTTTTCGCCGGTAATATTCCAATTTGGCATCGTAGGTTTCGGGTACCGAATGGAGTGCACTCAATATTACTCCTGTAAGCTGACTTTCCCTGAGACTTTTCTTTCTTTCTTTCTTCCTTCTTCTTCTTCATCCTCATCCTTTTCCTAAATGCTAGCTCTACTGAGGGATCTTATCAAAATTTGCTTACTGAGTGATCTGGGGCATGTTTCAATTGGATATTATAATACGGAGTTTCGATACGTTGAATCATTACTTTCTTTTAATACCCAATAGAAAAAATTGCCACATCAGTTTAGTGAAAATGTTCAGTGAGATTTTTTGGTAGATTTGGCGTGCATTGCTCTTTTATTTTATAACCAACGAGCTTTCCTAGACTTAACACTATTCGAGGGACCCGAGTTACTATCAATGAATATCATTGATATATATATGTATGTATGTATGCATATTAATGAACTTTGTTGTATTATATGGAAAATCTATTTCAGTCTCTTCAATTATACTTAATTGTACTATTAACTTGAGAAAAATATGTTAAGTTGACGATTTTATTCATAGATCTAGCACAATTACAGAAAGAGTGATTGTAATATTGAAGTTGACGGTGAATAAGTAAACATCGCTTCATTCTTGTGAACTCGAATATTACATCTATCGTCATTGCATGTGATGATCAACGACGGAGTTAGTCAGGTTTTAATCGAGATGCATCGGTTCATTGCTATAAATTATCGTATTGCTTTCTTTCTTTCATAATGTGTTACACCATCCAAGAAGCACTTACTCCTTATTTTTCCTTTTATATTTGCCAAAATTGACATTATACAAGTTAATATTCCCGTTATTAGTCTATCTTTGTTACCAATTTTGTTTTTTCCGTCAAAAATGAAAAACCTTAGACGATGAAATGCATCATCTTTTTCCTGTTCGTCTTCACAATTTAACGAAGCTGACACCTAAGAAATATTGGCTTTGAAAATAAAATAGAACGCCAGATGCCTCACTTAAAAGGATGTCGATTCAGTTTTTTTTTTTTTTGGTCGGAATTTTGATTCAGTTTAGGGTACGAAACATTCAAACCGATTCTCTTCTACTATACTAAAATTGATTCCTAGAGAGAATCAATTTCCCAAGAAAAGTCAAATTTGGAAACTGCAGAGAAGTTTCCTTCCTCATTAATTAATTCCGACACCGTCTTTTAGCCGGGCCATACTTTTTCTTCGCTAGACTTTGTTTTATTAGTTGACTTGGACATTTCGATGGCCGACGACTCCAACTCTTTTCATTTATATTACCGAGCCTCCATCGCATTACCAATTAGCAAACACTTTCATTGCATAAGATCAACCGATAGAGAGATGATCCAGTCTCTGAGCTCCATAAGTATGTTCTATGTTTTACTTCTCATATCGCATATTCTGCTACTACTGGGAACGAGCTGCAGTGCAAAAAAGAATCACTTATGCGCCGCTTCATCTTGCGGCGAGTTCCGTAACATAAGCTATCCCTTTCGATTGAAAGGCGACTCAAAAGGTTGTGGCCTCTCTGAGTTTGAGCTAACTTGTGAAAATAACCGTATTGTTCTAAATCATTATGCCGGCCGATATTATGTGAAAATGATTGATTACGATTATTATCGTGGCGAAGATGACTTCAGCGGTAAAATCACGTTGGTTGACGATGGATTGCAAAAGGATAATTGCTCATCCCTCCCTCGTTACTCATTGGCGCGCTCCAACTTCAGTAAGTATGATCCATACTATGTTGCTCATGAGAACATAGTGCCCGTGGCCTTCATGAAGTGCTCACAGCCCGTTGCTTCTGCTCCGTATGTCGGTACCGAACCATGTATCGAGGGAGCATACTTTGCCGACGTGCCTCCTAATTTTTCCCGGATGAAGGTCTACTCATACGCTGTATATGATGGGTCTGATCTACAAGTATGGGACATCAAGGATTTTTGCACCATAACCATGATGGCATTCACAGCAAACTATACCTCATGGTGGGAAGGGAATCGGTCTAATCGGAGCTTATCATACAAGGACCTCCACAACATGATGGTCCAGGGATTCAATCTCTCCTTTGGGACAGACAATTTTGCTGTAAGAACTTACCGATTTTGCTCCTTAGGTTTCGGATTCCGAAGGGAGAGGTGCACTCACTATTATTTCACCCGCAAGCTGACTTTCCCTGCAGGTGCACTCACTATTCTTTCTTTCTTTCTTTCTTTCTTTCTTTCTTCGCCCTCATCCTGTCCTTAACATTAGCTCTACCGAGGGATCTTATCAAAATTAACTTACTGAGTGATGTGGCATGTTTCAATTGGATATTGTAATACGTATGTTCGATTTGTTGAGTCATTAACCATGGAGCTTTTCTGGATTTGACTCTGTTCCTTTATATTTGTTTGGGGAAAATTGTTTGATTTGATAGTAGTCCATGTCCCTTGAACCGCTGTCATTATTACGGGGAACTTATGAACATTTGGTACATTTGGGGGAACAAAAGCGAAACGTTGTTTCTTCGAGAGAAGAGATCATGCAACGATAACATAGATTCCATGAGTGAGTAAAATAAAGTTGAATCGGAGCGCTATCTACGAAAGTGAAACTCATTCACTCTTTTTTTTTTATTCTAGACTTGTCCACTTGCAAATTTCAGCGAAAAAAAGTGTCTTTGCAATTTGCAGTGATTATATGAATTTATCTTTCACTTGGGGTGTAGCTTAACGTGAATTGCTTTTATTATTTGACTGCTAAAATAATGGATCTAGTTCTTCATTGATTGGCCGTTAATTCTAATTAACCATTTTTAGTAATCTCTCACGAATTCTCTTGCTATTTACAGCTGATGCTCCGTGGCGTATGAAGTTTGATGTTGCACGAGTCGCAGCATGGAATCTCTTCCTTGTCTTGGGTATGACAAGTCCTTTTCTCCTCACACCTATGAAACTCTCATTCAGCACTGTGACAAAAAGAAAAAAAATTGTATGTGTATCAAAATTATGACACTATGTTAATCAAAGGCCAATTTTCTCCGCAGGCCACTTCCTAGCAGCAAAATTCATACTCGGAGCTCCATGTGTATTGATACTTCTAATCTATAAGTGGATGAGAAGGCACCAAGCGATCGATGCAAACATCGAAAAATTCCTACGAGCTCATAACAATTTTTTGCCCTTAAGGTACTCTTTCTCGGATATCAAGAAGATCACAAAAAATTTCAAATACAAGTTAGGCGAGGGTGGATATGGTTCTGTGTACAGAGGAATCCTTAGAAGTGGTAATGAAGTTGCGGTTAAGATTTTGAACAAACCAAAATCTAATGGCCAAGATTTTATAAGCGAAGTGGCCACAACCGGAAGGATCCACCACGTTAATGTGGTGCAACTTGTTGGTTTTTGCTTCGATTACTCCAAACAAGCTCTTGTCTATGATTTCATGCCAAATGGATCTTTGGATAAACACATTTCCTTTAAGGGTGGTGATGATCCTCTTGATTATAAGAAAATGCATGAGATCTCTCTTGGCATAGCTAGAGGGATAGAGTATCTGCATCGGGGATGTGATATGCAAATTCTACACTTTGACATTAAGCCTCACAACATTCTCCTAGATCGAAGTTTCATTCCGAAAATTTCCGACTTTGGACTTGCAAGACTTTATCCCACTGGTCAAAGCATAGTATCGTTGACTGCAGCAAAAGGAACCTTGGGATATATGGCGCCTGAGCTATTCTATAAGGACATTGGCGGTGTTTCTTATAAAGCCGATGTTTATAGTTTTGGGATGTTGTTGATGGAAATTGCTGGTAGAAGGAGAAATCTAAATGCACATGCAGAGCGTTCAAGTCAAACTTATTTTCCTTTGTGGGTTTATGATCAACTCAGCAAAGAAAAAGAGGTTGAAATAGTAGATGTCATAGAAGAGGAAAGAGAAACAACCAGGAAGATGATAATCGTTGCACTATGGTGTATACAATTGAGCCCTAATGATCGGCCATCGATGAACAAAGCCTAGATATGCTTGAAGGAGATGTGGATAAACTGCAACTGCCTCCAAAACCACTGTTGTATCCCATCAGGACGCTGAATGATGATGTTGACTCCGAGATAGAACTTGAAACAATCTCATCTTCGTCAGGTGCTCCGGTAATTTCTAGAAATTACCAACTTCACCAAGATAGCGAGTTTACGAAATTATGTATTGTGTGATTTTCCTCTTCTGGTAGAAATGAAATGCAAAATATAACAGTACTATCAATGTGAATGTCGGATAGCATTCAGTGTGAAAGAGGAAAGATAGAGTAGGCTGACTATTTTGCCTTCTCGATCAATGGAAATTGAATACGTGGTGTCGCGCGCCTCTCAATTTGTATGGTCAGAAGACCGTTCTGGAATTTTTTTTAATGAGTCTAAGACTAAAGACCAAAGTATAGGATGTTGACTAAGACAGAGAAAATTATTGGGAGATTGACCAATATAACCATGACATTGTAGAGTGGAATTAGCCTGATAGCGTTGATCACGATAGGTGATTTATTTGAATGTGGAATATATTTTAACTATTAGAGGGGAAAATTATCCAAAAAAGCCTTAAATTTATTGCACTTTGATCAATTGAGTCCTAAAACTTTTTATTTTTTGTCGATTGAGTCTATCGGGCCAATTATGGCCAGAAATCGCTGACGTGGATGCTGACCGTCTTACGTGGCACGGCCGGCGTTAACGTGGACAATTTTTAATAATATGTTAATCTATTTTTTTCGAATTTTTTATTCTTCTCTTTTCCTTCTTTACTTTTTTTCCCCTTTTCTCTGCTTTTCTTTCTTTTCTCTTTTTCTCCTTTTCCCTCCACCGGCCATCGCTGGGCCTTGTCAATGTTCGAGGAACAAGACCACCGTGTCTATGCAAGTTTACGGGAAGAGATTCACCAGTAGAAAGTCCAAGCCAAGTAAGAGCTATGACGCAGAATATCAAGCTAAACAGCGTTAAATATCATGAACACCCTTCAGAGAAAGTAAAGACAGGGTTAGAATCCAAGTGGCTCAAGCTTCGAGCCATTAAAGTCGATGATCGGTAACATCCCCTGAAGTTTGCGGCCTGGTGGCCACCTGCGATGTGGTTAGGAAATTGCAAAATTGGCGTATGCGCAGCCTCTAATGCAGCATTCATTCTCATTCCTTGTGCTTCCGGCGAAGGACAAGCAAGATTACCGCCGGGTACGAGATGTGGAGCGGACCCTGCCACCTCTTCTGATCCGACAAAGCCGAGTGGAATGGCAGATGGCATTTCAGGTTCAGCTCTGCTCATCATCATTTTTAAACCACAAGCGCGAGCACAGTTAGCATCACAACTTGAAGTTGAAACTAAATTGTTCGACTAGAAAGCACACCGCGATGATCATGTTGTTATCAGCAGTGTGTTCTGCCAACGGTAGCAATTATGATCGTCTGAGCATACACTTCCTATAAAAAGAGTATTCATGTCTTCTGAAGCAAGACTTGGCGAGGCAAATAAAAAGTTAGGCTGTGCCTCGTGCCAGAAGCCGATAAAGGCACTTGCACTCTTGAACGACGCATGTATCTAAACCAGTGCAGATGACAGAATTGACCAAGTAAAATAGTGTGCACAAGCAAGTTAATTTACCTATCAAGTAGGTAAGTAGCTATCAGATTGAGATGAATAGTTAAGCTAATCACCAGAGTAGGTACTATGTTCGACGCGGTAGAGAAAAATTAAACGAAATAATAGAAGATGTACCCAAAAAAAATTGTCTCTGAGAAACGAGGCACGGAAACATCTCCAGAATCGAGTTATTTCCTTATTCCCGTAGTTCGTCACGCTCGCTGGAGAATCATCCTGATGAGAAAAGACCATTCGTTGAGACAGGAGGCTGTGGAGCTGCCTCTTCCAGTACCTTCGACTAATGTTGCTCTGCTGCACCATGAAATGAAGGCGAGAACAATTGAAACCTCACATAACGAAGTGTTCAAAGTACGACAACCGGACCCGTCTAATGGACGGCAAAAGTCATAGGCTGAACTGCAAGGTCTACAAAAACCGACTTCCAGAAGCAAACGATCATATATAGATGGCCTCACTTAGAAGTGCCCCCCGTAAGAGGCTGGAGGAGCTGGAAGAGATTCATCGAGAAATGTCCCCAAATGAAAGGTGAGTAAAGGGCGTAAATTGCATATCAATTCCGCTTACGGAGGAACTGATTATTGACACGGCAATGCACTTCAGTTGAGGTCATATGGCACAGATTGCTTTGCGTCATCTTGAACTTCCTCCGTCACAATGTTGTAAATACAGGTACAAACTCTATGCGAGATCCCTTAGTTTTGCTCCACACCAAGCAAGCTTGCAGCGCTAGATACGAAGAATCCTCTACTTATTCTTCAATTCTGCAACACTTTCACATCTGCTCTGCAGACAAAAATCGGCTCTCGCGGGATTTTCCTGGTCATACCATACCTAGAGCTTTGGGATTCTCTTTCTGTTCCTTGTGTTTTCTTAAACAGTTCTGTAGCTGTTCAAGTGAAGACCGTGTTAAATTGATGGTGATTCGACAATTTCGACGGTTAGCTTATTAACAGGCGAAGAACTACTTCAGTGCTTTTTACTGTCATTGCTCATCCTGACCGTTTTACTCATATCGATTAAAATTTCCAGTTTGTAAGTGAGCCGCGAGGAAAACATTTCTCTTCAAAGGCCACTTGAGAATTTATCTAAACTTGATGGAACGACACTCTCGGCCAAACGATAAATGAACTTTACAAGCTAACCTTCCCAGTGATTTGCTTATGGTGTCGCGTCTATAGCAAATATCTTAATAGAAAGACCAGCCTAAACATGTCTCTGAACCATCTGCTGTAGCAACGCGAGGTCCCCGGACACAAATCATCAAATGTGAAGTTTATACTAGACAATGAGCATCATCTCTTTTGGAGATTTGAGTTCTTTTAATAAGCTTGGGACTTTGCTCTGTTCAAACTGTCATCAGAATCAGGAAGGAAGGGAGAAAGATGCTATTTATTCATGATATCTGGACACAATACCTCTGTTTTAACACGACTGTAGTGATTAGGCGATCATTTCTTTTTGTAGTGTTTAGTTCAGGGGGTGCGACTGATGATGATGGTAACTCTTGGTCATGCAGATTTTAAAGTCGATTTTCATCTTGTCAGTCATGCATTGGCTCTGGAAAAGAACAGAGGACACTTATGAAATAGGTAACAAAGAAAGAGCCCAAAAATACAATTACGTATGGAAAATTATCAAAAAAAGTCATAAATCTATTGTACTAGACTACTTAATCCTAAACCTTTTGGCAATTTGTCAATGTAATCTTTCTGGTTAATTTTGGTTGAAAATAATAAACCTAGACGTCGCGGACAATTTTAGTAAATTTTAAAACATTTTCTTCTGAATTATTATTATTATTATTATTATTATTATTATGTCATTGTGGCCAGCGAATGAGTGAGGACGAGAAGGTTCTCGCCAGATTTGGATGAGGCAGCCCATAAGGCCCGCCTTGCCTAAGGCATTCATGGCCTAGCCTTGCCAGATCTGGGCAAGAGTCAAGGCAAGGGCTGGAACCCTTGCTGACCATAATGAAAAAAAAATTAATGAAACATTAAAAAATTATGAAAATTTGTTCACGCTAATGCCAACCGTCCTACGTGGCATTGTTGGTGTCCACGTTAATGATTTCCAGTCAAAACTGGCTAGAATGATTATATTGGCAAATCATCGAAATGTTCAGGACTACATTAGCCAAATTAAAAGATTTAAGATCGAATTGACATAAATATAATAGGTTAGGACTTTTTGAATAATTCCCTCCAATAATGTATGTCTAGATCTTTGGCATCCATGCGAGAGATAATTAAGATACTTTTCATCGAGAGATTTTTCTACTTAAAATTCGACTAATCATTGCTTAATATTTAATCACCATATAGAAAGCAACTAAGGAGGTATCATCGAGCGTGGAGAGGCTAGTAGACCTATTAAATGGGTCTTAAAACCCATATATGACCCATTTAAAAATAAATGAATGAATACAATTTTGAAGAGTCCATCTTAAATTGGTCTTAAAGTTTTAAGCCTATCACAAATGAGTCTTAATAGGTTGAGTGTAAAACCCATTTTGAACCCACCCACCCACCTATTAAGCCCACCCTTTTTCATAAAACTATATATTTTTTAAATCAAGATTAATTTATTTTTTTCTATTTTTATTTTTTTCTTTCTTTTTTCTTTATTTTTGGCCGGTGGTTGGCCATGACGACCGACCATCGGCCACAGGGGAGGAATGGCCTTGCCGGCCTCGGGCGAGCTCGACCTCACCAATCTGGCAAGGCTGAGCTCGCCCAATTCCAGCGAACCTGAGGCCTCGTCGACCTGTGGCGAAGCTTGACCTCGCTGGATCTGGCAAGGTGGAGCCTCACCAGATTGGTGAGCTTGTCCTTGCCTATGGCCAGCGGCTGAACGGCGGCCGTCGTCGTGGCCCGCCGCCAGCCAAAAATAAAGGTTAAAAAAATTAAAAATTGGATTAAAAAAAATAAAATATAAAAATTATGAAAAATTTCAAATAATAACTAAAAAAGGAGCCATTTTCTAAAAAAAGGGCCCCAAGTGGACATTGTCTCAAATAAGAACCCGAAATAGCCAAACAATCTCAAATAAGGGCTTGAACACGCCAGCTGGCCAAACCTTCGCCGGCCGACTTTTTCCGGCGACTGAAATGGGGATAATTTTGTCCAAAATCTGCAATTGGGTAAAAAATTGCAAAAAATCCTCAGATTAAATCGCGATCAGGGGTTCTTCCGCTTTCTTCTCCTCTCCCGCTGCTGAAGCAAATTGTTCCTTGCCCAATCTTCGCTCGCTCCGCGCGAGCCCATTTCCCACTCTCGATCGCCGCTCTCTCTCCAGCGAAGGTTTAAAATCACCTAAAAACGAATTACAGTGGATGAGAGGGAGAGGGCACCTTCGCTGAAGAGAGAGCGGTGATCGAGGGTGGGCAATGCGCTCGTGTGATATGGGACTACACGGTCTGTTTCTGCTCGGTAACTGTTAAGTTTTTGAATTTGTCTGTCAGAAAGATGAGTTACTCGAAGCGCTGTCTTCTACTCTTTTGATACAGCCGCAGTGTTGCGTGCTTCAATCTTTTTGGACTTGCTGAACGTTAGTTGTTTCTTCAAATTTTAGTGTCGCTTTACTTCTTGCATTGTATCAGATTTGGTGCTTTGATTTTGTTTGTAAATCTTTCCGTAAGAGTATTAACCATGCCCCCAAGAGTTCCATTCGTAGAGTGAATAGTGATGCCCTTGTTTCCATTCTCTATAAAAAGAGGCTCCCACCGGATATATCCTTTGGTCAAGGAAGCTCTAAAAAAACCACGCAAGTGACTCCTGATGGCATTGACTGTCTTTGTTACACTAAGTATCCAGGCATGGGAGCCCCTTTGCAAGTTTCTGCTATTGCGATTAGTGTTCTTTCACAGCCGTTGAAGAAACCCATTCTTCGCCGTTGATCATTGTGTAATGCATAGTGAAATGGGCAGGACTATGGCTGGCGCTAATGATACCATTGTGTTGTATTTAAGAGGTGGAAAAACACCGATAATTGCCTACATTGAGTGAAGGTATCAGATTTTGGATTGATGTTGCTGCTGCAAACTGCTCGGACAGATTTGCTAGTGTCTTGACACTGTCCAACGATCCGAGCCCTGGATACAACATGGAGCAGGTATGTCACCAGGAGTGCACGGGAAGGTATCTCGTTTGTACATGTGCCCTTGACTTCGTCTTAAAGCTGTTCTTATTTGCACGTAACTTTATTTTGACTAATTGATTTATTTTTTGATCCCACTGTAGGTTAAAAGGAGCATGTAAGGATCACAAGCAATTTTTTTGAGAAATGCGAGAGCAAGAAGGCTAACAATGCCAACAAGACCAACGACACAAATTTTTCGTTGATGTGCAGTTGTTGCTTTCTATGTTGTTACTTTTCGTAGGAGTGATGTAAAATGATGTTGTCAAATACTGATATGATTAATGGATGTCAATTTCAGAACCGTGATGTTTCATTGATGTGCAAATGTGGTTTTTCCTTGCAGTCTTTTCCCTTAGAGAATAACATGAGAATGTCGTTTGATAGTGTTTGGGCCAAAATGGCAACTAGTTTTAGCTTTGATAGATAAGAGAACTTAGTGTATTTTCACAGCAGATAAAGACATTTCATCAACAACTCATCGTTAAACACTTGAATTCATGGAACTTTAATATTTGCATTACAAAAAGAGACAACAACTGTTTTACAATTTTAATATGTGCGCACAGCACGCACAACAATACAAGAAAGAGAAGACAACATGAGTTTACAAAACCACTAGACTTTCCACCGATCACATGCAACCTACAGCAACCATCACAGCCCTCTCAAATCCTCCTACATGATTATTCATGAAATTATCAAAACATCCAATAGAATCTTCTCTCCTTCTGCTTTGTTGAAGGTCAACCTCAATCGATCTCGTTCTTCACATGAGCTCTAAAATGATTTGGCGGAAGTGCTCATCACCAATGGGGGAATCAATCCAATTAAAGAAGTCTCAATTTCCTCGCTCCAATATTAAGAGTAAACAGCATTGTCCGTATACTCAGTACTTCCTCATCAAGCAACAAAAAGCTGCATAGAAAAGAGACATCCTTAAAATATAGAAGGAGGGCACTTTATTGTTAGTGCCTGCATAGTAGAATGAAGAGAACTAGAGAACATATAGCTAGGAAATGCCGCTTTATTCAATGAGGACGTATCTAAGAAGCTCAACCAGATTGCTAACCTAGAACATCTAAAAAGCCATGAATTATACGTGACCAAGCCTCTATAATGGGTCGTGTTCAGCAGGAAAGCCGTGTTTGGAAATGAGAGACTTGATCCAAGGATTGGAAGCACATAGAAACTGCAAAGCTGAATGATTAGCTTAGCTGAGCAAAACATGCCCCTGTGATTTGATTGTGATCAAACTGGTCAAAACACATTTATAACTTCCACATTGCAATGTTAGGGGGGTAAAGAACTTATGCCAGCACAGGAGTTAGATGCCCAACGCATATACTTAAACGTTTTGTGGACAGGTGAATTACCCTGTTTTTCATGATTCTAATCAACTAAATCAACAGTCGAACACACAGCAACCTCCAACCAAACAGCATTATACGATACAACCTCTTGTGTTTTTTCTTGTCAAAATACAACCTCTTGGTTGAAGTGATTGATGTAGAACTAAAACATACCCTCCAAATTCTGGGTTTGTTCCTGTTTGTAATCCCTAGCATGGCAATCGTAAGAATGGTAACCACATTACCACCAAACGCCAAAACTGTGGACACCGTTAAGAAGGAGCGAATCCAAGAATAGTGAAACTGATAACTATTCCATTTGAACCAGAAAAGACAGAGGTATCAAATTTGAAGGACAAATATTACTGAGGCACTCGGACAATCTGTTTTCATCCTACACTTGAAAAACCACAGAGAGATGTTCAATCAAAATCCACTTACAGGATTGGATCTAGCATCAATCGAACGTGAATCGACAAACGTCAAATTCCAAGACCTCAATTTCACAGGAAGAGGTCTTGGAAAAGAGGAGTGACGGACCGTGGCGTTTCCGTGATGGCTCATTCGGCAGGTTTAAAATCAACTAAAAACGAATTACGGTGGATGAGAGGGGAGAGAGCACCTTCGCTGAAGAGAGAGCGGTGATCGAGGGTGGGCAATGCGCTCGTGTGGAGCAAGCGAGGATTGGGCAAAGAACAATTTGCTTCGGTAGTGGGAGAGGAAAAAGAACCCTAATCGCGATTAAATATGGGGATTTTCTGCATTTTTTACCCAATTGCAGATTTTGGACAAAATTACCCTCAATTCAGTCGCCGGAAAAAGTCGGCTGGGGAAGATTTGGCCGGCCGGTGTGTTCAGGCCCTTATTTGAGACTGTTTGACCACTTCGGGTCCTTATTTGAGATAATGTCCACTTGAGGCCCCTTTTTGAGAAAATGACTCCATTTCGGGTACTTATTTGAAATTTTTCCTTAAAATTATTAAAATGAATACATGAAGTAAAATCAAATTAGATTTTATATACCAAACATCGAAAAATATTTTCTAGTTCATTTTTAGGTTTTAACCAAACACTGGAAATTTTTTTATTTTCTTGGATAATAACTTCATGAAAAATATATTATAAAAATGTTATAGTTTTCGCGAAACGAACAAAGCCTCAATTTTTTAAAAAAATTATAAAAATTATTCACTAGCTTTGTATTGTATGAAAATGTTTTAGCAGTATAATTTTCAAAAAAAGTCATAAGAAACAAAATTTCCTATATTGAGTTAAATATAGAAGTATTTTAGCAATATGGGTCGGATCGGGTATGGGTTGGGGTATTTACATTATAAATAAATGGGTCAATTTGGGTCGGACCATTTATGACCCGTTCCAAACCCGACCCGATTCACCCGTTTAACAAGTCTAGATGCTAGCGGAATAAACCAATTATTTCTCGAAAAGAAAAATTAGTGCCTATGGTCGAAATTTCCAGAAGGAGCATATGCAACAAGAAGAAAAACAAAAAGCACATACTGTAATCAGTAACAATTTTACTATATAAAAAAAATATGAACATGTGCAGTAAAAACGTCATTGGATGCATCATTTGACCTATTAAGACAGCGTTGAAACAAATAGTTTAATTAGCAAATATTAATGCTTCTGATGAATTATTTATTTATTTTGTTAATTTTTTTTAATGTCATATGTTAGTGAGGTCCCCAGTCACACACACAGACTTGCAAGGGTCGCAAGTAACGAGGATTCACACCGGTCGACGATGTTGATGCAATGTCTGAATTGTTTTGTTTTTTGTTTTGTTTAATTATTGCTCTTGTTGTTACGTGTGCTCTAGATCCTATGATTTTCTAAATCGAGATCCCCATGCAAAATCGAAATATTTAGTTGAATTGTTACATTATACACAGTCTTTCGACAGTATTCAGTCTTCGGATCCATACTGACAGTCGGTGTAATGATTGGCGCAATTACCGGAGGACCAATCGCTGATTTTATCGGCCGTAAATGGGTAAGAAGCAAAGGAGTGCGTCTTTTACAATGTAAAAGAGAACAGTGTTGTTCAGGACTCGAGAGTTTTAGCTTTGGGATTTAGTCATATCATGCCCGGAGGACGTGACAGCATAAACATTTGCCTCAAAATGCAGACGATGAGAATGGCAAACGCTTTTTGTGTAGCAGGATGGCTTGCTATATACTTTGCTGAGGTTTGTCCATCTATTTTCAAGCCTTTTCATAGATGAAGACGGACTAGTTGCATAAGAAATTCAAGTCTCATTAACTCTCTATTCTGTTTAATTTCAAGTAAATTAGGGAGCACTTGCTCTGGATATCGGAAGGTTGGCCACAGGATATGGAATGGGAGTCTTTTCCTATGTGGTAAATCCTCACTTCGTATCACATGAATTCAATGTAGCAAGTTGCTCTACAACGACATGCTGGACTCCATTCACTTTTCGGTTCATATTCGTCAATCTTTTTCTAATTTATGTCCTGGTGCCGATATTTATAGCTGAAATTACACCCAAAGATCTCCGTGGAGCTTTGACTGCTGTTAATCAGGCAAAGTTTTTGTATGAACATTCTTGGTTAAAATAGCAAGCATAGAGCTATTTGGCAAAAGGCTTTAGCTTGTGGATGCCCTTTTGCAAGTGCAAGATAGTATATATATGTACATCCTACAGAACCTACTGGGTCTACCATGTTCTCTCCTCTCCACGGCTTATGATCTGTGCCGGAGTGTCCGTTTCCTTCATAATCGGGACAGTATTAGCTTGGAGGGTTTTGGCATTAATTGGTAAAACCAAACGTGACATCCCGAATTTCGGCCAATTTTTGGGATTTATAAAATGCGTAATTTATCAGTATGTTTATAGTAAAATCTCGCCCGGGAATTGATCACTCTCGGTTATCATTTTAAATTAGAGATTTCGCTAGAATCGCACTCGATCAAATTTGACCGTTATTTAGACCCCGAACTTGACAGTCGATTTTCGGGAGTTTCAGGACGAAATAAATTGGACGGTGTCGATATTGTTGTAGCCAGCGTTGAGATTGTCAGGAATAATGGAAAAAGGGGAGTTTTTGACCTGATGCGAATTTGGGCTAGTAGACCTCCCTCGCTATAGTTTGATTTAATTAATTTGACCTTTGTCCCTTTTTATATGCGAGGCTTATTTTGGACCGGTAGATCATTTTCGATTTTGAATTTGAGCCATCGGATCGCATTTAATATTTGAGTATTCAAATTATTTCTTATTCTATTTCTCTTTCTCTCTCTCTCTCTCTTCCCTCTGACTGCGCGCACGTTCTCCCCCCTTCGGTCACGTCTCCCCCTCTGCATGTCAGACCCATGCACCTACTCCCTCTCTCTCCTTCTTTTTCTTTTTTCTTTCTTCTTCTCTCTCCTCTCTCTTCTCTTTCTTCTTCCTCCCGAGCCCAACTGGTCTTGCTTCTGCTTCTTCCTCCACTCGACTGCGCCTCGCCAATCGCCTCGCGCCGCCGTCGCTCTGACCGAGCTGCGCCGCCGCTCGCCAACCACCAGCAGCCCCGTCAGCAGCCCCGTCGCCTCGTCGTTCCCTTCTCTCCCCCGACTCCCATACACCTCTGCAACTCCTCCCCGCCTCCGTAGCCTCCGTTCGACCGTCCCCTGCCTCCGCCCGTCGCCACCCCACCAGCCACAGGCGCCGCCATCCTCCTCACCCCGCCGTCGCGCCGCTGTGTCGCCTGGCAGCTCCGCCCCGGCTCGGCTTTCTTCTCCTCCCGGGCACGCGAGCTAGGCTCGTCGCCGCTGCCGTGAGTCGCCGCCCGCCGTTGTCGGAGCTGCTACAGTCCCGACGACGTTGCAGCTTCTGTTCCGTCCAGCTCGTCGCCGCCCGCCTTGCCACAGCCCCGGCGACGTTGCTGCTGCTTCTTTCTCCTGTTCTGGACGCCCTCACCGCCGCTTGTCGGAGGAGCTCCGCCGCCACCGGTGCTGTTCCGCCACTACCGCCGCCTCGCCTAGCACCACCCAGCCGTCCCACTCCTCTCTCTCTCTCCCTCCCGACCGCCGTGACCAGCCGCCCCTCTGCCTAGGCTCGCGTCGTTCGCAGGAACCGCCACTGCCGTTACTGTTCCAGCGAGGGGTCGCCGCTGTCCAACCGCCATTGCCGTGTGTTCGGCTCGGTTTGAAGCTTAGGACACCCAGTGAGTTTGACCCTAAGCCCTAACTAGGATTATTTGCATTTCTAGACAAGTTTAGGGGTTAAATTAGGGTAATTTAAGGGTTATTGTGCAAAGGATGGTAGAGGTTGATGTCGCGGCTGATTTGGTGAATTATAGTGACCGTTTGATGAGGTTTTGCGGCTGTGTAAGTGCCGAGAGATGGCTGGTCAGGTTTGGAATGGAATAGCCCAAGTTCGGGGAAGTTCGGGTCTAGAATATGGATTCTAGTGCGCGCCTTAATTGGCATTATGGTGACTGATCAAAATGATATTTTGGGGAGTGTAAATCGAGCCTTTGAAGATATATATAGGCCTAGGAAGACTCGTGTGGAGGCTGTCCACACTAGGGCCGACTGGGGCGAGGCGCGATTAAATTGGGACTTAGTAGTGTAATTGGCGAAATTGATGGATAGACTGAGTTAGTGATTGAATTGTCTCTAATTGGGAGTGATTTGGCAATGCCATGACATGTTTAGTATGTCTAAGAATAGAGTGGCTTGGTGGGCCTTGATCGCGCGGGATTATGTGGATTGGCTTATGTGACTGATATGTTTGAATGGTGTACCATGCACGAGTGCTTGAACTGATTTCCATGATGGCACTAACTTGTGGTTGGGTATATTAGAAATGTGGACGGTACATATTGCGTGTCGAATTGAACAAGTGGTGTGGTGATATTACATGCTCTTTGTGAAATGTGTGATTGCCCAAGTGTGATTATTGTAGCCATGGGTGTATGTCACGAGCATTGGCACGACATGTACATTTACAAGTGTGCCCGAGTGACATATGCATTGTGATCACCTAAAATGCCTTGATGCGTTTAACGCGGGGTTCAGATAAAATTAATGTTTGTGAATGTGTGATCATAATAAACCCTGATGCGTGTTACGCGGGGTAGTGAACCCGTCCTGAGACGTGTTACGCGAGACGATGCCTGGTTTACCGGAAGATGACCAACCTGAGGCGTTTTACGCGGGTAATGTGTCTTGAGCTTGATGCGTTTAACGCGGGCCAGAGATCGATCTCGAAGTGATAGACCTGATGCGTTTTACGCGGGTCGGACCTGATGCGTTTAACGCGGGTCGGAGGAGAAATTGGTAAATGGCAGAGTGCTGGCATGCGAGTGTGCGTTACTGCATTGCTGAGGCATGACATGAGTGCGAACATGAGCACGTGCACTACATACATCGGAATTAAGTGATATGTGTATTTGTACTGCGATCTAGATGTTATGGTGCTGTTGTGATTAAGTTTATAGAATGGCTAACCTGCAGGGTTAAGTATGAATTAGATTTAGGCCCGAGGGCCTGAGTCAGTTATGTTTTGATCTATGCATGATTTAGTACTCGTCATGAGGTGCACGTTAGCCTAGTTTAGGTTTAGGGAATTACTCACTGAGATTATTCTCATTGTTGTTTAAAACCACATTTTCAGATCCCCAGCCTTGAGGATGGCAGGCGTACCGATGCGTTTTTTAGAGGAGCCCCCGGCTAGTTGTAGTGCCTGAACCCCGAGCCACTTACCCCCTTTTTGTCAGTAGTGGCTTTGACCCGCTTTTGATTTTTGATGTTCGGATTGTATATGGATATTGTATATGATTTCCAGTATTAGTACAAGTGTTGATTTCTGTGGTTATCCTTGGTTGTGTGTTTATCTTGGTACGGGTGTTGAGTTGCTTCCGCATGTGCTTTAAGTCTCTGTGTTGGGAGTTGGGTCGGCGACGCGTCCTGGGACGTCGCACTCAAATCGACCATGGCAGGGATGCTCGCGCACCGTAGGGTTCGGGACGTGACACCGAAAAAGTAGCATAATTCAAGTTTAGTCCCAATGTTGCGTAGAAAAGTCCAAGTCTGAAACCACCTTCAACATTTGCGATTTTTTGCAGGTCTAATCCCTTGTGCAGTCCTGCTATTCGTGTTAGTGGTTTGCCCTAGGAATCAATCAATGTTGATACTCTAATATTAGTTGTGGATTAGGTTGTGTCGGAAAAATCGACCTTCACTATACTTAGGTAGTCATGATGTCTTGCTAGAGACCGGTTATGACTTGTGGGCCAAAAGGGTTTTGAGCACACTGCTAATGTTTAGTGAACCTACAGGGTCGCACACAATAACGAACGGATTTAATATTTTCTATGCGCCTCGATCTACTTAAGAAGTAGATTTTAATTTATTCTCTTATTTAAATTATCTATGCGGTCGTGCGCGTTATGAGATAACGATTACACGTGAGCCCAAATCGCCTGGCCCACTTCTTTTAATTCCGCTGGATAATGAGGATATATAAATAGATAGAGAATCGTTCTCTGTCCAGGGTTTTTTCGACAGAGTATCGAAAATAAAAGGCGTTCAAGAAAAAGGAATTTCAAGATCTTTCGCTAGCACGTGGATCGTTGGAGAATCCCGTTCGTGTGTGTGGATACCGGTAGAGGCGCAACACTTGGGGCGCTAATCCAGACACAATCAGTTATCGATTTATCCTCGATCTGCAAAAGGTACGTTTCGAAATTCCCTCTCGATTTCAATATACATATGGATCATGTCTAGGGTTCTATATTCCGCTGCGTTGTTTTCGTTGATGAACCCAACAGTTCGGTCTCTTTTTCATTCCAGAGTCGCCTAGATGGCTGGTAACAAATCAAGATGAACACCAGACTCTACTTATCTGAATTTTAGTATGAGAGGGATTCACAGTGTTGGAATGAATTTGAGGATTCTGCCAAATGCAGGCGAAAACAGGCCACGAAAAGGATTTCGAAGCCACGCTGCAGAAACTCCGTGGCAAGGATGCGGATATTTCTGAAGAGGCTGCTGAAATACAAGTAAAGGGCTTTAAGTCTATACTCATTTCATCCTAATGCCTCAACTTCATTAAGTACGAATAGCTAACGGAATGATCGAATTTCTTTTTCTTGACAGGACTATATTGAAACTCTTCAACGGCTCCCGAAAGCCAGGATGCTGCATTTATTTCAGAGAAGATATCTGAGCTCCGTCATCGTAATCATCTCTCTGTATTAACTGCTATGTATCCAATAAATTCCCTCCTTCCTTTGCTTTCTTGGAATGTCCTGCGGATCAGGAATATTCAGTAGTTGTACTTTAGGTGATATTTTCCATTGTTGTTCTTTTTGCTGACAAATTTGTTAAATCTTGTCCAGATTGGTGTTGGATTGATGGTCGTCCAACAGTTTGGAGGGATAAATGGCATCTGTTTCTATACAAGCAATATTTTCTAGGAAGCAGGCATGAAGGTCATAGCAAGAAGCTCTTAGGCACCACAAAAATGAAATTCTGCATTGCATTTTATGATTCCTGAATGGATAACTAAATTAAAAGCAAAGTTGGGATTCCAATTTATCTAATCCAGTTAATATTGAAATGGGTTAGTAAAATTCGCAACATGGAATGCTTTTAATCTACTTAATTATCACCGAGTGAGCTGTTCCATTAATTTAATGCTGAATCTCGAAAGCAATTAGTTAGTCTCGCCTTTTCAATCGCATTTGTACAATCTCCTCAGGTTTCTCCTCCAGTGTTGGAACCATAACTTACGCGATCCTCCAGGTTCGTAATTCTCTCTCCTCTCCTCTTTCCTGGGGATCTAAGTTTTACAATCGTCACACTTAAAGAGTAAATTTTTGCAGGTTATTGTCACGGCTATTGGCGCTGCACTGGTCGATAGAGCCGGAAGAAAGCCCCTTCTCTTGGTAAAATAGATGAAGTTGTTGAGGAAAACTCCTACTAATTTTGATGTTAACAAAACCTTCCTTGGAAATTGTAAATATGATACTTATTCTGAACCATTTTATTCCAGAAATATATATATATATATATATGTTCTGGAAACTCAGAAGGATGCTTTTCAGACTTTACAAATTGGAAAAATAAGTTCTTTGAAGTCTCACATAATCTAAAGTTCAGATTCAGACGCTGAAATTTTTCAGAAGCAGACGCAGAAGATGAAATTTTTCAGTAGCAGACGCAGAAATTATTCAGACACAGAACGAGAAAGCTTAGACGCAGATGCTGAAGTTTTTCAGAAGCAGACGCAGACGCTGAAATTTTTCAAAAGCAGACGCAGACGCTAAAATTATTCAGACGCAGAACACAGAACTCAACATAACAGCTAGTGATCTGGTATGGATTTCACAGAAGGAAAGTTTCGATTATTTCAATCTTAATCAAATTGATTGACAATCAAATATTACGACAAGAATGCATTACTACGGATAATGCTCTACTTATGGAAACCAAGATTCTGATTGTATGGGCGACCAGAATCAGCGAGATTCAGAATCTGTCATCCAATGGCTACTCAATCTTTATTATACAAATCTGTCCAAGATGAAGATTGGAAGATGATCCTCTAAATGCTGTCCAACGGCTAGTTTGGATGAAGAGGAGTATTTAAGGAGATCAACGAGCAGTTGAAGGATACAATAGAATCAAGAATCAACAAGTCCAAAGTCTGAGCTTACTCTAATCATTTCTCTTGTCTCTCTGAGCCAAAAAGTTTAGAACTTGAGGGTTACTTTGTAAGAATGATTGTGTGAGATAGAGAGTCCTATCATACACGAGAGTGATATCACTCAGAATCTGTAAATTCCTCTTGATTATTTAGTGAAATCCAGCCAATAGGCTGTAAGCATGGGAGAGTGGACGTAGGCTTGCTATAAGCCGAACCACTATAAACTTGTGTGCAGATTTTCTTCTCCTTATCTCTTACTTTACATTCTGCACATCAGTACACCTCCTATATAATCTGAATTGAATCTGAATTTTATTCAGACTCTTCTGTAATTTATTTTATTTCCACATAAATTTCATAGAACTGTCTAGGATCACCTATTCACCCCCTCTAGGTGACCCTTGCTAGCCTCTTCAATTGGTATCAGAGCAGTTTGCTCATTTTACTGAAGTGTTTTACTTCTGAGCTAACGATCTACATGGCTAGCTATGGTGCTCCGGGGCTCATTGAAGGTCAGAGCAATAACAGGCCACCATATTTCGATGGCAAGAAATATAGTGTCTGGAAGAATAAGATGAAGGCATTCATTAAGTCAATTGATCATATGCAATGGGATGTCATCATCAAAGGAGTCAACCCAAAGCCTTCAGATTCAAAAGAAAAGGCAGATGCAAGCAAAGCAGCAAATCTTCCATTATCTCAAACTGAGATATCTAAAAGAGAAACTTTAGATTCAAAAGCAATTTATTCTCTCTACTGTGCTTTATCTCCTGTTGAATATAAAAAAATTGCTACTTGTGAATCTGCTAAGGAAATCTGGGATACTCTCTATATTACTTATGAAGGAACAGATCGAGCCAAGGAAACTCAAATCAATATTTTGCTTGGTCAATATGAATCCTTCAAAATGAAGTCTGAAGAATTAATTGCTGATTTTTATGACAGGTTTACTGACATAGTAAACGGTCTTGCCTATCAAGGACAACCAGTCCCAGATGCATTGAAAGTCAACAAACTTCTTAGAGGACTGACAAATCAGTGGGATAACATCAAAACATCTTTTCGTGAGACTCAAAGGATCAAGTCTCTATTAGTGAATGAGTTAATTTGAACTCTTCAATCATATGAGATTGAGAAACGAAATGAGGAGATTGAAACCAGAGGTAATAAGTCAATTGCATTGAAAACTAACATTGATTCTGATTAGAGATGGCCACGGGCCGGTTTTGGCCCGGAACCGGCCCGGTCAAACCCGGGCCCGCGGTTCGGAACTGGAACCGGCCCGTGCCCTATGGGCCCGATTCTGGTTCCCGAAATTTTGGAACCAACCCGGAACCGCCGATTCCGGGCCCGGTTCCATAAAAAAAAAAAAAAAACTGCAGCTGAGTGCAGCAGACCGGCGAGGGCTCGACCTCGCCAGCAACTGGCGAGGCCGGCCTCGCCCGACGCCGGCGAGGCTCGACCTCGCCTGCAACTGGCGAGGTCGAACCCTCGCCAGATTTGGCGAGGCTCGACCTCGCCGGCGTCGGGCGAGGCCGGCCTTGCCCAGCCCAGGTGAGGGCGGCTCTCGCCCAACGCCGGCGAGGGCGGCCTCGCCTGAGGCCGGCGGCCGGGAACCTCTGCTGACTGCTGCTCTGCTCTGCAAGTGCAAACTTCAACGGGAAAAAAAAAAATTATTGCCCCCGCAGCAGGGCCTGCACTGCGGGCAGCGCAGCGGCGGGCTTGCGGCCCGTTGCAATTTTGCCCGTTTGGTTGCCAAACGGGCAAAATTGCAACAGAAGCCCCCAATGGGCAAAAATTTTTTTTTTTAAAAAAAGATAACCATTGCAAAATTGCAACGGTTATCTTCTCTTTTTTTTTAATTCTAAATTTTCTTCTCAATTTTTTCTTATAAATTCTCTCAAATTCTCTCAATACTCACACAATTCTCTCAAATTCTCTTCTCTCAAGTCTCAAATTTTCTCAATACTCGAAATTCTCTCCAATTGCCAATTCTCTTGAATTTTCTCAATTTTCTCAATCCACGCAATTCTTTCTTAATTCTCCCAATTAATCCGCTCAATTCTCTCAATCCACTCGAAAAATGGCAAGTAGAAGTCGAGTGCCAACTGGCAAAGGTAAGAATATCGCGATGGAACCTCATCATTCTTTTGATCCTCGTGAATATGCAGATTTTTCACGATGATGAAATCAACATTTTTCCCGATGTGGAGCGCGTCCCGACTCAAGAAAGTTTTCATCCTCCTGGCGAAATATTTATAACAAAGGAAGCGGAACGGAAATTTACATATGATATTAGGAATCACTTCACGAAAATTGAAAGGTTTGATAGTGGTAAAAAAAGATATGATATAATTTGTAAATATTGTGAGAAAATATATAAATATACAGGTGGACAAGGATATAAAACATTTAAACGACATCTTAGGAGCAAACATCCAACCGAAACGGGAATCGATATCGGGCAACAACAAATTTCCGAGTACGTCAATCCTAATACTTCCCCTTTATTTCGTTTTAATGACAAAACTTATAAGGAAGAATTAGGCAAATTTATTGCCGTTGAGCATTTAACATTTAATTTTGGAGAAAGATTTGGTTTTAATGAATTTGTACAAAAAGCATGTGCTTCACAAGCAAAACGTGTTCCTAGAAATTCAACTAAACGAGTAATTAAAGATCTTTACAAAAATGGAAAAAAAGATTTACAAAACTTTTTTATGCAATTTAATGGATACGTGCATATAGGTAGTGATATTTGGAGTGATCATTGGCAAAATCATTCTTACATGGGCATAACATGTCATTGGATAGATGACAAGTGGAGTATTCAAAAAAGAGTTATTGCACTTAGAGTTTTCGATGATAATCATACGGCAAATAATATTTATAGAATAATTAAACAAAATTTAGAAGAATATTATTTGCTTAACAAAATTTTTTCAATTGGTTTTGATAATGCCGCAGCAAATACCGCTTCAATTTCCGATTTAGAAAATATTTGTAAACCCGCTTTTGGCGGAAAATTTTTTCATGTTAGATGTACTTGTCATGTTTTAAATTTATGTGTACAAGATGGTTTGAAACTCTTGATATTTTTCTTCAATCAATAAAAACGGCGATTCAATTTTTATGGAAACATCCCCAAAAAATGAAAGAATGGGGTAGATTTTGTAGAGAAAATGGCAAAAAGCCAAAAAAATTTCCAAGAGATGTTCCAACTCGTTGGAATTCTACTTTCTACTTGCTTAATGAATCTTTAGCATATAAAGATTTATTATGTGCATTCGTTTCTAATTATTTACCTCAGATTAATTTATACCCACAAGAGTGGAATATTTGCCAAAAAATTTTAGATGTTTTAAAGGTTTTTAATGATGCAACTTATACTTCGTCCGGTGTTTATTATCCTACTACACATTTATTTTTAGTAGAGTGTACTAATATTGTCGGAATTTTTGATGAATGTGAAAATGATGTTGAATTACAACATACTATAGCTGCAATGAAAATGAAGTGGCTACATTATTATAGAGAAATTCCCATTACTTATTTAGTTACTTGTGTTTTTGATCCGCGTTGCAAATTGGATGGCTTAAATGAATTTTTGCGTACGTATTATCAATGTTTACATTATGATGAGATAAATGTTACAGCCATAGTACGTAATGTTAAAAACGTAGTAATAGAATTATATAATGAATTTTATACTAAATGTAATTTAGGTGATATTATTGGATCTTCCCAATCTACGGAGATACAAAATGACAGTACATGTAAAATTAGTAGAGGGCACCAACTTTTATTACATAGACAAAAAAAACAAAAGGGAGCAATAGGAAATATTTCTGAATTAGAGACTTATCTAACCGTTTCATTTGAGTTTACTGAATCCGAAGGTGGTACGGATTTTTTAATTTTGGATTGGTGGAAGAGGCACGCAAGCCAATACTCAATCCTTTTTCTTATTGCAAAACAGATTTTTTCAATCCCTTGTTCCACAGTTGCGGTCGAACAAGCATTCAGTGCCGGAGGTAATATTTTGAACGAACATCGTTCAAGATTAGCTCCAGAATCAGTGAAGATGCAAGCTTGTGTTGCTGATTGGACGAAGGCTCAATACCGGCAACAAGAGATAGATCGGAATAATGAATTCGAATTCTTTAACGATGGAGATACTACCGCTACCAGTACTGGAACGGGTAGTGACGATTGAGGGTAAAAGAACTATTGGAGTTGGCAAATATTTCGGGAACCCTTGTTTCTCATATCGGGTACGCCCACGTGAGCTTAGGGAAACCGAAGTATAATCCAACGATATGTGACCTTTGATCCCCTGCGCACGGAATACTTATGTTTTGGGATCATTTTAGGGCATATATATTGTACTCTTTTTTTTATAGATCGTTGTAACGAATTGTAACGTGCTTAATGATAATTTATTAAGTTCAAGCCCTCTCTTTCTCTCTTGTCTTTTTGTCCCCAAATTTAATTACAATTTACATTTTAATTACAATTTATATTGAATAATGTTCCGTCACCGGAATAGTAATTTCTTAATTTTTTTAATTACTTTCTTTTCTGTTTTTCCTTTTCTATTTTTTTTTCTTTTTCCTTTTATTTTTTTTTCTTCATACTTTCCTCCGCTGGCCATAGCCGGCCGGCGGAGGTGGCCGGCCCTAGCCGGGGCCGGCGGAGGAAGAAAAGAAACAAAAAAGAAAAGGAAAAAGAAAAAAAAATAGATAAGTAAATTTCGGAACCGGCCCGGAGCGGTTCCGGTTCATACTTGGCCACGAATCGGAACCGGTCAGTTCCGAACCGTGGCCACCACTAATTCTGATGCAGATTCTGAAGATGAAGATGTTGATGATGAAGAACTAGCTCTCTTCATAAATAAGTATAAGAGAATGAAAATCAGAGGAAGAAACCTCAAAGGGAAGAAGCCTTTTGAAAATAAGAAGCCTATCGATGATACATAGAGATCAAAGGATATAATATGCTTTCATTGTAGGAAACGTGGACATATCAAGCCTAACTGTCCACTTCTGAAAAAGAAGATCAAATTTGAGAAAGTAAAGAAGGCCTTAAAGGCAGAAACTTGGAGTGACACAGAGTGCGAAGATAGTGATGAAGATATCTCAAATTTCTGTCTAATGGCAAAGTCAGATTCAGACTCAGATTCAGATTCTGATCTCAAAGTGGAAATCGAGGTAAAACCTTCTGAAATGTCTATTGAAGTATCAAATTATATTGATAAATTATGCTTTGAATTTAAGACTGCTCTTAAAAAAATCTCTTCTCTGAAAAAGGAAAATTCATCACTAAGGCAACAGGATATTTCTCAAAAAGAAAGAATCGATTTCCTTCAAAAAGAATTTCATCAAATCAAGGAAAATCGAGATTTTCTTTCCAAAGAAAATGCTGTTTTGAAAAAGGAAATTTCAGAAATTACTTCCAAGTTTTCAAAAGGTTCAGAAACCTTAAAGCATATCCTTTCCATTCAAATTCCTTACTATAACAAATCTGGTCTAGGATTTGTAAAGGAAAGTGACAGTTTAATTGATTTCCAAAAGTCAAGGAGAGATTAAGACAAAGACCTCATCGACAAGCTTATAAAAATCATTTCAAAAAGAATTTTGTAAAACCTGTTGGCTGAAGTACTCTCAAATGCTCAAATTGTGGAGATCCACAACATTTTGAGAATGAATGTCCTAAGGTCTGGAGACCTATTCGAAGAGATTTTGTTAAGACAGCCTATACTAATGCTCAAGGACCCAAACAAGCTTGGGTACCAAAGAAAACTTGAGATGTCGTAATTCTTGCAGGTAACCACAAAGAGAAAAAGAAAGCGGTACCTAGACAGTGGATGCTCTAGACACATGACAGGAGATCCAAGTATATTTGTTGATCTACACAATCTGAATGGTGGAAAAGTTTCCTTTGGAGGAAATACCAAAGGAAAAATCATTGGCAAAGGAACAGTTGAAATTGGAGGACTCACAATCAATAATGTTTCGTTGGTAAAAGGACTCAACTACAACTTGATAAGCATAAGCCAGCTATGTGATACAGGTTTCAGAATCAACTTCCAAGAAGATACTTGCTCAGGAACAAGCAAAGATTCTTCTCAAACATTTATAGGAAGAAGATATGGCAATATCTATCTTCTAGATGTTAATCCAAACTCTACTCATTGCTTGATCTCAATCAAAGAGGATGAAGATCTGTGGCACAGAAGGTTGTGGCATATCAGTATGAAACAAATCTCAAAGATCTCAAACAAGAAACTGGTTCGAGGTTTGCCAGATTTGAAATACAGGAAAAAAGAATTATGCAATGCCTGTACTCTAGGAAAATAAGTAAGAAGTTCTTTCAAATCTATACATCATGTTTCCACTGATCGTGCTTTGCAGCTTCTTCATATGGATCTATTTGGACCAACCAGAACACAAAGTATTGGTGGTAAGAAATATTGTTTGGTTATTGTTGATGATTTCACAAGATTTATTTGGGTGTTCTTTCTTGCTCATAAAAATGAGGCATTTTCATGCTTTTCAAAATTTGCAAAAAGAGTTCAGAATAAAAAGGGCTATTCCATCTCCTGCATTAAAATAGATCATGGGGGAGAATTTGAAAATCAAAGTTTTTCAGATTTTTGTGAGGAAAATGGCCTTCAACATAATTTTTCTACTCCATATACACCAGAACAAAATGGTGTTGTGGAAAGGAAAAATCGTTCTTTGCAAGAAATGGCAAGAACACTGTTGATTGAAAGCAAGATTCATTATCAATTCTGGGCAGATACAGTTTTTACAGCATGTTATATCATTAATAGAGTTTTTCTCAGACCCATTCTTAAGAAAACCCCCTATGAGCTTTTCAAAGGTAGAAAGCCCAACATCTCATATTTTCGTGTGTTTGGTTGTAAATGCTTTATTCTTAAAAATCCAAATGATTGCCCTGAAAAGTTTGATGAGAAAGCAGATGAAGGATTCTTGCTTGGATATTCTACTACAAGCAAAGCATACAGAGTCTTCAACAAGAATTCTCAGACTGTGGAAGAAACAATGAATGTGAAGTTTGAAGAAAATATTCAGACTCACAAAAATGAATCTGAACCATTTCCCAACATTCAAGAGCTATCAGAAATTCATCAAGAATCTCCAAAGATCGTAGAATCTGTAGAAGAAAGAAATGAAGATACAATTCAGACTCAATTAGAATCTTCAGAGTCTACAGATATTCAGAAGGAAAGATTTGACAAAAACTGGAAACATAAATCCAGTCATCCGAAGAATCTCATCATTGGAGAAATAGAAGATGGAATCAAGACTAGATCCAAACACAAGGAAAACATCAGCAACTTGGCACTGATATCAGAAATTGAACCAAAAAAAGTTGGTGAAGCTTTATCAGATGAAAGCTAGATAGAAGCTATGCAGGAAGAACTTCAGCAGTTCAAAATCAATGAAGTATGGGAGCTTGTGCCAAGACCTAAAAATCATCCAATAATTGGAACAAAATGGGTGTTCAGAAACAAACTGGATGACAAAGGGAAAGTCACAAGAAATAAAGCAAGACTAGTTGTAAAAGGCTATTCTCAAGAAGAAGGCATGGATTATGATGAAACTTATGCACCAGTTGCAAGGTTAGAAGCCATTCGGCTGTTATTAGCTTATGCTTGTTTCCATAACTTTAAACTGTTTTAGATAGACGTAAAAAGTGCTTTCCTAAATGGATATATTAAAGAAGAAGTATATGTGGAACAACCACCTGGTTTTGAAGAACCAAGGAAGACTGATCATGTCTACATACTCAAAAAGGCCCTTTACGGTCTAAAACAAGCACCCAGAGCTTGGTACGAAAGGTTTAGTAACTTCCTTCTGCCAAATGATTTCATTAAAGGTAAGGTTGATACAACTTTATTTGTTAAGAGAAAGGGTAAGGATTTTTTACTTGTTCAAATCTATGTTGATGATATAATCTTTGGATCTTCTAACGAATTGCTTTGCAAGGAATTCTCTAAGAGTATGCAGAACGAATTCGAGATGAGCATGATGGGAGAACTAACATTCTTTCTTGGTTTATAAGTAAAACAAACCAAAGAAGGTACATTTATTTGCCAAGAGAAGTATGCTAAGGAGATTATCAAGAAGTTTGGGTTGCAAAACGGTAAGAAAACAGACACTCCAATGTCCCAATCATCCAAACTGGACAAGAATGAACTTGGTAAAAAGGTGGACCAGAAGGTGTACAGAAGCATGATAGGTTTATTATTATATCTTACTACATCTAGACCTGACATTCTTTTTAGTGTTTGTATGTGCACAAGATTTCAATCAGACCTAAAGGAATCGCATCTTTCTGCAGTAAAAAGGATAATCAAATATATTGGAACTTATCCAATGCTAGGTCTTTGGTACTCCAAAGATTCAGATTTTACTCTTACTGATTATTTAGATGCTGATTTAGCTGGATGTAAAGTGGACAGGAAAAGTACTACAGGTACATGCCAATTGCTTGGAAATATGTTAGTATCCTGGTACTCAAAGAAGCAAAATACAGTCGCACTTTCTATAGCAGAAGCTGAATATGTAGCATTGGGAAGTTGTTGTGCACAGATTCTGTGGATGAAGCAGCAGTTGCGAGATTTTGCCGTTGAAGAATCAAGTATTGCAATCAAGTGTGACAACGCAAGTGCTATTAATCTGTCCAAAAATCCTATTCTTCACTCTCGTGCAAAGCATATTGATATCAAACATCATTTCATTCGAGTTCATATTCAAAATGGCGATGTGAATATTCAATTAATTGATTCTAAGAATCAATTAGCTGATATATTCACAAAACCTCTTGACAAATCCTCATTTGAGTATATTAGAAACAAACTATGCATTACTTATCCATTCTCTTGAAGTGTTTGACAGACAGGAATTTTTCAGACTCAAGTGTCTTCAGTCTGAACATTTCTCAGACTCTCAAAGAACGGTACGTACATAGTTTAAAATTTGGCGGGAATATTTTTGGCAGGATATTTTCACATTTGTTATCTTTGGAAGCAAATCAGGTACGTATCCAAATTTATCTGATTAATTGTGCTTAAAATATTATCATGATATTGTACTGATCTTTTATGCTTTAGAAAGAATATTTCCTTCCTACTTGTTTGATCTTTTTTTTACTTTCTAAAAATAACCTTTTATTCCTAAAACCCGTCCTTCTCATTTATAAACATGTCCGTCACTTTTCAAAACCCTATCAGTACAATTTTTACTCCCCAAACCCTTTCGATATTCAGAGACTCTCCTCGTCTTCCTTCCTTCAAAGATCGAAACTTTTTGCTCCAGAATTGATCAAAATGCTGTTCAAAAGAAGATCTTCACGTATTTTGAACCAAGACTCTAAATCTGCTGCACCGGCGGAGTATATTGAGATTTCAGATACGGAATCAGACCATCGTGAAGACCCTGTTGAGGCGACACCTCCTCAACGATCGTCTCCACCCAAACCTTCTGGTAAATCAGATTTTCGCTTTAAGAGTATCAAGCATGTATGGAATGTCTATCAGCTATTAAAGAGAAGCAATGCCTCTGCATCGGTTCTGCATGACTGTCTTAGAGATAATAATTTTTTCTCTGAAGAGCATCTCGCTGAAAGCTACTCTTAGTTTTGTATTAAAACTGACAATGTTCCGGCCAGTTTTTCACCAAAAAAGCCCTCTTCCAAAAAGGGCAAAGAAAAGGTCGGGGAATCATCAACTTTCTCTAGCAAACAATCTGCTCATATCAGCTTTAAATCTACCAGTGCAACCAAGTTTGTTATTCCTGAAGATGATGCTCGACTTTTTAAGCTTTTTGAAATGAAGATAGGAATAGCATCTGGTGTGTCAGGTACAGGAGGATTATTCAGAAGCTCTGAGCATCATGTCTGCTATAAGTTATTGCTTGCTTGTGGGATCATGAATCACAGGACTGTAGATTTCGACTGTTTAGAGAAGGCTGACATTTCAGTCAAGCATCTTTTTGAGAAGCTAGGCATTTATGAATTTTGCCTTCAATCTGCAAATGTTTTTGCTGAGTTAACTGCCTATTTCTATTCCAATCTCTCTATTTTGTCGCCCAACCGGCTCCAATTCACTGTTGGCGACAAGAAATTCGATTTAAAGGCGGATGTTTTGGCAAGAATAATTGGAGCAAAATACTCCAAGTTTACTCCGTTGGAAGTAAATCTTGAGGATGCTTCAAAGATTGCATCTGAAAATCCCAACTTTGCTCAAGGATCAAACCAGCATCTCTCCTACTCTGACTTATCCAGAAGATCCGTGATTCTGCACAAGATCATTATAAATTGCTTGAAGCCCAAGGCTGCCTCTAAAACTGACCTCTCCAAATCAGAAATCAAGCTCATCTGGGCCATCTTGAAAGGTCAATCTTTTTCTCTTCCTCATATCATTATCTTTCATATGTACAGGGCGATACAGAAGGACAAGGGACAACTGCCATATGGTGCATTAATCTCTCGAATTTTCATGTTCCTAAATATATCGATTCCTGATGAATTGCACCAGAACATTATTCCCTGTATGTTTGTTGGAGAGAGAATGCTCTCCAAAATGAAGCAGTTTAATGATATAAGGGAAAGAATAAAGGGAAAAGAGGCTCATCAATCAGAAGCAAAATCTACTGGAAAGTCAAATGTCAAACAGACAGGGCAGAGAAAAGGGGCAGGATCAACAAGCAAGAAGAAAGAATCTCCAATCCCACTAAAGGTGTATAGCAAGAAAAAAAAAATTCTTCTGCATGATGAAAGTGATGAAGCAGAAGCAGAACATCTTGATACAGGCCATGCTGATGCTCCAGAACATGTTTCTGAACCAACTCCAAATGTTTCAGAACTAACTCCTACGGAACATGTTTCTGAAGAACAGGCACCTGTTCAGGGGGAGATTCCAGAAGAAGCAACCATGAGGTTCGATCAGTCTGAGCTAGTTAAAGTCCAAGAACAGCCCTCAGGAAATCAGAACATCCCCTCTCTTCTGCTCGAGATTAGGGACAAGCAAGCCGCACTAGAACAGAATATGAATGATCTACAGAAAATTGTTGAGGAAAACTACAACACTCAATGACTTCAAACAGCAGCAGACAAAGCAAAACTCGAGGAAGCCATTATTCTATGCTCATCCAACATGGATAAGATTGTGAGTCAATGCAGTTCGAAGATTGAGGAGGATGTCTCAATATTGGATAATTTTCAACTGATTTGTACTCCTTCGAAAAAATAGCATGTTTTTACAAACCGTTCTATTTTCTTCAATTGGTCTGTAATATAGATGCTTTATACTCTCGATTATTGCTTTTCATTTTGCTGATGACAAAAATGGGGAGAAATTATATGCAGATTTAATATGCAGGCACAAAGGAAGCAACGACACAGATATCAACAGAGTTTGCTCTTTCAATCTCAATTTATGATTCATATGCTAAATATGCTTATTTATCTCAAATTAATTTCAAACTGATTCAATCTGCGGGAAAGTTTTGTCACCATAAAAAATGGGGAGATTGTTGAGGAAAACTCCTACTAATTTTGATGTTAATAAAACCTTCCTTAGAAATTGTAAATCTGATACTTATTCTGAACTATTTTATTCCAGGAATACATATATATATGTTCTGGAAACTCAGAAGGAAGCTTTTCAGACTTTACAAATTGGAAAAATAAATTCTTTGAAGTCTCACATAATCTAAAGTTCAGATTTAGACGCTGAAATTTTTCAGAAGCAGACGCAGAAGACAAAATTTTTCAGTAGCAGACGTAGAAGTTATTCAGACACAGAACGAGAAAGTTCAGATGCAGACGCTGAAATTTTTCAGAAGCAGACGCAGACGCTGAAATTTTTCAAAAGCAGACGCAGACGCTAAAATTATTCAGACGCAGAACACAGAACTCAACATAACAGCTAGTGATCTGGTATGGATTTCACAGAAGGAAAGTTTCGATTGTTTCAATCTTAATCAAATTGATTGACAATCAAATATTACGACAAGAATGCATTACTACGGATAAAGCTCTACTTATTAAAACCAAGATTCTGATTATATTGGCGACCAGAATCAGCGGAATTCAGAATCTGTCATCCAACGGCTACTCAATCCTTATTATACAAATATGTCCAAGATGAAGATTGGAAGATGATCCTCTGAATGTTGTCCAACGGCTAGTTTGGATGAAGAGGAGTATTTAAGGAGATCAACGAGCAGTTGAAGGATACAACAGAATCAAGAATCAACAAGTCCAAAGTCTGAGCTTACTCTAATCATTTCTCTTGTCTCTCTGAGCCAAAAAGTTTAGAACTTGAGGGTTACTTTGTAAGAGTGATTGTATGAGATAGAGAGTCCTATCATACACGAGAGTGATATCACTCAGAATCTAAAAATTCCTCTTGATTATTTAGTGAAATCCAGCCAGTAGGCTGTAATCGTGGGAGAGTGGACATAGGCTTACTATAAGCCGAACCACTATAAACTTGTGTGCAGATTTTCTTCTCCTTATTTCTTACTTTACATTCTGCACATCAGTATACCTCCTATATAATCTGAATTGAATCTGAATTTTATTCAGACTCTTCTGTAATTTATTTTATTTCTGCATAAATTTCATAGAACTGTCTAGGATCACCTATTCACCCCCCTCTAGGTGACCTTTGCTAGCCTCTTCAGAAGTCACTGAGAAATCATGTTTATAGCAACAACACTTTTCTGGTTCCGTCCCTTTCGCCAGTTCTGCAACTTGAACCATAACCTCCTCTGTCACTCTCTTGATGGCAGATCTCAAGGACAGGATTGGTCCTGGGATGCATAATAACTGCCCTTTCGTTTTTCCTAAAGGTAAATTCTCTCAGTCCTAGTATCTTCCTTCTGGTTTGCAATGCTTGTCAACCAATAATTTTCAAGAATCTTCCGAGCCAGGTTTATGATTTGGCAGCTGATGCTGTCCCGATACTTGCCGTCACCGGCATTTTGGTAATAATCTCATCTGCCTTATCTCCTTTTGTCTCTGTCCAGTTGGCTGCCGCAACAACTACTATAAGTTTTTCTGTTCTGTTTTTTTCAATGCTCAGCTATACATAGCAGCATTTTCGGTTGGAATGGGGGCGGTTCCTTGGGTCGTGATGTCCGAGGTAATTCTAGACATCCCCTGAAGTTTCTTGCTTATCAAATTAAAGGGTTATGAGAGTTACCAAATTTTTGCCAATCATGTTATGTGTTGCTGGGGTTGGTTCAGATTTTCCCCATCAATATCAAAGGAGTTGCTGGAGGTTTCGCAACACTGGTGAACTGGTTCGGTGCTTGGGCAGTTTCCTACACTTTTAACTACTTAATGAGCTGGAGCTCCTATGGTACGACTCCGCTGAAAACACTCTTTATACTATTACTCTGGCAGGAGCTTGATAATCATTTTGTCACATTGGAACCTGAGTTTTTGTGCGAATTCGACCAAACTACAGACTCGAGACTTAGCTTTTCCTGAACACTTCAATCCTGTTTGGAGGTGTCTATCACTCGATTCTTCACGCTCTCGAATGCATATTCAGTCCATTTATAGCAAACAATGTGTTTACAGAACTTCCACCTACATTCAAATATCACGAAATTGTGTCGAAGTGTCATTTGAAAAAGAAAAATGTCAAGTGGGTTTTTTCTGCAAAATGATTAATAGATAGGTAGCATATACTAAAGCATTCTTCCCACGAGAAAAATGTTGATATGCATCCAAAAAACTCGTCAAAAACCAACTAACTTCACCCGCTTGTTTCACAGGTACCTTCCTTCTTTACGCGGCGATTAATGCCGTAGGGATGGTGTTCGTGATCACGGTGGTTCCCGAAACGAAAGGGAGGAGTCTTGAGCAGATTCAAGCAGCCATCAACACAGAATGAAAACGGGAACATCACAAGTCATTACTCGTTGCTCTTCCTTGTAGTATCATTTGAGCTTATAGGACACCTCCAATTCCACACATTCAGAGATGGAAGATGATTATGAAGCAGGCAACAACAATTTTCATTTGATAGAACGGGATTATTGCTGAGGTCTGTCAGTTCATTCATTGAGTGGTTCTATTATGGGAAAGAGATGACAGTATTATTCATAGATCTAGCGCAGTTACAAGACAATATTGCCATATTGAAGTTGACAGTGAATAAGTAAACGTCACTTTATTTTTGTGAATTCTGTAGGGTTCATCAACGGTAACAATGCAGCGGAATATAGAACCCTAGACAGGATCCATGTGTATATTGAAATCGAAAAGGAATTTCGAAACGTACCTTTTGCAGATCAAAGATAAATCAGTAACCGATTGTGTCTGGATTAGCGCCCCAAGTGTTGCGCCTCTACTGGTATTCACACATACGAACGGAATTCTCCAACGATCCACGTGCTAGTGAAAGATCTTGAAGTTTCTTTTTCTTGAACGCTTTTTGATTTTCGATACTCTGTCAAAAAAACTCTAGACAGAGAATGATTCTCTATCTATTTATACAGTCTCATTATCGAGCGGAATTAAAAGAAGTGGACCAGGCGATTTGGGCCTGCCAAACCGTTCATCTTCAATCGTACGTTTAATCGTTATCTCATAACGCGCACGACCGCATAGATAATTTAAATAGGAGAATAAATTAAAATCTACTTCTTAAGTAGCTTAAGGTGCACATAAAATATTAAGCCCGTTCCCTATTGTGTGCGACCCTGTAGGTTCACTAAACATTAGTAGTGTGCTCAAAACTCTTTTGGCCCACAAGTCATAAGCGGTCTCTAACAAGACATTATGACTACCTAAGTATAGTGAAGATCGATTTTCCGACACAACCTAATCCACAACTAATACTATAGTATCAACCTTGATTGATTTTTAGGGCAGACTACTAACAAATTCGATTATTGCATCTACAGTCTTTGCGTGTGCCGATCAACAACGAAGCCAGTAAGGTTCCAATCGAGGCGCGTTGGTCCATCGATAGAAATTATCATATTGCTTTCTTTCTTTCATAATGTGTTGCATCATGCAAGAACGCCAGATGCCTCGCTTGAAAGGATCTTGATTCAGTTTAGGGTACAAAACATTCAAACCGATTCTTTTTTACGATACTATAATTGATTTATAGAGAGAATCAATTTGTCAAGAAAAGCCAAATCTGGAAACGGCAGAGGAGTTGAATTCCTAATTAATGTGAAAGCTATCCATAAACCGATAAACTGCAAGGACTGCAATTTCTACGTGATACCCACTTATATAATAAAACTTTAACCGGCCATCTTTTTCTCCACTAGACTTTGTTTTATTGGTTGATTTGGACATTTCGATGACTGACGATTCCAACTCCTTTCATTCATGTTGCTGAGCCTCCGTCGCATTACCAATTAGGTAAAACTTTCACTGATATTAGATCAAACTATAGAGAGATGATTAAGCCTCTGAGCTCCGTATGTATGTTTCGTGTTTTACCTCTCATGTTACATGTTCTGCTACTAGAGACGAGCTACGGTGCGAAGAAGGATCGCTTGTGTGCCTCTTCCTCTTGTGGTGAGGTCCGTAACATAAGCTATCATTTTCGATTGAAAGGCGATCCAAAAGACTGCAGCCTCTCCAAGTATGAGCTAGCTTGTGAAATAACCACACTTTTTGTATCTGTATGCTGGCCGATATTATGTGACGTCGATTTTCTACAATTTCTATTATGGCAAAGATGACTTTGGCAGTAATATCATGGTGGTTGATGATGGATTGCAAAAGGGTAATTGCTCATCTCTCCCTCATTACTCATTGGCACCCTCCAACTTTAGTTATCATGATCCATACCAAAGTTTTTATGCATACCCGGTAGTGCCGGTGGCCTTCGTGAAGTGCTCACAGCCTGTTGCTTCTGCTCCATATGTCGTTACCAAACCATGTATCGAGGGAGCATACTCTGCGGACGGGCCTCCTAATTTTTTCCAGATGAAGGTCTACTCATACGCTGTACATGCGTTTAATCTACAAGTAAGGGACATGAAGGATTATTGCACCATAACCAAGATGGCATTTGCAGCGGACTATACCTCGCGGTGGGAAGGGAGTCGGTCTAATCAGAGCTTATCATACAAGGACCTCCACAATATGATGGTCCAGGGATTCACTCTCTCCTATGGGAGACCCATTTCGCTGGGAACAACATTAAAATTTTGCTTCTCAGGTTTCGGATTCCGAAAGGAGAGGTGCAGTTACTATTTCTCCTGTAAGCTGACCTTCCCTGTTCTTTCTTTTTCTTTCTTTCTTTCTTCATCCTCATCCTTTTCTTAATGTTAGCTCTACCGAGGGATGTCACGCCCCGTACCCCACGAAGCATGATCATCCGCTTTGGTCGAAATAAAATGTGACGCTCCCAGGATTGCATCACCGACCCAAAACCCAAATCAGAGTAAATACACGTCACATGCGGAAACACGTATATATTTATATATATATACACCCAGACATAAAAACAAACATAACCACGAGCAGTAATAGATATCAACAACTATAGATAACATTAATATATATACATGTCTTTACAAAGCTTATACAAACTATTTATTTACAAACAAAGGAAATACATCAAAAGACCACTAAGCAAAAAGGATCGGTGGTCTAGGGTGTCAGCTAGGTACTTAGGGAGAGTTACATCAAAAAGAGGGGTTAATCTAAACTCCTATCAAACCGCTCTACTCTAAGGATCCCGACCTGGGTTGGATGATGCTGCTGACTCCTCAGATGAGTCTTCATCCGTCAGAATTTCCATATCTGATCCAACTTCGGCCACTTCCCCTATTTGTTCACCATTCTCACCGACTATTTCCAGATTCTGCTCCTCTTCTTCTTCCCCGATCATGTCATCAGCTATAACTTGCTCTCCACCCTGCACTTCCTCCTCGGGTATAGGTCCATCCACCGTGTCGCCCACGCTACTTACACTAAGGGAGGCTGGAGGATCAGAGACTTCTCCACTCACCATTTAGGGAATCATGACGCCATTAATATCTACTGGAACATCAAAAGTCCTCATCGGAGGTCCAGTAACCCCATCAACTCCCCTCAAATACCAGGCCACGTACTCCTGTGTCTCTGGGTAAGCCTCTCCCACATCTATAAACACCACTGACTGGCGCCTAATGTATGCTGATCCGTCCCCGCAAGGATGCTCACTAACACCTCGCTGAATCCGGTACGGGTATCCAAAAAGAGGACTTTTCCTCGGCATTCTACTGACGGGGGTCTGAAAATCCGGTTTTACCACAACCGTGAGATAAACTCAGCAAGTAAAATCTCTAATCCTAAACTAGGCTAACGTGCACCTCCAGAAGTAAATAAAACACATAATACGCTGAACCAGTAATTAATTCACATTATTTTCATTCGGGCCCTCAGTCCTAATTTTATTCTCCAGCCCTGCAGGTTAGGCTTCCAGCATCAATATAATTCATTAACAATTTAATCGACCCGAAGGCCATGACCCAATGGTCATCAATTACTCGGCCCTAAGGCCCGACCCGAAGGCCCACAGCTGTATAGATCGACCCGAAGGCCATGACCCAGTGGTCATTAATTATTCGACCCGAAGGCCCGACCCGTCGGCCCACAGTTATATTCGACCCGTAGGCCTGACCCGTCGGTCACAATTATATATCGACCCGTAGGCCATGACCCAGTGGTCATCAATTATTTGACCCGAAGGTCCGACCCGTCGGCCCACAATTATAAATCGACCCGTAGGCCTGACCCGTCGGTCACAATTATATATCAAAACCAACGTGGAATTCACAATCAAAGCCCGTTAAATTTCCAATGGCTTAAATCAATTCAAATCAATCCACATCAAGGCCCATTAAATTTTTAATTTTCTCAAATGGGCCTCAACAAGCCCAATTCAACTTTTCACTCAAGGGCCCATTTCAATTTCTAATTGGGCTCCAATAATTTAATTCAATTCCAACATCAAGGCCCATTTCAATTATCATTGGGCTCACTTAATTCCAATTGGGCCCATTTTATTTTCAATTGGGCCCAATTCATGCAAATTCGGAGCCCATTAAGCCCACTCCATTTCAGCCCATTATTCCTTCACTAATTACCACTAAACCATTATAATTAGGCCTAATTAAGTCCACTAATCAAACCTTGCACAAAACCCACTCAATTAGGCACTAATTAACTTAATTAAACCCCTAATCAAGCACAATTAGAACTAATTCAGCGATTAGTAGATTTACTCGCCTATTAGCGTCGCGAGACGACGGGGACGAGCGGCCGATCACCGGCAAGCGGCGTGATCGACGGCGGCGCCCCAAAGCAAGCCGGCGGCCTACGGCGGTCCGGCAAGGCTCACGGCAACCCCACGGCCAAACAGGGGAGGAGTCGGCTGAGTGGGGCTGAGGACGGAGGAGAGTGAGACAGGGAGGCGAAGCTGGTCGGCTGGGGTGGCGCACGGCGGCGCGGCCAGGCGGAACACGCCCGGCGCCGGCGACGGCGTCCTTGCACGCCCGGCGGGAGCAGCTATGAACGGGCGGCTGTGGACGGCGGAGGAGGAGGAAAAAGTTGCGACTGGGCTGGGGAAGGCACCAGGGGTCGGCACTTGGCGGTCGGCGGCCAGCAGCTCCGGCGAAGCCCACTGTTCCGGCGAGCACAGTGACCGGCGGTGCTGATCGGCTGGAGAGGAGCAGCTGCCGAGAGGATTTCGGGAGAGGAGAGAGAGAATTTCGGGGAGAGAGAGAGCTGAGGAGAGAGAGAGAAAGTCAAAGATAGTCAAGAGAGAGAGTGGGTGGATGCCACATGTCAAAATCTTAGCCATTATGCCCAAAATACCCTTAATCCAATGGCTAGAAATGCTTCAAAATCAATAATGCAAGGGTAGAATGGTCATTTGCCCCTAACCATGGTTAACCAACCCTAGTTAACCTTAACCAACCTTGGTTAATCTCCAAAATTAAATCAAAATTCGAAATAAATCAAAAATGGCCTAGGGGCAATTCCGTCATTTTTCCATCCGGAACTGAAATTCCAATTTTCGCTCATACCGGTCCTAAATATTCATGTGATACCTAATCCAGAGTCGGAATCGCGAAATTCGCTTTCTAAGCCCTCGAAAATCCTCTGCGAAGTTTCCGGGAATAAAATAATATTATTTTCCAATTTTTGCCGAAATTCCACTTTCTGTCCAGAATCATTCCAAACACACTCGGATACCCCAAAATGACGTTGGCCGCGAAAATTAACCTCAAACGGCCTCCGAAATCGGCCTCGGCGTTCTCAGGGGCAAAATGGTCTTTTTCTCACTTTCTGCCGAATCTTCCGTTTTCAACTGTTTTAATCCCAAACACGAATGGCCATTACCAATTGACGTCCGTCTTGCAAAATAGTCGTAATTACCCTTGAGATTTTGATATCGAAACTCGGGCCCAATATTGTAATCTCAATATGCTCGTTTCGCAGTTTTAGGGTCTCTTACTAACGAGCGGCTGTTTAGGCGTTACGCGTATCGACCTAAGATTGTCCAAATCGTGATGGTCTAAATTTCGAGAGAACGAGAGGAATTATCACTAGTACCAGGGTCGCGATCGTTTGGATTACAATCAGGTTTCATTCGTCAGGTGTACTTTCGGTCGTGCGAAATCACTCGCTATCCGATCGTACATTACTGACAAAATTAACCAGGCATTTTCCTAAGATCGGCCTATATTGGCTCAAAATATTTCCTCAACGTTCTTCGAAATCAGCGTTCAGTCGCGATCGGGTTCTCGGTCCACGTACATGTTCCTATTTAGCCTTTCTCATATGGTTAGTATCCCGAGACTGATCAGGTCCAGGCGAGACTTACTAAAATTACACGAGAATAAATATACACTTTATTGGTCCCGATAACGGGTCAAAATTCAGGATGTTACAACTCTTCCCCCCTTACAAAAATTTCGTCCTCGAAATTTGCACTTCAAACCGGCTCTTCAAACAACTGGGGGTGTTGACGTCGCATGGCTTCTTCGCTTTCCCAAGTAGCGCCCTCTGTTCCGTGGTGTTCCCAAACTACCTTCACCATTGGGATTGTCTTGTTCCGAAGTACTCGATCCTTTCTGTCTTCGATTCTGACTGGTCTCTCCACGTACGATACCCTGTCGTCCACGTCTATTTCTTCATATCTTAGAACATGTGTCGGATCCGGTTCATATTTTCTCAACATCGACACGTGGAAGACATTGTGTATCTGGGACAAATTCGGTGGCAGGGCCAGTCTGTATGCCATGTCGCCAATCTTTTCCAAAATCTCAAACGGCCCAACAAATCTCGGACTCAACTTTCCTTTCTTGCCAAATCGGGATAATCCCTTCATAGGCGACACCTTTAGAAACACATGATCCCCAACTTGAAATTCCAGATGTCGTCGTCTCCGATCGGCATAACTTTTCTGTCTACTCTGTGCTGTTTTTAACCTCTCTCGAATGATCTCAACAGCTTCCACTGTTTGCTGTACCAACTCTGGGCCTGTAATGCTGCGTTCTCCCACTTCATCCCAACACACGGGAGTCCTACATGCTCTGCCATACAAAGCTTCAAATGGGGCCATCTGGATACTCTGCTGATAACTGTTATTATATGCAAACTCTACCAGATGCAGCTGTTCTTCCCATTTACCCTGAAAATCCACTACACAAGCCCTCAACATATCCTCAAGGGTCTGGATTGTTCTTTCTGATTGTCCATCAGTCTGTGGATGATAAGCTGTACTGAACTGCACTTTTGTCCCCAAAGCTGTCTGCAGACTTTTCCAGAAGTTCGCCGTAAACCTCGGATCACGATCTGAAGTAATCGTTACTGGTACTCCGTGCAGTCTTACAATCTGTCTTACATACAGCTCTGCATACTTTTCTAACTCCAGATCCTTGCGCACTGCCAGAAAATGCGCTGACTTAGTCAGTCTATCCACTATCACCCAAATGGAATCGTGCCCTCTCTGACTCCTTGGTAGTCCCGTTACAAAGTCCATGGTAATATGTTCCCATTTCCACTCGGGAATTTCCAATGGTCGCAGCAATCCTCCAGGTTTACAGTGTTGTGCCTTTACCTGTTGGCACGTCAAACACTTAGCCACATGCTTGGCTACATCCGCTTTCAATCCATTCCACCAATAATGTTGCCTTAAATTCTGATACATTTTCGTACTGCCAGGGTGGATACTGTAATTGCTGCGATGAGCTTCTCTCAATATTTCTTCCTTAAGCTCAATATCATCCGGCACACACCATCGTCCTCTATACTTCAGGACTCCATCTTCTGATACCTGGAAGTCTGGCTTCCTTGCCGAGGCATCCATTTCCACAATTTTCTGAATCTCTTGATCCGTGGACTGCAGAGCTTTAATCTTAGTTTGAATCTCCGGCTCGATCCTCAAGGTAGCCAGCAAATTCGCCACATGGCTTATTTCCAGTTTAAATTCTGAGTCTCGGATCTTTTCCAATAACGTCCATTCCCTAATCAACAAGTGTGCCATACTCGACTTGCGACTCAGTGCATCTGCAACTCGATTTGCCTTTCCAGGATGATACATGATGTCGCAGTCATAATCCTTAAGAAGCTCCATCCATCTACGCTGTCTCATATTCAACTCTTTCTGTGAGAACAGGTATTTGAGACTCTGATGATCCGTAAAGATCTGAAACTTTTCCCCACACAGATAATGCCTCCAAATCTTGAGTGCAAAGACGATGGCAGCCAACTCTAAGTCATGCGTCGGATAATTCCCTTCATGAGGTCTCAACTGACGCGACGCATACGCCACTACCTTTCCATGTTGCATTAACACACAACCAAGTCCTTTGAACGAAGCATCACTGTATACTTCAAATCCACCCGGTCCAGAGGGAATAGTCAAGACTGGAGCTGTCGTCAGTCTGTGCTTAAGCTCCTGAAAACTTCGTTCGCACTTATCGTCCCATTCAAACTTACTTTCCTTTTTCAGTAATCGCGTCAATGGCATGGCTATCGACGAGAATCCTTCCACGAAGCGTCGATAATAGCCAGCCAATCCTAAGAAACTTCTGATCTCTGTCACTGACGTCGGCATGGGCCACTTAAGTACCGCTTCAATCTTAGTTGGATCCACTGATATTCCTTCTCCCGACACGATATGTCCAAGAAAGGCTACCTTACTAAGCCAGAATTCACATTTGCTGAACTTCGCATAAAGCGCATGTTCCCTCAACGTCCGTAGAACTTCCGTCAAATGCACTTCATGCTCCTCTGAACTCTTCGAATACACTAGAATATCGTCAATGAACACTATGACGAACTGATCCAGAAATTCCTTAAAAACTCTGTTCATCAAATCCATAAAAGCTGCAGGAGCATTCGTCAAACCAAAGGGCATGACTGTAAACTCATAATGCCCGTACCTCGTTCTGAATGCAGTCTTGGGTATATCCTCTTTCCGAATTCTCAACTGATGATACCCTGTCCGTAGATCAATCTTAGAGAATACTGACGCTCCTTGCAACTGATCGAACAAGTCATCGATCCTTGGTAGTGGATACTTATTCTTCACAGTCACCTGATTCAACTGCCGGTAGTCTATACATAACCTCAACGTCCCGTCCTTTTTCTTCACAAATAGGACTGGCGCTCCCCATGGAGACGCACTAGGACGAATGAATCCTTTGTCCAACAACTCCTGCATCTGCACTTTCAATTCCTTCAGTTCCGACAACGACATCCGATACGGAGCCTTAGAAATTGGCTCAGTTCCTGGAGCCAACTCTATTACAAATTCCACTTCTCGTTCTGGCGGCAAGCCCGGCAACTCTTGAGGAAAAACCTCGGGAAAATTACACACTACAGAAATTTCTTCCAACTTAGGCTCCACCAACGTCGGATCCTTGACGTTAACCAAATACCCCTCACAACCTTCTTCAAGCATCTCTGTTGCCTCCACTGAGGAAATCCAAGGGATCGAGGTTCCTCCTCGATTTCCCTGAAATTCAAACTTAGGACGACCAATCGGATTAAATTGGATCGTCCTACTGCCGCAATCCATAACGGCTTTCTGTTTAGTCAGCCAATCCATCCCAATGATCACATCAAAGTCATACATGGCTAACACAGCTAAATCAATCCTTTCCTCAACATTTCCAATCACAATTTTACAGTCCAGACACCCCAATGATACTAGCACCCTATCATGCAGTGGGGTCGTCACACATAACATAATTTCAAGTAAAACAGGCTCCAGACCAACCAATCTAACAAACTGCTCTGAAATAAACGAATGGGTTGCCCCGGGATCAAATAACGCATAAGCTGCATGATTGCAGAGAGAAACCGTACCTGTGACCACACCCGGCGCTTCCTCAGCATCCTTTCGCGCCAATGCATAAACTCGTCCTTGTGCAGGCGGTCTGCCCTGAATAGCCGGTGGGGGATTCCCGGTCTGATTTCCAATTCTGAGCGGCTGCTGTGGTTGACCTGGGGGTCCCAAAACTCGTTGTTGGGGACAATTCTTTATCTGATGACCTAAACTCCCACAACGAAAACAAGCTCCAATCCTATGTTGTGTCTGACTGGGCTTCCCGATAATCCTTCTCGGGGGCGGAACAAATCGTCTATTACTGGCCATTGGTCTCCTTACAAAGCGACGATTGTCCCGGTTAGGAATAAACCTCGAACCCGATGCTGATGCCCTTTCAATCTGATCTCGTTCCATAGTCTGGGCACGCTCATATAACTCTCGATAATCCCTGATATTCAATAACAACATCTGGGTGCGAAGTTCCGGTTTCAATCCATCCCGGAACCTCCGAGCCTTATCCAGGGGATTCTCAACCATTCTCGGGGCAAACTTAGATAATCTAATGAACTCTGCCTCATACTGCACCACTGTCATCGATCCCTGACGTAATCTCATAAACTCCGCCATTTTCTTTTCCTGGGCACTCTCAGAGAAAAACTGTCCATAGAAATGCTCGACGAATATCGCCCAGGTCGGTTCCATAAACTCTGGAAACACTCTATCTTTAACCGCCTTCCACCAGTCATGGGCATTGTCCTGCAATTGGTACGATGCCAAGGAAATCTTTTCCCTCTCAGTACATTCTAACAGATCAAACGCTTTCTCTAGCTCCTCTACCCAACGCGGAGCGGTTTCTGGGTCACCTCTGCCCGTAAACTTGGGCGGTTTCAGCTTAAGAAAATGCTCCACCAACTGATGCATTGGTCTCGGTGCCACTACCGGTTGAGCTTGCACTGGCTGAGCTTGAGCTTGGTTCTCATGGACGGCAGCAACGGCTGCGGCCTCAGCAGCCTGAGCGGTCGCATTCTCTCTTTCTTGCGCCTGCCTATCCATCACATTACCGATTCTGTCTAAAGCTCGAAGGACTCCTTCCATACGCGGATCTTCCGCCTGCCTAACATCGGCTCTGGGGTCTGCTGCAGCCCCAACACCCACTCTAGGGTTCTCTTCTTCTCTAGCACCCGCAACTATATTCTCTATCGCTCTCGCTCTAGCGCGACCTCTACCACGAGCTTCTCTGCCTGCGCCCCTCCTTGGAGCTCCTCTCACTCTTCCTCTTTCGCTGCTCATCTAGAACTCTGAGTGCTCAACTACCTGCTATAATTCCATCTGGGAATTAGAGACCTAAACCAACTAACCGGTCTAAGTCCTAGGCAGGTATAAACACAGAAACAACTAAGCACTCAGCATGCGGCCAATACCACAACACATGATTTTCACCCAAGGACTTACAAACTTACCTTGGGTCCTGCCGCACCTGCACAATACTGGTTCAATCAATCACCCACAATAGTCAAACACAAACATTCTGGAGGTACACCTAGCACGCTTAGTCACCCTATAGCTACCCATGGTCATTTCTCCTTATTACTCCAAGGCTCGACTAGGTCAAACAGAGCTGTCCTTGCTCTGATACCAATTCGAACGGGGATGTCACGCCCCGTACCCCACGAAGCATGATCATCCGCTTTGGTCGAAATAAAATGTGACGCTCCCAGGATTGCATCACCGACCCAAAACCCAAATCAGAGTAAATACACGTCACATGCGGAAACACGTATATATTTATATATATATACACCCAGACATAAAAACAAACATAACCACGAGCAGTAATAGATATCAACAACTATAGATAACATTAATATATATACATGTCTTTACAAAGCTTATACAAACTATTTATTTACAAACAAAGGAAATACATCAAAAGACCACTAAGCAAAAAGGATCGGTGGTCTAGGGTGTCAGCTAGGTACTTAGGGAGAGTTACATCAAAAAGAGGGGTTAATCTAAACTCCTATCAAACCGCTCTACTCTAAGGATCCCGACCTGGGTTGGATGATGCTGCTGACTCCTCAGATGAGTCTTCATCCGTCAGAATTTCCATATCTGATCCAACTTCGGCCACTTCCCCTATTTGTTCACCATTCTCACCGACTATTTCCAGATTCTGCTCCTCTTCTTCTTCCCCGATCATGTCATCAGCTATAACTTGCTCTCCACCCTGCACTTCCTCCTCGGGTATAGGTCCATCCACCGTGTCGCCCACGCTACTTACACTAAGGGAGGCTGGAGGATCAGAGACTTCTCCACTCACCATTTGGGGAATCATGACGCCATTAATATCTACTGGAACATCAAAAGTCCTCATCGGAGGTCCAGTAACCCCATCAACTCCCCTCAAATACCAGGCCACGTACTCCTGTGTCTCTGGGTAAGCCTCTCCCACATCTATAAACACCACTGACTGGCGCCTAATGTATGCTGATCCGTCCCCGCAAGGATGCTCACTAACACCTCGCTGAATCCGGTACGGGTATCCAAAAAGAGGACTTTTCCTCGGCATTCTACTGACGGGGGTCTGAAAATCCGGTTTTACCACAACCGTGAGATAAACTCAGCAAGTAAAATCTCTAATCCTAAACTAGGCTAACGTGCACCTCCAGAAGTAAATAAAACACATAATACGCTGAACCAGTAATTAATTCACATTATTTTCATTTGGGCCCTCAGTCCTAATTTTATTCTCCAGCCCTGCAGGTTAGGCTTCCAGCATCAATATAATTCATTAACAATTTAATCGACCCGAAGGCCATGACCCAATGGTCATCAATTACTCGGCCCTAAGGCCCGACCCGAAGGCCCACAGCTGTATAGATCGACCCGAAGGCCATGACCCAGTGGTCATTAATTATTCGACCCGAAGGCCCGACCCGTCGGCCCACAGTTATATTCGACCCGTAGGCCTGACCCGTCGGTCACAATTATATATCGACCCGTAGGCCATGACCCAGTGGTCATCAATTATTTGACCCGAAGGTCCGACCCGTCGGCCCACAATTATAAATCGACCCGTAGGCCTGACCCGTCGGTCACAATTATATATCAAAACCAACGTGGAATTCACAATCAAAGCCCGTTAAATTTCCAATGGCTTAAATCAATTCAAATCAATCCACATCAAGGCCCATTAAATTTTTAATTTTCTCAAATGGGCCTCAACAAGCCCAATTCAACTTTTCACTCAAGGGCCCATTTCAATTTCTAATTGGGCTCCAATAATTTAATTCAATTCCAACATCAAGGCCCATTTCAATTATCATTGGGCTCACTTAATTCCAATTGGGCCCATTTTATTTTCAATTGGGCCCAATTCATGCAAATTCGGAGCCCATTAAGCCCACTCCATTTCAGCCCATTATTCCTTCACTAATTACCACTAAACCATTATAATTAGGCCTAATTAAGTCCACTAATCAAACCTTGCACAAAACCCACTCAATTAGGCACTAATTAACTTAATTAAACCCCTAATCAAGCACAATTAGAACTAATTCAGCGATTAGTAGATTTACTCGCCTATTAGCGTCGCGAGACGACGGGGACGAGCGGCCGATCACCGGCAAGCGGCGTGATCGACGGCGGCGCCCCAAAGCAAGCCGGCGGCCTACGGCGGTCCGGCAAGGCTCACGGCAACCCCACGGCCAAACAGGGGAGGAGTCGGCTGAGTGGGGCTGAGGACGGAGGAGAGTGAGACAGGGAGGCGAAGCTGGTCGGCTGGGGTGGCGCACGGCGGCGCGGCCAGGCGGAACACGCCCGGCGCCGGCGACGGCGTCCTTGCACGCCCGGCGGGAGCAGCTATGAACGGGCGGCTGTGGACGGCGGAGGAGGAGGAAAAAGTTGCGACTGGGCTGGGGAAGGCACCAGGGGTCGGCACTTGGCGGTCGGCGGCCAGCAGCTCCGGCGAAGCCCACTGTTCCGGCGAGCACAGTGACCGGCGGTGCTGATCGGCTGGAGAGGAGCAGCTGCCGAGAGGATTTCGGGAGAGGAGAGAGAGAATTTCGGGGAGAGAGAGAGCTGAGGAGAGAGAGAGAAAGTCAAAGATAGTCAAGAGAGAGAGTGGGTGGATGCCACATGTCAAAATCTTAGCCATTATGCCCAAAATACCCTTAATCCAATGGCTAGAAATGCTTCAAAATCAATAATGCAAGGGTAGAATGGTCATTTGCCCCTAACCATGGTTAACCAACCCTAGTTAACCTTAACCAACCTTGGTTAATCTCCAAAATTAAATCAAAATTCGAAATAAATCAAAAATGGCCTAGGGGCAATTCCGTCATTTTTCCATCCGGAACTGAAATTCCAATTTTCGCTCATACCGGTCCTAAATATTCATGTGATACCTAATCCAGAGTCGGAATCGCGAAATTCGCTTTCTAAGCCCTCGAAAATCCTCTGCGAAGTTTCCGGGAATAAAATAATATTATTTTCCAATTTTTGCCGAAATTCCACTTTCTGTCCAGAATCATTCCAAACACACTCGGATACCCCAAAATGACGTTGGCCGCGAAAATTAACCTCAAACGGCCTCCGAAATCGGCCTCGGCGTTCTCAGGGGCAAAATGGTCTTTTTCTCACTTTCTGCCGAATCTTCCGTTTTCAACTGTTTTAATCCCAAACACGAATGGCCATTACCAATTGACGTCCGTCTTGCAAAATAGTCGTAATTACCCTTGAGATTTTGATATCGAAACTCGGGCCCAATATTGTAATCTCAATATGCTCGTTTCGCAGTTTTAGGGTCTCTTACTAACGAGCGGCTGTTTAGGCGTTACGCGTATCGACCTAAGATTGTCCAAATCGTGATGGTCTAAATTTCGAGAGAACGAGAGGAATTATCACTAGTACCAGGGTCGCGATCGTTTGGATTACAATCAGGTTTCATTCGTCAGGTGTACTTTCGGTCGTGCGAAATCACTCGCTATCCGATCGTACATTACTGACAAAATTAACCAGGCATTTTCCTAAGATCGGCCTATATTGGCTCAAAATATTTCCTCAACGTTCTTCGAAATCAGCGTTCAGTCGCGATCGGGTTCTCGGTCCACGTACATGTTCCTATTTAGCCTTTCTCATATGGTTAGTATCCCGAGACTGATCAGGTCCAGGCGAGACTTACTAAAATTACACGAGAATAAATATACACTTTATTGGTCCCGATAACGGGTCAAAATTCAGGATGTTACAAGGGATTTTATCAAAATTTACTTACTGAGTGATGTGGCATGTTTCAATTGGATATTGTAATACGTATGTTCGATTTATTGAGTCATTAACCATGGAGCTTTTCTGGATTTGACACTGTTCCTTTATATTTGTTTGGGGAAAATTGTTTGATTTGATAGTAGCTTGTGTCTCCTGAATTGCTGTTATTGTTACAGGGAACTTATGAACATTTGGTACATATAGGGGAACAAAAGTGAAACATTGTTTCTTCAAGAGAAGAGATCATGCAACGATAACATAGATTCCATGAGTGAGTAGAATAAAGTTAGATCTGAGCGCTATCTACGAAAGTGAAACTCAAAAACTCTTTTTTTTTTTTTATTCTAGGCTTGTCTACTTGCAAAACTCAGTGAACAACAGTGTCTTTGCAATTTGCAGTGATTGTTTGAATTTATCTTTCACTTGGGTAAAGCTTAACGTGAATTGCTTTTATTATTTGACTGCTAAAATAGTGGATCTAGTTCTTCATTGATTGGTCGTTAATTCTAATTAACCATTTTTAGTATTCTCTCACGAATTCTCTTGCTATTTACAGTTGATTCTACGCGGTATATCACGCTTGATGTTGCACGAGTCGCAGCATGGAATCTCTCCTTTGTCTTGGGTATGACAAGTCCCTTTCTCCTCACAACTATGAAGCTCTCATTCAGCACTCTCACAGAAAGAAAAAAATTGCATGTGTATGAAAATTATGACACTATGCTAATCAATGGCCAATTTTCTCCGCAGGCTACTTCCTAGCAGCAAAATTCATGCTTGGAGCTCCATGTGTATTGATACTTCTAATCTATAAGTGGATGAGAAGGCATCAAGCGATCGACGTAAACATCGAAGAATTCCTACGAGCTCAGAACAACTTTTTGCCCATAAGGTACTCTTACTCGGACATCAAGAAGATCACAAATAATTTCAAATACAAGTTAGGCGAGGGTGGATATGGTTCCGTGTACAGAGGAATACTTAGAAGTGGCAGTGAAGTTGCGGTTAAGATTTTGAACAAACCAGAATCCAACGGCCAAGATTTTATAAGCGAAGTGGCCACAATTGGAAGGATCCGCCATGTTAATGTGGTGCAACTTGTTGGTTTTTGCTTCGATTACTCCAAACAAGCTCTTGTCTATGATTTCATGCCGAACGGATCTTTGGATAAACACATTTCCTGTAAGGATGGTGATGATCCTATTGATTATAAGAAAATGTATGAGATCTCTCTTGGTATAGCTAGAGGGATAGAGTATCTACATAGGGGACGTGATATGCAAATTCTACACTTTGACATTAAGCCTCACAACATTCTCTTGGACCGAAGTTTCACTTCGAAAGTTTCTAACTTTGGACTTGCAAGAATTTATCTCACCGGTCACAGCATAGTATCATTGATCGCAGCAAGAGGAACCTTGGGTTATATGGCTCCTGAGCTATTCTATAAAGGCATTGGTGGCATTTCTTATAAAGCTGATGTTTATAGTTTTGGGATGTTGTTGATGGAAATTGCTGGTAGAAGGAGAAATCTAAATGCACATGCAGAGAACTCAAGTCAAATTTACTTTCCTTTGTGGGTTTTTTTTTTTTTACGATCAACTCAGCAAAGAAAAAGAGGTTGAAATGGAAAATGTCAGAGAAGAGGAAAGAGAAACAACGAGGAAGATGATAATCGTTGCACTATGGTGTATACAATTGAGCCCTAATGATCGGCCATCGATGAACAAAGTCCTAGATATGCTTGAAGGAGATGTGGATAAACTACAACTACCTCCAAAACCGCTTTTGTATCCGCTTAGGACGCCGGTTAATGATGTTGACGCCGAGATAGAACTTGAAACAGTCTCATTTTCGTCAAGTGCTCCGATAATTCCCGGCAGTTGCTAACTTCACCATGCCAGTGAGTTTACGAAATCATGTATTATGTGATTTTCCTCTCTTGTACAAATGAAATGCAAAATATAAATAGTACTATCAACATGTGTCATCATCATTCACAATGTATTTATTGAAACTTTTACATGTTTTTCCATAGAGCACTATTGTTTTCTAGTAGACTCCTCATGGCCCTTTTATAAATGAAACGCATTCATTGTCAAAGAGGAAAGACAGAGTAGGCTGACTAATTTGCCTTTACGATGAATGGAAATTGAATACGTGATGTCACGCACCCCTCGATTTGTATGGTCAGGAGACCGTGCTAAAATTTGTTTTTATCAGTTTGAAACTAAAGACCAAAGTATAGGATGTTGACTAGGACAAAGTAAATCATCGGGAGATTGACTAAGATAATCATGACATTAAAGAGTAGAATTAGCCCAATAGTGTTGATCATGATAGGTGATTTATTTGAATGTGGTGTATACACTAATTATTAATCGTTTTCGTGAAAATCATTTCCAAGGAAAGTGACTAGTTTTCAGTTGTTTGGTTTGGTTGTGTATTTGGATGTAAGACAAAAAAAGGCTTTCGATATTTAGATTTTAGGGATAATTTCACCGGAAGTCCTAAAACTTATCACGAAAATGCAATTAAATCCTAAAACTTATCAAAAGTGCAGTCAAATTTGGTGCAATTGGGTCTTTCCATTAACTCTGTCCAAATTGACCAACAAAAAATGCTGACATGGTTTTTTAAAATATTTTCTCTCTTCTACGTGGCGATGACGTGACTAAAACATGAAATATAAGACTAAAATCACGTTGTTTTGGTCCAAATATGATTTTTTCATGCAAATTTTATTTAAATTATGTTAAATATAAGCAAACTTAAAAAAACACAAAAAAGAAAGAAAGCAAAACAGACTCAGGCGAAGCCGCCGCCGCCTGGTGGGGGATGGCTAGTGAGGGCTTGTAGGGCCCTCGCTTTCAGTTGGCGAGGGCTTGCAGCAATCAGCTGCTGGTTTCTCACCTTTGCTTTTTTCTTTTTTTTTAAAGTTTGATTATTTTTTCATTTAATTTAAATAAAATTTGTATTAAAAATTGAATTTGAATCAAAATGACGTTTTAGCAACGTCATTGCCATGTAAGAAAGAGAAAATAATAAAAAAAGCCACGTTAGCATTTTCTATCAACTAAGTTGAACAACGTTAACGAAAGGATTTGATTACACGAATTTGACAAGTTTTACAACTTAATTGCACTTTTTGCAAGTTTTATGACTCAATTACACTTTTGTGATAATTATTAGAACTTCTAGTACACTTATCCCTAGATTTTACTTTCAAAAATCATTCTCTCCTCATAATTATATTTTGTTCATAATGCAAGATACTAAGATGATATCAAAATCCTTGCCTAAGATATTTTTAATATATGAAGTATAAATTTTAAGTTTTTTTATTATCAAAATAAAGCAACATAAAAAAATGAAGCAAAAAAAAATTGAAAATGCAAATAATTAACAAACTTAATCGCTCGGTGGTCCTGAAATTCCACATGAGAATGACTTGCCATTCTGTGTGAGTGCACATGTGAAAAAGGAGTTTGGAAAAATCATTTCTTCTTTTTTATATGGAAATATCATTTTCCTCAATTTTAATAGTTTTCTTTGATCGTCAAAATATTTTCCGTTCATTATCCACCCGCAAATCAAATACATGAAAAGTTTGGAAAATCGTATCATTGAAATCATTTTCATAAAAATGAACACACCCTTAGTAATGGTATGTAAAGTAAGACCACTATGCAATATATGGAGCTGTTAAGATGCTTATCAATAGGGAAAAGTAAGGAGAAAAAGACAAGGTTAGACAAGACTTTTGAATTGTTCATATACCAGATGAATTACTTGTTAACTTGGAAAAAGACAAATGGGGATCGAGCATGATATTAACAACTAGCAGAAATGCTAAATTTAGGATTGAGACTAGTTTTGGTGGCATTGACATGTTTGACTTTCATCACAGGTTTTTTCCAGATCTCTTGATGCAAAGAAGTAATGGCTTAAAAAAATCGTTACTCAAACTTGATCAGCAGCGAGGAGATCGGAGAAGGAGCACCTTCGTCGGTCATCACGGGCTCAGAACATGGCAGCAAGTTCGGCTGTCGGTCTCGATGCAGCAGCAACTCGCAGCTATGAACAGCTACGTCGTCGTCGGGGCTCGACCGCAGCTAGGATGACAAGGAGAAGACGGGGCAAAGAGGGGGTGTCTCAGCCCAGCTCCTCTCTTTCGTGCTGTCTCTCTCTCTTTTGTCCCTCAATTGTCACGTGTATTTTCTCTGTATATGTTCTGAAAATAGAATTGCAAACCTCGATTAATGAAGCATAAACACACTTATCTAGTGTAATTCTAGATTAATTTCCCGCGCTTCAGCCTCTTAACTCGATTGTTAACTCAATTGGACTTCAGTTTCAGGGCCTTTTCCGATTTATCTTCAACGGGCTGAATTTAGTTGAATTTGGACCAATTAAGGCTCCAGGGCTAGCCGAAATTTAGCCCTCGGCCTCAAAATTTTAATAAATTTCAGCTCTAATTAAGCAGGCCTAACCTCTATTCAATTTAAGGCTTATAACTTCAATTTCCCTTTGAAATTTTCGGCCCTCTCCCCTCCTTTGTTGACCGAATTTTACTTTGTCGTGGGCGTCTGTCCACGCGACTAATCTAGGTCCATTCACCCCTGCAATCCGATTAAAACACAATTAATGAATTTAATTATATACAATTTAACTTTAATATTTTTTTAGGTGTTAAATCCCTAATTTTCAACGCAATTTATTCTAAATAATTAGCCAAAATTTAAGTGTCAATATAAGCGAAGATACATTCATCAAGAGATTATCTGCTTAAAAATTTGACTAACCATTGCTGAATATATAATAACGATATAGAAAGCAATTAAGGTATCATCGCGTGCGGAGATGCTCGCAGAGCAAACCAACTCCAAGAAGGGGAAATGCAACAAAAATAAAAATAAAAATGTAATCAGTAATGATATTACTATAAAAAAAGTATTTAACATGTGCAGTTAAAACGTCATTGGATGCGTCATTCGACCTATTAAGACAACCTTAAACAAATAATTTAATTAGCAAATATTAATGCTTCTGATGATTTTTTTTGGTCGGAATTTTGATTCAGTTTAGGGTACGAAACATTCAAACTGATTCTCTTCTGCGATACTTAAATTGATTCCTAGCGAGAATCAATTTGCCAAGAAAAGTCAAATCTGGAAACTGCAGAGAAGTTTCCTTCCTAATTAATTAATTCCGATACCGTGTTTTAGCCGGCCATTCTTTTTATTCGCTAGACTTTGTTTTATTGGTTGACTTGGACATTTCGATGACCGACGACTCCCAACTCTTTTCATTCATATTACTGAGCCTCCATCGCATTACCAATTAGCAAACACTTTCATTTCATCAGATCAAGCGATAGAGAGATGATCAAGTCTTTGAGCTCCATAAGCATGTTTCGTGTTTTACTTCTCATATCGCATATTCTGCTACTACTGGGAACGAGCTGCAATGCGAAAAAGATTCACTTGTGCGCCGCTTCATCTTGCGGCGAGATCCGTAACATAAGCTATCCCTTTCGATTGAAAGGCGACTCAAAGAGCTGCGGCCTCTCTAAGTATGAGCTAACTTGTGAAAATAATCGCACTGTTCTTTATCTGGATGTCGGCCGATATTATGTGAAGTCGATTTACTATAATTTCTATTATGGCGAAGATGACTTCAACGGTGCAATCATGGTGGTTGACGATGGATTGCAAAAGGATAATTGCTCATCCCTCCCTCGTTACTCATTGGCGCGCTCCAACTTCAGTAAGTATGATCCATACTATGTTGCTTATGAGAACATAGTGCCCGTGGCTTTCATGAAGTGCTCACAGCCCGTTGCTTCTACTCTGTATGTCGGTACCGAACCATGTATTGAGGGAGCATACTTTGCCGACGCGCCTCCTAAGTTTTCCCAAATGAAGGTCTACTCATACGCTGTACATAATGGGTCTGATCTACAAGTATGGGACATCAAGGATTTTTGCACCATAACCATGATGACATTCGCATCGGATTATATCCCGGGGTGGGAAAAGGATCGCTATAATCCTGCAAGCTTAACATACAAGGACCTCCACGACATGATGGCCGAGGGCTTCAATCTCTCCTATGGGGAAGTACTCTTCTCGACATTAACTTCATTCCATTCTTGCTTCTTAGGTTTCAGACGCCGAAGGGAGTGGTGCAGGCACTATTACACCTGTAAGCGGACTTTCCCCGAAGCTTTTCTTCCTTCCTTTCTTCCTTCCTTCCTTTCTTCTTCTTCATCCCCATCATTTTCTTAAATGCTAGCTCTACTGAACGACGTTATCAAAATTTACTTACTGAGTGCTGTGGCATTTTTCAATTGGATATTGCAATACGTATGTTTGATATATTGAGTCATTAGTTTCTTTAATGCCCAATAGAAAAAATTGCCACGTCAGTTGAAAAAGTTTATTCAGATTTTTTAGTAGATTTGGCGTGCATTGCTCTTTTATATTTTACAACCATGGAGCATTTCTGGATTCTACACTATTCCTTTATATTTTGTTTGGGGAAAATTTGTTTGATATGATATGATGGTAGTCAATTAACAATGCGTGAGTGATTAAGGAACTTATGAATCATTTGGTACATTTAGGGGAAAAATAGCAAAATCGTATTTCTTCGAGAGAAAAAATCACGTCACGTTGACATGGATTCCATGAGTGAATAGAATAAAGTTGAATCTGAGCGCTATCTAGGAAAGTGAACCTCATTCACTCTTCTTTTATTCTAGACTTGTCCACTTGCAAATTTCAATGAACAGAATTGTGTCTTCGCACTTTGCAGTGGTTGTATAAATTTATCTTTCACTTGGGTTATAGCTTAACGTAAATTACTTCGACTCTTTAATTGCTAAAACGATGGATCTAATTCTTCGTTAATTGGTCATTAATCTTAATTAATCATTTTTAGTAATCTCTGTCGAATTCTCTTGCTATCTACAGATAAATCAACGTGGCATATCGCGCTTAATGTTGCGCTAAAGGCAGCAATGGATCTCTCCTCTGTCTTGGGTATGACTAGTCCTTTTCTCCTCACGCCTGTGAAGCTCTCAAGCAGCACTCTGACAAAAAAAAATTGTGGCACTATGCTAATCAATGGCCAATTTTCTCCGCAGGCTACTTCCTAGCAGCAAAATTCATACTTGGAGCTCCATGTGTATTGATACTTCTAATCTATAAGTGGATGAGAAGGCATCAAGCGATCGACGCAAACATCGAAGAATTCCTACGAGCTCAGAACAACTTTTTGCCCATAAGGTACTCTTACTCGGATATCAAGAAGATCACAAATAATTTCAAATACAAGTTAGGCGAGGGTGGATATGGTTCCGTGTACAGAGGAATCCTTAGAAGTGGCAATGAAGTTGCGGTTAAGATTTTGAACAAATCAAAATCTAACGGCCAAGATTTTATAAGCGAAGTGGCCACAATTGAAAGGATCCACCACGTTAATGTGGTGCAACTTGTTGGTTTTTGCTTCGATTACTCCAAACAAGCTCTTGTCTATGATTTCATGCCGAACGGATCTTTGGATAAACACATTTCCTTTAAGGGTGGTGATGATCCTATTGATTATAAGAAAATGCATGAGATCTCTCTTGGTATAGCTAGAGGGATAGAGTATCTGCATCGGGGATGTGATATGCAAATTCTACATTTTGACATCAAGCCTCACAACATTCTCCTAGATCGAAGTTTCATTCCAAAAATTTCTGACTTTGGACTTGCAAGACTTTATCCCACCGGTTACAGCATAGTATCGTTAACTGCAGCAAGAGGAACCTTGGGATATATGGCACCTGAGCTGTTTTATAGGGACATTGGTGGCGTTTCTTATAAAGCTGATGTTTATAGTTTTGGGATGTTGTTGATGGAAATGGCTGGTAGAAGGAGAAATCTAAATGCACATGCAGAGCGCTCAAGTCAAATTTACTTTCCTTTGTGGGTTTATGATCAACTCAGCAAAGAAAAGGAGGTCGAAATAGTAGATGTCATAGAAGAGGAAAGAGATACAACGAGGAAGATGATAATCGTTGCACTATGGTGTATACAATTGAGCCCTAATGATCGGCCATCGATGAACAAAGTCCTAGATATGCTTGAAGGAGATGTGGATAAACTGCAACTGCCTCCAAAACCGCTTTTGTATCCAAGCAGGACGCCGGATGATGATGTTGACGCCGAGATAGAACTTGAAACAATCTCATCTTCGTCAAGTGCTCTGGTAATTTCTAGCAATTACCAACTTCACCAGGACAGCGAGTTTATGAAATCATGTATTGTGTGATTGTTCCCATCTTGTAGAAATGAAATGCAATATATAAATAGTACTATCAACATGTATCGGCATCATTCACAATGTAATCCATGAAGCTTTTACATGTTTTTCCATATAGCACTAGTGTTTTCTAGTAGACTCCTCATGGCCATTTTCTAAATGACAAACATTCATTATCAAAGAAGAAAGACAGATTAGGCTAACTATTTTGCCTTTTCTATCAATGGAAATTAAATACATGATGCCGCTCAACCCTCATCAATTTGTATGGTCAGAAGATCGTGCTGGAATTTGTTTTTTTAAGTCTACAGGATCTTGACTTGCTTTTTTATTTTTTTAATATTTTTTAGAATTTTTTATTTTTTTATTTTTTTCTTTTCTTGTCTTTTGTTTCTTTATTTTTTTCTTTCCTTTTTCCTTTTCTCTTCTTTTCTTTCTTTTTTCTTTTTCTCCTTTTTCCTCTGCGGGCCATGGCCGAGCCTCATCGATGTTCGAGGAACAGGACCACCGTGTCTATGAAAGTATGCTGACAATTAATATGCCAAACCAAACCTTTACAGAGGAAGAAGACAGAGTAGGCCGACTATTTTGCCTTCTCGATCAATGGAAATTGAATACGAGATATCGCTCACCCCTCAATTTGTGTTGTCAGAAGACCGTGCTGGAATTTGTTTTTATTAGTCTACAGGATGTTGACCAAGACAAAGTAAGTAATTGGGAGATTGACTAACATATTTATGACATTGTAGAGTGGAATTAGCCCAATAGTGTTGATCACGATAAGTGATTTATTTGAATGTGGAATATATTTTAACTATTGGAGGGGAAAATTATCCAACAATGTCCTAAATCTATTGCATCTTAGACATTTGAGTCCTAAACCCTTTTATTTTTTTTGTCAATCGAGTCTATCCGGTTAATTTTGGCCGGAAATCGCTGACATGGATGCTGGCCATCTTACGTAACACAGTCGGCGCTAATGTGGATAATTTTTAATAAATATTTTTCGAATTTTTTATTCTTTTTTTCTTCTCTTTTCCATCTTTGCTTTTTTTTTTTCCCCTTTTCTCTGCTTTTCTTTCTTTTTTCTTTTTCTCCTTTTCCCTCTGCCAGCCATCGCCGGGCCTCATCGATGTTCAAGGAACAAGACCACCGTGTCTATGCAAGTATGCAGGAAGAGATTCACCAGTAGAATTCCAAACCAAGTAAGAGCTATGACGCAGAATATCAAGCTAAACAGCATTAAATATCATGAACACCCTTCAGAGAAAGTAAAGACAGGGTTAGAATCCAAGTGGCTCAAGCTTCGAGCCATTAAAGTCGATGGACGGAAACGTCCCCTGAAGTTCGCAGCCTGGTGGCCACCTGCGATGAGGTTTGGAACTTGCGAAATTGGCATATGTGCAGCCTCTAATGCAGCATTCATTCTCATTCCTCGTGCTTCCATTGAAGGACAAGCAAGATTACCGCCGGGTACGAGATGTGGAGCGGACCCTGCCACCTCTTCTGATCCGACAAAGCCGAGAGGAATGGCAGATAGCATTTCAGGTTCAGCTCTGCTCATCATCATATTCAAACCACAAGCGCAAGCACAGTTAGCATCACAAACTTGAAGTTGAAACGAAGTTGTTCGACTAGAATGCACACCACGTCTACCATGTTGTTATCGGCAGTGTGTTCTGCCAATGGTAGCAATTATGATCATCTGAACATACACTTCCTGCCAATGGTAGCAATTATGCACACCACGTCTACCATGTTGTTACGCCGTGCCTAGTGCCATAAGCCGACAAAGGCACTTGCACTCTTGAGCGATGCATGTATTTAAACTAGTGTAGATGACAGAATTGGCCAAGTAAAATAGTGTGCACAAACAGGTAATTTACCTATCAAGTAGATAAGTAGCTTTCAGATTGAGATGAATAGTTAAGCTAATCACCAGAGTAGGTACTATGTTTGACGTGGTAGAGAAAAAGTAAACGAAATAATAGAAGATGTAAAAAAAAAAGTTGTCTTGGAGAAACAAGACATGGAAACATCTCAAGAATCGAGTTTCTTACTTATTCCCTTAGTTCGTCACGCTCACTGGATAAACATCCTGATGAGAAAGACCATTCGTTGGGACAGGAGGCTGTGGAGTTGCCTCTTCCAGTACCTTCGACTAATGTTGCTCTGCTGCACCACGAAATGAAGGCGAGAACAATTGAAACCTCACATAACAGAGTGTTCAAAGTACGACAACCGGACCCGTCCAATGGACGGCAAAAGTCAAAGGCTGAACTGCAAGGTCTACAAAAACCGACTTCCAGAAGCAAACAATCATATATAGATGGCCTCACTTAGAAGTGCCCCCGGTAAGAGGCTCGAGGAGCTGGAAGTGATTCATCGAGAAATGTCCCCAAATGAAAGGTGAGTAAAGAACAATTTGGGCGTAAATTGCATATCAATTCCGCTTACGGAGGAACTGATTATTGACACGGCAATGAACTTAAGTTGAGGTCATATGGCACAGATCGCTCTGCGTCATCTTGAACTTCCTCCGTCACAATGTTGTAAATACAGGTACAAACTCTATGCGAAATCCCTTAGTTTTGCTCCATATCGAGCAAGCTTACAGCGCTAGATACGAAGAATCCTCTACTTATTCTTCAATTCTGCAACACTTTCACATCTGCTCTGTGGACAAAAATCGGCTCTCGCGGGATTTTCCTGGTCATACCATACCTACAGCTTTGGGATTCTCTTTCTGTTCCTTGTGTTTTCTTGGACAGTTCTGTAGCTGTTCGAGTAAAGACTTTAAATTGATGGTGATTCGACATTTTTGACGGTTAGCTTAGTAACAGGCGAATAACTACTTCAGTGCTTTTGACTGTCGTTGCTCATCCTGACCGTTTACTCATATCGATTAACATTTCCAGTTTGTTAGTGAGCCGCGAGGAAAACATTTCTCTACAAAGGCCACTTGAGAATTTATCTAAACTTGATGGAACGACATGCGCCAAACGATAAATGAACTTTACAAGCTAACCTTCCCAGTGATTTGCTTATGACATCGTGTTTGTAGCATATATCTTAATAGAAAGACCAGCCGAAACATGTCTCCGAACCATCTGCCGTAGCAACGCTATGTCACTGGACACAAATCATAGAATGTGAAGTTTCTATTAGATATTGAGCATCATCTATTCTGGAGATTTGAGTTCTTTCGATAAGTTTGGGACTTTGCCCTGTTCAAACTCCAGAAGATACTCATATTGTTGGTCACTTCCAGGAGATACTCAACGGTTCTTCTACTTCTATTCAGCCCTCTGTTAGCGAGATAGGTGCCTTTCTTGGACGGGTTCTAGATGAGAATCAGAGGAGCATATTGGCGCATCCGGTTTCAGATGAGGAAATCTGTTCTACCCTATTTTCGCTCGCTAAAGGCAAAGCCCCTGGACCAGATGGCTACAATGCTGATTTCTTCAAAACCACCTGGGAGATCATTGGTCCCTCCATCCTAGTGGCGGTAAGAGACTTCTTTGAGACAAGATGCATGCTTAAAGAGATAAACAACACCATCCTAACTCTAGTTCCGAAATCCCCTAATGCTTCAGCCATGTCTGACTTCCGCCCAATTGCTTGCTGCAATACTTTATACAAGTGCATCTCTAAATTCTTGGCTAGGCGGGTAGCGCGTGTTCTTCCAACTCTGATTGGCCCTGCCCAAACGGCGTTTGTTAAAGGACGCAGGATCAGCGACAACATCTTGATAGCTCAAGAGTTATTTGCAGATTTTCATCACCGGCCCTACCTTCCCAAGTGTGCTATTAAAGTGGATTTCCAAAAAGCCTATGATACTGTTGACTGAAGCTTCATAGAAAAGGCCTTATTGGCCTTCAAATTTTCGGCTTCCTTCATTAAGCTGGTTATGGCTTGTGTTTCTACAGCCAAATTCTCGGTCTCTATTAATGGGGAATTACATGGCTATTTTGGTAGCTCTCGGGGTATTCGCCAAGGAGACCCATTATCGCCATATCTCTTTATACTAGTTATGGAAGTCTTCTCTGGTATTCTAAAGGCTAAAACTGATATGCCGGATTTCCACTGGTTTTGGCGCTGCAAAAAGATCCGGCTATCGCATCTCTTCTTTGCGGATGATGTTCTTCTGTTTTCAGAAGGCCACTTGAGGTCAATTGAACTAATTAAGGAATCTCTCCTCTTGTTCACTGATTGGTCTGGATTAAAACCAAATCCAAGAAAGAGCAATATTTTTCTCTCGGGAGGGACACAGGAGTTGCATGACCGGCTACTCCAATGCCTTGGGTTTCAGCAGGGCTCACTTCCATTTCGATACTTAGGTGTGCCTATTATCTCAACTAGATTGAGTAAAGAGGACTGCAAAGCCTTGATCGATTCCAAAACTGCTCGTGCTCGCTCCTGGACCCAACGCTTTCTGTCCTTTGCTGGTCGCCTGCAGCTTATCAAGTCGGTCTTGCATTCCATTCAAGTTTACTGGGCCACTATCTTGTCCTTGCCGAAAACAGTATTATATAGAATCGAGGCCATTTTGAGATAGTTTCTTTGGAAAGGTCCTGACCTAGGCATAGGTGATGCTAAGGTAGCATGGAATGCTGTTTGCTTACCCAAGGATGAAAGTGGTCTTGGGATCCGAAGGCTTGTGGACTATAATAATGCAATGACTCTAAAACACATTTGGCTTCTCTTCACTGATAGAGAATCTTTGTGGTGTAAATGGGTTCACTCTACCTTTTTAAAGAAGGCGAACTTTTGGGTTGTTTTCAAACCTACGTTCTGCTCTTGGACATGGAAGATAATCCTAGACATGCGTGTTTCTGCTCAGACAATGTTTCGGTGGAAGATTGGGAATGGACATTCCGTTTCATTCTGGTTTGATTGGTGGCACAATAGAGGCCCTCTTTATCTTCTTTTTAGTAATGTGGAGATCTATCAGTCGCGCATTCCTCGGGATACTTCTGTTCGGACTTTTTATGAACGTTCCTGGCAACATTCTAACACTCTTGATACTATATTGAGTTGGATGAATGCTCCTTCAACTATTATGGATAGTTCGCTGGACAACTTCGTCTGGACCCTCATCCATCTAAATCCTTCTCAGTTGCTCTTGCTTGGAATCATATCCGAAGGAAAAGGCATCAAGTCCCTTGGCATACCTTCATTTGGGATAAGCACATTGCTCCCCGTCATGCCTTTCTTCTTTGGCTAATATCTCTTAACAGGCTACCTACTCAGGTATTCCTACTACATAATCGCAGGATTGACAATGCTATGTGTGCCTTTTGTGATTCTACGCCAGACTCAATCAACCACCTTTTCTTCGAATGCAATACTACTAGTAGTTTGGCTTCTCTTTGGGCAACAAAATGTAGCCTACCCTGGCGCAACCGACCCTGGCAAGAACATATTATTTGGGCGATGAAAGTTTGCGAGGGATCTTCGTTTGCTCACCGCATTTCTAGGTTTTCCTTTGGTGCACTTTGTCATATTATTTGGACCGAAAGGAACAATGCCATCTTCAGGAACAAGAGCATCTTCATCCCAGGCATGCGCAAGCATCTTATCAAAGTCGCGAAGGACAAAGCTATTTCCATGGGGAGAGCTGAGGATACATAGAGGAACCGTAATCTACAAAGAAAGTGGGACCTTCCCCCTTCCATCTTCGTCTAGAGCTGTTCTGGCCGGATCCAGAGTCCCTTAGAGCTGATTTCAGAGACAAAGGCCTACTTCTCCAATCTTTGATATGGATTGGTTGTCCTTGTGTTCTGTATCTTTCTTCATCTTGTTTTTAGTCGGCCTTTTGGCTTGTTGTATAGGCCCTGCTGAACCTTTTTGACCTTGTCTAGACATTTCTATGCCCTAATTGAGTCAGGAGTTGGTTTGAGCTTTCTGTTGTATTTGGTGTTTTGAAAAGTAATACATATTCTTACCTTTACCAAAAAAAAAAAATACCTCTATTTGAAGACGAATCTAGTGATATAGGAGATCAATTCTTTTTAAGTGTTTATTTAAGGGGGTGTGACTTAATGATGGTAACTCTTGGTCATGCAGATTTTAAAGTCAATTTTCAGCTTGTGAGTTATGCATTGGCTCTGGAAAGAACAAGGAACATTTACGAAATTGGTAACAAAGAAAGAGCCAATATTGTACCCTAAAACACAATAACGTTTGGGAAATTACCATAAAATTCATAAATCCATCGCACTTGTGCCAATTCAGTCCTAAACCTTTCAATTTAACCAATTAAGTCCTAAACATTTTGACAATTTGTCAATGTTTGGCCAATTTTGGCTAAAAATCCCAAACGTAGGCACCGACCGTCTTACGAGGTACGGTTGACACTAGCGTGGATAATTTTTCTAATTGTTTAAATAATTTTTCTGAAATTATTTTTTTTTTTTTGTCATTGTGGCCGGCGAGCGGGCGAGGACATAGAGGCCCTTGCCAAATTTGGGCGAGGCGGCCAGCGAGGCCATGACGGCCTCACCCAAGGCCTTTGTGGCTTGCCCTCACCAATTCCGGGCAATTGTCTAGGTGAGGGTTGCAACCCTCACAAACCAAAAGAAAAAAGAAAAAAATTATAAAAAATTGTAAAAACTATTCACGTAAGTGCTAGCCGTCTTAAGTGGCACCATCGGCGTCCACGTTAGCAATTAAAATTAGCTTGAATGATTACATTGACAAATTATCGAAAGGTTCACGACTACATTAGCCAAATTAGAAAGTTTTAGGATTGAATTGGCACAAATATAATAGGTTTAGGTCTTTATGAATAATTCCCTCCAATAATGTATATCTAGATCTTTGGCATTCGTTCTAGAGATAATCCAAGGTACCTTTCATCGGGAGATTTTTCCGCTTAAAGATTTGACTAATCATTGCTTAATATTTAATCACCATATAGAAAGCAACTAAGGAGTTATCATCCAGCGTGGAGATGCTAGCAGAACAAACCAATTATTTCTCGTAAAAAAAAATTTAGTGCCCGTGGTCGTAATTTCCAGAAGGAGCATATGGAACAAGGAGAAAAACAAAGAGAACATACTGTAATCAGTAACAATTTTACTATATTAAAAAAAAAAGGTATGAACATGTGCAGTTAAAACGTCATGGGATGCGTCATTTGACCTATTAAGACAACCTTGAAACAAATAGTTTAATTAGCAAATATTAATGCTTCTGATGAATTTTTTTTTTGTTAAATTGTTTTTAATGTCATATGTTAGTGAGGTCCCCAGTCACATACACAGACTTGCAATGGTCGCAAGTAACGAGGATTCTCACCGGTCGACGATGTTGATGCAATGTCTGAATTGTTTTTTTTTTTTTTTAATTATTGCTCTTGTTGTTATGTGCGCCCTAGATCCTATATTTTTTCTAAATCGAGATCCCCATGCAAAATCGAAATATTTAATTGAATTGTTACATTATATACAAATACAATACATCAATGAGATTGGGGGTCAATTGAAGAGTACATGCCGTCTGAGAGTGTTATTACTTGCGTCCTCTACCATGCTGATGCTGCAAGATGGTGTGCAATTTGCCAGTTATTACATAGGCGAGGCATTTTTGGATTTCGGTCTCTTCGATTATACTTAATGGTGCCCGTTTAACTTGAGAAAAAAACTATGGGAAGCAATAATTACGACTATTTATCTTAAGGGTGAGTCTATTTCACTTAAAATAAATTTCTATGAAGACATTTTCTAAACTTTTCGATGTTCAAAATGGTGTTATTAACTCATAAAGTTTCCAGTAGAAAACACTTGTAATTAATAATTGGGAAAATAATTAAGAGGAAGCATGTTCATTATCTGTTTCATGGTATTACATGTTACGGAATATCAGAAAATTTCAATCATGCGTTTCAATAAATCTCTCCCTCTCTCTCTCTCTCTCTCTCACTCTCTCTCTCTCTCACACTAGCTTCTAGAAGGAATAATGACACAATGGTTTTTAAACTTTGGCTCAATGTGCAATGTGATCCTCGAACTTTTAATTTGTTCAATATAGTCTTTGAATTTTTTGTACATATTCAACTTAGTCCCCAAACTATACAAAATATTCAATGTTGTTATTCCATTAATTCAAATTTAAAGATAATATTAAATATTTTTATATAGCTTGGGGACTAAATTGAACATCTATAAAAAATTCATGTACCACATTGAACAAATTGGAACTTCAGGGACCTTATGTGTCATTTCCCCCTTCCAAAATTGATTTTCTCCATTTCTTATCGATTAATCAACAAGTCATCTATCGACAAAAAAAAACGAGTCATCTTCTCATATATTATAAAATAACACTTTTTAATTTTTGATTTCCTCCCTTAAAACTCTATTTCATGATTGGACAGCACATAAGGTATTTCTTAAAAGGATTAATATCACGAAAACCCTGAACCGGTACACTTGTGACAAATTTACTCTAAACTAATTTTTTTATTACCAAAAATCCTAAACTAGTACGCCTGTGATAAATTTACCCTCTATTAATTTTCGTTAAATTTATCGTCAAATTATTGAGTTGGATGACATATAATAGTTGACGGGCAGCTTGGGGTTTTAATCATCTGTTTGTTACAGGTTTATTAATTTGTGATTTTTTGTGATATTGATCCACTTTTACGGAGGGTAAATATATCACAAGTGTATTAGTTTGGGATTTTTTGTGATCAAAAAATTAGTTTATGATAAATTTGTCACGGGCGTACGAGTTTGGGGTTTTTGGTAATAAAAAAATTAGTTCGGGGTAAATTTATCACAGAAATACCAATTTGGGAAAAACCCTTCTTATAATGGCAAACTAAAATTGTAATTACCACTTCACTTGTTTCCAACACTGATTTCGAAACCAGAGAAAAATAAGGAAGAAGTTGAATACTTTCATCATATGTTTTTTTTTTTGGTCGAAAAATACTTTCATTGTTTGTTAAAGGTAGACTTTACAGCTTAATTTTCTCATGTTTGCTTTTTAAAGTTATTTCATTTGACAATTTTCGGTTTTTTGTCGGTCACTCGATGTCCAACTTAACCCTAAGACTGCGTTTGGTCGTCTAGATTTGGATCGGGATAGGATGTGATACAGTGTGATTAAAAATCCTCCAAATATCCTTTAAATTATAAAAAATCTCCTCGTATGTTTGGTGCAACCTATGATAGGAATAGAAATCTTTAAAATTCATCGTCATTGTAAAAGAAAACTTCTCCTTCCTCAAGCTCCAGATTGTTCTCATCCATCTCGCACACAACGCCTCCAACGCCCTAATTCGATCATCCCTCACGCAAAACCCTCGTTGAATGTCCACAAGTAACTCCAATTACTACAAAGGAGAAAAAAGAAACAATAGTGAAATTATCAGACAAAATTGATGCATTGATTGATTCACAATAGTTATGCGAGGATTGGAGGGTCGGAATCGAGGTATCGATCAGTGATAAATCGGAATTGAAGTGGTGCGAGCAACCTTGCAATTGCGAGTTCGAAATATGTTCATTCTTTTTTCTCCTTTTGGTTCCACTTCTCTCTCTAGTTTTCAATTGGAATAAAATGCAGGGAAGGTGCCATGCCTATTTTTCATTTTGTTAAGTTATATATTTTTTAATTTTTTTATCCAATCCGAGCTTATCCCACCTTATCCCAAATTTCTTATCTGCTATTTTATCCGGATATATCCGGGATTATCTTGTCGGTAGGGCATCGCCAAACACCGAATATGATAATTTGGTATCCTATCCGAACTCAAATCTAGACTACCAAACGTAGCTTAAATGCATCTAACAAAAATCATTTTGATTTCCAATTCTATCTACATCGTATTGAAGAACCACCCTCTTTCTAGATTTTTAGAAATTTTCAATTTTATCTTAAAAGACATCTAATCTAAGATACAACATTGCACTCTCTAACCTAAACTTCAACAAAGTCAACTCAAAATGTCGCCCTCGACAAAAACTAATCTGAATCTTGCAAGTTAAGATTACAAGCGATAAAAAGCATAAGATATTCAAAAGAACTTGCCATCGCACCAGAACCACTCAGCTCCAATTGCTAATTGAAACGTAAGAATTCAATCCTGTTGAATCGAAATCTATACAGATGTGAGTGCGCCATCGCACCAGAAACCCTCCACTTCAAACGCTAAACTGAGAAAAGAGAAGACAAAATTCACAAAACAATCGAAGATTTACACAGAGATTGACGTAGAAAGCAATGCTCAAGATCGCACTCAAGCTTTCCCTCTCCCACATCACCGACACCAGCAGCGATAGCAGCAGCAGCGGCAGCCAAGAAAAAGAATGGAAAGAAAAAGGAAGAAATGCAGATAATATCATTTGACTCTGTTTAATGTGTTCGTTGTCCATATACCCTTTGAAGGAGGAGCTGTGCCTGTGATCTTTACTACTTTCTGGTGCTTATGCTGTCGCCGCCTTCTGCTGGTGACTTTATCGCTGTTGCCGTCACTTCCGTGGGGAGTGTTGTTCGTGCATTTTGTTAGGTCGACCTTAACGATGTGGTGATCCGATGTCCCTTTCGATGACAGGACCGAATACGACCCGGGTACGAACTTGTATGGGCAATCTGGTGACGCCAGTATGTAGTCCACCCGTGTCCTGTATTTGCATGTCCCTTGCACGCCTGATAATCGATATAAGAAACAATTTCAGATTACGTATTCGGACAGTAGTCACTCGAAAAGACTTTGGACCTCAATTTTTAATCCACAGATTTTCGCGCGCACAGGTTGATATCGACATAGTGATGACAACAACAGGTGTATATGTATTCAAATGTTATCAATCTCCGTCCATTCAAGCCGATCATGCGATCATCAAAGGAGCATATGCTTGAAAAGCACCTTCGATTAACCATTTGACAGAGCAAAAAGAAAAATTGAAAAACGGGAAAGCGATGAAGAGAGTTCTTACTCTGTCCTTTGGCTACGACGACCAGAGACACGCATTCCCCGGCGAAGTCCTTGGCATCTGTGTACTGCTTGCTCTTCAGAAACCTCATGACTTCAACCTTTGGGGTCGGTTTTCCCATCTCCTCATAGTACTATAACAAACACGGGGGCCCATGATTACACAATTGCCGTAGCTTAAGCCATCTAGTTATCGAGTTTCGCGTGCAAACTAAAATTACACCAGACATGACAGAACTCAAATCTGTGCATGCTCAATTGTTGATAAAGGGGCATGTGCATACCTTGACGATGTCGGTCCACTGCTCTTGCGAGTAATCGGTCTCGTCGAGAGAGTTGAGGCCGCCGGCCAAGATGTGGGGAGAGTCGCTCGACTGGATGATGGCGCCAATCTGCTTCATCCGCCAGTTCTCATCGAGATGATCCAGGTGGGTGCACTGGCAGTTCACTTCCCCAACTCGAGGAACTTCTATGGTTGCCTTCAGCACATTCCTGTGTAATCAAACATTTCGAGATCACAGCCACTTCGATTCCGGATCAATTTAATACGCTGATCAACCATATTACCGTCGACCATTTTATTTGTTTGTTGAATTTTCATGCAACAAAAAAATACGTTTGATCCCTTCACTATTTAAGACGTGGCTGATCAACCGAACACAAAAAAAAACTTCCAGAAATTTGACTCCATGATGAGCAATTGCTTGCTAGCTCTCTCAAATAAGTTAAAGATTCTATCTTGTTTGTCTCACTTGAGAGCAATGTAGCTTTCCTGAAGATGAGTAGTCCTTGTAGGTCTTCAAGTCATGCGTCTGATTCGGCAAATCCATAAAATAAAGGTAAAATCCTCCGCGCGTTGCTGTCCTACCTACATACACCTTACCCTGTCCTCATTTAATGCACACATGGTTCTTATCCTTCATTTATCTTCCCAGCTCCTTATTTAAATATTAAAGAGAAAAGATACATACTTGAGCAGTTCCTAAGCATTCTTTTGAGTATATCAGCTATTAGTGGAGAACAATCTTCAAAGCTCATGCTCATCCGCCCCACTAAGATCCCACCAGAAAATGAAAAAGATGAATGAAAATAGTCCCAGAAAGTCTTTCATTCATCACACACACACAGGCACACCCAAGTTTGGAATAGTTATAATTGAAGAGATTATTTATTGTATTATTGATTAATGACAATTTCTGAGGAGAACCCACATTCAAATCCTAGAAAGGAAAAATGGGTTTTTGTTTAAAAAATATTAATTTAATTTTTAATTCTGACTGGCATTGCTCACAGCTGGTGCTGTGGGATCCTTGTGGACAGGCCCACCATTGTTGTGGCAGAGAGAGCTTTCTGTATGCTGTCCAACGGGGCAAACAGGCTGTAGAAGAAAAGCCTTAAAGCCTTGGGTGAGTTTCTTGCATTTTGTGGTAGGGTTCTCATTAATAGTATTCTTAGTTCTTCCTAGATCAGCCTGGGCAGCTCCACGCAGATAATTCCAAATAAAACCGCTTAAAAAGGTTAAAAAAAGAGAGGTAAAAAAAAAAAACCAAGATATACCATGTGACAGCAAAATTTTCATCCACACGTTCTTATGGCTAGGCAAAGCTTATATTTTTTAAATAATTTAAGAAGCAGAAGAGCCTTTGCAGTTACAGACGTGCCTGCGAGATTAATCAATCTTTTCACCGGAAAAAAATGAAGAAAATTTAAAAAAAAACATAATATAATAATCGGAACAAATATCAATATGCCCAGGGAAAAATTATTAATTAGACTTTTATGTATTAAATGTCACTTTCAACGGTGGACTCCTCAAATGAATAAATAACATAAATTTCGAAATCACCTAGGAAGACCACTTCCTTAACGAAAAAGCAACATATGATCGTCGTCACCATAATTACGAAAATGAGAGCAAGAAAAAACAGGAAAAAACATAGATGGAAATTAATAAAATAAAAAGAATATAACGGGACCTGAAATCAGTGTCGTCGAAGATCTTCTGGACCTTCCAGTGCTTGATGGGCCACCTGGAGAGGACGGCGTTCCCGTACTCCGGCGCCCAGCTCTCGGCGAACGCGTAGCTCATCCCCAGCGCCGCCGCCAGCTCCGACAGCGGCTTCATCTCCCTCTCCTCCTCCGCCTTCACGTCCTGCAGCGCCACTATGTCCGCGTCCAGCTCCCGCAGCACCTGCACCACCGTCCTCGTGCTCCTGTACGCCTGCCGCCCGCTGCGGGGGTCGCCGCCCCATCCGTTCTCGAAGCTGCCCCTCGCCGCCGCCGCCGGGCCTTTCCCTTTGAAGGCTCGACCGACCGAGGCCGTGGCCGGAGAAGAGGAGTGTGGAGAAGGAGACGGAGAGGGAGGTTCGGCGGCGGACGACTTGCTGAAGCTCAGATTCCGCCGGCCGCGGAGCAGGGAGATTTCGTTGTCCGGCAGGTTGATGGAGACCCGGAGCTTCGATCTCGCGAACTTCTGCTGCTTCGTCAGGTGATCCTGGCCGCCGTTGATCGGGTGTAGGGGAGACTGCTTGAGTATGCCCCTCGGGCGGTCCAGATTGGCCGACTTGGCACACAGGCTGAATACGGGGCCCTCGCTGTCGAAGTCGAGGCTCGACGATTTCTCTGGCTTCGGGACCGCGGGGGCCACGGAGAAGAGCGCGGCGTTGTACGTCGCGACGTGGATTGACTTCGGGGGCTTCGAGTCGCTGGGGTGATTGTTCGGGTGGACCGCGGACGAGGACCCGTTCGCGGCGTGCGGTTGCGGGCCGGCAACGCCGTGGCTGGAGAGGGGTTTGCCGAATTGCTTGATGACGACCTTGGGGTCCGAGGACGGTGTGGCGGCGGCGCCGCCGCCGTGGCTGGAGAGGTATTGTAAAAAAGAATACAACTAAAATTGATTCCTAGAGAGAATCAATTTGCCAAGAAAAGCCAAATCTGGAAACGGCGGAGGAGTTTCTTTTCCTAATTAACGTGAAAGCTATTCACAAACCGATAAACTGCGACGGCTGCAATTTCTACGTGATACCCACTTATATAATAAAACTTTGGCCGGCCATCTTTTTCTCCGCTGGACTTTGTTTTATTGGTCGATTTGGACATTTCGATGCCCGACGATTCCAACTTCTTTTCATTCATGTTGCTGAGCCTCCGTCGCACTATACCAATTAGCTAAAACTTTCACCGATATCAGATCAAACTATAGAGAGATGATTAAGCCTCTGAGCTCCATATATATGCTTCGTGTTTTACTTCTCATATTACATGTTCTGCTACTAGGGACGAGCTGCGGTGCGAAGAAGAATCACTTGTGCGCCGCTTCCTCTTGCGGCGAGGTACGTAACATAAGCTATCCCCTTCGACTGAAAGGCGACCCAAAAGGCTGCGGCCTCTCCGAGTATGAGCTAGCTTGTGAAAATAACCGCACTGTTTTGTATCTGTATGCTGGCCGATATTATGTGACGTCGATTTACTATTCCTATCACGGCAAATATGGCTTTTTCGGAACAATCACGATGGTTGACGATGGACTGCAAAAGGATAATTGCTCATCTCTCCCTCGTTACACATTGGCACCCTCCAACTTCAGTAATCATGATCCATACCAAAGGCTTTTTGAAGAACTGGTAGTGTCGGTGGCCTTCGTAAAGTGCTCACAACCCGTTGCGTCTACTCTGTATGTCGATACGAAACCATGTATCGAGGGAGCATACTCTTCCGATGCGCCTCCTAATTTTTTCCGGATGAAGGTCTACTCGTACGTTGTACATGGGCATAATCTACGAGTAAGGGACATCGAGGATTCTTGCACCATAACCATGATGGCATTCGCAGCGGACTATACCCCGGGTTGGGAAGGGAATCGGTCTAATCAGAGCTTATCATACAAGGACCTCCACAACATGATGGTCCAGGGATTCAATCTCTCCTATGGGAGACCCGATTCGCGAGGAAAACCATTCCGATTTTGCTTCTTTGGTTTCGCATTCCTAAGGGAGAGGTGCATTTACTATTACTCCTGTAAGCTGACTTTCCCTATTCTTTCTTTCTTTCTTTCTTCATCCTCATCCTTTCCTTAACGTTAGCTCTACCGAGGGATCTTATCAAAATTAACTTACCGAGTGATGTGGCATGTTTCAATTGGATATTGTAATACGTATGTTCAATTTATTGAGTCATTAACCATGGAGCTTTTCTGGATTTGACTCTGTTCCTTTATATTTGTTTGGGGAAAATTGTTTGATTTGATAATAGTCCGTGTCCCTTGAACCACCGTCATTGTTACGGGGAACTTATGAACATTTGGTACATTTAGGGGAGCAAAAGCGAAACGTTGTTTCTTCGAGAGAAGAGATCATGCAACGATAACATAGATTCCATGAGTGAGTAGAATAAAGTTGAATCTGAGCGCTATCTACGAAAGTGAAACTCATTCACTTTTTTTTTTTTATTCTAGACTTGTCCACTTGCAAATTTCAGTGAAAAAAAGTGTTTGCAATTTGCAGTGATTGTATGAATTTATCTTTCACTTGGGGTGTAGCTTAACGCGAATTGCTTTTATTATTTGACAGCTAAAATAATGGATCTAGTTCTTCATTGATTGGTCATTAATTCTAATTAACCATTTTTAGTAATCTCTCACGAATTATCTTGCTAACTACAGATGATTCTAGGCGGTATATCACGCTTGATGCTGCACGAGTTGTGGCATGGAATCTCTCCTTTGTCTTGGGTATGACAAGTTCTTTTCTCCTCACACCTATGAAGCTCTCATTCAGCACTCTCACAAAAAGAAAAAAATTGTATGTGTATGAAAATTATGACACTATGCTAATCAATGGCCAATTTTCTCCGCAGGCTACTTCCTAGCTGGAAAATTCATACTTGGAGCTCCATGTGTATTGATATTTCTAATCTATAAGTGGATGAGAAGGCACCAAGCGATTGATGCCAACATCGAAAAATTCCTACAAGCTCACAACAATTTTTTGCCCTTAAGGTACTCTTTCTCGGATATCAAGAAGATCACAAAAAATTTCAAATACAAGTTAGGCGAGGGTGGATATGGTTCTGTGTACAGAGGAATCCTTAGAAGTGGTAATGAAGTTGCGGTTAAGATTTTGAACAAACCAAAATCTAACGGCCAAGATTTTATAAGCGAAGTGGCCACAACCGGAAGGATCCACCACGTTAATGTGGTGCAACTTGTTGGTTTTTGCTTCGATTACTCCAAACAAGCTCTTGTCTATGATTTCATGCCAAACGGATCTTTGGATAAACACATTTCCTTTAAGGGTGGTGATGATCCTCTTGATTACAAGAAAATGCATGAGATCTCTCTTGGCATAGCTAGAGGGATAGAGTATCTGCATCGGGGATGTGATATGCAAATTCTACACTTTGACATTAAGCCTCACAACATTCTCCTAGATCGAACTTTCATTCCGAAAATTTCCGACTTTGGACTTGCAAGACTTTATCCCACTGGTCAAAGCATAGTATCATTGACTACAGCAAAAGGAACCTTGGGATATATGGCGCCTGAGCTATTCTATAAGGACATTGGCGGCATTTCTTATAAAGCCGATGTTTATAGTTTTGGGATGTTGTTGATGGAAATGGCTGGTAGAAGGAGAAATCTAAATGCACATGCAGAGCGCTCAAGTCAAATTTACTTTCCATTATGGGTTTATGATCAACTCAGCAAAGAAGAAGAGGTTGAAATAGTAGATGTCATAGAAGAGGAAAGAGAAACAACCAGGAAGATGATAATCGTTGCACTATGGTGTATACAATTGAGCCCTAATGATCGGCCATCGATGAACAAAGTCCTAGATATGCTTGAAGGAGATGTGGATAAACTGCAACTGCCTCCAAAACCACTTTTGTATCCGATCAGGACGCCAAATGATGATGTTGACTTGGAGATAGAACTTGAAACAATCTCATCTTCGTCAGGTGCTCCGGTAATTTCTAGAAATTACCAACTTCATCAGGATAGCGAGTTTACGAAATCATGTATTGTGTGATTTTCCTCTTCTTGTAGAAATGAAATGCAAAATATAAATAGTACTATCAATGTGAATGTCGGATAGCATTCAGTGTGAAAGAGGAAAGATAGAGTAGGCTGACTATTTTGCCTTCTCGATCAACGGAAATTGAATACGTGGTGTCGCGCGCCTCTCAATTTGTATCGTCAGAAGACCATGCTGGAATTTTTTTTTATGAGTCTAAGACTAAAGACCAAAGTATAGGATGTTGACTAAGACAAAGAAAATTATTGGGAGATTGACTAATATAACCACGACATTGTAGAGTGGAATTAGCCTAATAGTGTTGATCACGATAGGTGATTTATTTGAATGTGCAATATATTTTAACTATTAGAGGGGAAAATTATCCAAAAAAGTCTTAAACTTATTGTACCTTGGCCAACTGAGTCCTAAAACTTTTTATTTTTTGTTGATTGAGTCTATCGGGCCAATTATGGCCGGAAATCTCTGACGTGGATGCTGACCGTCTTACGTGGCACGGCCGGCGCCGATGTGGACAATTTTTAATAATATTTTAATATATATTTTTTAAAAAAATTTTATTCTTCTCTTTTCCTTCTTTACTTTTTTTTTCCCCTTTTCTCTGCTTTTCTTTCTTTTCTCTTTTTCTCCTTTTCCCTCCGCCGGTCATCGCTGGGCCTTGTCAATGTTCGAGGAACAAGACCACCGTGTCTATGCAAGTTTACGGGAAGAGATTCACCAGTAGAAAGTCCAAACCAAGTAAGAGCCATGACGCAGAATATCAAGCTAAACAGCGTTAAATATCATGAACACCCTTCAGAGAAAGTAAAGACAGGGTTAGAATGCAAGTGGCTCAAGCTTCGAGCCATTAAAGTCGATGATCGGTAACATCCCCTGAAGTTTGCGGCCTGGTGGCCACCTGCGATGTGGTTCGGAAATTGCAAAATTGGCGTATGTGCAGCCTCTAATGCAGCATTCATTCTCATTCCTTGTGCTTCCGGCGAAGGACAAGCAAGATTACCGCCGGGTACGAGATGTGGAGCGGACCCTGCCACCTCTTCTGATCCGACAAAGCCAAGAGGAATGGCAGATAGTATTTCAGGTTCAGCTTTGCTCATCATCAATTTTAAACCACAAGCGCGAGCACAGTTAGCATCACAACTTGAAGTTGAAACTAAATTGTTCGACTAGAAAGCACACCGCGATGATCATGTTGTTATCAGCAGTGTGTTCTGCCAATGGTAGCAATTATGATCATCTGAACATACTTTTCCTATCAAAAGAGTATTCATGTCTTCTGAAGCAAGACTTGGCGAGACAAATAAAAAGTTACGCTGTGCCTCGTGCCAGAAGCCGATAAAGGCACTTGCACTCTTGAACGACGCATGTATCTAAACCAGTGCAGATGACAGAATTGACCAAGTAAAATAGTGTGCAAAAGCAGGTAATTTACCTATCAAGTAGGTAAGTAGCTTTCAGATTCAGATGAATAGTTAAGCTAATCACCAGAGTAGGTACTATGTTCGACGCGGTAGAGACAAAGCAAACGAAATAATAGATGTACCAAAAAAAAATTGTCTCTGAGAAACGAGGCACGGAAACATCTCGAGAATTGAGTTATTTCCTTATTCCCGTAGTTCGTCACGCTCACTGGAGAATCATCCTGATGAGAAAAGACCATTCGTTGAGACAGGAGGCTGTGGAGCTGCCTCTTCCAGTACCTTAGACTAATGTTGCTCTGCTGCACCATGAAATGAAGGCGAGAACAATTGAAACCTCACATAACGAAGTGTTCAAAGTACGACAACCGACCCCATCTAATGGACGGCAAAAGTCATAGGCGGAACTGCAAGGTCTACAAAAACCGACTTCCAGAGGCTCGAGGAGCTGGAAGAGATTCATCGAGAAATGTCCCCAAATGAAAGGTGAGTAAAGGACAATTTGGGCATAAATTGCATATCAATTCCGCTTACGGAGGAACTGATTATCGACACGGCAATGCAATTAAGTTGAGGTTATATGGCACAGATTGCTCTGCGTCATCTTGAACTTCCTCTGTCACAATCTTGTAAATACAGGTACAAACTCTGTGCGAGATCCCTTAGTTTTGCTCCATATCAAGCAAGCTTACAGCGCTAGATACGAAGAATCCTCTACTTATTCTTCAATTCTGCAACACTTTCACATCAGCACTGTGGACAAAAATCGGCTCTTGCGGGATTTTCCTGGTCATACCATACGTAGAGCTATGGGATTCTATTTCTGTTCCTTGTGTGTTCTTAAACGGTTCTGTAGCCGTTTGAGTAAAGACAGTGTTAAATTGATGGTGATTCCACATTTTCCACGGTTAGCGTAGTAACAGGCGAAGAACTTTTACTGTCATTGCTCATCCTGACCGTTTACTCATATCGATTAACATTTCCAGTTTGTCAGTGAGCCGCGAGGAAAACATTTCTCTACAAAGGCCACTTGAGAATTTATCTAAACTTGATGGAACGACATGCTCGGCCAAACCATAAATGAACTTTGCAAGCTAACCTTCCCAGTGATTTGCTTATGACATCGTGTTTATAGCATATATCTTAATAGAAAGACCAGCCGAAACATGTCTCCGAACCATCTGCTGTAGCAACGCTATGTCAATGGACGCAAATCATAGAATGTGAAGTTTCTATTAGATATTGAGCATCATCTCTTCTGGAGATTTTGAGTTATTTCGATAAGTTTGGGACTTTGCCCTGTTCAAACTGTCATCAGAATCAGGAAGGAAGAGAGAGATGCTATTTATTCGTGATATCTACGCAAAATACCTCTGTTTTAACACGACTCTGGTGATTTAGGAGATTAATTCTTTTTAAGTGTTTAGTTAAGGGGGTGTGACTAATGATGGTAACTCTTTGTCATGCAGATTTTAAAGTCAATTTTCAGCTTGTGAGTTATGCATTGGCTCTGGAAAAGAACAGGGAACATTTACGAAATTGGTAACAAAGAAAGAGCCAATATTGTACCCTAAAACACAATAACGTTTGGGAAATTACCATAAAAGTCATAAATCCATTATACTTGTACCAATTCAGTCCTAAACCTTTCAATTTGGCCAATTAAATCCTAAACATTTTGACGATTTGTCAATGGTTGGCTAATTTTGGCTGAAAATCCCAAACGTGGGCATCGACCGTCTTACGAGGTACGATTGACACAAGCGTGGACAATTTTTCTAATTGTTTAAATAATTTCTTTGAATTTATTATTATTATTTTTTGTCATTGTGGTTGGCGAGCGAGCGAGGACGCAGAGGCCCTTGCCAAATTTGGGCGAGGCGGCCAGCAAGGCCGCGTTGGCCTCGCCTAGGGCCTTTGTGGCTTGCTCTCACCATATCCGGGCAATTGTCCAAACCAAAAGTAAAAAGAAAAAATTAAAAAATTTTATAAAAATTGTTTACGTAAGCGCTAACTATCTTAAGTGGCACTGTCGGTGTCCACGTTAACAGTTTAAATTAGCTTGAATGATTACATTGACAAATTGTCGAAAGGTTCAGGACTATATTGGCCAAATTGAAAGGTTTTAGGACCGAATTGACATAAATATAATAGTTTTAGGTCTTTCTGAATAATTCCCTCCAATAATGTATGTCTAGATCTTTGGCATTGCTGCGAGAGATAATCCAAGATACCTTTCATAGAGAGATTTTTCTACTTAAAGATTTGACTAATCATTGCTTAATATTTAATCACCTTATAGAAAGCAACTAAGGAGGTATCATCCAGCGTTGAGATGCTAGCAGAACAAACCAATTATTTCTCGAAAAAAAAAAATTAGTGCCCGTGGTCGTAATTTCCAGAAGGAGCATATGCAACAAGAAGAAAAACAAAGAGAACATGCTGTAATCAGTAACAATTTTACTATATAAAAAAAAGGTATGAACATGTGCAGTTAAAACGTCATGGGATGCGTCATTTGACCTATTAAGACAACCTTGAAACAAATAGTTTAATTAGCAAATATTAATGCTTCCGATGAATTATTTATTTTTTTTGTTAAATTGTTTTTAATGTCATATGTTAGTGAGGTCCCCAGTCACACACACAGACTTGCAATGGTCGCAAGTAACGAGGATTCTCACCGGTCGATGATGTTGATGCAATGTCCTTTTTCTTTGTCAGAAATGTTGATGCAATTTCTGAATTCTTTTGTTTTGCTTTTTTTTTATTGCTCTTGTTGCTAGGTGTGCTCTAGATCCTATGATTTTTCTAAATCGAGATCCCCATGCAAATCGAAATATTTAATTGAATTGTTACTGTATATACAAATACAATACATCAATGAGATTGAGGGTCAATTGAAGAGTACACGCCGTCTAAGAGTGTTATTACTCGCGTCCTCTACCATGCTGATGCTGCAAGATGTTGTGCAATTTGCCAGTTATTATATAGGCGAGGCGGTTTCGGATTTTGGTCTCTTCGATTATACTTATTGGTGCCCGTTTAACTTGAGAAAAAAACTATGGGAAGCGATAATTACAACTATTTGTCTTAAGGGTGAGTCTGTTTCACTAAAAAGAAATTTCTATGAAGACATTTTCTAAACTTTTTGATGTTCAAATTGGTGTTGTTAACTGATAAGGTTTCCAATAGAAAACATTTGTAATTAAAAATCGGGAAAATGATTTCTCTCCTTTTCAATAAGAGGAAGCATTTTCATTATCTGCTTCACTGTGTTACATGTTACGGAATATCAAAAAATTTCAATCATGCATTTCAATAAATCTCTCTCTCTCTCTCTCTCTCTCTCTCTCTAGCTTCAAGAAAGAATAATGACACAGTGATTTCTAAACTTTGGCTCAATGTGCAATGTGATCCTCGAACTTTTAATTTGTTCAATATGGTCTTTGAATTTTTTATACATATTTAACTTAGTCCCCAAACTATACAAAACATTAAATGTTGTTATTCTATTAATTCAAGTTTAAGGGCAATATTAAATATTTTTATATAGTTTAGGGACTAAATTGAACATTTACCAAAAGTCCATGTATCACATTGAACAAATTGAAAGTTCAAGGACCTTATGTGTCATTTCCCCCTTCCAAAATTGATTTTCTCCATTTCCTATCGATTAATGAACAAGTCATCTATCGACAAAAAAAAAAAAACAACGAGTCATCTTCTCATATATTATAAAATAACACTTTTTAATTTTTGATTTCCTCCCTTAAAACTCTATTTCATGATTGGACAGCACATAAGGTATTTCTTAAAAGGATTAATACCACGAAAAACCCTAAACTGGTAAATTTGTGATAAATTTACTTCAAACTAATTTTTTGACCACCAAAAATCTCAAATCGATATACCTATGACAAATTTACCCTTCATTAGTTTTCGTTAAATTTTATCGTCAAATTATTGAGTTGGATGACATGCAATAGTTAACGAGTGTATTAGTTTGGGATTTTAATCATTTGTTTGTCACATATTTATTAATTTGTGATTTTCGTGGTATTAATCCAATTTTAAAGAGGGTAAATTTATCACGAGTGTATTAATTCGGAGTTTTTGGTAATCAAAAAATTAGTTTATGATAAATCTATTACATGTGTACTAGTTTGGGGTTTTGGTGATCAAAAAATTAGTTAGGGGTAAAATTATCACAGATATACCAATTTGGGAAAAAACCCTTCTTATAATGGCAAACTAAAATTGTAATTACCACTTTACTTGTTTCCAACGCTGATTTCAAAACCAAAGAAAAATAAGGAAGAAGTTGAATACTTTCATCATATGCTTTTTTTTGGTCGAAAAATACTTTCATTGTATGTTAAAGGTAGACTTTACAGTTTATTTTTCTCACATTTGCTTTTTAAAGGTATTTCATTTGACATTTTTCGAACTTTTATCAATCACTTGATGCCCAACTTAACCCTAAGACTGTGTTTGGTCGTCTGTATTTGGATTGGGATACGATATGATAAAGTGGGATTAAAAATCTTCCAAATATCCTTCGAATTATAAAAAATCTCCTCATATATTTGGTGCAACATATGATGGGATTAAAATCTTTAAAATTCCTCGTCATTGGAAAAGCAAGCTTCTCCTTCCTCAAGCTCGTGATTGTTCTCATCCATCTCGCACACAACACCTACAACGCCCTAAATCGATCATCCCTCACGCAAAACCCTTGTTGAATGTCCACAAGTAACTCCAATTACTCCAAAGGAGAAAAAAGAAACAATAGTGAAATTATCAGACAAAAGTAATGCATTGGTTGATTCACGATAGTTATGCGAGAATTGGAGGGTCGGAATCGAGGTATCGATTAGTGATAAATCTGTTGGATAAAGATACGATTTTATCTTTAACCTTGATTTGAATTGATTCAATCAAGGATACTCGGAGATAAAGTAGGAGAGTGTAATCGCTGTAATCTTGCTGCTTCTTTCCTTTTTTGTATGATAAATGCATATATGTACAAAATGAAGAAAAAAAAAGATAGATGGTGAAATTGCCTCGAAATACGTCTCCATCGTTCTTGTTTCTCAACATGGTATCAGAGCCTTAGGTTTTGATCCTTCGTCTTCGTCTTCATTGCCCCCGAAATTTTTTTTTGGCTCGCTTTCTTTCTCTATTGCGCCGTCCAGCGTTCGTCTTACCCGATTTTCTTCATCTCTGATGCGCGATTGAACTTGGATCCATGTCGGATCAGAACCCTACCGGAACAATGATTCCCCACCAGAATCAGGGGGGGAATTTGACCACGGAAGCTCTTTTGGAGAATTTGACTGCCAAATTAACTCAGATTCTCACCTAGAACCAGACGAACCCTCCTCTTCCATCACCAACACCGCAGAATGATTCGGTTTCTGCTCAGATTGCTATTAAATTGGATGGAGTCAACTATGGATTGTGGTCTCAGGTTGTCGAGATGTACATCATCGGCAAAGACAAACTGGGATATATCAACGGAGACTTTCCTCAGCCACTGCCTACAGATCATGGCTTTCGAAAGTGGAAAACAGAAGACTCGACTGTGAAAGGATGGCTTATCAACTCCATGGATCCGGCGTTGATTGGCAATTTCATTCACTTCCCAACAGCGAAATCTGTCTGGGATGCAGTTGCAACAACTTTCTTCGACGAAACGGATGCCTATCAAGTTTATGACTTGAAGAGGCGTGTTGCTCGGATGCGACAAGGAGGAGGATCAATTGAGGCGTACTACAACAACCTGCAGGGTTTGTGGAGAGAAATTGATTTTCGCCGCCCGAATCCGATGGTTTGCCCTGTTGATATCGAGCGATATAATTCAGCTATTCAGGAAGATCGGGTTTATATCTTCCTTGATCGGTTGGATGACCGCTTGGATAAAGTTCGAGCGGACGTGCTTCAAATGCAGCCTTTTCCCACAGTTGAGCAGGCCTATGCTCGTGTCCGACAAGAAGACGTATAGCAGAGTGTGATGCTAGCACACGGAGATACCACACACCCGTTTGCAGCTATGGTGTCTCAAGGAGGCAAGACAGGACTGCAGATCTTCAACCGAACTCGGGACATACCAGCATTACAAATGACAAAGCTGGATGGTTTGACAAGAGGAGGTCGACCGGGTGGAGCATCGAGAAGCAAATCTTCCTCGATAGTAGTTGGTGGCTGCTCTAATTGTGGGAGTGCGAAGCATACCCGGGAGACATGTTTCAAATTGATTGGTTATCCTGATTGGTGGAAGGAGCTGAAAGCACGCAAACAAGTAGAGAATGCAACGAATGGTGAAACAGGGAAGGCATCACTTGTTACAGGGGAGGCTCAGCTATCACTGATGCCACAGGTAGAATCAAACAGTGAATCAATCACTGGAGGTGAAGGTAATTATGGTCATGCTTTCATTAGTAATTCTCGAGATAAATGTAGTCAATGGATTATTGACTCAGGTGCAACAGATCATATGACCTTCACAACAGATGATTTTATCAGTTATACTAAACCTAGACGGCAGAATATTTCAAATGCTAATGGGATTGTATATCCAGTGACCGGGGCAGGAACTGTTGCTATTTCCTCTTCTATATCACTACAGAATACTTTACTTGTACCATCTTTGTCCACGAAATTAACATCAGTGGGGCAAGCGGCTGAAGATTTGAATTGTGTTATCTTGATGTATCCACAATTTTGTCTTTTTCAGGATATTCTCACGAAGGAGATAGTTGGGCGTGGTACTAAGAGAGGGGGGCTCTACTATTTGGATGACTTTAGTTCTGGGAGGGCGCACCAAGTGCGAGGCTTATCTAGTAGCAAAGAGAAGCAAATCTGGCTATGGCATCGCCGATTGGGGCATCCTTCATTTGGCTATATGAAACATTTACTTCCTGAATTATTTTCTAGTTTACCAGAATCAATTTTTCAATGTCAGACTTGTATTTTGGCCAAAAGCCATCGTGTGCCATTTCCAATCAGTTTGAATAAGAGTAGCGTTGCATTTTCCTTAGTCCATTATGATGTTTGGGGGCCTTCTCCTGTTACTGCAGTTTTGGGATATCGCTGGTTTGTTATATTTGTGGATGATTGCACAAGAATGACTTGGCTTTATTTCTTGAAACATAAGGATGAGGTGGCTAATGTTTTTCAGGTATTTCATAGAATGGTGCAAACACAGTTTGGTGGAAAATTACAAATTTTAAGAAGTGATAATGGTGGAGAGTACGTTAATGCGCAACTTAAGGACTATTTTCAAGAACATGGTCTACTGCATGAGACGTCATGTACTCACACACCACAGCAGAATGGAGTAGCGGAGCGGAAGAACAGACGTATTTTAGAGACCGCTCGTGCTCTTCTCACCGAAGGTCACGTTCCTAAACGTTTCTGGGACAATGCAGTTGCGACAGCTATTCACCTCCTAAACCGAATGCCATCCAAGGTATTGGATTTCAAGACACCTCTGCAAGTGCTGTCTACACATGCTACCTTACCATCTGTCTTGCTTATTTCCCCTCGAGTATTCGGGTGTGTTGCTTATGTCCATATTTCAAAGACTCACCGAACCAAACTCGATCCCTGTGCGGTTCGATGTGTTTTCTTGGGATATGGTACACATCAGAAGGGTTATCGTTGCTATCATCCGGCTACTAAAAGAACCTATGTGACAATGGATGTCACGTTTGTTGAGTCAGATTTTTTCTATCCGAGCACCAATTCTTCCTTTCAAGGGGAGATAGAGGAAGAAAGTGTGAATTGGTGGCAAGTTGGTGGTGTTATGTTTGGAGGACTGAAGGAAGCGCAAGAGGTGCAGCCTGGAAATGAGCAACAACTGGTGAGAATGTCGCCAGAAAATGAAAAGCAACTAGTGGAAAATGGTGACAATGAGCAAGCTCTGCAACAGACAGTTATGGATGTACCAGAACCGAATATACAAGAACAGCCCCCCTCTCTTCAGCACCCAAATCTGACTCATCTCCTGAGAATATCCTTGAGGTAATTTTCCCTACTACTACATCTTGCTTGCTTGATGATTCTGATATATCTGTAGGATATAAGTTACCTAACAGACATAATAGGGGTAAGCCTCCTGACCGATACTCACCTGATGTTGGGGGGAAGAAATCCAAGTACCCTATTGCAAACTATGTTTCGACGAGGAGGCTATCAGAACCATTGAAGGCGTTTTGTGTTGAATGTATCTTCAGTTCACATCCCGAGTGGGATGCAAGAGGCTTTGGAAGATCCTAAGTGGGTTCAAGCGATGGAGGAGGAAATGGAGGCGTTGCAAAAGAATAAGACTTGGAAGTTGATGAAGTTACCTGAAGGGAAAAAGACGGTGAGGTGCAAATGGGTCTTCACGGTTAAGTATAAAGGGGATGGTTCCGTCGAGAGATACAAAGCACGGCTAGTAGCGAAGGGATACACACAGACATATGGGATAGACTATCAGGAGACGTTTTCCCCTGTCGCAAAACTTAACACTGTTCGGGTCTTATTGTCTTTAGCGGCGAATCTAGATTGGCCACTGCATCAATTTGATGTCAAGAATGCGTTCCTTCATGGCGATCTGGAAGAAGAAATTTATATGGATATTCCACCGGGGTACACTTTTCCTTCACGACCTGGATTGGTCTGCAAGCTAGAACGATCTTTGTATGGGTTGAAACAATCACCCCGTGCTTGGTTTGGCCGGTTTAGTGCGGCGATGAAGAAATATGGGTACATTCAGAGTGGTGCAGATCACACATTATTCTTAAGGCGTTGTCAGGAAAAAATAACTGTATTGATTATCTATGTTGATGATATGATTATTACAGGGGACGATTCAGAAGAAATCTCTAAACTCCAAGAAAGACTATCCTCAGAATTTGAGATGAAAAACCTAGGGGTACTGAAGTACTTCCTAGGAATAGAAGTGGCACGATCTAAAGGTGGAATATTTCTCTCGCAAAGGAAGTACGTGTTGGACTTATTAGCGGAAGTGGGGATGCTCGATTGTAAGCCTGCAGACACTCCAGTTATGCAGAACCATAGACTTGGGGAGTATCCAGATCAGATACCAACTAACAAAGAAATGTATCAAAGGTTGGTGGGAAAATTAATTTATCTGTCGCATACTCGACCTGATATTGCTTATGCTGTGAGTGTTGTTAGTTAGTTCATGCATGCCCCTAGTGAAGATCATATGGATGGTGTGATAAGAATACTGCGCTACTTGAAGGGAGCTCTAGGAAGAGGAATTCGTTTTTTGAAAAATGGACACCTTGAAATTGAGGGGTTTACGGATGCTGACTGGGCTGGGAGTGTATCTGATAGGAGGTCAACTTCGGGATATTTTACTTTTGTCGGAGGAAACTTAGTTACTTGGAGGAGCAAGAAGTAAAATGTTGTAGCATTATCAAGTGCGGAAGCAGAGTTCAGGGGGATGCACAAAGGTCTTTGCGAACTTCTATGGCTTAAGAGATTAATGACGGAACTCGGTTATACTCCTACAGCCGAGATGAAGTTGTTTTGCGACAACAAGGCAGCCATCAATATATCTCATAATCCTGTTCAGCATGATCGTACAAAACATATTGAGGTAGATCGTCATTTCATTAAGCAGAACCTAGATACCAAAGTGGTTCGGTTTCCGTATGTAAAATCAGAAGATCAACTGGCGGATATACTAACGAAGGCTGTATCGAGTAGGATCTTTTACAGTTCACTTGACAAGTTGGGCATCCAAGATATCTATGCACCAACTTGAGGGGGAGTGTTGGAGAAAGATACGATTTTATCTTTAACCTTGATTTGAATTGATTCAATCAAGGATACTCGGAGATAAAGTAGGAGAGTGTAATCACTGTAATCTTGCTACTTCTTTCCTTTTTTTGTATGATAAATGCATATATGTACAAAATGAAGAAAAAAAAGATATATGGTGAAATTGCCTCGAAATATGTCTCCATCATTCTTGTTTCTCAACAAAATCGGATTTGAAGTGGTGCAAGCAACCGCGCAATTGCAAGTTCGAAATATGTTGATTCTTTTTTCTCCTTCTAGTTCCACTTCTCTCTCCGGTTTTCTATTGGAACAAAATGCAGAGAAGGTGCCGTGCCTATTTTTCATTTTGTTAAGTTATATATTTTTAAAATTTTTTTATCCAATTCGGGCTTATCCCACCCTATTCCGAATTTCTTATCCGCCATTTTATCCGGATATATCCGAGATTATTTTGTCGGTAGGGCATCGCGAAACACCTGATATGATAATTTGATATCCTATCCGAACTTAAATCCGGACTACCAAACGTAGCTTAGATGCATCTAACAAAAATCATTTTGATTTCTAATTCTATCTACAACGTATTGAAGAACCACCCTCTTTCTAGATTTTTAGAAATTTTCAATTTTATCTTAAAAGACATCTAATCTAAGATACAACATCGCACTCTCTAACCTAAACTTCAACAAAGTCAACTCAAAATGTCGCCCTCAACAAAAACTAATCTGAATCTTGCAAGTTAAGATTACAAGCGACAAAAAGCATAAGATATTCAAAAGAACTTGCCATCGCACCAGAACCACTCAGCTCCAATTGCTAATTGAAACGTAAGAATTCAATCCTGTTGAAAAGAAATCTATACAGATGTGAGTACGCCATCGCACCAGAAACCCTCCACTACAAACGCTAAACTGAGAAAAGAGAAAGACAAAATGCACAAAACAATCGAAGATTTACACAGAGATTGACGTAGAAAGCAATGCTCAAGATCGCACTCAAGCTTTCCCTCTCCCACATCACCGACACCAGCAGCGATAGCAGCAGCAGCGGCAGCCAAGAAAAAGAATGGAAAGAAAAAGGAAGAAATGCAGATAATGTCATTCGACTCTGTTTAATGCGTTCGTTGTCCATATACCCTTTGAAGGAGGAGCCGTGCCTGTGATCTTTACAACTGTCTGGTGCTTATGCTGTCGCCGCCTTCTCTTCGCGACTTTATCGCTGTTGTCGTCGCTTCTGTGGAGAGTGTTGTTCGCGCATTTCATTAGGTTGACCTTTACGATGTGGTGATCTGATGTCCCTTTCGATGACAGGACCGAATACGACCCGGGTACGAACTTGTATGGGCAATCTGGTGACACCAGTATGTAGTCCCACCGCGTCCCGTATTTGCATGTCCCTTGCACGCCTGATAATCGATATAAGAAACAGTTTCAGATTACATATTCGGACAGTAGTCACTCGAAAAGACTTTGGACTTCAATTTTTAATGCGCAGATTTTCGCGCGCACAGGTTGATATTGACATAGTGATGACAACAACAGGTACATATGTATTCAAATGTTCTCAATTTCCGTCCATTCAAACGGATCATGCGATCATCGAACGAAAGGAGCATATGCTTGAAAAGCACCTTAGATTAACCATTTGACAGAGCGAAAATAAAAATTGAAAAAGGGGAAAGCGATGAAGAGAGTTCTTACTCTGTCCTTTGGCGATGACGACCACAGACTCGCATTCCCCGGCGAAGTCCTTAGCATCTGTGTACTGCTTGCTCTTCAGAAACCTCATGACTTCAACCTTTGGGGTCGGTTTTCCAATCTCCTCATAGTACTATAACAAACACGGGGGCCCATGATTACACAATTGCCGTAGCTTAAGCCATCTAGTTAGCGAGTTTCTTGTGCAAACGAAAATTACACCAGACATGACACAACTCAAATCTGTGCATGCTCAATCGTTGATAAAGGGGCATGTGCATACCTTGACGATGTCGGTCCACCGCTCTTGCGAGTAATCGGTCTCGTCGAGAGAGTTAAGGCCGCCGGCCAAGATGTGGGGAGAGTCGCTCGACTGGATGATGGCACCAATCTGCTTCATCCGCCAGTTCTCATCGAGATGATCCAGGTGGGTGCACTGGAAGTTCACTTCCCCAACTTGAGGAACTTCTATGGTTGCCTTCAGCACATTCCTGTGTAATCAAACACTTCGAGATCACAGCCACTTCGATTCCAGGTCAATTCAATATGTTGATCAGCTATATTACCATCGACTATTTTATTTGTTTGTTGAATTTTCGCGCAACAAAAACATACATTTGATCCCTTCACTATTTAAGAAGTGGCTTGATCAACCGAACACAAAAAAAACTTCCAGAAATTGACTCCATGATGAGCAATTGCTTGCTAGCTCCCTCAAATAAGTTAAGATTCTATCTCGTTTGTCTCACTTGAGAGCAACGTAGCTTTCCTGAAGATGAGTAGTCCTTGTAGCTTTATTTTGCAAATCCATAAAATAAAGGTAAAATCCTCCCCGCGTTGCTGTCCTACCTACATACGCCTTACCCTGTCCTCATTTAATGCACACGTGGTTCTTATCCTCCATTTATCTTCCCAGCTCCTTATTCAAATATTAAAGAGAGAAAAGATACATACTTGAGCAGTTCCTAAGCATTCTTTTGAGTATATCAGCAATTAATGGAGAACAATCTTCAAAGCTCGTGCTCATCCGCCCCACTAAGATCCCACCAGAAAATGAAAAAGGCGAATGAAAATAGTCCCAGAAAGTCCTTCATTCATCACACACTCACACAGGCACATCCAAGTTTGGAATAGTTATAATTGAAGAGATTATTTATTGTATTATTGATTAATAACAATTTCTGAGGAGAACCCACATCCAAATCCTAGAAAGGAAAATTGGGTTTTTCTTTAAAATTTAATTTAATTTATAATTCTGACTGGCATTGCTCACAGCTGGTGCTGTGGGATCCTTGTGGACGGGCCCACCATTGTTGTTGCAGAGAGAGCTTTCTGTATGCTGTCCAAGGGGGCAAACAGGCTGTAGAAGGAAAGCCTTACAGCCTTGGGTGAGTTTCTTGAATTTTGTGGTAGGGTTTCTCATTAATAGTATTCTCAATTCTTCCTAGATCAGCCCGGGACAACTCCATACAGATAATTCCAAATGAAACAGCTTAAAAAGGTCAAAAAAAAAAGACGAAAAAACAAAACAAAATATACCATGTGACAGCAAAATTTTCATCCACATGTTCTGCTGGCCAGGCAAAGCTTATATTTTTTTAATAATTTAAGAAGAGGAAAAGCCTTTGCAGTTGCAGGTCATCATATATGTTTTCTTTTTTGGTCTTAAATTTTTTTTTGCGTCCACCTTAATTTCGTCGAAATTTCGATTGTCGGAAGTGGGTTTGCACCATTACAGACGTGCCTGCGAGATTAATCAATCTTTTCACCGGAAAAATGAAGAAAATTTAAAATATATATAATAATCGGAACAAATATCAATATGCCCAGGGAAAAATTAATTAATTAGACATTTGTATATTAAATTTCACTTTCAACGGTGGACTCCTCAAATGAATAAATATCATAAATTTCGAAATCACCTAGGAAGACCACTTCCTTAACGAAAAAGAAACATATGATAGTCGTCACCAAAAACTACGAAAATGAGAGCAAGAAAACACAGGAAAAAATAGATGAAAATTAACAAAATACAATAAACACGAAATAAACGGGACCTGAAATCAGTGTCGTCGAAGATCTTCTGGACCTTCCAGTGCTTGATCGGCCACCTGGAGAGGACGGCGTTCCCGTACTCCGGTGCCTAGCTCTCGGCGAACGCGTAGCTCATCCCCAGCGCCGCCGCCAGCTCCGACAGCGGCTTCATCTCCCTCTCCTCCTCCGCCTTCACGTCCTGCAACGCCACTATGTCAACATCGAACATTTTCATCTAGTTTAGGAACTAAGTTGAATATATATCAAAAGTTCAGGGATTGCATTGAATAAATTAAAAGTTCAGAGACCACTTTACATATTAGATCAAAATTTTGTTTTTCCATCAAAAATGAAAACCTTAGACGATGAAATACATTATCTTTTTCCGGTTCGTCTTCACAATTTAACGAAGTGACACCTAAGAAATATTGGCTTTGAAAATAAAATAGAACGCCAGATGCCTCACTTGAAAGGATGTCGATTCAGTTTTTTTTTTTGGTCGGAATTTTGATTCAGTTTAGGGTACGAAACATTCAAACCGATTCTCTTCTGCGATACTTAAATTGATTCCTAGCGAGAATCAATTTGCCAAGAAAAGTCAAATCTGGAAACTGCAGAGAAGTTTCCTTCCTAATTAATTAATTCCGATACCGTGTTTTAGCCGGCCATTCTTTTTATTCGCTAGACTTTGTTTTATTGGTTGACTTGGACATTTCGATGACCGACGACTCCCAACTCTTTTCATTCATATTACTGAGCCTCCATCGCATTACCAATTAGCAAACACTTTCATTTCATCAGATCAAGCGATAGAGAGATGATCAAGTCTTTGAGCTCCATAAGCATGTTTCGTGTTTTACTTCTCATATCGCATATTCTGCTGCTACTGGGAACGAGCTGCAATGCAAAAAAGATTCACTTGTGCGCCGCTTCATCTTGCGGCGAGATCCGTAACATAAGCTATCCCTTTCGATTGAAAGGCGACTCAAAGAGCTGCGGCCTCTCTAAGTATGAGCTAACTTGTGAAAATAATCGCACTGTTCTTTATCTGGATGTCGGCCGATATTATGTGAAGTCGATTTACTATAATTTCTATTATGGCGAAGATGACTTCAACGGTGCAATCATGGTGGTTGACGATGGATTGCAAAAGGATAATTGCTCATCCCTCCCTCGTTACTCATTGGCGCGCTCCAACTTCAGTAAGTATGATCCATACTATGTTGCTTATGAGAACATAGTGCCCGTGGCCTTCATGAAGTGCTCACAGCCCGTTGCTTCTACTCTGTATGTCGGTACCGAACCATGTATTGAGGGAGCATACTTTGCCGACGCGCCTCCTAAGTTTTCCCAGATGAAGGTCTACTCATATGCTGTACATAATGGGTCTGATCTACAAGTATGGGACATCAAGGATTTTTGCACCATAACCATGATGACATTCGCATCGGATTATATCCCGGGGTGGGAAAAGGATCGCTATAATCCTGCAAGCTTAACATACAAGGACCTCCACGACATGATGGCCGAGGGCTTCAATCTCTCCTATGGGGAAGTACTCTTCTCGACATTTACTTCATTCCATTCTTGCTTCTTAGGTTTCAGACGCCGAAGGGAGTGGTGCAGGCACTATTACACCTGTAAGCGGACTTTCCCCGAAGCTTTTCTTCCTTCCTTTCTTCCTTCCTTCCTTTCTTCTTCTTCATCCCCATCATTTTCTTAAATGCTAGCTCTACTGAACGACGTTATCAAAATTTACTTACTGAGTGCTGTGGCATTTTTCAATTGGATATTGTTATACGTATGTTTGATATATTGAGTCATTAGTTTCTTTAATGCCCAATAGAAAAAATTGCCACGTCAGTTGAAAAAGTTTATTCAGATTTTTTAGTAGATTTGGCGTGCATTGCTCTTTTATATTTTACAACCATGGAGCATTTCTGGATTCTACACTATTCCTTTATATTTTGTTTGGGGAAAAATTGTTTGATATGATATGTATGTCCTTTGCATGGCTGTTATTATGACGAGGATGCATTTATCGCCCGCATTTCGGATGATGGTAGTCAATTAACAACGCGCGAGTGATTAAGGAACTTATGAATCATTTGGTACATTTAGGGGAAAAAAGCGAAATTGTACTTCTTCGAGAGAAAAAATCACGTTACATCGACATGGATTCCATGAGTGAATAGAATAAAGTTGAATCTGAGCGCTATCTAGGAAAGTGAACCTCATTCACTCTGCATTTATTCTAGACTTGTCCACTTGCAAATTTCAATGAACAGAATTGTGTCTTCGCAGTTTGCAGTGGTTGTATAAATTTATCTTTCGCTTGGGTTATAGCTTAACGTAAATTACTTTTACTATTTAATTGCTAAAACGATGGATCTAATTCTTCATTAATTGGTCGTTAATCTTAATTAATCATTTTTAGTAATCTCTGTCGAATTCTCTTGCTATCTACAGATAAATCGACGTGGCATATCGCGCTTAGTGTTGCGCTAAGGGCAGCAATGGATCTCTCCTCTGTCTTGGGTATGACTAGTCCTTTTCTCCTCACGCCTGTGAAGCTCTCAAGCAGCACTCTGACAAAAAAAAAATTGTGACACTATGCTAATCAATGGCCAATTTTCTCCGCAGGCTACTTCCCAGCAGCAAAATTCATACTTGGAGCTCCATGTGTATTGATACTTCTAATCTATAAGTGGATGAGAAGGCATCAAGCGATCGACGCAAACATCGAAGAATTCCTACGAGCTCAGAACAACTTTTTGCCCATAAGGTACTCTTACTCGGATATCAAGAAGATCACAAAAAATTTCAAATACAAGTTAGGCGAGGGTGGATATGGTTCCGTGTACAGAGGAATCCTTAGAAGTGGCAATGAAGTTGCGGTTAAGATTTTGAACAAATCAAAATCTAACGGCCAAGATTTTATAAGCGAAGTGGCCACAATTGGAAGGATCCACCACGTTAATGTTGTGCAACTTGTTGGTTTTTGCTTCGATTACTCCAAACAAGCTCTTGTCTATGATTTCATGCCGAACGGATCTTTGGATAAACACATTTCCTTTAAGGGTGGTGATGATCCTCTTGATTATAAGAAAATGCATGAGATCTCTCTTGGTATAGCTAGAGGGATAGAGTATCTGCATCGGGGATGTGATATGCAAATTCTACATTTTGACATCAAGCCTCACAACATTCTCCTAGATCGAAGTTTCATTCCAAAAATTTCTGACTTTGGACTTGCAAGACTTTATCCCACCGGTTACAGCATAGTATCGTTAACTGCAGCAAGAGGAACCTTGGGATATATGGCACCTGAGCTGTTTTATAGGGACATTGGTGGCGTTTCTTATAAAGCTGATGTTTATAGTTTTGGGATGTTGTTGATGGAAATGGCTGGTAGAAGGAGAAATCTAAATGCACATGCAGAGCGCTCAAGTCAAATTTACTTTCCTTTGTGGGTTTATGATCAACTCAGCAAAGAAAAGGAGGTCGAAATAGTAGATGTCATAGAAGAGGAAAGAGATACAACGAGGAAGATGATAATCGTTGCACTATGGTGTATACAATTGAGCCCTAATGATCGGCCATCGATGAACAAAGTCCTTGATATGCTTGAAGGAGATGTGGATAAACTGCAACTGCCTCCAAAACCGCTTTTGTATCCAAGCAGGACGCCAGATGATGATGTTGACGCCGAGATAGAACTTGAAACAATCTCATCTTCGTCAAGTGCTCTGGTAATTTCTGGCAATTACCAACTTCACCAGGACAGCGAGTTTATGAAATCATGTATTGTGTGATTGTTCCCATCTTGTAGAAATGAAATGCAATATATAAATAGTACTATCAACATGTATCGGCATCATTCACAATGTAATCCGTGAAGCTTTTACATGTTTTTCCATATAGCACTAGTGTTTTCTAGTAGACTCCTCATGGCCATTTTCTAAATGACAAACATTCATTATCAAAGAAGAAAGACAGAGTAGGCTAACTATTTTGCCTTTTCTATCAATGGAAATTAAATACATGATGCCGCGCAACCCTCAATTTGTATGGTCAGAAGATCGTGCTGGAATTTGTTTTTTTAAGTCTACAGGATCTTGATTTGCTTTTTTATTTTTTTATTTTTTTTCTTTTCTTGTCTTTTGTTTCTTTATTTTTTTCTTTCCTTTTTCCTTTTCTCTTCTTTTCTTTCTTTTTTCTTTTTCTCCTTTTTCCTCTGCGGGCCATGGCCGAGCCTCATCGATGTTCGAGGAACAAGACCACCGTGTCTATGAAAGTATGCTGACAATTAATATGCCAAACCAAACCTTTACAGAGGAAGAAGACAGAGTAGGCTGACTATTTTGCCTTCTCGATCAATGGAAATTGAATACGAGATGTCGCTCACCGCTCAATTTGTGTTGTCAGAAGACCGTGCTGGAATTTGTTTTTATTAGTCTACAGGATGTTGACCAAGACAAAGTAAGTAATTGGGAGATTGACTAACATATTTATGACATTGTAGAGTGGAATTAGCCTAATAGTGTTGATCACGATAAGTGATTTATTTGAATGTGGAATATATTTTAACTATTGGAGGGGAAAATTATCCAAAAATGTCCTAAATCTATTGCATCTTAGACATTTGAGTCCTAAACCCTTTTATTTTTTTTTGTCAATCGAGTCCATCCGGTCAATTTTGGCCGAAAATCGCTGACATGGATGCTGGCCATCTTACGTAACACAGCCGGCGCTAATGTGAATAATTTTTAATAAAATTTTTTTGAATTTTTTATTCTTTTTTTTCTTTTCTTCTCTTTTCCATCTTTGCTTTTTTTTTCCCCTTTTCTCTGCTTTTCTTTCTTTTTTCTTTTTCTCCTTTTCCCTCTGCCAGCCATCGCTGGGCCTCATCGATGTTCAAGGAACAAGACCACCGTGTCTATGCAATATGCAGGAAGAGATTCACCAGTAGAATTCCAAACCAAGTAAGAGCTATGACGCAGAATATCAAGCTAAACAGCGTTAAATATCATGAACACCCTTCAGAGAAAGTAAAGACAGGGTTAGAATCCAAGTGGCTCAAGCTTCCAGCCATTCAAGTCGATGGTCGGAAACGTCCCCTGAAGTTCGCAGCCTGGTGGACACCTGCGATGAGGTTCGGAACTTGCGAAATTGGCATATGTGCAGCCTCTAATGCAGCATTCATTCTCATTCCTCGTGCTTCCATTGAAGGACAAGCAAGATTACCGCCGGGTACGAGATGTGGAGCGGACCCTGCCACCTCTTCTGATCCGACAAAGCCGAGAGGAATGGCAGATAGCATTTCAGGTTCAGCTCTGCTCATCATCATATTCAAACCACAAGCGCAAGCACAGTTAGCATCACAAACTTGAAGTTGAAACGAAGTTGTTCGACTAGAATGCACACCACGTCTACCATGTTGTTATCGGCAGTGTGTTCTGCCAATGGTAGCAATTATGATCATCTGAACATACACTTCCTGTCAAAAGAGTATTCATGTCTTCTGAAGCAAGACTTGACGAGGCAAATAAAAAGTTACGCCATGCCTCATGCCATAAGCCGACAAAGGCACTTGCACTCTTGAGCGATGCATGTATTTAAACTAGTGCAGATGACAGAATTGGCCAAGTAAAATAGTGTGCACAAACAGGTAATTTACCTATCAAGTAGGTAAGTAGCTTTCAGATTGAGATTAATAGTTAAGCTAATCACCAGAGTAGGTACTATGTTTGACGTGGTAGAGAAAAAGTAAACGAAATAATAGAAGATGTAAAAAAAAAAAAGTTGTCTTGGAGAAACAAGACATGGAGACATCTCAAGAATCGAGTTTCTATACTTATTCCCTTAGTTCGTCACGCTCACTGGATAATCATCCTGATGAGAAAGACCATTCGTTGAGACAGGAGGCTGTGGAGCTGCCTCTTCCAGTACCTTCGACTAATGTTGCTCTGCTGCACCATGAAATGAAGGCGAGAACAATTGAAACCTCACATAACGAAGTGTTCAAAGTACGACAACCGGACCCGTCTAATGGACGGCAAAAGTCATAGGCTGAACTGCAAGGTCTACAAAAACCGACTTCCAGAAGCAAACAATCACAAACAGATGGCCTCACTTAAAGTGCCCTCGGTGAGAGGCTCGAGGAGCTGGAAGAGATTCATCGAGAAATGTCCCCAAATGAAAGGTGAGTAAAGGACAATTTGGGCATAAATTGCATATCAATTCCGCTTACGGAGGAACTGATTATTGACACGGCAATGAACTTAAGTTGAGGTCATATGGCACAGATCGCTCTGCGTCATCTTGAACTTCCTCCGTCACAATGTTGTAAATACAGGTACCAACTCTATGCGAGATCCCTTAGTTTTGCTCCACACCGAGCAAGCTTACAGCGCTAGATACGAAGAATCCTCTACTTATTCTTCAATTCTGCAACACTTTCACATCTGCTCTGCGGACAAAAATCGGCTATCGCGGGATTTTCCTGGTCATACCATACCTAGAGCTTTGGGATTCTCTTTCTGTTCCTTGTGTTTTCTTGGACAGTTCTGTAGCTGTTCGAGTAAAGACTGTTAAATTGATGGTGATTCGACATTTTCGACGGTTAGCTTAGTAACAGGCGAATAACTACTTCAGTGCTTTTGACTGTCGTTGCTCATCCTGACCGTTTACTCATATCGATTAACATTTCCAATTTGTTAGTGAGCCGCGAGGAAAACATTCTCTACAAAGGCCACTTGAGAATTTATCTAAACTTGATGGAACGACATGCTCGGCCAAACGATAAATGAACTTTACAAGCTAACCTTCCCAGTGATTTGCTTATGACATCGTGTTTATAGCATATATCTTAATAGAAAGACCAGCCGAAACATGTCTCCGAACCATCTGCCGTAGCAACGCTATGTCACTGGACACAAATCGTATGTGAAGTTTCTATTAGATATTGAGCATCTTCTATTCTGGAGATTTGAGTTCTTTCGATAAGTTTGGGACTTTGCCCTGTTCAAACTGTCAACAGAATCAGGAAGGAAGAGAGAAAGATGCTATTTATTCATGATATCTGTACACAATACATCTGTTTGAACACGACTCTAGTGATATAGGAGATCAATTCTTTTTAAGTGTTTATTTAAGGGGGTGTGACTAATGATGGTAACTCTTGGTCATGCAGATTTTAAAGTCAATTTTCAGCTTGTGAGTTATGCATTGGCTCTGGAAAGAACAGGGAACAATTACGAAATTGGTAACAAAGAAAGAGCCAATAATGTACCCTAAAACACAATAACGTTTGGGAAATTACCATAAAAGTCATAAATCCATCGCACCTGTGCCAATTCAGTCCTAAACCTTTCAATTTGACCAATTAAGTCCTAAACCTTTTGACAATTTGTCAATGTTTGGCCAATTTTGGCTAAAAATCCTAAACGTGGGCACCGACCGTCTTACGAGGTACGGTTGACACTAGCGTGGATAATTTTTCTAATTGTTTAAATAATTTTTCTGAAATTCTTATTATTATTTTTTGTCATTGTGGCCGGCGAGCGGGCGAGGACACAGAGGCCCTTGCCAAATTTGGGCGAGGCGGCCATGACGGCCTCACCCAAGGCCTTTGTGGCTTGCCCTCACCAATTCCGGGCAATTGTCTAGGTGAGGGTTGCAACCCTCACAAACCAAAAGAAAAAAGAAAAAAATTGTAAAAACTGTTCACGTAAGTGCTAGCCGTCTTAAGTGGCACCATCGGCGTCCACGTTAGCAATTAAAATTAGCTTGAATGATTACATTGACAAATTATCGAAAAGTTCAGGACTACATTAGCCAAATTAAAAAGTTTTAGGATCGAATTGACGCAAATACAATAGGTTTAGGTCTTTCTGAATAATTCCCTCCAATAATGTATGTCTAGATCTTTGGCATTCGTTCTAGAGATAATCCAAGGTACCTTTCATCGGGAGATTTTTCTGCTTAAAGATCTGACTAATCATTGCTTAATATTTAATCACCATATAGAAAGCAACTAAGCAGGTATCATCCAGCGTGGAGATGCTAGCAGACCAAACCAATTATTTCTCGTAAAAAAAAAATTAGTGCCCGTGGTCGTAATTTCTAGAAGGAGCATATGCAACAAGAAGAAAAACAAAGAGAACATGCTGTAATCAGTAACAATTTTACTATATAAAAAAAAGGTATGAACATGTGCAGTTAAAACGTCATGGGATGCGTCATTTGACCTATTAAGACAACCTTGAAACAAATAGTTTAATTAGCAAATATTAATGCTTCTGATGAATTTTTTATTTTTTTTGTTAAATTGTTTTTAATGTCACATGTTAGTGAGGTCCCCAGTCACACACACAGACTTGCAATGGTCGCAAGTAACGAGGATTCTCACCGGTCAATGATGTTGATGCAATGTCCTTTTTTTTTTGTCAGAAATGTTGATGCAATTTCTGAATTCTTTTGTTTTGCTTTTTTTTTATTGCTCTTGTTGCTAGGTGTGCTCTAGATCCTATGATTTTTCTAAATCGAGATCCCCATGCAAAATCGAAATATTTAATTGAATTGTTACTGTATATACAAATACAATACATCAATGAGATTGAGGGTCAATTGAAGAGTACACGCCGTCTAAGAGTGTTATTACTCGCGTCCTCTACCATGCTGATGCTGCAAGATGTTGTGCAATTTGCCAGTTATTATATAGGCGAGGCGGTTTCGGATTTTGGTCTCTTCGATTATACTTAATGGTACCCATTTAACTTGAGAAAAAAACTATGGGAAGCGATAATTCCGACTATTTATCTTAAGGGTGAGTCTGTTTCGCTGAAAAGAAATTTCTATGAAGACATTTTCTAAACTTTTCGATGTTCAAAATGGTATTGTTAACTGATACGGTTTCCGGTAAAAAACACTTGTAATTAAAAATCGGGAAAATGATTTCTCTCCTTTTCAATAAGAGGAAGCATTTTCATTATCTGTTTCACGGTGTTACATGTTATGGAATATCAAAAATTTTCAATAATGCGTTTCAATAAATCTCTCTCTCTCTCTCTCTCTCTCTCACTAGCTTCTAGAAGGAATAATGACACAACGATTTCTAAACTTTGGCTCAATGTGTAATGTGATTCTCGAACTTTTAATTTGTTCAATATAGTCTTTGGATTTTTTGTACATATTCAACTTAATCCTCAAACTATACAAAATGTTCAATGTTGTTATTTCATTAATTCAAGTTTAAGGACAATATTAAATATTTTCATATACTTTAGGGATAAATTGAATATCTACCAAAAGTCTTGTACCACATTAAACAAATTAAAAGTTGAAGGACCTTATGTGTCATTTCCCCTTTCCAAAATTGATTTTCTCCATTTCTTATCGATTAATCAACAAGTCATCTATCAACAAAATCTATCAACAAAAAAAAAAAAACAACGAGTCATCTTCTCATAAATTATAAAATAACACTTTTTAATTTTTGATTTCCACCCTTGAAACTCTATTTCATGATTGGACAGCACATAAAAAAACCCCTAAACTAATACATTTGTGATAAATTTACTCCAAATTAATTTTTTAACCATAAAAAATTCCAAACTGGTACGCATGTGACAAATTTACCCTCAATTAGTTTTTGTTAAATTTTATTGTCAAATTATTGAGTTGGATGACATGTAGTAATTGACGGGTGTATTAGTTTAAGGTTTTAGTCATCTGTTTGTCATAGGTTTATTAATTTGTGATTTTTCATGATATTGATATAATTTTACGGAGGGTAAATTTATCACAAGTATATCAATTTGGGGTGTTTTCTGGTTAAAACATCAGTTTATGATAAATTTGTCATAGGTGTACTAGTTTGGGGTTTTTGGTGATAAAAAAATTAGTTCAAGGTAAATTTATCACATATGTACCAATTTGGGAAAAATCCTTCTTATAATGGCAAACTAAAATTGTAATTACCACTTCAATTGTTTCCAACACTTATTTCGAAACCAGAGAAAAATAAGGAAGAAGTTGAATACTTTCATCATATGTATTTTTTTTGGTCGAAAAATACTTTCATTGTATGTTATAGGTAGACTTTACAGCTTATTTTTCTCACATTTGCTTTTTAAAGGTATTTCATTTGACATTTTTCGGTCTTTTGTCAATCACTCAATGCCCAACTTAACCCTAAGACTGCATTTAGTCGTATGGATTTGGATTGGGTTAGGATATGATAAAGTGGGATTAAAAATCCTCCAAATATCCTTCAAATTATAAAAAATCTCCTCATATGTTTGGCGCAACATATTATAGGATTAAAATCGGCAAAAGTACACCTCCAGTGCCATAACTTGTGTACGGCGATCACTTTTGTGCTATAACTTTTTTTTCGGATCACTTTGGTGTCAAATCGGAGGAAAAAAGATCACTTTAGTGCCAATTTGGCCGAAAATTCGACGTGGCATTTTTTATTAATCTTTGACGTCGACGTGGCTTGCCGGAGGCTGAGTCAGCGTGTACAATCAGCACTTTTTATTTTAAATAAATTTTTTAGCGTGTATAGTCAGCATTTTTAATTTTTTTTCCTTTTTTTTCTTTTCTCCCATTGCCGGTCGGTTGCCGGTGGCCGATCGGCCACCGGCGAAGCCCGGGAAGGGCTGGGTGAGGGTAGCCTTACCCATGGCCGGCGAGGGGCAGCCAACCCTCGCCGGCGACAGGCAAGGCCAGCCCTCACCGGCCTAGGCGAGGACGCCCCTCGCCGACCCAGGCGAGGGCTGCCCTCGCTCGACGCCGGCGAGGGTCGCCCTCGCCTGATCCAGCAAGGGCGACCTTTGCCAGCGTCGGGCGAGGGTCGCCCAAGCCCGACCTGGTGAGGGCGACCCTCGCCGGCGTCGGGCGAGGGAAGCCCTCGCCTGGGCGGGCGAGGGTCGCCCTCACCTGAGTTGGGCGTGGGTGACCCTCGCCCAACGCCGATGAGGGTCGCCCTAGTTGGATCCGGGGAGGGCGACCCTCGCCAGCGTCAGGTGAGGGCGACCCTCACCTAGGCAGTCGAGGGGCGGCCTCGCCTGTCGCCGGCGAGGGTCGGCCGCCCCTTGCTAGCCATGGGCAAGGCCGCCCTCGCCCAGCCCTTCCCAGGCTTCGCCGGTGGCCGACGAGGGGAGAAAAGAAAAAAAAGAAAAAAAAAGGAAAGAAAAAAAAGGAAAAAAAATATTTAAAATTAAAAATGCTGATTGTACACGCTAAAAAAAATTATTTAAAATAAAAAATGTTGACTGTACACGCTGACTCAGCCTCCGACGAGCCACGTCGGAGTCAAAAATTAATAAAAAATGTCACGTCGGATTTCCAGCCAAATTGACACTAAAGTGATCTTTTTTCCTCTGATTTGACACCAAAATAATCCGAAAAAAAGTTATGGCACCAAAGTGATCGCCATACACAAGTTATGGCACTTGTGGTGTACTTTTGCCGATTAAAATCTTTAAAATTCCTCGTCATTGTAAAAGCAAGCTTCTCCTTCCTCAAGCTCGTGATTGTTCTCATTGATCTCACACACAAGGCCTCCAACGCCCTAATTCGATCATCCCTTACGCAAAACCCTCGTTGAATGTCCACAAGTAACTCCAATTACTACAAAGGAGAAAAAAGAAACAATAGTGAAATTATCAGACAAAAGTGATGCATTGGTTGATTCACGATATAGTTATGCGAGGATTGGAGGGTCGGAATCGAGGTATCGATTAGTGATAAATCAGAATTGAAGTGGTGCAAGCAACCTCGCAATTGCGAGTTCGAAATATGTTCATTCTTTTTTCTCCTTTTGGTTCCACTTCTCTCTCTGGTTTTCGATTGGAACAAAATGCAGAGAAGGTGCCATGCCTATTTTTCATTTTGTTAAGTTCTATATTTTTTTAATTTTTTTTATCCAATCCAGGCTCATCCCGCCCTATCCCGAATTTCTTATCCGCCATTTTATCAGGATATATATGGGATTATCCGGTCAGTAGGGCATCGCCAAATACCGGATATGATAATTTGATATCCTATCTGAACTTAAATCCGAACTATCAAACGTAGCTTAAATGCATCTAACAAAAATCATTTTGATTTCCAATTCTTTCTGCAACGTATTGAAGAATCACCCTCTTTCTAGATTTTTGGAAATTTTCAATTTTATCTTAAAAGACATCTAATCTAAAGATACAACATCGCACTCTCTAACCTAAACCTCAACAAAAAGTCAACTCAAAATGTCGCCCTCAGCAAAAACTAATCTGAATCTTGCAAGTTAAGATTACAAGCGATAAAAAGCATAAGATATTCAAAAGAACTTGCCATCGCACCACAACCACTCAGCTCCAATTGCTAATTGAAACGTAAGAATTCAATCCTGTTGAATCGAAATCTATACAGATGTGAGTACGCCATCGCACCAGAGACCCTCCACTTCAAACGCTAAACTGAGAAAAGAGAAGACAAAATGCACAAAACAATCGAAGATTTACACAGAGATTGACGTAGAAAGCAATGCTCAAGATCGCACTCAAGCTTTCCCTCTCCCACATCACCGACACCAGCAGCGATAGCAGCAGCAGCGGCAGCCAAGAAAAAGAGTGGAAAGAAAAAGGAAGAAATGCATATAAGATCATTCGACTCTGTTTAATGTGTTCGTTGTCCATATACCCTTTGAAGGAGGAGCTGTGCCTGTGATCTTTACTACTGTCTGGTGCTTATGCTGTCGCCGCCTTCTCTTGGCCACTTTATTGCTGTTGCTGTCGCTTCCGTGGGGAGTGTTGTTCGCACATTTCGTTACGTCGACCTGCATGATGTGGTGATCCGATGTCCCTTTTGATGACAGGACTGAATACGACCCGGGTACGAACTTGTATGGGCAATCTGGTGACGCCAGTATGTAATCCACCCGCGTCCCGTATTTGCATGTCCCTTGCACACCTGATATAATCGATATAAGAAACAGTTTCAAATTACGTATTCGGACAGTAGTCACTCGAAAAGACTTTTGACTTCAATTTTTAATCCACAGATTTCGCGCACACAGGTTGATATTGACATAGTGATGACAACAACAGGTACATATGTACTCAAATGTTCTCAATTTCCGTCCATTCAAACCAATCATGCGATCATCGAACGAAAGGAGCATATGCTTGAAAAGCACCTTAGATTAACCATTTGACAGAGCGAAAAGAAAAATTGAAAAACGGGAAAGCGATGAAGAGAGTTCTTACTCTGTCCTTTGGCTATGACGACCACAGACTCGCATTCCCCGGCGAAGTCCTTAGCATCTGTGTACTGCTTGTTCTTCAGAAACCTCATGACTTCAACCTTTGGGGTCGGTTTTCCCATCTCCTCATAGTACTATAACAAACACAGGTGCCCATGATTACACAATTGCCGTAGCTTAAGCCATCTAGTAATCGAGTTTTGTGTGGTAACGAAATTATACCAAACACGACAGAATTCAATTCCATGCACGCTCAATTGTTGATAAAGGGGCATGTACATACCTTGACAATGTCGGCCCACCGCTCTTGTGAGTAATCAGTCTCGTCGAGAGAGTTGAGGCCACCGGCCAAGATGTGGGGGGTGCCACTCGACTGGATGATGGCGCCGATCTGCTTCATCCGCCAGTTCTCGTCGAGATGATCCAGGTGGGTGCACTGGAAGTTCACTTCCCCAACTTGAGGCACTTCTATGGTTGCCTTCAGTACATTCCTGTGTAATCAAACACTTCGAGATCACAGCCACTTCGATTCTGGGTCAATTTAATACATCGATCAACCATATTACCATCGATCATTTTATTCGTTTGTTGAATTTTCGCGCAACAAAAACATACATTTGATCCCTTCACTATTTAAGACGTGGCTTGATCAATCGAACACAAAAGAAAAACTTCCAGAAATTGACTCCATGATGAGCAATTGCTTTGCTAGCTCTCTCAAATTAGTTAAAGATTCTATCTTGCTTGTCTCACTTGAGAGTAATGTAGCTTTCCTGAAGATGAGTAGTCCTTGTAGGTCTTCAAGTCATGCATCTGATTTGGCAAATCCATCAAATAAGGTAAAATCCTCCCCGCGTTGCTGTCCTGCTCCTACTTACATACACCTTACCCTGTCCTCATTTAATGCACACATGGTTCGTATCCTTCGTTTATTATCCCAACTCCTTATTCAAATATTAAAGAGAGAAAAGATATATACTTGAGCAGTTCCTAAGCATTCTTTTGAGTATATCAGCAATTAATGGAGAACAATCTTCAAAGCTCATTCTCATCCGCCCCACTAAGATTCCACCAGAAAATGAAAAAGATAAATGAAAATAGTCCAACAAAGTCTTTCGTTCATCACACACTGACACAGGCACACCCAAGTTTGGAATAGTTATAATTGAAGAGATTATTTATTGTACTATTGATTAATGACAATTTCTGAGGAGAAACCCACATCCAAATCCTAGAAAGGAAAATTGGGTTTTTTTAAAAAAAATATTGATTTAATTTTTAATTCTGACTGGCATTGCTCACAGCTGGTGCTGTGGGATCCTTGTGGACAGGCCCACCATTGTTGTGGCAGAGAGAGCTTTCTGTATGCTGTCCAGGGGGGCAAACAGGCTGCAGAAGAAAAGCCTTACAGCCTTGGGTGAGTTCCTTGAATTTTGTGGTAGGGTTCTCATTAATAGTATTCTTAATTCTTCCTAGATCAGCCTGGGACGACTCCATACAGATAATTCCAAATGAAACAGCTTAAAAAGGTTTAAAAAAAAAGAGGAAAAAAAAACAAAATATACCACGCGACAGCAAAATTTTCATCCACACGTTCTGATGGCTTGGCAAAGCTTATATTTTTTTAATAATTTAAGAAGCGGAAAAGCCTTTGCAATTGCAGGTCATCATATATGTTTTTTTTTTTTGGGTCTTAAATTTTTATTGCGTCCACCTTAATTTCGTCGAAATTTCGATTGTCGGAAGTGGGTTTGCAACATTACAGACGTGCCTGCGAGATTAATCAATCTTTTCACCGGAAAAAAAATTGAAGAAAATTTTAAAAAAACATAATATAATAATCGGAACAAATATCAATATGCCCAGGGAAAAATTAATTAATTAGACATTTATATATTAAATTTCACTTTCAACGGTGGACTCCTCAAATAAATAAATATCATAAATTTCGAAATCACCTAGGAAGACCACTTCCATAACGAAAAAGCAACATATGATCGTCGTCACCAAAATTACGAAAATGAGAGCAAGAAAACACAGGAAAAAACATCGATGGAAATTAATAAATTAAAAAGAATATAACGGGACCTGAAATCAGTGTCGTCGAAGATCTTCTGGACCTTCCAGTGCTTGATCGGCCACCTGGAGAGGACGGCGTTCCCGTGCTCCGGCGCCCAGCTCTCGGCGAACGCGTAGCTCATCCCCAGCGCCGCCGCCAGCTCCGACAGCGGCTTCATCTCCCTCTCCTCCTCCGCCTTCACGTCCTGCAGCGCCACTATGTCCGCTTCCAGCTCCCGCAGCACCTCCACCACCGTCCTCGCGCTCCTGTACGCCTGCCGCCCGCTGCGCGGGTCGCCGCCTCGAAGCTCCCCCTTGCCACCGCCGCCGACGCCGGGCCTTTCCCTTTGAAGGTTCGACCGACCGAGGCCGTGGCCGGAGAAGAGGAGTGTGGAGAAGGAGAGGGAGAGGGAGGTTCGGCGGCGGACGACTCGCTGCAGCTCAGATTCCGCCGGCCGCGGAGCAGGGAGATTTCGTTGTCCGGCAGGTTGATGGAGACCCGGAGCTTCGATCTCGCGAACTTCTGCTGCTTCGTCAGGTGATCCTGGCCGCCGTTGATCGGGTGCAGGGGAGACTGCTTGAGTATGCCCCTCGGGCGGTCCAGATTGGCCGACTTGGCACACAGGCTGAATACGGGGCCCTCGCTGTCGAAGTTGAGGCTCGACGATTTCTCTGGCTTCGGGACCGCGCGCGGGGGCCATGGAGAAGAGCACGGCGTTGAACGTCGCGACGCGGATTGACTTCGGGGGCTTCGAGTTGCTGGGGTGATTGTTCGGGTGGACCGCGGACGAGGACCCGTTCGCGGCGTGCGGTTGCGGGCCGGCAACGCCGTGGCTGGAGAGGGGTTTGCCGAATTGCTTGATGACGACCTTGGGGTCAGAGGAGGGTGTGGCGGCGGCGCCGCTGCCATGGCTGGAGAGGTATTGTAAAAAAGAATACAACTAAAATTGATTCCTAGAGAGAATCAATTTGCCAAGAAAAGCCAAATCTGGAAACGGCGGAGGAGTTTCTTTTCCTAATTAACGTGAAAGCCATTCACAAACCGATAAACTGCGACGGCTGCAATTTCTACGTGATACCCACTTATATAATAAAACTTTGGCCGGCCATCTTTTTCTCCGCTGGACTTTGTTTTATTGGTCGATTTGGACATTTCGATGCCCGACGATTCCAACTCCTTTTCATTCATGTTGCTGAGCCTCCGTCGCACTATACCAATTAGCTAAAACTTTCCCCGATATCAGATCAAACTATAGAGAGATGATTAAGCCTCTGAGCTCCATATATATGTTTCGTGTTTTACTTCTCATATTACATGTTCTGCTACTAGGGACGAGCTGCGGTGCGAAGAAGAATCACTTGTGCGCCGCTTCCTCTTGCGGCGAGGTACGTAACATAAGCTATCCCTTTCGACTGAAAGGCGACCCAAAAGGCTGCGGCCTCTCCGAGTATGAGCTAGCTTGTGAAAATAACCGCACTGTTTTGTATCTGTATGCTGGCCGATATTATGTGACGTCGATTTACTATTCCTATCACGGCAAATATGGCTTTTTCGGAACAATCACGATGGTTGACGATGGACTGCAAAAGGATAATTGCTCATCTCTCCCTCGTTACCCATCGGCGCCTTTCAACTTAAGTAATCACGATCCATACCAAAGTTTTTATGCATACCCGGTAGTGCGGGTGGCCTTCGTAAAGTGCTCACAGCCCATTGCGTCTGCTCCGTATGTCGATACGAAACCATGTATCGAGGGAGCATACTCTTCCGATGCGCCTCCTAATTTTTTCCGGATGAAGGTCCACTCGTACGCTGTACATGGGCATAATCTACGAGTAAGGGACATCGAGGATTCTTGCACCATAACCATGATAGCATTCGCAGTGGACTATACCCCGGGGTGGGAAGGGAATCGGTCTAATCAGAGCTTATCATACAAGGACCTCCACAACATGATGGTCCAGGGATTCAATCTCTCCTATGGGAGACCCGATTCGCGAGGAAAACCATTCCGATTTTGTGTCTTTGGTTTCGCATTCCGAAGGGAGAGGGGCATTTACTATTACTCCTGTAAGCTGACTTTCCCTATTCTTTCTTTCTTTCTTTCTTCATCCTCATCCTTTCCTTAACGTTAGCTCTACCGAGGGATCTTATCAAAATTAACTTGCCGAGTGATGTGGCATGTTTCAATTGGATATTGTAATACGTATGTTCAATTTATTGAGTCATTAACCATGGAGCTTTTCTGGATTCGACTCTGTTCCTTTATATTCGTTTGGGGAAAATTGTTTGATTTGATAGTAGTTCGTGTCCCTTGAACCGCCGTCATTGTTACGGGGAACTTATGAACATTTGGTACATTTAGGGGAACAAAAGCGAAACGTTGTTTCTTCGAGAGAAGAGATCATGCAACGATAACATAGATTCCATGAGTGAGTAGAATAAAGTTGAATCTGAGCGCTATCTACGAAAGTGAAACTCATTCACTCTTTTTTTTTTATTCTCGACTTGTCCACTTGCAAATTTCAGTGAAAAAAAGTGTCTTTGCAATTTGCAGTGATTGTATGAATTTATCTTTCACTTGGGGTGCAGCTTAACGCGAATTGCTTTTATTATTTGACAGCTAAAATAATGGATCTAGTTCTTCATTGATTTGTCGTTAATTCTAATTAACCATTTTTAGTAATCTCTCACGAATTATCTTGCTAACTGCAGATTATTCTACGCGGTATATCACGCTTGATGCTGCACGAATCGCGGCATGGGATCTCTTCGTTGTCTTGGGTATGACAAGTTCTTTTCTCCTCACACCTATGAAGCTCTCATTCAGCACTCTCACAAAAAGAAAAAAATTGTATGTGTATGAAAATTATGACACTATGCTAATCAATGGCCAATTTTCTCCGCAGGCCACTTCCTAGCTGGAAAATTCATACTTGGAGCTCCATGTGTATTGATACTTCTAATCTATAAGTGGATGAGAAGGCACCAAGCGATCGATGCCAACATCGAAAAATTCCTACGAGCTCACAACAATTTTTTGCCCTTAAGGTACTCTTTCTCGGATATCAAGAAGATCACAAAAAATTTCAAATACAAGTTAGGCGAGGGTGGATATGGTTCTGTGTACAGAGGAATCCTTAGAAGTGGTAATGAAGTTGCGGTTAAGATTTTGAACAAACCAAAATCTAACGGCCAAGATTTTATAAGCGAAGTGGCCACAACCGGAAGGATCCACCACGTTAATGTGGTGCAACTTGTTGGTTTTTGCTTCGATTACTCCAAACAAGCTCTTGTCTATGATTTCATGCCAAATGGATCTTTGGATAAACACATTTCCTTTAAGGGTGGTGATGATCCTCTTGATTATAAGAAAATGCATGAGATCTCTCTTGGCATAGCTAGAGGGATAGAGTATCTGCATCGGGGATGTGATATGCAAATTCTACACTTTGACATTAAGCCTCACAACATTCTCCTAGATCGAAGTTTCATTCCGAAAATTTCCGACTTTGGACTTGCAAGACTTTATCCCACTGGTCAAAGCATAATATCATTGACTACAGCAAAAGGAACCTTGGGATATATGGCGCCTGAGCTATTCTATAAGGACATTGGCGGCGTTTCTTATAAAGCCGATGTTTATAGTTTTGGGATGTTGTTGATGGAAATGGCTGGTAGAAGGAGAAATCTAAATGCACATGCAGAGCGCTCAAGTCAAATTTACTTTCCATTGTGGGTTTATGATCAACTCAGCAAAGAAAAAGAGGTTGAAATAGTAGATGTCATAGAAGAGGAAAGAGAAACAACCAGGAAGATGATAATCGTTGCACTATGGTGTATACAATTGAGCCCTAATGATCGGCCATCGATGAACAAAGTCCTTGATATGCTTGAAGGAAATGTGGATAAACTGCAACTGCCTCCAAAACCACTTTTGTATCCGATCGGGACGCCGAATGATGATGTTGACTTCGAGATAGAACTTGAAACAATCTCATCTTCGTCAGGTGCTCCGGTAATTTCTAGAAATTACCAACTTCACCAGGATAGCGAGTTTACGAAATCATGTATCGTGTGATTTTCCTCTTCTTGTAGAAATGAAATGCAAAATATAAATAGTACTATCAATGTGAATGTCGGATAGCATTCAGTGTGAAAGAGGAAAGATAGAGTAGGCTGACTATTTTGCCTTCTCGATCAACGGAAATTGAATACGTGGTGTCGCGCGCCTCTCAATTTGTATGGTCAGAAGACCGTGCTGGAATTTTTTTTAATGAGTCTAAGACTAAAGACCAAAGTATAGGATGTTGACTAAGACAAAGAAAATTATTGGGAGATTGACTAATATAACCACGACATTGTAGAGTGGAATTAGCATAATAGTGTTGATCACGATAGGTGATTTATTTGAATGTGCAATATATTTTAACTATTAGAGGGGAAAATTATCCAAAAAAGTCTTAAACCTATTGCACTTTGGCCAATTGAGTCCTAAAACTTTTTATTTTTTGTTGATCGAGTCTATCGGGCCAATTATGGCCGGAAATCGCTGACGTGGATGCTGACCGTCTTACGTGGCACTGCCGGCGCTGATGTGGATAATTTTTAATAGTATGTTAATATATTTTTTTTTCGAATTTTTTATTCTTCTCTTTTCCTTCTTTACTTTTTTTTCCCCTTTTCTCTGCTTTTCTTTCTTTTCTCTTTTTCTCCTTGTCCCTCCGCCGGTCATCCCTGGGCCTTGTCAATGTTCGAGGAACAAGACCACCGTGTCTATGCAAGTTTACGGGAAGAGATTCACTAGTAGAAAGTCCAAACCAAGTAAGAGCTATGACGCAGAATATCAAGCTAAACAGCGTTAAATATCATGAACACCCTTCAGAGAAAGTAAAGACAGGGTTAGAATCCAAGTGGCTCAAGCTTCGAGCCGTTAAAGTCGATGGTCGGAAACGTCCCCTGAAGTTCGCAGCCTGGTGGCCACCTGCGATGAGGTTCGGAACTTGCGAAATTGGCATATGTGCAACCTCTAATGCAGCATTCATTCTCATTCCTCGTGCTTCCATTGAAGGACAAGCAAGATTACTGACGGGTACGAGATGTGGAGCGGACCCTGCCACCTCTTCTGATCCGACAAAGCCGAGAGGAATGGCAGATAGCATTTCAGGTTCAGCTCTGCTCATCATCATAGTCAAACCACAAGCGCAAGCACAGTTAGCATCACAAACTTGAAGTTGAAACGAAGTTGTTCGACTAGAATGCACACCACGTCTACCATGTTGTTATCGGCAGTGTGTTCTGCCAATGGTAGCAATTATGATCATCTGAACATACACTTCCTATCAAAAGAGCATTCATGTCTTCTGAAGCAAGACTTGGCGAGGCAAATAAAAAGTTACGCCGTGCCTCGTGCCAGAAGCCGATAAAGGCACTTGCACTCTTGAACGACGCATGTATCTAAACCAGTGCAGATGACAGAATTGACAGGATCTGTAGGTAGTGGCTGAGGAAAGTCTCCGTTGATATATCTCAGTTTGTCTTTGCCGGTGATGTACATCTCGACAACCTGAGACCACAATCCATAGTTGGCTCCATCCAATTTAATCGCAATCTGAGAAGAAACCGAATCATTCTGCGGTGTTGGTGATGGAAGAGGAGGGTTCGTCTGGTTTTGGGTGAGAATCTGAGTTAATTTGGCAGTCAAATTCTCCAAAAGAGCTTCCGTGGTCGAATTCCCCCCTGATTCTGGTGGGGAATCATTGTTCCGGTAGGGTTCTGATCCGACATTGGATCCAAGTTCAATCGCACATCAGAGATGAAGAAAATCGGGTAAGACGCACGCTGGACGGCGCAATAGAGAAAGAAATCGAGCCAAAAAAAAAAATTTCGGGGGCAATGAAGACGAAGACGAAGGATCAAAACCTAAGGCTCTGATACCATGTTGAGAAACAAGAACGATAGAGACGTATTTCGAGGCAATTTCACCTTCTATCTTTTTTTTTTCTTCACTTTGTACATATATGCATTTATCATACAAAAAAAGGAAAGAAGCAGTAAGATTACAGCGATTACACTCTCCTACTTTATCTCCAAGTATCCTTGATTGAATCAATTCAAATCAAGGTTAAAGATAAAATCGTATCTTTCTCCAACAATGTCTTCTGAAGCAAGACTTGGCGAGGCAAATAAAAAGTTACGCCCTGCCTCGTGCCATGCCTCGTGCCAGGAACCGATAAAGGCTCTTGCACTCTTGAACAACGCATGTGTTTTAAACTAGTGCAGATGACAGAATTGACCAAGCAAAATAGTGTGCACAAGCAGGTAATTTACCTATCAAGTAGGTAAGTAGCTTTCAGATTGAGATGACTAGTTAAGCTAATCACCAGAGTAGGTACTATGTTCGACGCGGTAGAGAAAAAGTAAACGAAATAATAGAAGATGTACCAAAAAAAAATTGTCTCTGAGAAACGAGGCATGGAAACATCTCTAGAATTGAGTTATTTCCTTATTCCCGTAGTTCGTCACGCTCACTGGAGAATCGTCCTGATGAGAAAAGACCATTCGTTGAGACAGGAGGCTGTGGAGCTGCCTCTTCCAGTACCTTCGACTAATGTTGCTCTGCCGCACCATGAAATGAAGGCGAGAACAATTGAAACCTCACATAACAGAGTGTTCAAAGTACGACAACCGGACCCGTCCAATGGACGGCAAAAGTCAAAGGCTGAACTGCAAGGTCTACAAAAACCGACTTCCAGAAGCAAACAATCATATACAGATGGCTTCACTTAGAAGTGCCCTCGGTAAGAGGCTGGAGGAGCTGGAAGAGAATCATCGAGAAATGTCCCCGAATGAAAGGTGAGTAAAGAACAATTTGGGCGTAAATTGCATATCAATTCCGCTTACGGAGGAACTGATTTTTGACACGGCAATGCAATTAAGTTGAGGTCATATGGCACAGATTGCTCTGCGTCATCTTGAACTTCCTCTGTCACAATGCTGTAAATACAGGTACAAACTCTATGCAAGATCCCTTTGTTTTGCTCCATATCAAGCAAGCTTACAGTGCTAGATACGAAGAATCCTCTACTTATTCTTCAATTCTGCAACACTTTCACATCTGCTCTGTGGACAAAAATCGGCTTTCGCGGGATTTTCCTGGTCATACCATACCAAGAGCTTTGGGATTCTCTTTCTGTTCCTTGTGTGTTCTTAAACGGTTCTGTAGCCGTTTGAGTAAAGACAGTGTTTCATTGATGGTGATTCCACATTTTCCACGGTTAGCGTAGTAACAGGCGAAGAACTACTTCAGTGCTTTTTACTGTTATTGCTCATCCTGACCGTTTAGTCATATCGATTAACATTTCCAGTTTGTTGGTGAGCTGCGAGGAAAACATTTCTCTACATAGGCCACTCGAGAATTTATCTAAACTTGGAACGACATGCTTGGCCAAACGATAAATGAACTTTGCAAGCTAACCTCGCTAGTGATTTGCTTATGCATATATCTTAATAGAAAGACCAACCGAAACATGTCTCCGAACCATCTGCTGGAGCAACGCTATGTCACTGGACACAAATCATAGAATGTGAAGTTTCTATTAGATATTGAGCATCATCTCTTCTGGAGATTTTGAGTTATTTCGATAAGTTTGGGACTTTGCCCTGTTCAAACTGTCATCAGAATCAGGAAGGAAGAGAGAAAGATGCTATTTATTCATGATATCTATGCAAAATACCTCTGTTTTAACACGACTCTAGTGATTTAGGAGATTAATTCTTTTTAAGTGTTTAGTTAAGGGGGTGTGACTAATGATAGTAACTCTTGGTCATGCAGATTTTAAAGTCAATTTTCAGCTTGTGAGTTTTGCATCGGCTCTGGAAAAGAACAGGGAACATTTACGAAATTGGTAACAAAGAAAGAGCCAATGTTGTACCCTAAAACACAATAGCGTACGGGAAATTACCACAAAAGTCATAAATCCATTGCACTTGTGCCAATTCAGTCCTAAACCTTTCAATTTGGCCAATTAAGTCCTAAACATTTTCACTATTTGTCAATGTTTGGCCAATTTTGGCTGAAAATCCCAAACGTGGGCACCGACTATCTTACGAGGTACGATTGACACTAGCGTGGACAATTTTTCTAATTGTTTAAATAATTTTTCTGTATTTATTATTATTACGTTTTGTCATTGTGGCCGGCGAGCGAGCGAGGACGCAGAGGCCCTCGCCAAATTTGTGCGAGGCAGCCAGCGAGGCCGCGATGGCCTCGCCCAGGGCCTTTGTGGCTTGCCCTCACCAGATCCAGGCAATTGTCTAAGCGAGGGTCGCAACCCTCGCAAACCAAAAGTAAAAAGAAAAAAATTAAAAAAATTATTCACGTAAGCGCTGACTGTCTTAAGTGGCACTATCGACATCCACGTTAGCAGTTAAAATTAGCTTGATTGATTACATTAAAAAATTGTCGAACGGTTCAGGACTACGTTGGCCAAACAAAAAGGTTTTAGGACCGAATTAGCACAAATACAATACATTTAGGTCAATTGAAGAGTACACGCCGTCTAAGAGTGTTATTACTCGCGTCCTCTACCATGCTGATGCTGCAAGATGTTGTGCAATTTGCCAGTTATTATATAGGCGAGGCGGTTTCAGATTTTGGCCTCTTCGATTATACTTACTGGTGCCCGTTTAACTTGAGAAAAAGACTATGGGAAGCGATAATTACAACTATTTGTCTTAAGGGTGAGTCTGTTTCACTGAAAAGAAATTTCTATGAAGACATTTTCTAAACTTTTTGATGTTCAAATTGGTGTTGTTAACTGATAAGGTTTCCGATAGAAAACATTTGTAATTAAAAATCGGGAAAATGATTTCTCTCCTTTTCAATAAGAGGAAGCATTTTCATTATCTGCTTCACTGTGTTACATGTTACGGAATATTAAAAAATTTCAATCTTGCATTTCAATAAATCTATCTCTCTCTCTCTCTCTCTCTCTCTCTCTCTCTCTCTCTCTCTAGCTTCAAGAAAGAATAATGACACAGTGATTTTTAAACTTTGGCTCAATGTGCAATGTGATCCTCGAACTTTTAATTTGTTCAATATGGTCTTTGAATTTTTTGTACATATTTAACTTAGTCCCCAAACTATACAAAATGTTAAATGTTGTTATTCTATTAATTCAAGTTTAAGGGAATATTAAATATTTTTATATAGTTTAGGGACAAAATTGAACATTTACCAAAAGTCCATGTATCACATTGAACAAATTGAAAGTTCAAGAACCTTATGTGTCATTTCCCCCTTCCAAAATTGATTTTCTCCATTTCCTATCGATTAATGAACAAGTCATCTATTGACAAAAAAAAAAAACAACGAGTCATCTTCTCATATATTATAAAATAACACTTTTCAATTTTTGATTTCCTCCCTTAAAACTCTATTTCATGATTGGATAACACATAAGGTATTTCTTAAAAGGATTAATACCACGAAAAACCCTAAACTGGTATATTTGTGATAAATTTACTTCAAACTAATTTTTTGACCATCAAAAATCTCAAATCGGTATACCTATGACAAATTTACCCTCCATTAGTTTTCGTTAAATTTTATCGTCAAATTATTGAGTTGGATGACATGCAATAGCTAACGAGTGTATTAGTTTGGGATTTTAGTCATTTGTTTGTCACATGTTTATTAATTTGTGATTTTTCGTGGTATTAATCTAATTTTAAAGAGGGTAAATTTATCACGAATGTATCAGTTCGGGGTTTTTGGTAATCAAAAATTTAGTCTATGATAAATCTATTACATGTGTACTAGTTTGGGGTTTTGGTGATCAAAAAATTAGTTCGGGGTAAAATTATCACAGATATACCAATTTGGGAAAAACCCTTCTTATAATGGCAAACTAAAATTGTAATTACCACTTCACTTGTTTCCAACACTGATTTCGAAACCAAAGAAAAATAAGGAAGAAGTTGAATACTTTCATCATATGCTTTTTTTTGGTCGAAAAATACTTTCATTGTATGTTAAAGGTAGACTTTACAGTTTATTTTTCTCACATTTGCTTTTTAAAGGTATTTCATTTGACATTTTTCGAACTTTTATCGGTCACTTGATGCCCAACTTAACCCCAAGACTGTGTTTGGTCGTCTGTATTTAGATTGGGATACGATATGATAAAGTGGGATTAAAAATCTTCCAAATATCCTTCGAATTATAAAAAATCTCCTCATATATTTGGTGCAATGGGATTAAAATCTTTAAAATTCCTCGTCATTAGAAAAGCAAGCTTCTCCTTCCTCAAGCTCGTGATTGTTCTCATCCATCTCGCACACAACACCTACAACGCCCTAAATCGATCATCCCTCACGCAAAACCCTTGTTGAATGTCCACAAGTAACTCCAATTACTCCAAAGGAGAAAAAAGAAACAATAGTGAAATTATCAAACAAAAGTAATGCATTGGTTGATTCACGATAGTTATGCGAGAATTGGAGGGTCGGAATCGAGGTATCGATCAGTGATAAATCGGAATTGAAGTGGTGCAAGCAACCGTGCAATTGCAAGTTCGAAATATGTTGATTCTTTTTTCTCCTTCTAGTTCCACTTCTCTGTCCGGTTTTCTATTGGAACAAAATGCAGAGAAGGTGCCGTGCCTATTTTTCATTTTGTTAAGTTTTATATTTTTAAAATTTTTTTATCCAATTCGGGCTTATCCCACCCTATCCCGAATTTCTTATCCGTCATTTTATCCGGATATATCCGAGATTATCTTGTCGGTAGGGCATCGCGAAACACCTGATATGATAATTTGATATCCTATCCGAACTTAAATCCGGACTACCAAACGTAGCTTAGATGCATCTAACAAAAATCATTTTGATTTCTAATTCTATCTACAACGTATTGAAGAACCACCCTCTTTCTAGAATTTTTAGAAATTTTCAATTTTATCTTAAAAGACATCTAATCTAAGATACAACATCGCACTCTCTAACCTAAACTTCAACAAAGTCAACTCAAAATGTCGCCCTCAACAAAAACTAATCTGAATCTTGCAAGTTAAGATTACACGCGATAAAAAGCATAAGATATTCAAAAGAACTTGCCATCGCACCAGAACCACTCAGCTCCAATTGCTAATTGAAACGTAAGAATTCAATCCTGTTGAATCGAAATCTATACAGATGTGAGTACGCCATCGCACCAGAAACCCTCCACTACAAACGCTAAACTGAGAAAAGAGAAAGACAAAATGCACAAAATAATCGAAGATTTACACAGAGATTGACGTAGAAAGCAATGCTCAAGATCGCACTCAAGCTTTCCCTCTCCCACATCACCGACAACAGCAGCGATAGCAGCGGCAGCGGCAGCCAAGAAAAAGAATGGAAAGAAAAAGGAAGAAATGCATATAATATCATTCGACTCTGTTTAATGTGTTCGTTGTCCATATACCCTTTGAAGGAGGAGCTGTGCCTGTGATCTTTACTACTGTCTGGTGCTTATGCTGTCGCCGCCTTCTATTGGCCACTTTATTGCTGTTGCTGTCGCTTCCGTGGGGAGTGTTGTTCGCACATTTCGTTACGTCGACCTTCATGATGTGGTGATCCGATGTCCCTTTTGATGACAGGACCGAATATGACCCGGGTACGAACTTGTATGGGCAATCTGGTGACGCCAGTATGTAGTCCACCCGCGTCCCGTATTTGCATGGCCCTTGCACGCCTGATAATCGATATAAGAAACAGTTTCAGATTACGTATTCGGACAGTAGTCACTAGAAAAGACTTTGGACCTCAATTTTTAATCCACAGATTTTCACGCGCACAGGTTGATATTGACATAGTGATGACAACGACAGGTACATATGTACTCAAATGCTCTCAATTTCCGTCCATTCAAACGGATCATGCGATCATCGAACGAAAGGAGCATATATGCTTGAAAAGCACCTTAGATTAACCATTTGACAGAGCGAAAATAAAAATTGAAAAAGGGGAAAGCGATGAAGAGAGTTCTTACTCTGTCCTTTGGCGATGACGACCACAGACTCGCATTCCCCGGCGAAGTCCTTAGCATCTGTGTACTGCTTGCTCTTCAGAAACCTCATGACTTCAACCTTTGGGGTCGGTTTTCCCATCTCCTCATAGTACTATAACAAACACAGGTGCCCATGATTAGACAATTGCCGTAGCTTAAGCCATCTAGTAATCGAGTTTCGCGTGGTAACAGAAAATTATACCAAACATGACAGAACTCAATTCTATGCACGCTCAATTGTTGATAAAGGGGCATGTACATACCTTGACAATGTCGGCCCACCGCTCTTGCGAGTAATCGGTCTCGTCGAGAGAGTTGAGGCCACCCGCCAAGATGTGGGGAGAGTCGGTCGACTGGATGATGGCGCCAATCTGCTTCATCCGCCAGTTCTCGTCGAGATGATCCAGGTGGGTGCACTGGAAGTTCACCTCCCCAACTTGAGGCACTTCTATGGTTGCCTTCAGCACATTCCTGTGTAATCAAACACTTTGAGATCACAGCCGCTTCGATTCCGGGTCAATTTAATACGTCGATCAACTGTACTACCATCGACCATTTTATTTGTTTGTTGAATTTTCGCGCAACAAAAAACATACATTTGATCCCTTCACTATTTAAGACGTGGCTTGATCAACCGAACACAAAAAAAACTTCCAGAAATTGACTCCATGATGAGCAATTGCTTGCTAGCTCTCTCAAATAAGTTAAGATTCTATCTCGTTTGTCTCACTTGAGAGCAATGTAGCTTTCCTGAAGATGAGTAGTCCTTGTAGGTCTTCAAGTCATGCGTCTGATTTGGCAAATCCATAAAATAAAGGTAAAATCCTCCCCGCGTTGCTGTCCTACCTACGTACACCTTACCCTGTCCTCATTTAATGCACACATGGTTCGTATCCTCCATTTATTATCCCAGCTCCTTATTCAAATATTAAAGAGAGAAAAGATATATACTTGAGCAGTTCCTAAGCATTCTTTTGAGTATATCAGCAATTAATGGAGAACAATCTTCAAAGCTCATTCTCATCCGCCCCACTAAGATTCCACCAGAAAATGAAAAAGATAAATGAAAATAGTCCAACAAAGTCTTTCGTTCATCACACACTGACACAGGCACACCCAAGTTTGGAATAGTTATAATTGAAGAGATTATTTATTGTACTATTGATTAATGACAATTTCTGAGGAGAAACCCACATCCAAATCCTAGAAAGGAAAATTGGGTTTTTTTAAAAAAAATATTGATTTAATTTTTAATTCTGACTGGCATTGCTCACAGCTGGTGCTGTGGGATCCTTGTGGACAGGACCACCATTGTTGTTGTAGAGAGAGCTTTCTGTATGCTGTCCAAGGGGGCAAACAGGCTGTAGAAGAAAAGCCTTACAGCCTTGGGTGATTTTCTTGAATTTTGTGGTAGGGTTCTCATTAATAGAATTCTTAATTCTTCCTAGATCAGTCTGGGACAACTCCATACAGATAATTCCAAATAAAACAGCTTAAAAAGGTTTAAAAAAAGACAAAAAAAAAACAAAATATACCATATATGTGACAGCAAAGTTTTCATCCACACGTTCTGATGGCTAGGCAGAGCTTATATTTTTTTAATAATTTAAGAAGCGGAAAAGCCTTTGCAGTGGCAGGTCATCGTATATATATATATTTTTTTGGGTCTTAAATTTTTATTGCGTCCACCTTAATTTCGTCGAAATTTCGATTGAAGGAAGTGGGTTTGCAACATTACAGACGTGCCTGCGAGATTAATCAATCTTTTCACCGGAAAAAAAAAATTGAAGAAAATTTAAAAAAAAACTGCGACGGAGGAGTTTCTAGAGAGAATCAATTTGCCAAGAAAAGCCAAATCTGGAAACGGCGGAGGAGTTTCTTTCCTAATTAACGTGAAAGCTATTCACAAACCGATAAACTGCGACGGCTGCAATTTCTACGTGATACCCACTTATATAATAAAACTTTAGCCGGCCATCTTTTTCTCCGCTGGACTTTGTTTTATTGGTTGATTTGGACATTTCGATGCCCGACGATTCCAACTCCTTTTCATTCATGTTGCTGAGCCTCCGTCGCACTACCAATTAGCTAAAACTTTCACCGATATCAGATCAAACTATAGAGAGATGATTAAGCCTATGAGCTCCATATATATGTTTCGTGTTTTACTTCTCATATTACATGTTCTGCTACTAGGGACGAGCTGCGGTGCGAAGAAAAATCACTTGTACACCGCTTCCTCTTGCGGCGAGGTCCGTAACATAAACTGTCCATTTCGATTGAGAGGTGACCCAAAAGGCTACGGTCTCTCTAAGTACGAGCTAGTCTACGAAAATAACTGCACCATTCTATATTTATACGCCGGCCGATATTATGTAAAATCGATTTAACACCATTCCCATTATGGCAAAGATGAGTTCACCGGTGAAATCATGGTGGTTGATGATGGACTGCAAAAAAGTAATTGCTCATACCTCGTTTCTCATTGGCGGACTACAACTTTAGTGATCATGATCCATACACTTCACCCTTAGCTGTGCCGGTGGTCTTCATGAAGTGCTCGCAGCCTATTGCTTCTACTTGGCATATCGATACCGAACTATGAATTGAGGGAGCATACCCTTCCGATACGCCTCCTAAGTTTTCCCCAATGAAGGTGTACTCAATACTCATACGCTTTTCATGGGTTTTTTCCACAAGTACAGGACATCGAGGATTCTTGCAACATAACCATGATGACTTTCTTATCGGATTATATCCCGGCGTGGGAAAGGGATCGGTATAATCATGCGAGCCCACCGTATAAGGTCCTCCACAACCTGATGGCCGAAGGATTCAATCTCTCTTATAAGGAACACTTTTCGCCGGTAATATTCCAATTTTGCGTCTTAGGTTTCGGATACCGAGCGGAGTACACTCAATATTACTCCCGTAATTCCCCAAGACTTTTCTTTCTTTCTTTCTTCCTTCTTCTTCTTCATCCTCATCCTTTTCCTAAATGCTAGCTCTACTGAGGGATCTTATCAAAATTTGATTACCGAGTGATCTGGGGCATGTTTCAATTGGATATTGTAATACGGAGTTTCGATACATTGAATCATTACTTTCTTTTAATACCCAATAGAAAAAATTGCCACATCAGTTTAGTGAAAATGTTCAGTAAGATTTTTTAGTAGATTTGCCATGCATTGCTCTTTTATTTTATAACCAACGAGCTTTCCTAGACTTAACACCATTCGAGGGACCCGAGTTACTATCAATGAATATCATTGATATATATATATATATATATATATATATATGTGTATGCATATCAATGAACTTTGTTGTATTATATGGAAAATCTATTTCAGTCTCTTCAATTATACTTAATTGTACTATTAACTTGTGAAAAATATGTTAAGTTGACGATTTTATTCATAGATCTAGCACAATTACAGAAAGAGTGATTGTAATATTGAAGTTGACGGTGAATAAGTAAACATCGCTTCATTCTTGTGAACTCGAATATTGCATCTATCATCTTTGCATGTGATGATCAACGATGGAGTCAGTAAGGTTTTAATTGAGATTCGTCGGTTCATTGCTATAAATTATCGTATTGCTTTCTTTCTTTCATAACGTGTTGCACCATCCAAGAAGCACTTGCTCCTTATTTTTCCTTTTATTTTTGCCAAAATTGACATTATACAGGTTAATATTCCCATTAATAGTCTATCTTTGTTACCAATTTTGTTTTTCCGCCAAAAATGAAAAACCTTAGACGATGAAATACATCATCTTTTCCCTGTTCGTCTTCACAATTTAACGAAGCGACACCTAACAAATAATGGCTTTGAAAATAAAATAGAACGCCAGATGCCTCACTAGAAAGGATGTCGATTCAGCTTTTTTTTTTGTCGGAATTTTGATTCAGTTTAGGGTACAAAACATTCAAACCGATTCTCTTCTACGCTACTAAGAGAATCAATTTGCCAAGAAAAGTCAAATTTGGAAACTGCAGAGAAGTTTCCTTCCTAATTAATTAATTCCGATACCGTGTTTTAGCCGGGCCATACTTTTTCTTCGCTAGACTTTGTTTTATTGGTTGACTTGGACATTTCGATGACCGACGACTCCAACTCTTTTCATTCTTATTACTGAGCCTCCATCGCATTACCAATTAGTAAACACTTTCATTGCATTAGATCAGCCGATAGAGAGATGATCAAGTCTCTGAGCTTCACAAGTATGTTCCGTGTTTTACTTCTCATATCGCTTATTCTGCTACTAATGGGAACGAGCTGCAGTGCAAAAAAATGCGCCGCTTCATCTTGTGGCGAGGTCCGTAACATAAGCTATCCCTTTCGATTGAAAGGTGACTCAAATGGCTGCGGTCTCTCTGAGTATGAGCTAGCTTGTGAAAATAACCGCACTGTTCTATATCTATACGGCGGCCGATATTATGTGAAAACGATTGATTATGATTCCTATCATGGCAAAGATCACTTCAGCGGTCAAATCACGGTGGTCGACGATGGACTGCAAAAGGATAATTGCTCATCCCTCCCTCGTTACACATTGGCGCAGTCCAACTTCAGTGAGTATGATCCACACCAAAGGTTTTTTGCAGACCCGCTGGTAGTGTCGGTGGCCTTCGTGAAGTGCTCACAGCCCATTGCTTCTACTTTGTATGTCGGTACCGAACCATGTATCGAGGGAGCATACTTTGCCGACGCACCTCCTAAGTTTTCCCAGATGAAGGTCTACTCATACGCTGTACATAATGGGTCTGATCTACGAGTAAGGGACATCAAGGATTCTTGCACCATAACCATGATGTCATTCACAGCGGACTATACCCCGGGGTGGGAAGGGAATCGGTCTAATCAGAGCTTATCATACAAGGACCTCCACAACATGATGGTCCTGGGATTCAATCTCTCCTATGGGAGACCCGATTCGCTAGGAAAACCATTCCGATTTTGCTTCTTTGGTTTCGGATTCGAAAGGGAGAGGTGCCCTTTCTATTCCTCCTGTGAGCTGACTTTCCCTGTTCTTTCTTTCTTTCTTTCTTCGTCCTCATCCTTTTCTTAATGTTAACTCTACCGAGGGATCTTATCAAAATTTACTTACTGAGTGATGTGGCATGTTTCAATTGGATATTGTAATACGTATGTTCGATTTATTGAGTCATTAACCATGGAGCTTTTCTGGATTTGACACTGTTCCTTTATATTTGCTTGGCGAAAATTGTTTGATTTGATAGTAGCTCGTATCCCCTGAACCGCTGTCATTGTTATAGGGAACTTATGAACATTTGGTACATTTGGGGGAACAAAAGCGAAACATTGTTTCTTCGAGAGAAGAGATCATGCAACGATAACATAGATTCCATGAGTGAGTAGAATAAAGTTGAATCTGAGTGCTATCTACAAAAGTGAAACTCATTCACTCCTTTTTTTTTTTATTCTAGACTTGTCCACTTGCAAATTTCAGTGAACAAAAGTGTGTCTTTGCAATTTGCAGTGATTGTATGAATTTATCTTTCACTTGGGGTGTAGCTTAACGTGAATTGCTTTTATTATTTGACTGCTAAAATAATGGATCTAGTTCTTCATTGATTGGTCATTAATTCTAATTAACCATTTTTAGTAATCTCTCACGAATTATCTTGCTAACTACAGATGATTCTACGTGGTATATGATCACGCTTGATGTTGCACGAGTTGCGGCATGGAATCTCTCCTTTGTCTTGGGTATGACAAGTTCTTTTCTCCTCACACCTATGAAGCTCTCATTCAGCACTCTCACAAAAAGAAAAAAATTGTATGTGTATGAAAATTATGATACTATGCTAATCAATGGCCAATTTTCTCCGCAGGCTACTTCCTAGCTGGAAAATTCATACTTGGAGCTCCATGTGTATTGATACTTCTAATCTATAAGTGGATGAGAAGGCACCAAGCGATCGATGCAAACATCGAAAAATTCCTACAAGCTCACAACAATTTTTTGCCCTTAAGGTACTCTTTCTCGGATATCAAGAAGATCACAAAAAATTTCAAATACAAGTTAGGCGAGGGTGGATATGGTTCTGTGTACAGAGGAATCCTTAGAAGTGGTAATGAAGTTGCGGTTAAGATTTTGAACAAACCAAAATCTAACGGCCAAGATTTTATAAGCGAAGTGGCCACAACCGGAAGGATCCACCACGTTAATGTGGTGCAACTTGTTGGTTTTTGCTTCGATTACTCCAAACAAGCTCTTGTCTATGATTTCATGCCAAATGGATATTTGGATAAGCACATTTCCTTTAAGGGTGGTGATGATCCTCTTGATTATAAGAAAATGCATGAGATCTCTCTTGGCATAGCTAGAGGGATAGAGTATTTGCATCGGGGATGTGATATGCAAATTCTACACTTTGACATTAAGCCTCACAACATTCTCCTAGATCGAACTTTCATTCCGAAAATTTCCGACTTTGGACTTGCGAAAATTTCATCAAATGTGAAGTTTATACTAGACAATGAGCATCATCTCTTTTGGAGATTGAGTTCTTTTAATAAGCTTGGGATTTTGCTCTGTTCAAACTGTCATCAGAATCAGGAAGGAAGGGAGAAAGATGCTATTTATTCATGATATCTGGACACAATACCTCTGTTTTAACACGACTCTAGTGATTAGGCGATCATTTCTTTTTGTAGTGTTTAGTTCAGGGGGTGCGACTGATGATGATGGTAACTCTTGGTCATGCAGATTTTAAAGTCGATTTTCATCTTGTCAGTCATGCATTGGCTCTGGAAAAGAACAGAGGACACTTATGAAATAGGTAACAAAGAAAGAGCCCAAAAATACAATTACGTATGGAAAATTACCAAAAAAAGTCATAAATCTATTGTACTAGACTACTTAATCCTAAACCTTTTGGCAATTTGTCAATGTAATCTTTCTGGTTAATTTTGGTTGAAAATAATAAACCTAGACGTCGCGGACAATTTTAGTAAATTTTAAAACATTTTCTTTTGAATTATTATTATTATTATTATTATTATTATTATTATTATTATTATTATTATTATTATTATGTCATTGTGGCCCGCGAATGAGTGAGGACGAGAAGGTTCTCGCTAGATTTGGGTGAGGCAGCCCATAAGGCCCGCCTTGCCTAAGGCATTCATGGCCTACCCTTGCCAGATCTGGGCAAGAGTCAAGGCAAGGGCCGGAACCCTTGCTGACCATAATGAAAAAAAAATTAATGAAACATTAAAAAATTATGAAAATTTGTTCACGCTAATGCCAACCGTCCTACGTGGCATTGTCGGTGTCCACGTTAATGATTTCCAGTCAAAACTGGCTAGAATGATTATATTGGTAAATCGTCGAAATGTTCAGGACTACATTAGCCAAATTAAAAGATTTAAGATCGAATTGACATAAATATAATAGGTTAGGACTTTTTGAATAATTCCCTCCAATAATGTATGTCTAGATCTTTGGCATCCATGCGAGAGATAATTAAGATACTTTTCATCAAGAGATTTTTCTACTTAAAATTCGACTAATCATTGCTTAATATTTAATCACCATATAGAAAGCAACTAAGGAGGTATCATCGAGCGTGGAGAGGCTAGTAGACCTATTAAATGGGCCTTAAAATCCATATATGACCCATTTAAAAATAAATGGATGAATACAATTTTGAAGAGTCCATCTTAAATTGGTCTTAAAGTTTTAAGCCTATCACAAATGAGTCTTAATGGGTTGAGTGTAAAACCCATTTTGAACCCACCCACCCACCTATTAAGCCCACCCTTTTTCATAAAACTATATATTTTTTAAATCAAGATTATTTTATTTTTTTTCTATTTTTATTTTTTTTCTTTTGTTTTCTTTCTTTTTTCTTTATTTTTGGCCGGTGGTTGGCCATGACGACTGACCATCGGCCACAGCGGAGGAACGGCCTTGCCGGCCTCGGGCGAGCTCGACCTCACCAATCTGGCAAGGCTGAGCTCGCCCAATTCCAGCGAACCTGAGGCCTCGCCGACCTGTGGCGAGGCTTGAGCTCGCTGGATCTGGCAAGGTGGAGCCTCACCCAAGGCTAGCTCGGCTTGGCTCACTAGAATCGAGCAAGCTTGAGGCTCGCGTAAGGCAGGCGAGGCCTCGACCTCACCAGATTGGTGAGCTTGTCCTTGCCTATGGCCAGCGGCTGAACGGCGGCCGTCATCGTGGCCCGCTGCCAGCCAAAAATAAAGGTTAAAAAAATTAAAAATTGGATTAAAAAAATAAAATATAAAAATTATGAAAAATTTCAAATAATAACTAAAAAAGGAGCCATTTTCTAAAAAAATGGCCCCAAGTGGACATTGTTTCAAATAAGAACCCGAAATAGCCGAACAATCTCAAATAAGGGCTTGAACACGCCAGCTGGCCAAACCTTCGCCGGCCGACTTTTTCCGGCGACTGAAATGGGGGTAATTTTGTCCAAAATCTGCAATTGGGTAAAAAATTGCAAAAAATCCTCAGATTAAATTGCGATCAGGGGTTCTTCCGCTTTCTTCTCCTCTCCCGCTGCTGAAGCAAATTGTTCCTTGCCCAATCTTCGCTCGCTCCGCGCGAGCCCATTTCCCACTCTCGATCGCCGCTCTCTCTCCAGCGAAGGTTTAATATCAACTAAAAACGAATTACAGTGGATGAGAGGGAGAGGGCACCTTCGCTGAAGAGAGAGCGGTGATCGAGGGTGGGCAATGCGCTCGTGTGGAGCAAGCGAGGATTGGGGGCAAAAGTACACTACAAGTGCCATAACTTGTGTACGGCGATCACTTTGGTGCCGTAACTTTTTTTCGGATCACTTTAGTGCCAAATCGGAGAAAAATAGATCACTTTAGTGACTCCGGCCAAAATTCCGGCCAAAAAGCTGACTTGGCATTTATATTAAAAAAAAATAATATGACTTGTACACGTTGGAAATTACGTGGTTTTTTTCGAATTTTTAATTTTTAGAAAAAAAAAAACCCCTTCAGCAGCGGCGAGGAAGCCCTCGCCGCTGCTGCCTGGGTCGCCACCACCGCCGGGAAGGGCCGGCGGTGGTGGCCGCAGTGGCCGGCGAGGCGAGACCTCGCCGTCGCCTGGGTCGCGATGGCGAGGTCGGCCTCGCCGGATCCAAGCGAGGCAAGGTCGCGCCTCGCCATCGCGACCCAGGCGACGGCGAGGTCGGCCTCGCCTTCGCTGGGCGAGGCGGGACCTCGCCGTCGCGACCCAGGCGACGGCGAGGTCGGCCTCGCCTGGATCCGGCGAGGCGAGACCTCACCGTCGCCTGGGTCGCGACGGCGAGGTCCCGCCTCGCCCAGCGAAGGCGAGGCCGACCTCGCCGTCGCCTGGGTCGCGACGGCGAGGCGCGACCTCGCCTTCGCTGGGCGAGGCCGAGCCTCGCCGTCGCGACCCAGGCGACGGCGAGGTCGGCCTCGCCTGGATCCGGCGAGGCGAGACCTCGCCATCGCGACCCAGGCGACGGCGAGGGTCGCCGGGCCCCAGCGACCCTCGCCGGCCACTGCGGCCACCCCCGCCGGCCCTTCCCGGCGGTGGTGGCGACCCAGGCAGCAGCGGCGAGGGCTTCCTCGCCGCTGCTGAAGGGTTTTTTTTTTTAATTTAAATTTTAATATAATATAATATAATATTTTTAAAAAATACACGTCAGCAGGCTAAAACGGCGTCGTTTTTGGTTTTTAAATTCTGACTGGACCTCTCCGGCAAGCCGTGGATCTCTCCGGCGAGCCGTGTCAGCGCCACATCGGATTTCCGGCGAGCCACGTCAGCATTGGCACTAAAATGATCGTTTTTTAAAAAAGTTGGCACTAAAGTGATCCGAAAAAAAGTTATGGCACCAAAGTGATCGCCGTACACAAGTTATGGCACTTGTGGTGTACTTTTGCCGAGGATTGGGCAAGGAACAATTTGCTTCGGCAGCAGGAGAGGAAAAAGAACCCTAATTGCGATTAAATATGGGCATTTTCTGCATTTTTTACCCAATTGCAGATTTTGGACAAAATTACCCTCGTTTCAGTTGTCGGAAAAAGTCGGCCGGCAAAGATTTGGCCGGCCGGTGTGTTCAGGCCCTTATTTGAGACTGCTTGGCCACTTCGGATCCTTATTTGAGACAACGTCCACTTGGAGCCCCTTTTTGTGAAAATGACTCCACTTCGGGTCCTTATTTGAAATTTTCCCTTAAAATTATTCAAATGAATACATAAAGTAAAATCATATCAGATTTTATATACCAAACATCGAAAAATATTTTCTAGTTCATTTTTAGGTTTTAACCAAACACTGGAGTTTTTTTTTTATTTTCTTGGATAATAACTTCATGAAAAATATTTTATAAAAATGTTACAGTTTTCGCGAAATAAACAAAACCTCAATTTTTTTAAAAAATTATAAAATGCATTGTATGAAAATGTTTTAGTAGTATAATTTTTAAAAAAAGTCATAAGAAATAAATTTTCCTATATTGAGTTAAATATAGAAGTGTTTTAGCAATATGGGTCGGGTCGGGTATGGGTCGGGGTATTTACATTACAAATAAATGCGTCGGACCATTTATGGCCCGATCCAAACCCGAACCGATTCACCCGTTTAACAGGTCTAGATGCTAGCAGAATAAACCAATTATTTCTAGAAAAAAAAAATTAGTGTCCGTGGTCGTAATTTCCAGAAGGAGCATATGCAACAAGAAGAAAAACAAAGAGCACATACTGTAATCAGTAACAATTTTACTATATAAAAAAAAATATGAACATGTGCAGTTAAAACGTCATTGGATGCGTCATTTGACCTATTTAGACAACCTTGAAATAAATAGTTTAATTAGCAAATATTAATGCTTCTGATGAATTATTTATTTATTTTGTTAATTTTTTTAATGTCATATGTTAGTGAAGTCCCTAGTCACACACACAGACTTGCAAGGGTCGCAAGTAACGAGGATTCTCACCGGTCGACGATGTTGATGCAATGTCTGAATTGTTTTGTTTTTATTTTTTTTATTGCTCTTGTTGTTACGTGTGCTCTAGATCCTATGATTTTTCTAAATCGAGATCCCCATGCAAAATCAAAATATTTAATTGAATTGTTACATTATATACAGTCTTTCGACAGTATTCAGTCTTCGGATCCATACTGACATTCGGTGCAATGATTGGCGCAATTACCGGAGGACCAATCGCTGATTTTATCGGCCGTAAATGGGTAAGCAGCAAAGGAGTGCGTCTTTTACAATGTAAAAGAGAACAGTGTTGTTCAGGACTGGAGAGTTTTAGCTTTGGGGATTTAGTCATATCGTGCATGGAGGACGTGACAGCATAAACATTTGCCTCAAAATGCAGACGACGAGAATGGCAAGCGCTTTTTGCGTAGCAGGATGGCTTGCTATTTACTTTGCTGAGGTGTGTCCATCTATTTTCAAGCCTTTTCATTGATGAAGACGGACTAGTTGCATAAGAAATTCAAGTCTCATTAACTCTCTATTCTGTTTAATTTCGAGCAAATTGGGAAGCACTTGCTCTGGATATCGGAAGGTTGGCCACGGGATATGGAATGGGAGTCTTTTCCTATGCGGTAAATCCTCACTTCGTATCACATGAATTCAATGTAGCAAGTTGTTCTACAACGACATTCTGGACTCCATTCACTTTTTGGTTCATATTCGTCAATCTTTTTCTAATTTATGCCCTGGTACGGATATTTATAGCTGAAATTACACCCAAAGATCTCCGTGGAGCTTTGACTGCTGTTAATCAGGCAAAGTTTTTGTATGAACATTCTTGGTTAAAATAGCAAGCATAGAGCTATTTGGCAAAAGGCTTTAGCTTGTGGATGCCCTTTTGCAAGTGCAAGAAAGTATATATATGTACATCCTACAGAACCTACTGGGTCTACCATGTTCTCTCCTCTCCACAGCTTATGATCTGTGCCGGAGTGTCCGTTTCCTTCATAATCGGGACAGTATTAGCTTGGAGGGTTTTGGTATTAATTGGTAAAACCGAAAAAGTAGCATAATTCAAGTTTAGTCCCAACGTTGCGTAGAAAAGTCCAAGTCTGAAACCACCTTCAACATCTGCGGTTTTTTGCAGGTCTAATCCCTTGTGCAGTCCTGCTGTTCGGTCTCTTTTTCATTCCAGAGTCGCCTAGATGACTGGTAACAAATCAAGATGAACACCAGACTCTACTTATCTGAATTTTAGTATGAGAGGGATTCATAGTGTTGGAATGAATTTGAGGATTCTGCCAAATGCAGGCGAAAACAGGCCACGAAAAGGATTTCGAAGCCACGCTGCAGAAACTCCATGGCAAGGATGCGGATATTTCTGAAGAGGCTGCTGAAATACAAGTAAAGGGCTTTAAGTCTATACTCATTTCATCCTAATGCCTCAACTTTATTGAGTACGAATAGCTAACGGGATGATCGAATTTCTTTTTCTTGACAGGACTATATTGAAACTCTTCAACGGCTGCCGAAAGCCAGGATGCTGGATTTATTTCAGAGAAGATATCTGAGCTCCGTCATCGTAATCATCTCTCTGTATTAACTGCTATGTATCCAATAAATGGCATCTGTTTCTGTACAAGCAATATTTTCTAGGAAGCAGGTATGAAGGTCATAGCAAGAAGCTCTTAGGCACCACAAAAATGAAATTCTGCATTGCATTTTATGATTCCAGAATGGATAACTAAATTAAAAGCAAAGTTGGGATTCCAATTTATCTAATCCAGTTAATATTGAAATGGGTTAGTAAAATTCGCAACATGGAATGCTTTTGATCTACTTAATTATCACTGAGTGAGCTGTTCCATTAATTTAATGCTGAATCTCGAAAGCAACTAGTTAGTCTCGCCTTTTCAATCGCATTTGTACAATCTCCTCAGGTTTCTCCTCCAGTGTTGGAACCATAACTTACGCGATCCTCCAGGTTCGTAATTCTCTCTCCTCTCCTCTTTCCTGGGGATCTAAGTTTTACAATCGTCACACTTAAAGAGTAAATTTTTGCAGGTTATTGTCACGGCTATTGGCGCTGCACTGGTCGATAGAGCCGGAAGAAAGCCCCTTCTCTTGGTAAAATAGATGAAGTCACTGAGAAATCATGTTTATAGCAACAACACTTTTCTGGTTCCGTCCCTTTCGCCAGTTCTGCAACTTGAACCATAACCTCCTCTGTCTCTCTCTTGATGGCAGATCTCGGGGACAGGATTGGTCCTGGGATGCATAATAACTGCCCTTTCGTTTTTCCTAAAGGTAAATTCTCTCAGTCCTAGTATCTTCCTTCTGGTTTGCAATGCTTGTCAACCAATAATTTTCAAGAATCTTCCGAGCCAGGTTTATGATCTGGCAGCTGATGCTGTCCCGATACTCGCCGTCACCAGCTTTCTGGTAATAATCTCATCTGCCTTATCTCTTTCTGGCTCTGTCCAGTTGGCCGCCGCAACAACTACTGTAAGTTTTTCTGTTCTGTTTTTTTCAGTGCTCAGCTATACATAGCAGCATTTTCGGTTGGAATGGGGGCAGTTCCTTGGGTCGTGATGTCCGAGGTAATTCTAGACATCCCCTGAAGTTTCTTGCTTATCAAATTAAAGGGTTATGAGAGTTACCAAATTTTTGCCAATCATGTTACGTGTTGCTGGGGTTGGTTCAGATTTTCCCCATCAATATCAAAGGAGTTGCTGGAGGTTTCGCAACACTGGTGAACTGGTTCGGTGCTTGGGCAGTTTCCTACACTTTCAACTACTTAATGAGCTGGAGCTCCTATGGTACGACTCCACCGAAAACACTCTTTATACTATTACTCTGGCAGGAGCTTGATAATCATTTTGTCACATTGGAACCTGAGTTTTTGTGCGAATTCGACCAAACTACAGACTCGAGACTTAGCTTTTCCTGAACACTTCAATCCTGTTTGGAGGTGTCTATCACTCGATTCTTCATGCTCTCGAATGCATATTCAGTCCATCTATATCAATCAATGTGTTTACAGAACTTCTACCTACATTCAAATATCACGAAATTGAGTCGAAGTGTCATTTGAAAAAGAAAAAAGTCAAGTAGGTTTTTTTGGCAAAATGATTAATAGATAGGTAGCATATACTAAAGCGTTCTTCCCACGAGAAAAATGTTGATATGCATCCGAAAAACTCGTCAAAAACCAATTAACTTCACCTGCTTGTTTCGCAGGTACCTTCCTTCTTTACGCGGCGATTAATGCCGCCGGGATGGTGTTCGTGATCACGGTGGTTCCGGAAACGAAAGGGAGGAGTCTAGAGCAGATTCAAGCAGCCATCAACACAGAATGAATACGGGAACATCACAAGTCATTACTCATTGCTCTTCCTTGTAGTATCATTTGAGCTTATATAGGACACCTCCAATTCCACACATTCAGAGATGGAAGATGATTATGAAGCAGGCAACAACAATTTTCACTTGATAGAACGGGATTATTGCTGAGGTCTGTCAGTTCGTTCATTGAGTGGTTCTATTATGGGAAGAGATGACAGTATTATTCATAGATCTAGCACAGTAACAAGAGAGTATTGTAATATTGAAGTTGACAGTACATAAGTAAACATCACTTTATTTTTGTGAATTCGATTATTGCATCTACAGTCTTTGCATGTGTCGATCAACAACGAAGCCAGTAAGGTTCTACTCGAGGCGCGTTAGTCCATCGATAGAAATTATCATATTGCTTTCTTTCTTTCATAATGTGTTGCATCATGCAAGAACGCCAAATGCCTCACTTGAAAGGATCTTGATTCAGTTTAGGGTACAAAACATTCAAACCGATTTTTTTTTACGATACTATAATTGATTTCTAGAGAGAATCAGTTTGTCAAGAAAAGCCAAATCTGGAAACGGCAGTGGAGTTGAATTCCTAATTAATGTGAAAGCTATCCATAAACCGATAAACTGCAAGGACAGCAATTTCTACGTGATACCCACTTATATAATAAAACTTTAACTGGCCATCTTTTTCTCCGCTAGACTTCGTTTTATTGGTTGATTTGGACATTTCGATGACGGACGATTCCAACTCCTTTCATTCATGTTGCTGAGCCTCCGTCGCATTACCAATTAGCTAAAACTTTCATTGATATTAGATCAAACTATAGAGAGATGATTAAGCCTCTGAGCTCCGTATGTATGTTTCGTGTTTTACATGTTCTGCTACTAGAGACGAGTTGTGGTGCGAAGAAGGATCACTTGTGTGCCGCTTCCTCTTGTGGTGAGGTCCGTAATATAAGCTATCCCTTTCGACTGAAAGGCGATCCAAAAGACTGCGGCCTCTCCAAGTATGAGCTAGCTTGTGAAAATAACCACATTTTTTTGTATTTGTATGCTGGCCAATATTATGTGACGTCGATTTTCTACAATTTCTATTATGGCGAAGATGACTTCAGCGGCAATATCATGGTGGTTGACGATGGATTGCAAAAGGGTAATTGCTCATCTCTCCCTCGTTACTCATTGGCACCCTCCAACTTCAGTTATCATTATCCATACCAAAGTTTTATGCATACCCGGTAGTGCCGGTGGCCTTCATGAAGTGCTCACAGCCCGTTGCTTCTGCTCCGTATGTTGATACCAAACCATGTATCAAGGGAGCATACTCTGCCGACGCGCCTCCTAATTTTTTCCAGATGAAGGTCTACTCATACGCTGTACATGAGTTTAATCTACAAGTAAGGGACATCAAGGTGCTACGAGATCATGTTGACACCTGTTCTGGTCTGAGGATTATTGCACCATAACCAAGATGGTATTCGCAGCGGACTATACCCCGCGGTGGGAAGGGAATCGGTATAATCAAAGCTTATCATACAAGGACCTCCACAACATGATGGTCCAGGGATTCACTCTCTCCTATGGGAGACCCATTTCGCTAGGAACAATATTAAAATTTTGCTTCTCAGGTTTCGGATTCCGAAAGGAGAGGTGCAGTTACTATTTCTCCTGTAAGCTGACCTTCCCTGTTCTTTCTTTTTCTTTCTTTCTTCATCCTCATCCTTTTCTTAATGTTAGCTCTACCGAGGGATCTTATCAAAATTTACTTACTGAGTGATGAGGCATGTTTCAATTAGATATTGTAATACGTATGTTCGATTTATTGAGTCATTAACCATGGAGCTTTTCTGGATTTGACACTGTTCCTTTATATTTGTTTGGGGAAAATTGTTTGATTTGATAGTAGCTCGTGTCTCCTGAATCGCTGTTATTGTTACAAGGAACTTAATTATGAATATTTGGTACATTTAGGGGAACAAAAGCGAAACATTGTTTCTTTGAGAGAAGAGATCATCCAACGATAACATACATTCCATGAGTGAGTAGAATAAAGTTGGATCTGAGTGCTATCTACGAAAGTGAAACTCAAAAACTCTTTTTTTTTTATTCTAGACTTGTCCACTTGCAAAACACAGTGAACAAAAGTGTGTCTTTGCAATTTGCAGTGATTGTATGAATTTATCTTTCACTTGGGGTATAGCTTAACGTGAATTGCTTTTATTATTTCACTGCTAAAATAATGGATCTAGTTCTTCATTGATTGGTCGTTAATTCTAATTAACCATTTTTAGTAATCTCTCACGAATTCTCTTGCTATTTACAGTTGATTCTACGCGGTATATCACGCTTGATGTTGCGCGAGTCGCAGCATGGAATCTGTCCTTTGTCTTGGGTATGACAAGTCCCTTTCTCCTCACACCTATGAAGCTCTCATTCAGCACTCTCACAGAAAGAAAAAAAAATTGTATGTGTATGAAAATTATGACACTATGCTAATCAATGGCCAATTTTCTCCGCAGGCTACTTCCTAGCAGCAAAATTCATGCTTGGAGCTCCATGTGTATTGATACTTCTGATATATAAGTGGATGAGAAGGCATCAAGCGATTGATGCAAACATCGAAGAATTCCTATGAGCTCACAACAATTTTTTGCCCATAAGGTACTCTTACTCGGATATCAAGAAGATCACAAAAATTTCAAATACAAATTAGGCGAGGGAGGATATGGCTCCATGTACAGAGGAATACTTAGAAGTGGCAGTAAAGTTGCGGTTAAGATTTTGAACAAACCAGAATCCAACGGCCAAGATTTTATAAGCGAAGTGGCCACAATTGGAAGGATCCACCACGTTAATGTGGTGCAACTTGTTGGTTTTTGCTTTGATTACTCCAAACAAGCTCTTGTCTATGATTTCATGCTGAACGGATCTTTGGATAAACACATTTCCTGTAAGGATGGTGATGATCCTATTGATTATAAGAAAATGCACGAGATCTCTCTTGGTATAGCTAGAGGGATAGAGTATCTACATAGAGGATGTGATATGTAAATTCTACACTTTCACATTAAGCCTCACAACATTCTCTTGGACCGAAGTTTCACTTCGAAAGTTTCTGACTTTGGACTTGCAAGACTTTATCTCACCGGTCACAGCATTGTATCATTGACCGCAGCAAGAGGAACCTTGGGTTATATGGCTCCTAAGCTATTCTATAAAGACATTGGTGGCATTTCTTATAAAGCTGATGTTTATAATTTTGGGATGTTGTTGATGGAAATTGCTGGTAGAAGGAGAAATCTAAATGCACATGTAGAGTACTCAAGTCAAATTTACTTTCCTTTGTGGGTTTATGATAAACTTAGCAAAGAAAAGAAGGTTGAAATGGAAAATGTCAGAGAAGAGGATAGAGAAACAACGAGGAAGATGATAATTGTTGCACTATGGTGTATACAATTGAGCCCTAATGATCGGCCATCGATGAACAAAGTCCTAGATATGCTTGAAGAAGATGCGGATAAACTACAACTACCTCCAAAACCGCTTTTGTATCCGCTTAGGACGCCGGGATAGAACTTGAAATAGTCTCATTTCCGCCAAGTGCTCCGATAATTCCCGGCAGTTACTAACTTCACCATGCCAGTGAGTTTACGAAATCATGTATTATGTGATTTTCCCCTCTTGTACAAATGAAATGCAAAATATAAATAGTACTATCAACATGTGTCACGATCATTCACAATGTATTCCTTGAAACTTTTACATGTTTTTCCATATAGCATTATTGTTTTCTAGTAGACTCCTCATGGCCCTTTTATAAATGAAACGCATTCATTGTCAAAGAGGAAAGACAGAGTAGGCTGACTAATTTGCCTTTACGATGAATGGAAATTGAATACGTGATGTCGCGCACCCCTCGATTTGTATGGTCAGGAGACCGTGCTAGAATTTGTTTTCATCAGTTTGAGACTAAAGACCAAAGTATAGGATGTTGACTAGGACAAAGTAAATTATCGGGAGATTGACTAAGTTAATTATGACATTATAGAGTAGAATTAGCCCAATAGTGTTAATCATGACAAGTGATTTATTTGAATGTCGAGTATACATTAATTATTAAACGTTTTCGTGAAAATCATTTCCAAGGAAAGTGACTAGTTTTTAGTTGTTTGGTTTGGTTGTGTAGTTGGATGCAAGACGAAAAAAGACTTTCGATATTTAGATTTTAGGGATAATTTCACCAGAAGTCCTAAAACTTGTCACGAAAATGCAATTAAGTCCTAAAACTTATCAAAAGTGCAATCAAATTTGGTGCAATCGGATCCTTTCATTAACTCTGTCCAAATTGACCAACAAAAAATGCTAACATGGCTTTTTTAAATATTCTCTCTTTTACCTGGCGATGACGTGGCTAAAACATGAAATATGAGACTAAAATGACATTTTTGTCTAAATATGATTTTTTCATACAAATTTTATTTAAATTATATTAAATATAAGAAAACTTAAAAAAAACACAAAAAAGAAAGAAAGCAAAAAGACTCAGGCGAGGCCGCCGCCGCCTGGTGGGGGATGGCTAGTGAGGGCTTGCAGGGCCCTCGCTTTTAGTTGGCGAGGGCTTGCAGTAATCAGCCACTGGTTTCTCACCTTTTTTTTTTTTTAAGTTTGATTATTTTTTTATTTAATTTAAATAAAATTTGTATTAAAAATTGAATTTGAATCAAAATGACGTTTTAGCCACGTCAGTATTTTCCATCAACTAAGTTAGACAACGTTAACGAAAGAATTTGATTACACCAATTTGATAAGTTTTACAATTTGATTGCACTTTTTGAAAATTTTATGACTCAATTACACTTTCGTGACAATTATTAGAACTTCTAGTACACTTATCCCTAGATTTTACTTTCAAAAATCATTCTCTCCTCATAATTATATTTTGTTCGTAATGCAAGATACTAAGATGATATCAAAATCCTTGCCTAAGATATTTTTAATAGATGAAGTATAAATTTTAAGTTTTGTTATTATCAAAATAAAGCAACATAAAAAAATGAAGCAAAAAAAAGTTGAAAATGCAAATAATTAACAAACTTCGCTCGGTGGTCCTGAAATTCCACATGAGAATGGTTTCCCATTCTGTGTGAGTGCACACGTGAAAAAGGAGTTTGGAAAAATCATTTCTTCTTTTTAATATGGAAATATCATTTTCCTCAATTTTAATAGTTTTTTTTTACCGTAAAAATATTTTCCGTTCATTATCCACCCGCAAATCAAATACATGAAAAGTTTGGAAAATCGTATTATTGAAATCATTTTCATAAAGATGAACACACCCTTAGTAATGGTATGTAAAGTAAGACCACTATGCAATATATGGAGCTGTTGAGATGCTTATCAATTGGAAAAGTAATGAGAAAAAGACAAGGTTAGACAAGATTTTTGAATTGTTCATATACGAGAAGAATTACTTGTTAACTTGGAAAAAGATAAATGGGGATCGAGCATGATATTAAAAACTAGCAGAAATGCTAAATTTAGGATTGAGACTAGTTTTGGTGGCATTGACATGTTTGACTTTCACAACAGGTTTTTTCCAGATCTCTTGATGCAAAGAAGTAATGGCTTAAAAAAATCGTTACTCAAACTTGATCAGCAGCGAGGAGATCGGAGAAGGAGCACCTTCGTCGGTCATCACGGGCTCAGAACATGGCAGCAAGTTCGGCTGTCGGTCTCGATGCAGCAGCAACTCGCAGCTATGAACAGCTACGTCATCGTCGGGGCTCGACCGCAGCTAGGATGACAAGGAGAAGACGGGGCAAAGAGGGGGTGTCTCAGCCCAGCTCCTCTCTTTCGTGCTGTCTCTCTCTCTTTTCTCCCTCAATTGTCACGTGTATTTTCTCTGTATATGTTCTGAAAATAGAATTGCAGACCTCGATTAATGAAGCATAAACACACTTATCTAGTGTAATTCTAGATTAATTTCCCGCATTTCAGCCTCTTAACTCGATTGTTAACTCAATTGGACTTCAGTTTCAGGGCCTTTTCCGATTTATCTTCAACGGGCTGAATTTAGTTGAATTTGGACCAATTAAGGCTCCAGGGCTAGCCGAAATTTAGCCCTCGGCCTCAAAATTTTAATAAATTTCAGCTCTAATTAAGCAGGCCTAACCTCTATTCAATTTAAGGCTTATAACTTCAATTTCCCTTTGAAATTTTCGGCCCTCTCCCCTCCTTTGTTGACCGAATTTTACTTTGTCGTGGGCGTCTGTCCACGCGACTAATCTAGGTCCATTCACCCCTGCAATCCGATTAAAACGCAATTAATGAATTTAATTATATACAATTTAACTTTAATATTTTTTTAGGTGTTAAATCCCTAATTTTCAACGCAATTTATTCTAAATAATTAGCCAAAATTTAAGTGTCAATATAAGCGAAGATACATTCATCAAGAGATTATCTGCTTAAAAATTTGACTAATCATTGCTGAATATATAATAACGATATAGAAAGCAATTAAGGTATCATCGCGTGCGGAGATGCTCGCAGAGCAAACCAACTCCAAGAAGGGGAAATGCAACAAAAATAAAAATAAAAATGTAATCAGTAATGATATTACTATAAAAAAAGTATTTAACATGTGCAGTTAAAACGTCATTGGATGCGTCATTCGACCTATTAAGACAACCTTAAACAAATAATTTAATTAGCAAATATTAATGCTTCTGATGATTTTTTTTGGTCGGAATTTTGATTCAGTTTACGGTACGAAACATTCAAACCGATTCTCTTCTGCGATACTTAAATTGATTCCTAGCGAGAATCAATTTGCCAAGAAAAGTCAAATCTGGAAACTGCAGAGAAGTTTCCTTCCTAATTAATTAATTCCGATACCGTGTTTTAGCCGGCCATTCTTTTTATTCGCTAGACTTTGTTTTATTGGTTGACTTGGACATTTCGATGACCGACGACTCCCAACTCTTTTCATTCATATTACTGAGCCTCCATCGCATTACCAATTAGCAAACACTTTCATTTCATCAGATCAAGCGATAGAGAGATGATCAAGTCTTTGAGCTCCATAAGCATGTTTCGTGTTTTACTTCTCATATCGCATATTCTGCTACTACTGGGAACGAGCTGCAATGCGAAAAAGATTCACTTGTGCGCCGCTTCATCTTGCGGCGAGATCCGTAACATAAGCTATCCCTTTCGATTGAAAGGCGACTCAAAGAGCTGCGGCCTCTCTAAGTATGAGCTAACTTGTGAAAATAATCGCACTGTTCTTTATCTAGATGTCGGCCGATATTATGTAAAGTCGATTTACTATAATTTCTATTATGGCGAAGATGACTTCAGTAAATTTCTATTATGGCGAAGATGACTTCAACGGTGCAATCATGGTGGTTGACGATGGATTGCAAAAGGATAATTGCTCATCCCTCCCTCGTTACTCATTGGCGCGCTCCAACTTCAGTAAGTATGATCCATACTATGTTGCTTATGAGAACATAGTGCCCGTGGCCTTCATGAAGTGCTCACAGCCCGTTGCTTCTACTCTGTATGTCGGTACCGAACCATGTATTGAGGGAGCATACTTTGCCGACGCGCCTCCTAAGTTTTCCCAGATGAAGGTCTACTCATACGCTGTACATAATGGGTCTGATCTACAAGTATGGGACATCAAGGATTTTTGCACCATAACCATGATGACATTCGCATCGGATTATATCCCGGGGTGGGAAAAGGATCGCTATAATCCTGCAAGCTTAACATACAAGGACCTCCACGACATGATGGCCGAGGGCTTCAATCTCTCCTATGGGGAAGTACTCTTCTCGACATTAACTTCATTCCATTCTTGCTTCTTAGGTTTCAGACGCCGAAGGGAGTGGTGCAGGCACTATTTCACCTGTAAGCGGACTTTCCCCGAAGCTTTTCTTCCTTCCTTCCTTTCTTCTTCTTCATCCCCATCATTTTCTTAAATGCTAGCTCTACTGAACGACGTTATCAAAATTTACTTACTGAGTGCTGTGGCATTTTTCAATTGGATATTGCAATACGTATGTTTGATATATTGAGTCATTAGTTTCTTTAATGCCCAATAGAAAAAATTGCCACGTTAGTTGAAAAAGTTTATTCAGATTTTTTAGTAGATTTGGCGTGCATTGCTCTTTTATATTTTACAACCATGGAGCATTTCTGGATTCTACACTATTCCTTTATATTTTGTTTGGGGAAAATTTGTTTGATATGATATGATGGTAGTCAATTAACAATGCGTGAGTGATTAAGGAACTTATGAATCATTTGGTACATTTAGGGGAAAAAAAGCAAAATCGTATTTCTTCGAGAGAAAAAATCACGTTACGTTGACATGGATTCCATGAGTGAATAGAATAAAGTTGAATCTGAGCGCTATCTAGGAAAGTGAACCTCATTCACTCTTCTTTTATTCTAGACTTGTCCACTTGCAAATTTCAATGAACAGAATTGTGTCTTCCCACGTTGCAGTGGTTGTATAAATTTATCTTTCACTTGGGTTATAGCTTAACGTTAATTACTTTGACTCTTTAATTGCTAAAACGATGGATCTAATTCTTCGTTAATTGGTCATCAATCTTAATTAATCATTTTTAGTAATCTCTGTCGAATTCTCTTGCTATCTACAGATAAATCGACGTGGCATATCGCGCTTAATGTTGCGCTAAAGGCAGCAATGTGTCTCTCCTCTGTCTTGGGTATGACTAGTCCTTTTCTCCTCGCGCCTGTGAAGCTCTCAAGCAGCACTCTGACACAAAAAAATTGTGACACTATGCTAATCAATGGCCAATTTTCTCCGCAGGCTACTTCCCAGCAGCAAAATTCATACTTGGAGCTCCGTGTGTATTGATACTTCTAATCTATAAGTGGATGAGAAGGCATCAAGCAATCGACGCAAACATCGAAGAATTCCTACGAGCTCATAACAACTTTTTGCCCATAAGGTACTCTTACTCGGATATCAAGAAGATCACAAATAATTTCAAATACAAGTTAGGCGAGGGTGGATATGGTTCCGTGTACAGAGGAATCCTTAGAAGTGGCAATGAAGTTGCGGTTAAGATTTTGAACAAATCAAAATCTAACGGCCAAGATTTTATAAGCGAAGTGGCCACAATTGGAAGGATCCACCACGTTAATGTGGTGCAACTTGTTGGTTTTTGCTTCGATTACTCCAAACAAGCTCTTGTCTATGATTTCATGCCGAACGGATCTTTGGATAAACACATTTCCTTTAAGGGTGGTGATGATCCTCTTGATTATAAGAAAATGCATGAGATCTCTCTTGGTATAGCTAGAGGGATAGAGTATCTGCATCGGGGATGTGATATGCAAATTCTACATTTTGACATCAAGCCTCACAACATTCTCCTAGATCAAAGTTTCATTCAAAAAATTTCTGACTTTGGACTTGCAAGACTTTATCCCACCGGTTACAGCATAGTATCGTTAACTGCAGCAAGAGGAACCTTGGGATACATGGCACCTGAGCTGTTTTATAGGGACATTGGTGGCGTTTCTTATAAAGCTGATGTTTATAGTTTTGGGATGTTGTTGATGGAAATGGCTGGTAGAAGGAGAAATCTAAATGCACATGCAGAGCGCTCAAGTCAAATTTACTTTCCTTTGTGGGTTTATGATCAACTCAGCAAAGAAAAGGAGGTCGAAATAGTAGATGTCATAGAAGAGGAAAGAGATACAACGAGGAAGATGATAATCGTTGCACTATGGTGTATACAATTGAGCCCTAATGATCGGCCATCGATGAACAAAGTCCTTGATATGCTTGAAGGAGATGTGGATAAACTGCAACTGCCTCCAAAACCGCTTTTGTATCCAAGCAGGACGCCGGATGATGATGTTGACGCCGAGATAGAACTTGAAACAATCTCATCTTCGTCAAGTGCTCTGGTAATTTCTGGCAATTACCAACTTCACCAGGACAGCGAGTTTATGAAATCATGTATTGCGTGATTGTTCCCATCTTGTAGAAATGAAATGCAATATATAAATAGTACTATCAACATGTATCGGCATCATTCACAATGTAATCCGTGAAGCTTTTACATGTTTTTCCATATAGCACTAGTGTTTTCTAGTAGACTCCTCATGGCCATTTTCTAAATGACAAACATTCATTATCAAAGAAGAAAGACAGAGTAGGCTAACTATTTTGCCTTTTCTATCAATGGAAATTAAATACATGATGCCGCGCAACCCTCAATTTGTATGGTCAGAAGATCGTGCTGGAATTTGTTTTTTTAAGTCTACAGGATCTTGACTTGCTTTTTTATTTTTTAAATATTTTTTAGAATTTTTTATTTTTTATTTTTTTCTTTTCTTGTCTTTTGTTTCTTTATTTTTTTCTTTCCTTTTTCCTTTTCTCTTCTTTTCTTTCTTTTTTCTTTTTCTCCTTTTTCCTCTGCGGGCCATGGCCGAGCCTCATCGATGTTCGAGGAACAAGACCACCGTGTCTATGAAAGTATGCTGACAATTAATATGCCAAACCAAACCTTTACAGAGGAAGAAGACAGAGTAGGCTGACTATTTTGCCTTCTCGATCAATGGAAATTGAATACGAGATGTCGCTCACCCCTCAATTTGTGTTGTCAGAAGACCGTGCTGGAATTTGTTTTTATTAGTCTACAGGATGCTGACCAAGACAAAGTAAGTAATTGGGAGATTGACTAACATATTTATGACATTGTAGAGTGGAATTAGCCTAATAGTGTTGATCACGATAAGTGATTTATTTGAATGTGGAATAAATTTTAACTATTGGAGGGGAAAATTATCCAACAATGTCCTAAATCTATTGCATCTTAGACATTTGAGTCCTAAACCCTTTTATTTTTTTTGTCAATCGAGTATATCCGTTCAATTTTGGCCGGAAATCGCTGACATGGATGCTGGCCATCTTACGTAACACAGCCGGCGCTAATGTGGACAATTTTTAATAAATATTTTTCGAATTTTTTATTCTTTTTTTCCTTCTCTTTTCCATCTTTGCTTTTTTTTTTTCCCCTTTTCTCTACTTTTCTTTCTTTTTTCTTTTTCTCCTTTTCCCTCCGCCAGCCATCGTCGGGCCTCATCGATGTTCAAGGAACAAGACCACCGTGTCTATGCAAGTATGCAGGACGAGATTCACCAGTAGAATTCCAAACCAAGTAAGAGCTATGACGCAGAATATCAAGCTAAACAGCATTAAATATCATGAACACCCTTCAGAGAAAGTAAAGACAGGGTTAGAATCCAAGTGGCTCAAGCTTCGAGCCATTAAAGTCGATGGTCGGAAACGTCCCCTGAAGTTCGCAGCCTGGTGGCCACCTGCGATGAGGTTCGGAACTTGCGAAATTGGCATATGTGCAGCCTCTAATGCAGCATTCATTCTCATTCCTCGTGCTTCCATTGAAGGACAAGCAAGATTACCGCCGGGTACGAGATGTGGAGCGGACCCTGCCACCTCTTCTGATCCGACAAAGCCGAGAGGAATGGCAGATAGCATTTCAGGTTCAGCTCTGCTCATCATCATATTCAAACCACAAGCGCAAGCACAGTTAGCATCACAAACTTGAAGTTGAAACGAAGTTGTTCGACTAGAATGCACACCACGTCTACCATGTTGTTATCGGCAGTGTGTTCTGCCAATGGTAGCAATTATGATCATCTGAACATACACTTCCTATCAAAAGAGTATTCATGTCTTCTGAAGCAAGACTTGGCGAGGCAAATAAAAAGTTACGCCGTGCCTAGTGCCATAAGCCGACAAAGGCACTTGCACTCTTGAGCGATGCATGTATTTAAACTAGTGCAGATGACAGAATTGGCCAAGTAAAATAGTGTGCACAAACAGGTAATTTACCTATCAAGTAGATAAGTAGCTTTCAGATTGAGATGAATAGTTAAGCTAATCACCAGAGTAGGTACTATGTTTGACGTGGTAGAGAAAAAGTAAACGAAATAATAGAAGATGTAAAAAAAAAAGTTGTCTTGGAGAAACAAGACATGGAAACATCTCAAGAATCGAGTTTCTTACTTATTCCCTTGGTTCGTCACGCTCACTGGATAAACATCCTGATGAGAAAGACCATTCGTTGGGACAGGAGGCTGTGGAGCTGCCTCTTCCAGTACCTTCAACTAATGTTGCTCTGCTGCACCACGAAATGAAGGCGAGAACAATTGAAACCTCACATAACAGAGTGTTCAAAGTACGACAACCGGACCCGTCCAATGGACGGCAAAAGTCAAAGAATTTACCCCCCTCGCCGGATCTAAAAAAAAAGTAAAAAAAAAAAAGCGGAAAAGACGAAAATGCCCATAGATAATGTACATTGGGGTAAATGTGTCACAAATAAGAAAGTTTGGGGTTTTTGGCGTCACAAAAAAAAGTTCGGGGTAAATGTGTCACAATGGGTAAAGTTTGGGGTTTTTGGTGACTTTTTCCCTAAAAAGAATACATATTCTTTTTTAGAACAGTAAAATAGATTTCTAGAGAGAATCAATTTGCCAAGACAAGCCAAATCTGGAAACGGCGGAGGAGTTTCTTTTCCTAATTAACGTGAAAGCCATTCACAAACCGATAAGCTGCGACGGCTGCAATTTCTACGTGATACCCACTTATATAATAAAACTTTGGCCGGCCATCTTTTTCTCCGCTGGACTTTGTTTTATTGGTGGATTTGGACATTTCGATGCCCGACGATTCCGACTCCTTTTCATTCATGTTGCTGAGCCTCCGTCGCACTATACCAATTAGCTAAAACTTTCACCGATATCATATCAAACTATAGAGAGATGATTAAGCCTCTGAGCTCCATATATATGTTTCGTGTTTTACTTCTCATATTACATGTTCTGCTACTAGGGACGAGTTGCGGTGCGAAGAAGAATCACTTGTGCACCGCTTCCTCTTGCGGCGAGGTACGTAACATAAGCTATCCCTTTCGACTGAAAGGCGACCCAAAAGGCTGCGGCCTCTCCGAGTATGAGCTAGCTTGTGAAAATAACCGCACTGTTTTGTATCTGTATGCTGGCCGATATTATGTGACGTCGATTTACTATTCCTATCACGGCAAATATGGCTTTTTCGGAATAATCACAGTGGTTGACGATGGACTGCAAAACGATAATTGCTCATCTCTCCCTCGTTACCCATCGGCGCCTTTCAACTTAAGTAATCACGATCCACACCAAAGTTTTTATGCATACCCGGTAGTGCGGGTGGCCTTCGTAAAGTGCTCACAGCCCATTGCGTCTGCTCCGTATGTCGATACGAAACCATGTATCGAGGGAGCATACTCTTCCGATGCGCCTCCTAATTTTTTCCGGATGAAGGTCCACTCGTACGCTGTACATGGGCATAATCTACGAGTAAGGGACATCGAGGATTCTTGCACCATAACCATGATGGCATTCGCAGCGGACTATACCCCGGGGTGGGAAGGGAATCGGTCTAATCAGAGCTTATCATACAAGGACCTCCACAACATGATGGTCCAGGGATTCAATCTCTCCTATGGGAGACCCGATTCGCGAGGAAAACCATTCCGATTTTGCGTCTTTGGTTTCGGATTCCGAAGGGAGAGGGGCATTTACTATTACTCCTGTAAGCTGACTTTCCCTATTCTTTCTTTCTTTCTTTCTTCATCCTCATCCTTTCCTTAACGTTAGCTCTACCGAGGGATCATATCAAAATTAACTTACCGAGTGATGTGGCATGTTTCAATTGGATATTGTAATACGTATGTTCAATTTATTGAGTCATTAACCATGGAGCTTTTCTGGATTTGACTCTGTTCCTTTATATTTGTTTGGGGAAAATTGTTTGATTTGATAGTAGTCCGTGTCCCTTGAACTGCCGTCATTGTTACGGGGAACTTATGAACATTTGGTACATTTAGGGGAACAAAAGCGAAACGTTGTTTCTTCGAGAGAAGAGATCATGCAACGATAACATAGATTCCATGAGTGAGTAGAATAAAGTTGAATCTGAGCGCTATCTACGAAAGTGAAACTCATTCACTCCTTTTTTGTTATTCTAGACTTGTCCACTTGCAAATTTCAGTGAAAAAAAGTGTCTTTGCAATTTGCAGTGATTGTATGAATTTATCTTTCACTTGGGGTGTAGCTTAACGCGAATTGCTTTTATTGTTTGACTGCTAAAATAATGGATCTAGTTCTTCATTGATTGGTCGTTAATTCTTATTAACCATTTTTAGTAATCTCTCACGAATTATCTTGCTAACTGCAGATTATTCTACGCAGTATATCACGCTTGATGCTGCACGAATCGCGGCATGGAATCTCTCCTTTGTCTTGGGTATGACAAGTTCTTTTCTCCTCACACCTATGAAGCTCTCATTCAGCACTCTCACAAAAAGAAAAAAATTGTATGTGTATGAAAATTATGACACTATGCTAATCAATGGCCAATTTTCTCCGCAGGCCACTTCCTAGCAGGAAAATTCATACTCGGAGCTCCATGTGTATTGATACTTCTAATCTATAAGTGGATGAGAAGGCACCAAGCGATCGATGCCAACATCGAAAAATTCCTACGAGCTCACAACAATTTTTTGCCCTTAAGGTACTCTTTCTCGGATATCAAGAAGATCACAAAAAATTTCAAATACAAGTTAAGCGAGGGTGGATATGGTTCTGTGTACAGAGGAATCCTTAGAAGTGGTAATGAAGTTGCGGTTAAGATTTTGAACAAACCAAAATCTAACGGCCAAGATTTTATAAGCGAAGTGGCCACAACCGGAAGGATCCACCACGTTAATGTGGTGCAACTTGTTGGTTTTTGCTTCGATTACTCCAAACAAGCTCTTGTCTATGATTTCATGCCAAATGGATCTTTGGATAAGCACATTTCCTTTAAGGGTGGTGATGATCCTCTTGATTATAAGAAAATGCATGAGATCTCTCTTGGCATAGCTAGAGGGATAGAGTATCTGCATCGGGGATGTGATATGCAAATTCTACACTTTGACATTAAGCCTCACAACATTCTCCTAGATCGAAGTTTCATTCCGAAAATTTCCGACTTTGGACTTGCAAGACTTTATCCCACTGGTCAAAGCATAGTATCATTGACTACAGCAAAAGGAACCTTGGGATATATGGCGCCTGAGCTATTCTATAAGGACATTGGCGGCGTTTCTTATAAAGCCGATGTTTATAGTTTTGGGATGTTGTTGATGGAAATGGCTGGTAGAAGGAGAAATATAAATGCACATGCAGAGCGCTCAAGTCAAATTTACTTTCCATTGTGGGTTTATGATCAACTCAGCAAAGAAAAAGAGGTTGAAATAGTAGATGTCATAGAAGAGGAAAGAGAAACAACCAGGAAGATGATAATCGTTGCACTATGGTGTATACAATTGAGCCCTGATGATCGGCCATCGATGAACAAAGTCCTAGATATGCTTGAAGGAGATGTGGATAAACTGCAACTGCCTCCAAAACCGCTTTTGTATCCGATCAGGACGCCGAATGATGATGTTGACTTCGAGATAGAACTTGAAACAATCTCATCTTCGTCAGGTGCTCCGGTAATTTCTAGAAATTACCAACTTCACCAGGATAGCGAGTTTACGAAATCATGTATTGTGTGATTTTCCTCTTCTTGTAGAAATGAAATGCAAAATATAAATAGTACTATCAATGTGAATGTCGGATAGCATTCAGTGTGAAAGAGGAAAGATAAAGTAGGCTGACTATTTTGCCTTCTCGATCAACGGAAATTGAATACGTGGTGTCGCGCGCCTCTCAATTTGTATGGTCAGAAGACCGTGCTGGAATTTTTTTTTATGAGTCTAAGACTAAAGACCAAAGTATAGGATGTTGACTAAGACAAAGAAAATTATTGGGAGATTGACTAATATAACCACGACATTGTAGAGTGGAATTAGCATAATAGTGTTGATCACGATAGGTGATTTATTTGAATGTGCAATATATTTTAACTATTAGAGGGGAAAATTATCCAAAAAAGTCTTAAACCTATTGCACCTTGGCCAATTGAGTCCTAAAACTTTTTATTTTTTGTTGATTGAATCTATCGGGCCAATTATGGCCGGAAATCGCTGACGTGGATACTGACCGTCTTACGTGGCACGGCCGGCGCTGATATGGATAATTTTTAATAATATGTTAATATATTTTTTTTTCAAATTTTTTATTCTTCTCTTTTCCTTCTTTACTTTTTTTTCCCCTTTTCTCTGCTTTTCTTTCTTTTCTCTTTTTCTCCTTGTCCCTCCGCCGGTCATCGCTGGGCCTTGTCAATGTTCGAGGAACAAGACCACCGTGTCTATGCAAGTTTACGGGAAGAGATTCACCAGTAGAAAGTCCAAACCAAGTCAGAGCTATGACGCAGAATATCAAGCTAAACAGCGTTAAATATCATGAACACCCTTCAGAGAAAGTAAAGACAGGGTTAGAATCCAAGTGGCTCAAGCTTCGAGCCATTAAAGTCGATGATCGGTAACGTCCCCTGAAGTTTGCGGCCTGGTGGCCACCTGCGATGTGGTTCGGAAATTGCAAAATTGGCGTATGCGCAGCCTCTAATGCAGCATTCATTCTCACTCCTTGTGCTTCCGGCGAAGGACAAGCAAGATTACCGCCGGGTACGAGATGTGGAGCGGACCCTGCCACCTCTTCTGATCCGACAAAGCCAAGAGGAATGGCAGATAGTATTTCAGGTTCAGCTCTGCTCATCATCATTTTTAAACCACAAGCGCGAGCACAGTTAGCATCACAACTTGAAGTTGAAACTAAATTGTTCGACTAGAAAGCACACCGCGATGATCATGTTGTTATCAGCAGTGGGTTCTGCCAACGCTAGCAATTATGATCATCTGAACATACACTTCCTATGAAAAGAGTATTCATGTCTTCTGAAGCAAGACTTGGCGAGGCAAATAAAAAGTTACGCCGTGCCTCGTGCCAGAAGCCGATGAAGGCACTTGCACTCTTGAACAACGCATGCATTTAAACTAGTGCAGATGACAGAATTGACCAAGTAAAATAGTGTGCACAAGCAGGTAATTTACCTATCAAGTAGGTAAGTAGCTTTCAGATTGAGATGAATAGTTAAGCTAATCACCAGAGTAGGTACTATGTTCGACGCGGTAGAGAAAAAGCAAACGAAATAATAGAAGACGTACCAAAAAAAAAATTTGTCTTGGAGAAACGAAACATGGAAACATCTCAAGAATCGAGTTTCTTACTTATTCCCTTAGTTCGTCACGCTCACCGGACAATCATCCTGATGAGAAAGACCATTCGTTGAGACAGGAGGCTGTGAAGCTGCCTCTTCCAGTACCTTCGACTAATGTTGCTCTGCTGCACCATGAAATGAAGGCGAGAACATTTGAAACCTCACATAACGAAGTGTTCAAAGTACGACAACCGGACCTGTCCAATGGACGGCAAAAGTCATAGGCTGCACTGCTAGGTCTACAAAAACCGACTTCGAGAAGCAAACAATCATAAACAGATGGCCTCACTTATATGTGCCCTCGGTAAGTGGCTCGAGGAGCTGGAAGAGATTCATCGAGAAATGTCCCCAAATGAAAGGTGAGTAAAGAACAATTTGGGCGTAAATTGCATATCAATTCCGCTTACGGAAGAACTGATTATTGACACGGCAATGCAATTAAGTTGAGGTCATATGGCACAGATTGCTCTGCGTCATCTCGAACTTCCTCCGTCACACTGTTGTAAATACAGGTACAAACTGTTAGGTTCATCAATGAAAAACAACGCAGCGGAATATAGAACCCTAAACAGGATCCATGTGTATATTGAAATCGAGAGGGAATTTCGAAACGTACCTTTTACAGATCGAGGATAAATCGATAACTGATTGTGCCTGGATTAGCGCCCCAAGTGTTGCGCCTCTACCGGTATCCACACACACGAACGGGATTCTCCAACGATCCACGTGCTAGCGAAAGATCTTGAAGTTTCTTTCTTGAACGCCTTTTGATTTTCGATACTCTTTCGAAAGAAAACCCTAGACGGAGAACGATTCTCTATCTATTTATATATCCTCATTATCTAGCGGAATTAAAAGAAGTGGGCCAGGCGATTTGGGCCCACGCTTAATCGTTATCTCATAACGCGCACGACCGCATAGATAATTTAAATAAGAGAATAAATTAAAATCTACTTCTTAAGTAGATCAAGGCGCATAGAAAATATTAAATCCGTTCGCTATTGTGTGCGACCCTGTAGGTTCACTAAACATTAGCAGTGTGCTCAAAACCCTTTTGGCCCACAAGTCATAAGCGGTCTCTAGCAAGACATTATGACTACCTAAGTATAGTGAAGGTCGATTTTTCCGACACAACCTAATCCACAACTAATATTAGAGTATCAACATTGATTGATTCTTAGGGCAGACCACTAACACAAACTATATGCGAGATCCCTTAGTTTTGCTCCATATCGAGCAAGCTTACAGCGCTAGATACGAAGAATCCTCTACTTATTCTTCAATTCTGCAACACTTTCACATCAGCGCTGTGGACAAAAATCGGCTCTCGCGGGATTTTCCTGGTCATACCATACCTGAACTTTGGGATTCTCTTTCAGCTCCTTGTGTTTTCTTAAACGGTTCTGTAGCCGTTCGAGTGAAGACAGTGTTAAATTGATGGTGATTCGACATTTTCCACGGTTAGCTTAGTAACAGGCGAAGAACTACTTCAGTGCTTTTTACTTTCATTGCTCATCCTGACCGTTTTACTCAGATCGATTAAAATTTTCAGTTTGCCAGTGAGCCGCGAGGAAAACATTTCTCTACAAAGGCCACTCGAGAATTTGTCTAAACTTGATGGAACAACATGCTCAGCCAAACGATAAATGAACTTGACACGCTAACCTTCCTAGTGATTTGCTTATGCATATATCTTAATAGAAAGACCAGCCGAAACATGTCTCCGAACCATCTGCTGGAGCAACGCTATGTCACTGGACACAAATCATAGAATGTGAAGTTTCTATTAGATATTGAGCATCATCTCTTCTGGAGATTTCGAGTTATTTCGATAAGTTTGGGACTTTGCCCTGTTCAAACTGTCAATCAGAATCAGGAAGGAAGAGAGAAAGATGCTATTTATTCATGATATCTATGCAAAATACCTCTGTTTTAACACGACTCTAGTGATTTAGGAGATTAATTCTTTTTAAGTGTTTAGTTAAGGGGGTGTGACTAATGATAATAACTCTTGGTCATGCAGATTTTAAAGTCAATTTTCAGCTTGTGAGTTTTCCATTGGCTCTGGAAAAGAACAGGGAACATTTACGAAATTGGTAACAAAGAAAGAGCCAATGTTGTACCCTAAAACACAATAACGTACGGGAAATTATCACAAAAGTCATAAATCCATTGCACTTGTGCCAATTCAGTCCTAAACCTTTCAATTTGGCCAATTAAGTCCTAAACATTTTGACTATTTGTCAATGTTTGGCCAATTTTGGCTGAAAATCCCAAACGTGGGCACCGACTATCTTACGAGGTACGATTGACACTAGCGTGGACAATTTTTATAATTGTTTAAATAATTTTTCTGTATTTATTATTATTACGTTTTGTCATTGTGGCCGGCGAGCGAGCGAGCGAGGACGCAGAGGCCCTTGCCAAATTTGTGCGAGGCAGCCAGCGAGGCCGCGATGGCCACGTCCAGGGCCTTTGTGGCTTGCCCTCACCAGATCCAGGCAATTGTCTAAGCGAGGGTCGCAACCCTCGCAGACCAAAAGTAAAAAGAAAAAAATTAAAAAAAATTTTCACGTAAGCGCTGACTGTCTTAAGTGGCACTATCGACATCCACGTTAGCAGTTAAAATTAGCTTGATTGATTACATTAAAAAATTGTCGAACGGTTCAGGACTACGTTAGCCAAATTAAAAGGTTTTAGGACCGAATTAGCACAAATACAATACATTTAGGTCTTTCTGAATAATTCCCTCCAATAATGTATGTCTAGATCTTTGGCATTCGTGCGAGAGATAATTCAAGATACCTTTCGTCGAGAGATTTTTCTGCTTAAAGATCTGACTAATCATTGCTTAATATTTAATCACCTTATAGAAAGCAACTAAGGAGGTATCATCCAGCGTTGAGATGCTAGCAGAACAAACCAATTATTTCTCGAAAAAAAAAAATTAGTGCCCGTGGTCGTAATTTCCAGAAGGAGCATATGCAACAAGAAGAAAAACAAAGAGAACATGCTGTGATCAGTAACAATTTTACTATATAAAAAAAAGGTATGAACATGTGCAGTTAAAACGTCATGGGATGCGTCATTTGACCTATTAAGACAACCTTGAAACAAATAGTTTAATTAGCAAATATTAATGCTTCTGATGAATTATTTATTTTTTTTGTTAAATTGTTTTTAATGTCATATGTTAGTGAGGTCCCCAGTCACACACACAGACTTGCAATGGTCGCAAGTAACGAGGATTCTCACCGGTCGATGATGTTGATGCAATGTCCTTTTTTTTTTTTGGTCAGAAATGTTGATGCAATTTCTGAATTCTTTTGTTTTGTTTCTTTTTTTAATTATTTCTCTTGTTGTTATGTGCGCCTTAGATCCTATGATTTTTCTAAATCGAGATCCCCATGCAAAATCGAAATATTTAATTGAATTGTTACTGTATATACAAATACAATACATCAATGAGGTTGAGGGTCAATTGAAGAGTACACGCCGTCTGAGAGTGTTATTACTCGTGTACTCTACCATGCTGATGCTGCAAGATGTTGTGCAAGTTGCCAGTTATTATATAGGCGAGGCGGTTTCGGATTTTGGTCTCTTCTATTATACTTATTGGTGCCCATTTAACTTGAGAAAAAAATTATGGGAAGCGATAATTACAACTGTTTGTCTTAAGGGTGAGTCTGTTTCACTGAAAAGAAATTTCTATGAAGACATTTTCTAAACTTTTTGATGTTCAAATTGGTGTTGTTAACTGATAAGGTTTCCAATAGAAAACATTTGTAATTAAAAATCGGGAAAATGATTTCTCTCCTTTTCAATAAGAGGAAGCATTTTCATTATCTGCTTCACTGTGTTACATGTTACAGAATATCAAAAAATTTCAATCATGTATTTCAACAAATCTCTCTCTCTCTCTCTCTCTCTCTCTCTCTCTCTCTCTCTCTAGCTTCAAGAAAGAATAATGACACAGTGATTTCTAAACTTTGGCTTAATGTGCAATGTGATCCTCGAACTTTTAATTTGTTCAATATGGTCTTTGAATTTTTTATACATATTTAACTTAGTCCCCAAACTATACAAAATGTTAAATGTTGTTATTCTATTAATTCAAGTTTAAGAGCAATATTAAATATTTTTATATAGTTTAGGGACTAAATTGAACATTTACCAAAAGTCCATGTATCACATTGAACAAATTGAAAGTTCAAGGACCTTATGTGTCATTTCCCCCTTCCAAAATTGATTTTCTCCATTTCCTATCGATTAATGAACAAGTCATCTATCGACAAAAAAAAAAAAAAACAACGAGTCATCTTCTCATATATTATAAAATAACACTTTTTAATTTTTGATTTCCTCCCTTAAAACTCTATTTCATGATTGGACAGCACATAAGGTATTTCTTAAAAGGATTAATACCACGAAAAACCCTAAACTGGTATATTTGTGATAAATTTACTTCAAATTAATTTTTTGACCACCAAAAATCTCAAATCGGTATACCTATGACAAATTTACCCTCCATTAGTTTTTGTTAAATTTTATCGTCAAATTATTGAGTTGGATGACATGCAATAGCTAACGAGTGTATTAGTTTGGGATTTTAGTCATTTGTTTGTCACATGCTTATTAATTTGTGATTTTTCGTGGTATTAATCCAATTTTAAAGAGGGTAAATTTATCACGTGTGTATCAGTTCGGGGTTTTTGGTAATCAAAAAATTAGTTTATGATAAATCTATTACATGTGTACTAGTTTGGGGTTTTGGTGATCAAAAAATTAGTTAGGGGTAAAATTATCACAGATATACCAATTTAGGAAAAACCCTTCTTATAATGGCAAACTAAAATTGTAATTACCACTTCACTTGTTTCCAACACTGATTTCGAAACCAAAGAAAAATAAGGAAGAAGTTGAATACTTTCATCATATGCTTTTTTTTGGTCGAAAAATACTTTCATTGTATGTTAAAGATAGACTTTACAGTTTATTTTTCTCACATTTGCTTTTTAAAGGTATTTCATTTGACATTTTTCGAACTTTTAGCAGTCACTCGATGCCCAACTTAACCCTAAGACTGCGTTTGGTTGTCTGTATTTGGATTGGAATACGATATGATAAAGTGGGATTAAAAATCTTCCAAATATCCTTCGAATTATAAAAAATCTCCTCATATATTTGGTGCAACATATGATGGGATTAAAATCTTTAAAATTCCTCGTCATTGGAAAAGCAAGCTTCTCCTTCCTCAAGCTCGTGATTATTCTCATCCATCTCGCACACAACACCTACAACGCCCTAAATCGATCATCCCTCACGCAAAAACCCTTGTTGAATGTCCACAAGTAACTCCAATTACTCCAAAGGAGAAAAAAGAAACAATAGTGAAATTATCAGACAAAAGTAATGCATTGGTTGATTCACGATAGTTATGCGAGAATTGGAGGGTCGGAATCGAGGTATCGATCAGTGATAAATCGGAATTGAAGTGGTGCAAGCAACCTCGCAATTGCAAGTTCGAAATATGTTGATTCTTTTTTCTCCTTCTAGTTCCACTTCTCTCTCCGATTTTCTATTGGAACAAAATGCAGAGAAGGTGCCGTGCCTATTTTTCATTTTGTTAAGTTATATATTTTTAAAAAAATTTTATCCAGTTCGGGCTTATCCCCACCCTATCCCGAATTTCTTATCCGCCATTTTATCCGGATATATCCGAGATTATCTTGTCGGTAGGGCATCGCGAAACACCTGATATGATAATTTGATATCATATCCGAACTTAAATCCGGACTACCAAACGTAGCTTAGATGCATCTAACAAAAATCATTTTGATTTCTAATTCTATCTACAACGTATCAAAGAACCACCCTCTTTCTAGATTTTTAGAAATTTTCAATTTTATCTTAAAAGACATCTAATCTAAGATACAACATCGCACTCTCTAACCTAAACTTCAACAAAGTCAACTCAAAATGTCGCCCTCAACAAAAACTAATCTGAATCTTGCAAGTTAAGATTACAAGCGATAAAAAGCATAAGATATTCAAAAGAACTTGCCATCGCACCAGAACCACTCAGCTCCAATTGCTAATTGAAACGTAAGAATTCAATCCCGTTGAATCGAAATCTATACAGATGTGAGTACGCCATCGCACCAGAAACCCTCCACTACAAACGCTAAACTGAGAAAAGAGAAAGACAAAATGCACAAAATAATCGAAGATTTACACAGAGATTGACGTAGAAAGCAATGCTCAAGATCGCACTCAAGCTTTCCCTCTCCCACATCACCGACACCAGCAGCGATAGCAGCAGCAGCGGCAGCCAAGAAAAAGAATGGAAAGAAAAAGGAAGAAATGCAGATAATATCATTTGACTCTGTTTAATGTGTTCGTTGTCCATATACCCTTTGAAGGAGGAGCTGTGCCTGTGATCTGTACTACTGTCTGGTGCTTATGCTGTTGCCGCCTTCTGCTGGCGACTTTATTGCTGTTGCCGTCGCTTCTGTGGGGAGTGTTGCTCACGCATTTCGTTACGTCGACCTTCACGATGTGGTGATCCGATGTCCCTTTGGATGACAGGACCGAATATGACCCGGGTACGAACTTGTATGGGCAATCTGGTGACGCCAGTATGTAGTCCACCCGCGTCCCGTATTTGCATGTCCCTTGCACGCCTGATAATCGATATAAGAAACAGTTTCAGATTACGTATTCGGACGGTAGTCACTAGAAAAGACTTTGGACCTCAATTTTTAATCCACAGATTTTCGCGCGCACAGGTTGATATTGACATAGTGATGACAACGACAGGTACATATGTACTCAAATGCTCTCAATTTCCGTCCATTCAAACGGATCATGCGATCATCGAACGAAAGGAGCATATATGCTTGAAAAGCACCTTAGATTAACCATTTGACAGAGCGAAAATAAAAATTGAAAAAGGGGAAAGCGATGAAGAGAGTTCTTACTCTGTCCTTTGGCGATGACGACCACAGACTCGCATTCCCCGGCGAAGTCCTTAGCATCTGTGTACTGCTTGCTCTTCAGAAACCTCATGACTTCAACCTTTGGGGTCGGTTTTCCGATCTCCTCATAGTACTATAACAAACACAGGTGCCCATGATTAGACAATTGCCGTAGCTTAAGCCATCTAGTAATCGAGTTTCGCGTGGTAACAGAAAATTATACCAAACATGACAGAACTCAATTCTATGCACGCTCAATTGTTGATAAAGGGGCATGTACATACCTTGACAATGTCGGTCCACCGATCTTGCGAGTAATCGGTCTCATCGAGAGAGTTGAGGCCACCCGCCAAGATGTGGGGAGAGTCGCTCGACTGGATGATGGCGCCAATCTGCTTCATCCGCCAGTTCTCGTCGAGATGATCCAGGTGGGTACACTGGAAGTTCACCTCCCCAACTTGAGGCACTTCTATGGTTGCCTTCAGCACATTCCTGTGTAATCAAACACTTTGAGATCACAGCCGCTTCGATTCCGGGTCAATTTAATACGTCGATCAGCCGTATTACCATCGACCATTTTATTTGTTTGTTGAATTTTCGCGCAACAAAAAACATACATTTGATCCCTTCACTATTTAAGACGTGGCTTGATCAACCGAACACAAAAAAAACTTCCAGAAATTGACTCCATGATGAGCAATTGCTTGCTAGCTCCCTCAAATAAGTTAAGATTCTATCTCGTTTGTCTCACTTGAGAGCAACGTAGCTTTCCTGAAGATGAGTAGTCCTTGTAGGTCTTCAAGTCATGCATCTGATTTGGCAAATTCATAAAATAAAGGTAAAATCCTCCCCGCGTTGCTGTCCTACCTACATACACCTTACCCTGTCCTCATTTAATGCACACATGGTTCGTATCCTCCATTTATCTTGCCAGCTCCTTATTCAAATATTAAAGAGAGAGAAGATACATACTTGAGCAGTTCCTAAGCATTCTTTTGAGTATATCAGCAATTAATGGAGAACAATCTTCAAAGCTCATGCTCATCCGCCCCACTAAGATCCCACCAGAAAATGAAAAAGACGAATGAAAATAGTCCCAGAAAGTCCTTCGTTCATCACACACTCACACAGGCACATCCAAGTTTGGAATAGTTATAACTGAAGAGATTATTTATTGTATTATTGATTAATAACAATTTCTGAGGAGAACCCACATCCAAATCCTAGAAAGGAAAATTGGGTTTTTCTTTAAAATTTAATTTAATTTTTAATTCTGACTGGCATTGCTCACAGCTGGTGCCGTGGGATCCTTGTGGACAGGCCCACCATTGTTGTGGCAGAGAGAGCTTTCTGTATGCTGTCCAAGGGGGCAAACAGGCTGTAGAAGGAAAGCCTTACAGGCTTGGGTGAGTTTCTTGAATTTTGTGGTAGGGTTTCTCATTAATAGTATTCTCAATTCTTCCTAGATCAGCCCGGGACAACTCCATACAGATAATTCCAAATGAAACAGCTTAAAAAGGTCAAAAAAAAAAAGACGAAAAAAAAAACAAAATATACCATGTGACAGCAAAATTTTCATCCACATGTTCTGATGGCCAGGCAAAGCTTATATTTTTTTAATAATTTAAGAGGCAGAAGAGCCTTTGCAGTTGCAGGTCATCATATATGTTTTCTTTTTTGGGTCTTAAATTTTTATTGCGTCCACCTTAATTTCGTCGAAATTTCGATTGTCGGAAGTGGGTTTGCACCATTACAGACGTGCCTGCGAGATTAATCAATCTTTTCACCGGAAAAAATGAAGAAATTTTAAAATATATAATAATCGGAACAAATATCAATATGCCCAGGGAAAAATTAATTAATTAGACATTTACATATTAAATTTCACTTTCAACGGTGGACTCCTCAAATGAATAAATATCATAAATTTCGAAATCACCTAGGAAGACCACTTCCTTAATATTAAAGAAATATATCATCGTCGTCACCAAAATTACGAAAATGAGAGCAAGAAAAAACGGGAAAAAAAATCGATGGAAATTAACAAAATAAAACGAAATAAAACGAAATGACGGGACCTGAAATCAGCGTCGTCGAAGATCTTCTGGACCTTCCAGTGCTTGATCGGCCACCTGGAGAGGACGGCGTTCCCGTACTCCGGCGCCCAGCTCTCGGCGAACGCGTAGCTCATCCCCAGCGCCGCCGCCAGCTCCGACAGCGGCTTCATCTCCCTCTCCTCCTCCGCCTTCACGTCCTGCAGCGCCACTATGTCCGCGTCCAGCTCCCGCAGCACCTCCACCACCGTCCTCGTGCTCCTGTACGCCTGCCGCCCGCTGCGGGGGTCGCTGCCCCATCTGTTCTCGAAGCTGCCCCTCGCCGCCGCCGGGGCTTTCCCTTTGAAGGCTCGACCGGCCGAGGCCGGAGAAGAGGAGTGTGGAGAAGGGGAGGGAGAAGGAGGTTCGGTGGCGGACGACTCGCTGAAGCTCAGATTCCGCCGGCTGCGGAGCAGGGAGATTTCGTTGTCCGGCAGGTTGATGGAGACCCGGAGCTTCGACCTCGCGAACTTCTGCTGCTTCGTCAGGTGATCCTGGCCGCCGTTGATCGGGTGCAGGGGAGACTGCTTGAGTATGCCCCTCGGTCGGTCCAGATTGGCCGACTTGGCGCGCAGGCTGAAGACGGCGCCCTCGCTGTCGAAGTCGAGGCTCGCCGATTTCTCCGGCTTCGGGACCGCGGGGGCCATGGAGAAGAGCGCGGCGTTGAACGTCGCGATGCGGATTGACTTCGCGGGCTTGGAGTCGCTGGGGTGATTGTTCGGGTGGACCGCGGACGAGGACCCGTTCGCGGCGTGCGGTTGCGGGCCGGCGGCTCCGTGGCTGGAGAGGGGCTTGCCGAGTTGCTTGGCGACGACGACCTTGGAGTTGGAGGAGCGGCGGCGGCGGAGGCGGAGAGGCCACCGGAGGCGGTGGCAGAGGCGGCGGAGCTTGGCGTTGAGGAGGCTCAGCATCTTTTTTGTGGGGGCGGAGGGAGGAGGAAGAAGAGGAGGGAGTCTTTACATTGGCAATGCTGCTGGTGTGTGTTGTTGGGCATGAATGGGATAGTAGTTAGCAACTACTATTTGTTTGTCGAGTGTAAAAAAAGGGGCGTGAAAAGATGGGGTGGGTCTTGCATAGTTTATACTATGATAGTGGCCTAGTGGGGCCTTATGATGTGGAGGAGAAAAAAAAAAGGGAAAAGATTCATATTGTTTTTATATTTAATGACATGTGATGTAAACAAATTGATCATAAGGTGAAGAGCTAATGGAAACTGGTTTAAATAGAAAAAAAAAACGAAGAAAAGAAAGATGCGCTCTTTTTTATCTGCGGGATAGTCTGATCGCGGCTTTTCAGTCGTTTTAAGAAAAGGTACAACCTTCGGCCCGTGGCAGATTGTTTCCATTAAATATGTTTTACTTTGCATTTTTCATCAAAACTGTTTCGTTTTGTATAAATTAACCATTTTTATTTTCTAGACACTATCTCTCTCTCGGACTTCTAGATATCAATCATAGTTATAAGTTATGGCTTACATAGCTTGTGATTTATTGCATCATTTCGAAAACTAATTATGTAATATAAGATTTTATGGATTAATTATTAACTGTTTTAAAAATTTAAGTTGTAAGGTAGAAAACGCAATTCAACGTTTCAATAATCTAACGCTTATTAGTGGGCGGCATCGCCGGTGTAAATGTCTTGCCGGAGTGGGGAACTTTGAAGAGAGGTTGGGCTTCCGGGAAATGGGTTCGCGACACGTGGCGGAGTAGTAGGGCTAGAGAGAGAGAGAGAGATGCCAACCACTCCACTTAGAGAGAGAGAGAGAGAGAGACAGAGAGGAGGGAGTTTCCTTCGTAGGAGAGTACAGAAACGTCGTTTTGGGGGAAAACGACGGGGGCGGGGGGAATAAGGAAACGCGGAAGAGCCGCCCAACAACTCCGGTCCATGCGAATGCAAATGTTACGAATTTCTTAATTCCCAACGCCACGTCACCCGAAACCCGGCGTACTTAACTCCCATGCATTTTCCCCCAAAAAAATTCAACTCCCCCTTTTATTCATTCATTCATTCATTTGTTTATTTTTTTTAATTTTCTTTTCTTCTTCTTCCTATTTTTTTTGTTGGGATGAGAAGATTAGGCCTTTCTTTATTAGGGCCAAATGAGAAGGTTTCTGGTTGAAACAAATTATACAGCGAGTTTAGATTCGATGCGCTGTAAGCTTTTTTGTGCTGGTATAGTCTGTCTCGTTAGTCTCTCTCTAGACGGAACCGGTCGGTCCGACGAGGAGTACTCAAACAACACGCGATCGAATCGATTTAACCTCGGTCACAAGTCGCGACTCCTCAACTGGAGAAGCGTCGAATCGATGATGACAAAGCCGCCGCCGCCTTCGTCTCTTCATTTTCCTCGCGTAGCACTTGCAAAAAGATCTTGGGTCCGCCGAGTTCGTGTTAGAATGGACGGGATTCATCGCGGCTCTTAGCTTTAGCAAGTTCCATGTTAAAAGACCTTTGATTACCTAAACGAAAAGGTTATGACATATCGAGCTCACAAAAAATACGAAGGTAGCTATGTTAAACACGTAGCTAAACAAAAATATCAAGCTCACATGAAAAAAACATGGAACTTACTAATACCTTCGAGGACTCCTAAGTAGCTGTGTTACACATGCAGCATTTGGGCAAAAAAATAACTTCAGAAATTTCTTTTAACAAGCACAAAAAGCTGCTTTTCAAGATTTTTTTTAAAATTTTCAAAATTAAGATTTGATTCAAATAATCAAAACTACTGAAATCTGAGTACATATACCGCGATTGCTATGTCCATACGAAATGGATTCCGTCCATTTTCGTATCAAATTTTTTTATTCTCTCGGTTTTTGATTCTCCTAGTTTTTTTTTTGGCTAAAATTTTGGTTCTCCTAGTTTTGGCCATGAAACTAGGAGAATAAAAAATCAAAGAGAATTAAACATTAGTAGCAAAGTGGAAGGGCCTAAATGACATCACGGGGCGCGTTGATTTGAGCGAATAAAAAATGTTATCCGAGACGTCAAAAAGTTGACAATTCAACAAATAAATATAAAAATTTATGCAGAAAAACCGTACATAGTGCATAAAAAATACCGGATTTTATTGATTAATTAGAAAAAAAAATAAGAGAGAAAAATGATAGGGTAGTGTGGATTAGGTGACCTATGATTTGGCCATTATTGGGCCATGATGGTGGTGGCCTCTAGGGCTGTGTGCAGCTGTAATTGAAGAGAAAGCTGAGATATTTTTTTTCTTTTTTTTCATCGTTTTTTTTATGAGGTCCTTTTGGGTCTAAATTGACAGCTCTTGTGTTTTTTTTTTCTTTTTTAGGGGGGGTGGATGGTCCCGCCTGCATGGTTTGATGCTGTGCTGGGTATTTCCCATGCATAATCTCAGTGATCTCTCTATTATTATTAATTTTATTTCGGGGGGGTGTAATTAGCAGGAGATTATATAAATTTAATTATAGCAGCTTGGTGGTGGTGGTGGTGGGGGGTCCCTTGAGATCTTGTACAATTTTATATGTTCTTTGCTACGCATCTGAGTGGGGCGGGTTTCAGAAACAAAAAGAAGAAGAAGACATGATCATGATCGGTTTCGAAAGTCAACCGATGATGTCCTTAATGTTGATTGACCCGGGCCGAACCGGGGTTTTCGGTTCTGGTTCATGCGGGTCAGGTGAGAAAGAGCCGTGCATGAAATACCTAATCCGAGCCAAACCGTCAACACCCTTTTAAGTCTGTGTGTAACTGAACATATGGAACACAAACCTAGGATATGCAATAAGTGCAATTTTCGAGCACATGCGTCAATTAGCCGCCTTGTTCAATTAAATCCCGATGGAAAAGGGAGGGTCGCCAAGCTGCATTCGCATACAATGGGCCTTTTCCCCTATACCCTCGTGCCTATATAGCTGCAATGCAAAGCAAGGGTCGCATTCAATGTTTTGCAATGTGCAGACACATTTGATCAAATTGAGCATTTATAGCTATAGGTAGTTGCGTAAATTCGTCAACATTATTATTCCTTACACCAATGTTGTATGAATTCTGCCACGGCGGCCATAAAATAAAAAGGAGATGAAATAACTTGATGTGCCCCGGGAGCAGTACAAATGACTGAGTGCTTGTCCAAAATCCGAAAGAAATTGTGTTGATCATTAATGAAGAAACGTAAATTCTTGCTAGAAAAATCGTCCGGCCATTTAAATTTGGGAAAAAACCGCCAAAAACCCCAAACTTCATCACTTGTAACACATTTACTCCGAACTATTTTTTGTGTCATGAAAAACCCCAAACTATGTAACTTGTGACACATTTACCCCAATATAATGTAGCCTAGGGCATTTTAGTCCTTTTCCCATTTTCTATTTTTTTTTCTGTTTTTTTGTTCTTTTTTCCGGCGGGGGCTGCCCTCGCCGGCAGACCCTCGCCCCGCCTAGGTGAGGGCTGCCCTCGCCGGTGTTGGGCGAGGGACCCTCGCTCCGCCCAGGCGAGGCGATGGCTACCCTCGCCTGGGCGGGGAGTGGGTTGCCCGCCTGCGTCGGGCGAGGGCTTCCCTCGCCCCGCCCAGGCGAGGTCGCCGGAGAGGGCAGCCATCGCCGGAAAAAAGAAAAAAAAAACAGAAAAAAAAAATAGAAAAGGGGAAAAAGACTAAAATGCCCTAAGCTACAGTATATTGGGGTAAATGTGTCACAAGTTGCATAGTTTGGGATTTTTCATGACACAAAAAATAGTTCGGGGTGAATGTGTCACAAGTGATAAAGTTTGGGGTTTTTGGCGATTTTTTCCCTTTAAATTTTAAACAAATTTGAATGCAATCGGTGTATAAAACATGTATATCAAGTGTCTATAGAGATCACCGAATCAACTAGCTGAATCTTAGCAATAGGGTGCCAAAATAATGAATAAATAAAGTTAAATATATGTACATGTATGTCAAATACGGGTGAAAATAGTATTTTGGGGGACTATAGCAAGAGCACGACCCTCCGAAAAAAAGAGAAAAAAAAAGGGAAATCGATTTATTTTTTCTTTAGTCATCAATTCTTTCCATTCAAATAGCTAATTTTTTTTTCCATGAAATAATACCGGAAATAGGGAAATCGATTCGCCAAGTAAGGCGACGTATGTTTGTCGGGTTTTGAATAGGACTCGCTTATTTAAGTACAAATTACCGTCGTCCCAATCGCCCGTAACTTAATCTTATAAACCAAACTAGTGTTTGTATTTCCAATGTGGCTTCTCACTTTCATTCCATGTTGTCGAAAGGTACTTTAGGGGTTAGCCCGCAAAAGAAGGTTTAACCAGGGAACAAGAGCTCGAACAAATTGAGAGAAACTTCGATTAGCGTACTGAATTTGAGCGTTGTCCACGTACGGCACTAACCAGTCCATGTAGCTACTAGCTATACCTTTGTTAAATTTGTCTGTTGCCCCCACTTCATTAATAGGGCCAAGCTAGCCAGAATCAGCTTGCATTTGCAATAAATATTTTTTTATTTTTTTATTAAAAAAAAGATGGAGCTTAAAACTGAAAAGCGAAGGCTCTTGCTGGAAATTATTCTTCGGTCATTTATGAAAAGCATATGCTTAAATTTTCTAATGTTGATGGGCTTGCATAACTTTTAATCTCGCTCCTCCGAAATTATTTGACTGTAGACAAAACCCAAAAGCCTAAAGAGGAAGAGTTGTAGATGGGCTAGGCTAGGTGAATACTTGGACAATTTAGTGGGCTTGTTGTTGTTCACTCTTCGAGAGGCCCACAATGACACCAAGAACAGATAATTATATATATCTAATAGTCAACTTTTAATGTCGTACGTAGTACTTTTAATTTGTTCGATGTGATTATTGAGCTATTCGTAGATATACAATGTAGACCTTTTATTTGATCGAATAGGGGAGAGAGTTTCGGCAATTCCCTAAACTGTTGCGAAATGTGTGTACTTAACTTTCTATAGCTAAATCGAAAAATCGGTCCTTCACTACCATTTTATAGCTTTTCATCGTTACGATAGTGTCCAGATGTTAATACACAGTTTTTGGTCTCAATCCATATAACAAATCAACAACAAATGTACTGTCTTTTTATTATTATTTTACCTTTTAGCTTATGATCTCTACAATAATAGAAGTAGAACCTTATTTAAAATTATATCAACAAATTAAGTATATTTTAGCTTATGATCTCTACAATAATAGAAGTAGAACCTTATTTAAAATTATATCGGATTGATATTATTTTGATCAATCTGAAGATGTAGGGTTGTTTTGGCGATATCTTATCGAGAGGGCTTGCATTTTGCGCGGTCGCTTCTGAGAGGTAATAACGTACCAATGCGTATACCGAAGGGGAAATATGTGCGGATTTGTAGGCGATCAAGTCGGCGGCATGTCTTTGCCAAGAAGAGTTCTAGCGTAGCCATAATTTCGGGCAAACCTAATCAGATATAGATCAAGCTATAATGCCACGACACGAGCCCTAAATTTGAAAGCTGATCAGATAGCCAAATTCCCGTCCCGCGTCTTCATGAAAGGCTTTTTCCGGTCGAAAATAAAAGACTTTGAAGTTATAGGAGATTCACGATGCCGAGACCGGTTTATTTTATTAACGTGCCTCACACAAATTAAGTTTACTCTGAACACACGAGCTCCCACGGCAGAATTAAGTCCGATATCATTTTCTTGAAAACGGGACCGATGGCATTTTCGAATACCCATGAATTTATTTTGAGGGCATCGTTAAGGAATCTCGACTCGCCAGGGCATGTGAAATGCCTTGATAACCATTGGACCCTCTAAAGTTATTATTGCTGAGCTGGCAAAACGCTTGGAATAACCAAAACAGCAACACACGAACATTTACAAAATTCGCGCATCGATGCCACGGTACTTTTAGATGAATTTTCATGTTATTCCATGCGTTATTGTTGACGGCCCTCGTTTTACGTCAGCTGAAAATGCAACGTGCGGCGTAGAAGGCGAGGGGATCGGCCCCGTCGCTCACCGACGGGTACGAAGCCCGCTGACGCCCCGACCCAGCGTGGTCGCCACGTGTCGAGCGCTGGAGCCCTCGGATGGACGGGGCCGCGTCCTACCGCGGGTGACGGTATCGCCGCTCGCGGCTCGGCCCCCATTCACTATTTATAGGGCCGGCGGAAGGGGAGGAGTGGGGGGACGCGTGGAAATGCGAGCTTTCTGAACCGGCGCGAGCGAAGCGGAGTCGGAGCGAGCGGCAGTGAAGCATGGTGGAGAGCCAAGAAAACCCTAAGCCCTCCTCCAAGGTAAAAACCGACCCGTCGATTTCCCCCCCCCCCGCCGGCGATGATGCTTCCCCATCGTTTGCCGTCTGTGCTCCCGATCGTTGCTCCGATCGCCGAGGGTCGTCCGCTCCGCGCCCCGCCGTTTCCGGCGGCGGTCGTGGCCCGTCTCGTCGGGGGGTGGAGAACCTGAGGCTTTTCTGCGTTTTCTTTTTTTTTTTTGGCCTGCTTTTGCGGTTACGGGGGGTGGAATTGCTCGAGGTCGATGCGGCGACCGCGGGAGGGTGGGGTGTGGGGAGGAGAACGCCCCCGGCCTTCGGAGACGGTAATCGGCGTGGATGGAGGGCGAATTTGGTTGGGTCCTAGCGATTTCCGATCGTGGCTGGTTTCGTTGTTAGGGCGGTGTGTCGTGCGTTTCCGCCCGGAGTTTTGATTAATGGGGGGACCCGACCCAGGCCGGCGGTGTTTCTTCCGTGGAGAGAGAGAGTTCCGGCGGGAGAGATTGGGAGGGGTTAGCTGAGGGAAGGGGGAGAAAAATTCCAGTCGCGAGAGGGAAAATGTGGGTCGACGCCGCGGTGATCGTGCCTTGTTGTTCGGTGTCGAGTTTAGTTGTTATCTGACGGTCTCACGGGATGCGCGAAGGCGATGCGCCGTTACTATCTTTAGGCTCGGTCAAGAAACTTTCGTATGTGTCCGTGCTACGTTCGTCGATTGGACCTCTTACGTCGCGAGCAAGAGGATTTTGCGCGTAGGTCCGTGAGGGATTGGATCATTGCGTAAGTAGGCAAGCGGTCTTGTGCTTCGCTTCTGCTGTTTCGACGTCAATCTGTGGCGTGCTTGCTATTATCTTGGTGTCTTTGTGTTGTCCTTGATATTTGCTTTAGCGGGAGAAGGAATCGATTGCCTACCCATGTGTATCGATTCTACCATTTTCATTTAGCAAAGTTTCTATTGCCATCACATCACCTGTGAGTCGAGAGTAGTTATCTTGTTTGTGTCGGTTTGAGTATTGGGGCTGATTGAATGCTGAGATAGTTTTCTGTTTTTATTATTTTAAGAAATCATCTGCGAGTGGCTCAATCGACATATATGCCGTGCAATGTGGGAAATGCCACAAATGGAGGGTGATCGACTCACAGGAAGAGTACGAAGACATCAGAAGTAACTTCTCGGGGAACCCCTTCGTTTGCAGCAGGAAACCTGGCATTTCATGCAAGGATGCGGCAGATATAGAGTATGATGCATCTAGAACGTGGGTGATTGACAAGCCAAACATACCAAAAACTCCAGAAGGTTTCAGGAGAAGCCTGGTTCTGCGAAGAGATTTCACCAAGCTAGATGCTTACTACATCGCGCCTTCCGGGAAGAAAATGAGGACCCGCAATGAAATAGCGGCTTTCTTGGAAGCAAATCCTGAATACAAAGGCGTGTCCATCTCGGAATTCAGTTTTCACTGCCCCAAGATAGTGGAAGACACCATTCCGGAGCATGTCGAGAAGAGAGTTTCCGGCGGTGGCAGTGGTAGTAATAAGAAATCTAAAACAATGAAAGATCAAGAGTAAGCGGTTGCTGGTGACGGGTGCTCGGTTCTACTTAGGAAAGCTGTTGTTTAACGTAGTATGTTCGTGTGATTAGCATGGTGGGGTAATTTTTGGGGGATCTCCAGGCTGGGCTCTCTGTTTGTTCCCTGGCATGCACTTGAATCTAATTTACGTATGGACGTCGTGAGAGCAAGTGCTTTGTGTGTTCCTGTGGGTTAATATTTTCTTCCAAAATGCGATTAGAGGGTACTCCAGGAAAGGAAGGTTGTTAATTCAAAAGCCAGAACTGAGAAACTTGGCTCAAAGTTTTAGCAGCAGTATTCCTGTAAGCGCGTTTGCTTGACAGAATTTGGAGTGCCTCGTGCAGACACCGACTAATGCCTAGAGTTTCATTTTGGAATGGTGGTTGAGTGCACTCTTGAGATGTTCTAGTTCAACACGGTACAGAGATTATTTTTTAAGTGTTGTATGTTGAAAGTTCATTATTAATGTCTTCATATAAGAAATTGGCCCATAAGTTGGCTATCGTTTGCCATTTGCAGTTTGGAACATTATTGATGGCAACGACCTGTAAACTCTCTCTGTCATATGCGTTTGGAGTTGTGTCGAACTTTGTTTTTCATGTTGGAAAAGAACCCCTCTTGTCTAAATATCTCCGGAACTTCGAGGTCTAATGCACGTATAAAAAAACACTAGCGGAGATCCTTGACCTGTCTTTCTATGCACCTCTTTCTTCTGCTGTTGTCAGGTTCGTTCTTATGGATGAAAGAAAGGTGCTTACGAATCATTTCGAGGACTTGTTGACTCGTTTCCAAACTATGGGACAAGCATGTAACATGCCAAAAGGTATGACATATCGACAGGCAATGAAAGAGAAACATCGTCAATACGCATTTGCGGTCGTCAATGAGAAAATGAAACCTCGCTACAAGCAGCAACAGCAACGGCAAGATGGCTATATTTCCCCAGAGGGAATTTGTCCATATGAATCTTCTTTTGTCATCGCACTCGATTCTCTTTCAAGTATTCTGAAAGAAAGATCTAAGTAGTAGCTCTAGAGCTTTTACTACGTGTTGTCCCCTTCAAAGTCGTTTTTTCATCTCTCTACCCTTTCATCCTGACTGACCAGCTCAGAATCACAAGGATCTAGCGGCCTTCTAATTGCTGCAGACACTACATGACCGACGTCCGTGTCTATTTCTCCATCATTTTGCAGAATGAATCCAAGAAAGACAGAGTTTCACTCTTTGGAACTTCCTGATCTCCAAATCCCCACCATTGTGTACGCAAACCCCTACTGTTACCGAGCACACACTCCATGTGCTCCATCATTGGCCAACTTAAACCAAAAAAAAGAAATCATACCTCAATCTCGGTAAGGAAATGAAACCACATCTTCCATTACATTTCAATTAACACATTGTTAGATGACCCTGCGGCATCCTGGATTTGTTGCTTCCTTCGAATTCCGAAGCATCCAAACAGAAAACTCAAACCAAATACTCTCATGGAAGGAAACAGATCTTGTTATCGAGATACAGTCTGTATCTTACATAGTCAATATTAAGGCCACAAAGATTTGCAAGAACTAGCGGTTCCTTTTGGCCAGAGCACGAACTGACTAAAACAAATTGAAGACGTAACAGCACCAAATTGAGAATCCAAAGCACGATCCATCTGTCCATTTCTTATCGAAGCGGGCATTGGTCTTTGGAACAAATTAAGCTACTGATCCAAAAACATCTACTTGGATGGAAACTTCTCATGTTCCAATTGTGAGGAATAACTGGACCAATGATGATCATGTGGAAAACTACTAATCCATGTACCTTTTGCTATGAACAAAGTTAGTTTAGTTGACAAAATGTCTTTTAGGGTTCAACTTCCATTCCCTCCTTTATTCATGCAGAATAGTAAGCATATGAAAAGCTCTTGTTCCTTCCGAATGCATAGTGCTGATCTTACCTCCCCATTTTCCCAGTTCTTTCTTTCTCGAGAAAATATCATAAAAGCTTGTGTTTCCATCAACGTAGGTATCACATGTTCTTCCTCAAAGCACTGCACGAAGCTCCAATCTGCAAGATAAGTAGACAAAAGTCTTTGGGACAGTCGCATATATTCCATTTCACAAGCTCGCTTACAATAGAGAGCCTATTTTTTTCCAACTTGCTCAAAAGTACTTACAAACAAAAGAATGTTATCAAGGGTTCACCAAATATCACCTTCTAGGAACCTACATTTCTCTTATAATACAAACAACTCAGCAACTTACATGGGGCAGTAACAGGGTATGTACATCTAAGCCTAGAGGCAAAAGAAGGGTCACCTTCAGTTGCTTGGAAAAACCTGTGCTTTGGCCATTGCGTACCCAGTGTGAGAGCTAGCATTAAAAGCACAATCCACGATGTACACAGACCAATGTAAATCAGAAGAGCAAGGCCTATTTCTGTCAAGAAACAGATCCAAGTCCTCTGAATAAAGAGCACAGATCCTGGGGCTCATTAGCTCCAATGCATGGAACATGTTGTCAGCTTCTCGACCGAATGCTCGCCAAACTCCCAATTTGGATGAGATCAAGATTTGGATCCTGTTTTGCATGACCTAGTCGGGTTTGGTATACTCAAGAAGCATGTGTGGGGACCGGTAAATCTTCACTAGTGTCCAGTAAAGGACCTCCTCCACTCCAAGTTCACCTTCTGCTCTTGCAGCATATATATCCTCACAAATTGCCATCAACCTATCACAAGCCAAATATCTGCTGCTTATCATGTGTAGTAAACTATACCAGTAGATGCTTTATCCAACATCTTTTATGAAACTTTTCTATAGTGAAGTTAGATAAGCCAGAAAAGTAGTAATTCCAGATATGGATAAATGGGAACTGAAAGTAATCTTGAGTGAAGGTAACACAAGCATAATGGTTGCTAGTTATTACAATACCAGAGTTTTGTTACCAAGAGAACTGCTACAACAGTGGGAATTTGGTGCGGCTTTTACTTTTAGCCTGTCTTTTTCTTGAACTGCTACAAGCATAACGGTTGCTAGTTATTACAATACCAGAGTTTTACTTTTAGCCTGTCTTTTACTTTTCTTGAACTGCTACCAAATATCGTATTGCTATTTGAAAAGCTGATAAAAAATTAGACTCGGACCTGAATTTCCATGTCTCAAACTAATATAAACCTCAACTAAGACGGACCGTAAATATGCAAGACCTACAAGTCATAATTATTCATCAAAAGTAAGATTCGATTTGTCTTCACACATTATTCTCGAGAACAGTGCACTCTTAAAGCATTAAATTAATTGGCTATTCCTAACAAAAACAAAAAAAAACAAATCTTCTTCTATAATTTAGACCGTTGCTCTTAAAGCTAACATTCACAATGCAAGGTACACCAATATACATGTGGACCCTAGTTATGCAAGAGTAGCATTATTTTATAAAGGAATTTCATTTCAAACTTATCCACAGTTTTATTGAGAGAAATAAAATACTCTTATCGAATTGTTTCTGGCAAGCAAGCTTGAAAAAAAAAAAATAATGACAACTGACATCCATCACACCACATAATGTTATCAGCATATATGGGGATCAAGGTGATGAAAAAAATAGAAAGAAGGCAAAATGGAAATCTACTACCTGTCGCAGGAAGGTAGATTTTCATAGGGTATTCTCATTCTCAAGTCAGCACACTGAAGTCTGATAAAGCGACCAACCGCCAGCACAAAAGTAATATAGAGGCCCCAGATGCTGAACTTGCTAAGCGTGTCACCAAGGATGCCCTCTAAAACATATATTCAAAAAATTAGTCAACTGCAATTGTCACACAATATAATGATAGCTCTCTGATTCACTAGAGAAAACAATCTATACTTTTATAACTTACGGGGGGGTGTTTCTTCAGACACTACAATTGCCATTGGTCCCTTCAATCCTCCACATCCACTGACATCTGATGAATTTATATCGTGGAAGGACCACCACTGCTGTTCTGCACGATTCATGACGAGGTCTGCACTGACTGCATTAACCTGATAGTTTATGGTGGATCAGTTGTCTTTGAAATTCATATCAGTATGCAAGTACAAGTACAAGCCCAAAGAGGAGAATAAAGATCTAAAAGCTTTCCCAGCTGCCATGTATCACATCATTGATTTTAATACTAACAGAACCACCAATGGAGTGGCACGTGTGTGGTGGCTAGCACGTGTCGCCCCCAGGGTTTAATCCCCGGCTGTCGGCCGTGCGGGGGTTCCTGGGTTATCAAAAAAAAAAAAAAAGAACCACCAATGAAGACAAACAATCGAGCATGCAACTATGTTGACAAATTACTGCAGAAATTGAGTCCACTACCTAGTTAAAATTCGAGAAGGGATGGGCTTCCCTCTTTCATGTCATCTAACTTCATGTTATGATTGAGCAGTTCTTTGTCAATTTGTTAATTGCATCCTGATGGGTTCAGTTCTTTTATTTCAAGCAATATGGAATGGAGACATCATAAGTTACACATGTCAATATATCGGTTCCTTGTTTCGCCCACCATTGCCAAAAATTTTTGGTGTAATTATCTAAAGAAAAATGAGTACATGTTATGAAAAGAAACTCTTTGGAGCACATCTCCCATTCAAGAAGTAGTTAATGTAAGATTTTTTTAGCCCTCATTCTTTTGACAAAGAATTTGATATTACCCACTGCCAGAAGTGAGAAAAAGGCTGCCATGACCGCTTTTTTTTACAGGAAATTCAAGCTACGTCATGTGGAATTCACTTTGAGATTTCCAGAATTCTCATATATAAACCATGCATTTATCAATCAGCAAAAGATTGTATACACAATGGCAGGTGTCCCATGAATCTTAGCATCATATCCTAGAGGGAATTAATTATATATCTACCCCTATTTTCCTCTCTATTCTAGAACAACTTTCACATTTTTGGGCTAAAACCAATATGTTAGCCCATGGATGATCACGCCTCTCTCTAATAAGTCAAGCTTTTGAATATAGAACAATGCAAGAACAGAATGGATCTGAACCATCAAAAGTATCAGTTTACATGCAATTTTTGCTCTAAGCTTGAGTCTCCTGCACCATTCTCATATTCAATTGCTGTAATAAAGTAAAATTGCACAATCAACTTGCCATAAAGCCACAAGAAATATGCTTTAGTGTGAATATTCTTAAATTACACTAGCAACATACGTCTGGCTAATTTCTTACATGTATCCTAATTTATTGAGTTAGTCAGAATATAAATTGTACACCTGTATTTTCACCAATTTAGTCAGCATATGTGCTTCTTTGCAGTTTGTGTGTGTGATGTGTGCACGTATATGAGAGAGAGAGAGAGAGAGAGAGAGAGAGTATGTAGGTAAACAATTGACCAATGACTGACTAACCAACTTACCTCCTGTTCAAGAGGTCTGACTTCACCGGAACCTGTGACACGGAAGTACCTGGGATAGATATTATGTATCCTAAAGCTATTGCTGGAGCCATTGAGGACCTTTTGGATGTTTGCTCTATTCGGAAGATCCTGAGAATCGACAGGTCTCTCATACTTGACAAGTTCCTTTCCTTTGGGTCGGTTCCTAGCAAGTACCCAGGTAAATGATATACCCATGTCCATATCGTGTTCAAGGGACTTGGAAAATCCAGACTGAACCGCATTGGGGACAAGCCACAACTCGCTTGCATCAGCTTGGCAGCATATCAATTGGATATCATTCTTATCAAAAGTATCCAAGTAACCTTCAGGATCTAGATCAATGTCAGCGTTGAGCTCGTACCATGGGAGCTTCTCACATAGAGTAGTTTGATACAAAGTTAACCTTCCACGGATGGTCTTGATATCAATCTGAACGCTGGCATCTTTGATGGGATTTGCAATATTAGTCGGGTTACCACTGCTGTACATCTGACAAAGTCAAGAGGGAAAAGTCACTTGAGTGTACTTCATCTACAACAGTCTAATGAGCCTTTTACTGACAAGTTCTAAATGTATATCACAAGAACTGGAAGATAAATAACTTCACGTAGAGTTAACAAGATTCTGATGTCTTACCAGCATTGGGGCCCAGATAACACATATCAATATGAAAAATAGACAGATGCCACTGCAACATTTGGTCATTTTGGTCTGTTTCTCTCCTTGTTTGTGGCTGGCTCTATTTAAGACCGCATCACACTTGACCAGGTATAGGCTCGCATAAATGTCCTCCAACTAAGAGACAAGGCATTGAATCAGTCTATGCACCATACACACATGCAAAGTCCATCGAATAGCCTCAGAGGTAATTATGTTGATTATTCTTAGATTGTGAACCAAAGATACTTTCGCACTATATTGAAAGATAAGAACTAAAATCACAGAGCAACAAGATTGTCTATTAATACAAGAAGAGTTCTCAAATAATGCAGCAAGAGGCACCAGATAAAATTGACTCCCTGAAGAAAGAATATATATTCAATACCACATTTATCACCATTAGCACATTTATTCTACTTGAAATCCTTAAATGCGTCTACAGATGATTTCATGGTGGTTATCTTCATGACATTTCCCACTTTACTACAACCACAAATAAATGTTGGTAGAGTAAGTCCAGAAGATAACTTAATTAACATCAAAGTCCACATGATTATATTCTTTTATGTTATTCTCACTTCTCAACTATGTGGAAGATGGAAAATTGGTAAAAGAAGAGAATAAAACAAAGGGGCCATCCTATGGCAGTAGATCTTTAAGGCTCATCTAGAACACTAACAGATATGACAAAACTAGGGTGGGGCGGGAAAAGTACTCGAGTTAGCCATTAAAATGTGAATCAAAGAGTCTGAATTCAACCACAAGGCCAGGGGAAGAAAAGGAAGGCGACAGAGGCAGAAATGCTTTACATTCCATTCTCGCATTCTCTAGAGCAATCAATGGGCCTTACGGATCCAACAAAGACACTAAAAGGTGTTCATGGAGCCTCTAAAACTGTTCCAAAGCTAAATATCGGCTTAATCATCCTTAAACTGGAGGTTCTATAAGGATGGAAGAACTAAAAGATGCTGAAGCAAGAGTATACATGCTTCATCAACTTGTCAAGGGATTTCTTTTTCATCTCAAGAGTTGGCCACTCAAGTGAAGTCCAAGCTATGTAGCTGTACCTCAAATCCAAGAACCAATAACCACTGTTGAAAGAAAATAATAGAGACTAGAGAAAATTGGCATTAGTGAATAAGGACACAGCAAAACTCATCATCTTATTCCACTATCTAAAGTCAACTGCCATTAGAAGTTCACTACACTATGTTCTGAGGTATCGCAGCATGATTCGCCAAGTACTGAGATTCTCTAGCTACGTAAAAAGTCTCGCAATGGAGTACACATGGTGAGATTGATGATCAAGCAGCCAGGTATTGTAATTATAAAATTTCTTCTTTCCGAAGAACAATCAGCTACTTATTCCTTTTGTTTCCTACAACATTGAGTGAGCTTAATTTGATCCAAGTACCTGAGACTAAAATAAGAGCATGGAATTTATGCACGTCACTACTCCCAAAACAAAAGAAATTTGTTCAAGCAACAAGATCAGAATCAGGACACACTCAGGTGCCCTTTTATTTCTCAGGGAAAGGGACGGGGTGGGGGCGCGAAGGGAGAGAAATTTACCTTTAACCAGTCGTACATAGTCAAGGATGTGGCTGTGCATGACCAGTCCAACACGCACCTTAACTCATAAAGGAATGGCAAAGCACGATACAGCCTATAGCCTAAGTAATTGACCCGAGAGACTCGACTGGTCAAAAACTGTCGATACAAGGTGCTTTGATGAGGAATGCCATAGCGTACTTGTATGGCTTGTAGTGACAAAGAAACAGCTTTCGCTACATATATAGCACGAAGAGCTAAAACTCCAGCTTGTTGCTGGGAAGGCCCCAAGCGCCAGGCATACTCAGTTACCGAGTATGTGAAAAGAATGAGACTGAAAAGATAAAAAATAACTTTCCCCAGCGCATATGAACATAGGTAAATTATGCGGTCAACCACGATCATGAAGAAGATTATCTGCAAGAAAGAACTTAATGCAGTAAGAAGCAAATTGACATGTCATGCTAGCCCAGAAGAATACTAGAAAATAATGACTGGAGTGTCACAACTTTAACTGACTGTGCTAAGGAGGCAAAGGATACTCAGAACTGATGTCATATACCAGTAAATGACATTATTAGCCACATAACAAGCCGATAATTGAAGAAAAACATTCAATTAATTCTAGAGCACAGAACTTTAAATTTTAGGTATATTTTTAGAGTCTTCAAATCTACAATTTAGTTATGTACAAAAAAAAAATCTACAATTTAGAAAAAGACATTCACAAACGACCATACAAATTGGTGAGAGTGTACGGTTGATACATTCAAGCTGAGTAAAACCATCTGCTTGGATTCCTTTGGAATAGACACAATCGCCACCAGAAAGAAAAGCTACAGAATGGTGAAGAATGACTTACCATTAGTATAAAGACAAATTCCTTTGGAAATTGATCTTCGAGCTGAGATACATCAAGAAAATCACTTTTATTTTTTATGACAGATTGATAGAAAATAGCCACCAAAAAGAAAACAGTCAAATCTGCACCAAAAATGTAGGCATACAGATCAATTTCTCTTTTGCCACCTCCTATTACAGAAAGTATGCTATAAGGGAATCCCATTTCTTCAACAAATCCAGATTGCTGTGCAACAGTGATCTCTTTTGCTACATCACTTGCAGGAGTTAATGACCTGTACCATTCCGCAGAAGCACACCCTGTTGGAGGTGAGGCATATATTACCTCAAAAACTGCCAAAGCTATATTCGTCTTTTCTTCGCTTCTTTCAATGCTTTGAACGTGAACCCTACTAGAAACTGGGCAAAGATTAGGATTTCTATCTGTGCATCTCTCATTGTGAACTATTCTCAGCAATTGGTTTATTCCAGATTCTATTCTCTCTGGCTGAATCCCATCATCAGGCCATGAACCAACATCCATGGACACCTGAACAAAGTAAGGCGGAGATTCTGCCCCCCGTATCAGTGACTTCCAGTACCAAAAGAAGTTTCTGATCACCATTTTAACCATGTTTATAATGTGGCATAGCAGCTCTTCAACTTTCTTGCTCAAGCTTTCCCTGACAAGGATGTCTTTTCTGCACAGAGCATTCACCCTACGGCAATTTACTTCAGTGGACGACGTCCATTCACCATCCTTTGCAGTTATTGAGCTCTGTATGAGGGTAAATAGGTAGACTAGAAATAGCGGCAGTATCCCAATGACAAAGAAAGATGTCATTTTATGTTCAGGAAATCCCAACTCATGAAGGAGGCCCGAATCAGCAGTCCAGATATGGTGGTGGATGATAATTTGGTAAAGATATTGAAGTAAAATATAAACTTCCGTGTAGATCAACATAATAACCCAGAAGATATAAGTGGGACCCGTATTTACACAAAGGGCATACAAAAAGAGTGCAGCAAGATACGCCATTGACAGAAGGCTGAAGTTCCACAGGAAGACCAAAACGAAGCAACAGTAACACACGATATCATTATTGGACTGCATCTGGGACCATATATGAAATAATATCCTCCCTAGTTGGAGACTTGCGGCATCAGCACTCTTATCAGATTGCAGAGATGAAGAACGATTCAAATCTGTAAATCCCAGGTTCTGGCTTTCCATATCTTCATACTTTCCATCATCTTGTGCCGCGGGCTCATTAGCATCCATATCTTCTGGCTTGATGTTCAGGAAGGTTACGAGAGAACTAACTGCCTGGTTTCCGATAGATTGGACCTGGGAAACACCATCTCCTAAAAGCTGTACAGCAGAAACTATAGGGTTGTCCTTAGCTTGACCTCTGACTTTCTCTTTCTTATCTGAATCATATAGAGAACCTCCACCATCCTCCTCAGCTTCAGTGATCTCACAATGGGAAAACTCAAATGAATGATCAGCTGAATTCACTGCATGAAGACTTTCAGCATTCATACTAGCAGGAGTATCATAAAATTCAAAAGGAAATACAGACTCATCGCTGACAGCATGATCTTGTCTTCTCGGCAACCTATTCTCTTTATCCCACATCCCAGCATCTTTATTTGAAATTAAAGAGATCCTTCTCCTCCGAAGCCCTTCGCTACTTGGAGAAGTGCTGTCACAGTTTGCAGTGGGGATTCCACTATGAAGTTGAATTTGCAGGTTGAGCATCTCAGATTTCATTTTCTCCACTTGCATGTTTCTCTGGCGTTTCTTTTCCTCAGATTCACGAATATGCTGTAACTGAGCAGTCTTCCATGCTGCTTTCTTCTCTTGTTCACTTACGATCGTACCAATTTGCTCTGCTTCAAGATATCGGAAGACATAGTCGAATTCTTGGGAAGAAAACATATATGATTGCACTGACACAAGAATGAAGATAATGATCTCAACCAGTGCAGATCTTGCGGTGATGCGGAAACCATAATCATACTTGTGAAAACCAATCACCTCAAATATATAATTTACCGTCTTGCATTTTTTGGCACAAAAATCCCCAACAAAAGGAGATTGATATGCAAGAGATAGAACAATAACTGCAAAGTTGTACATCCGCAAGAACTTGAAAATCCTATTTCTCTTCTTCAATATTGTGAGTCTCGTTCGAAAGAAAACCAGAGCAAAGGCAAGATATCCAAGATGCAAGATATCGTACTCCAGGGTCCCAGTAATTAAAACTAAAGCAAGCACTAGATCCAAAAGATGGCAATAACAATATAGCCTCAGGTAGTCAAGAACTGTCCACATGCTTTTTGTTTCAAATGAGAGGTCTCTCCACACAAATATGTTTTTGCGTTGAGATATCACTTCTCTGTAAGTATATGACCCTGAAAAGCTGGACCTGTGATCGGCACGAAGTTTTAAACAAGCAAGCATGAAGACGATGAAGTAACTGATCAGGACACGAGAATCATCAATGGTAAGACCTGCATCAAAGTTGCACATATATCGCAGATCTTGAGAAAACACACTTATAGAAATAATGAACATGGAGGAAAGATGTGAAATGTACTGATAAACATGTAAGCAAAGGGACATTTGAAAAAAGATCACGAACAATATAAACTATGATGAGTTGATGTGCCTCGAAGGTGCTTTGCTCAGTATTAAGAGTGCTCTCATGCAATAATGGGGAGAAACTCTCAACTGGAAAAAGTAATAAACTACTAGGACGCCTTACCTAACCAACAACTTTCACAGTAATGTAAATGTGAGCTTGAACTTTGCCAGCAAACGTTGCAATGTACCTCAGCGTCGCTTGATGTCTGTGGATTGGCAGACAGTGTGCTCTTCCAAATGACAAAGTATTCAAGGACAAGAATGGAAGCAAGCAAAAAGACAAGTGCTGGCCATAATTTCCGAATGACATTGCGATTTAGAAGTATGCAAGCAGCAAGAAGTGCAATATATAGCATAGAAATGGCATTTAACAAAGCAAAGCAGGCAAGGAGCAAGGCCACCATGTTTATCTCGAGGCCGAAGAGGTTAAACATATTCTCCATCCAAAATTTTATATAGACTATGAAGATTGTCTTCTGTGTTTCAAATCTCTCCCTCCTCACGGTGATAATCCTTTTCTTGTTCCATTTGTGGCTTTCATTGGCGCTTCCCCAAATATATCCAAAGGAATATTTTCTAGCACTGCCACCCCCAGAGCCTCCAGCTTTGGGTATAGTATTTGATACTTGAGAAAAACCGGAGGCTGAGGACGACAAATTGCTTCTCACGCCCTCCGCTTCACAAGTAATTGCAGGAGAATCTGCAGGTGGCTTGCTTTCCCCGTTCGAATTAGAAAAATCCGTAAACACCTCTTCTGCTGATACAAACAGAGGGCAAGGTTCTTCGGTGTAATCTTTGCTCAAAATGTGAGTTGGTACCTTTTGCAACCAACGGAAGACATTGTATTGAAGGTTACAAGCAGATATCACCAGCACTTTTCCCCTTAAACCCAACTCTAGACCCCAAAAGCCTGACTGAAATAACTCAAAACCCAAGAATTTGGCTAAACTAAAGTTATTCTGTCCAGGAAACATTCCTGCCTGGGCACCCCACATCTGAAAGAGATATTCTGTCATCACCAAAATTCCTGTATAAAGAAGGAATAACTTCGATGGGATTCGAGATGCTTTAGGTAAAAGGGAACATATGACAAGACCAAGCAGATAAAGGAAGCCAAAGAGACTAATTGGTGACAAAGATGCATAGAACACTGCTATATACACTATCTTGTCACTGTGCCAGATGAGGAGCCTCTTAATAAATCCAAGTCCTCCAGATTCCATATGTCTGGATTCATCAGCTTGGATATACTTGCTCTGTCTCCTCTCATAGCTGTAAAGCTGCATCACAATCAGGATTGCAAGAGACTGCCAAATATTCTGCAATAGCGAAGCTTCTGAGTTGTAGGCCAAGTAAAACTGAAGGTCAATCAACCCCGACAACCACATCTCAAAGGTGGAGAAATTGCTCAAGCTGTATATGAAGATAAAAACAGCAATAGCATATACTTTTAATGGAAACCAAAGGTGTCTTCTTGTCCTTTCAACAAGTTGTCTTCCTATAATCCAACATAGGAGGAGCAAAATGTAGCCAAACGATGTGTAATTAGGTGTCACCAAGTAAACTGTTAGGAGGATTGTCAAAAAAGCAACATATGTGCCACATGAGCGATATACAGATAGAAACTTCTGCCCAATTGTACCAAGAAATGACGCGATCCTTCTCTCTGGAAATTGAAAGGAAATTGCATTTTAGAAGTGCAAACTATACTTGTTGCATAAATTAGAAAAACAGTAAACAAAACCTTTCCCCTATAAACCTCTACAAATGAATCTGGCATCCTGAACAGTGCATAACTAGTCAAAAGTCCACCACCATATTTAAATAGAAAAAGCCCAGTCATTATTTGCATGCTATTAAAGTAGTGCATAATCAATTCTCATGCAGAAACTCCATGGAGGAATTTAGGGGATGTGTTGGGGTTTGAGGGATTTTGGCGGAGGATGGTGGGCTTGCTATTATATCCAGAATTAAATGATCCCCTTTCATCTTCATTTTAACGGTGCACAAGAAAGTTTTCTGTTCAAATTCCTGCTACTGCTCTACACATAGTACAACTGTATGGTCTCCAGAAGTCTACATAAGAATAAACTCAAGGAAAAATACAATATGCAGATAGCACTACACTTGAAAAAATTACTCCATAGATTTAACAGTTGTCCAGACAAATTCTAAAGGAGACTACACTTTCAGCATGCTCTTTAACGTGTCAAAAAGTAAAGTTTAACCCCATTCTCGCTGGATGTAAATGAATAACAGACTATACCAGAGGAAGCATTTCCTTGGGTGCATCTAGTATTTGGAGAAGCATACACAGACAGCAAAACTGATTTGCTCAGACCAGCTTTCAAAATGCTAAATCCAATTGGGGTGCTAGGCGAATGTTGCACAACCGCTGAGAAGGAAAATAGCATATCGAAACCATGATTGTGGATTGCACAGAAGCAAGCAAGCAGGGCAATTTCAAGGAAGTCCCAGGAACTGTCACGATCCAGAAGACCTGCAGCAATTTACCCAGCCAACCCCACCAAAACAAAAGACCAACAAAATTCAGACTCTTCCAACAGAATATAGACCAATCCAATAAGTAGCAATTTAGAAGAAAGAATAGGTGTAAAAGTGAAGCTGGAAAGGTTTGGCATACCTAACTGGGACAGAATTTGCATGCTCAATGAGGATGTATCTTCTAAAGTTCTAGAAATCAAACTAATCCGAAGAACGTAAAGCAGTGCAAAATGAGCTTCACAGAGGAGAATCAGGGATTGTCGTATCTTTCTGCCGATCTCATGGCTCAATAGATACATCAGAAAAAATATCACTGAGAAAAAAATCAGAAAAATGCAAGAATTAGTGAAATTCTGGAAATCTATCTCACATAATAAGCATTACAAGAGGAAAAAAATTTAGATGTCGTGAGAACTCAATTAAATTGCATATGAAAGCATACAGCAGTTACTTACTATATACGGCATGGATGAAACCAGGTTTCATTGCTATGAGAAATATCAAAGCCAACATGATAGCCCGTGAGCATTTTCGTAGTCCCCAAGCAACAGTAGCCACAATCAATACTTTGGTATCCTCTACTGTATTCAAAAGAGATAAATTCAGAAGACAGACCGGAAGATATACCCATTTCAGGATGTTATATAGCAAGACATGACTTTAACATGAAAAGTCTAGAAAATTGAAATGTGTAGCTAAATATGACATGACAAAATAAAAACAGGGATATTGAGGTGCTTCTGTCCAACATGGAAGAATAATAAAAGCATAGCATGATTATGTCAGCTTCATTTAATACACAATGCCCCACTAAGATATTATACCCAAACACATACATCAATGGTGCTTTAATATCATAAAACTAGATCCTTTTTGAGGTAAAATGGAGGGATGACCAAAATACTGAAGTAGATCACTGAACTTCAACATATGAGAAATGAACCAGCAATCCTCGAAATTACCCCATTTTTCGCCTTATCCCATAGAGTTTAAAATTCAATATCTTACTTCTTGAAGTATTGTTGCTTCCTACTGAGTCTTAAAGCACTCATTTTGACCCATCAACATCATTTTAGGCGAATCATGATCATATTTTAACAAGCAATATTCTCAGCCAAAATGCCGACCCAAAAGTTTGTAGATAAGCTGCATCAAGTTCCTCATCAGGGGCGGGATGTATGACGGGCAGCAAGAATTTCATTAAAACAGTGACCACAACATCAGATACTAGTTTCTCTGAAATCATGACCTGGCAATTGTCAACAAGACTCCGCATTGGCTGCACTCGGATATGATGCTATGCAATAAGAACAATACATGACTCAAAAACAGTTTTCATGCAAAGTAGCACTCACAAATGAGAACATGACAGATAGATAAACATGCCCATCATTCATAAGATCAACAAGAAGTCTCCTCAACATTAGATAAGGACCTTTTCCTCTACCTGGAGTGGGGTAAATGAATAATCTTACAAGGATAGGCAATATTCAATGTCATATGTTCTGTAAGATCCTTCTAATAATGTTCGTTCTAAAGGGTTCATCTTCATATCCTTTCAACATATCCCCTCCTATAAAGTCATGTCTTCTCATTGAAGAATCTTGAGGTCACCCTCACACATCTAAGTGTCGCTTTTGTGTTTCTAACATCCTATCCTCAATTTTGGACCCCACAAATATTCCTGGATACACATTCTTAGACTATTTTTCTCAAATCTCTCATATTTTACACCATCACAATCCAGGATAGATTGATTCATGTGCAGTTACGTACTCTTCCCAAACACACTGAACACATAATATCAACACAATATTTAGCTGAGAGATTTACTACAAACTACTTATCTAGAGGTTTATTGACATTCAGCAACATACTTCCCTGACTGAAAATAAATATGCCATACAACTACAGGTATTCCTCTTCAGAATTTAATGAACTTGTCTGGTTATTGACTCACAGCATTAATATCTGATGCTTCCGTATTTTGCAACATATGACAAATAAAGTCCACCTTTTGCAGACTTTTCAAATGCCACAGCATCTAATTCACATTGATCTCCGTTGCTAGTAAAAAATTATTTGCAGAATGTTGAAAACAAAAATAGCTACACCAGGAACAACAACAATGCATAAGGTCCATGCACGCAAATGGAAAGTAAACTATCAAGCTAAAGCAATTACATTACATGATGATCATATGGCAAGGATAACTAGCCAATCCCCATGATGAAATAAATAACAGTACTCCTCCACCTCTTCCCAAAATTACCTTCTCCATAAGACTCATCATTTGGATATTGCCCATACTCATCAGATAAGCTGAGGAAAACGGAGTTGTTCACAAGATTTCCCAAGGCAACTAAAACTCCGAGACAGAACTGAGCAAGAAGAAAGAATCCGGGAACTGGATAATGCCATAAACCAACCATCTCCCAGATTTCCATGTCCTGAACATGCATCAATTATTAACATCACTAGTACCTTCTAAGAAGAGGATGTAAAACTTAGTGCAAGATAGGGAGCTACCTTCCCAAGCTTCCATTTCAAGAAGGCAAATGCTACATTGAATACGTATGTAGCCACGGCCCATAAGAGAATGAAGACCAGCAGAAGCCCATTTAATCGATGCAATCGAAACAAAGAAGGAAAGGCATAAACAATGTACCCAACATATGCAAGTAAGCCGAAGGCACATATGCTGGCAAAATGGAAACTCCAAAATGAGAGGGCAAACAAGGAGACCTGTCACGTTCAACAACAAAGTTTTAGAGATATACAACTAAAATACTGAGAAACAAGTGCACAAGCACCTGAGTGCTTAACCCTCGTGAACGTATTTCGAAAATTGAAAACTGTAGGCAGGGTATGGACTTCAGAGAAAATCACACAAGGCACGCCTCAGACAAGCAACACCTTTACAGTGAAAAGAAACCCTGGAATAATGATATCAAAGTTCATTCAAGGCTTTAGAAATCAAATAAGAACTTTGAATACTTTCAGTTTTGGACAGGCACCATATGGAGTGTAAGCTGTCCTGTCTTATTCCAAAGACAACTGGCCATCAGAATTGTCTGTTGATTCAACTAAATGATGATCACATTTACTTCTGGAAAAAAAGAACCATAATCAATCACAGAGATGGTTGATGTAGATCTGGAATACCCTCACTTGGTGACATGCCACCTCCTTTTGGTTTAAATACCTATTTAGCTAAATTTACTAACCATTATGTAGATGAAGCCTCTAATGGCTATCAGTTGAACGCTAGCTAGTGTACATCAGCTAAATGCTAGATGTTCAACTTTATCACTTTAAAGCATTTTAATTAATATTTCCTTCCTAGCAAATTTTAATCTTTCCAAAACCAATTGGCATGTGAGTTATAGGGATTGAGATTCAAGCCAGTGTAGGAAGTTAGGACCATACATAACTAGAATGGGAAAAGGATTATTCAATTTGATCAATTTAATGACAGAAAAGGGTCGCTGGATCGACGGCTCATGTATTGCGTCTATTTAATGGAAGAAATGACATGATAACTCAGGAGTCATTTTGCCTGTTAAAGATTAAGGTCAGAGAGTAGTGACTGATTAACTCCATCCTATCAGCAACAAATACATCACACAGAATGCTGAATAGGTCAGTATTATTAAAGACATAACCTTTTAAAAGTTTGACACTGAGATGAAAGCAAATTAGTCTTGGAAAAAAAGAAAAGAACTCATCCATTCTAATGTAGATTTCCTCGGTATCATATTTCCCATCTGAAAGAAAGCCAAGAACAGCTAATTATAGACATTATGTTAAATACGAAACACTATTGCGTAGGATTAAACAAAGATTTGGGATTACGTCAACATTAACAATTGACATTATGCTATTAAGTAAAAAAAGAAACTAGGAATGACGACAATTATCATGTGTATTATCACAAAGAGACAAGTTGAGAGAATGATATCAGTTTTAGAAATGTGTACCGGGAAACCATATGTGAAAAAATTGATACTGAAGGTTCGAAAAACTGATCCCCTCAATAACACATTGGTATGTCTCACGCCAGATCTGTAATAAGACAATGTAATTCATCAATTATAAAGGTATTTCAAGCCAAATATGGCATAAGAATCTTCTAAAGTTCATACTGTCTGCTCCTTCAAAGACAGACAAACAGTAGCAGCTAGACTTTGATCTCCAGGTAAGGAGGTAGAGACAAAGTCATTCAAGAGATTATATAATGGAGCATGCAAATGGAAAAATTAAATTTACAACTATCACCTCTAGTTAGCTATTACCCTCCCACAGCTCGATTATAACGAAGAAGCAACCATTACTTTCAATGCCATGTATGTTTTCAATCTCCACTTCACATTCCACTTAAGAAGCAGAGAGATCATGTTAGAATATCTGTTCCAATATCTTTTGGATGCAGATAAAGGTTAAGATGTTATCCAACTTAAAAAGTTGACATGAGATGTAAAATTACGTTACAGTCAATATTATTTGATGTCGATTTTAGGTGCAAGACCTCCCTTGGGTATCATGGATTTCGGCAGGTGATAATAACTCAAAATTCACCTATCTAAACTTGACAGCAAACACATGCTGCAACAACACATAATATGCTTTATCAATCTAGTGATTTCATGTTAGGAACCTCTGAAGTTAAACAATAAACTAAGATGCTATTCTCTGGGATTGAACAGTTGCAAAATTGACAGACCTTGTGATAAGACCAAGATTAATTATACGCATGACTCATTATTCAGGTTGCTTACATACAAGGTGCTATTACCCCATGGAACATCCCCCCACCTAGAAACTTACACTCACTTGGAAAGACACAAAAACATCAGAGAGCGTATATCGCGACTGCAAGAAAAGCCTCTCTATTAAGCAGTAGGAACTGTCAAAGAGTAATAAGAGGGAAAATAGAGAGCGGAGTGTCAAATTTCATCATTCATTATAACCCACCCCCAAAAAAAAGAAAATTACAGTTGCATGGTTAAGAGGTCGGGCAACATGCGGATGCAGATATTGCTCTATTTTGATTGTCATACCAGTAAAAAACAGAAATGATCACTTAAGGTAGAGCTTTAACTGGGGAGAAAACTTATAAGGAACTGTACCTTGATTCGCGAATAAAAAATGAATTGGAAGGAAGAAGGTGCTCTGTCAAACTACTCTCATTTGTTGATAGAATGAGATCCATCTCCTCCAAATTACATTTGACATGGGATAGCTGCAGTACAAAGGAAAGTACTTATAATCACATGAAAGTAACAAATGCACTCAAACAAGCAAACACAATCAGGGTTTTTTACTATTCAAATAAAAATGGTTTAACTGTCAACCTAACAGTTTTCAATCATGAGAAAGCAAGCAAAATTGGACCAGATTGTGACTTAAGTGAATTCTTGTTGTGAGTGAATATCTGCTGCACACATGATGCTCTCATATATTCACAGCATCAATTATGTTTTAACCTCTTACTGCATATTAATTTTGTAATATGTTCTCTATGTCCTATACAATGTGCATGACTGTGATGTACCCACATTTTTGGGTACTTATTGATGCATCAAAGGAAACGTCATAGGTATCCATTCTATACTAGTTAAAGAGCTGAAACATGAGATCAATGTCCAAATGCAACTTTAAGGTCAACAAAACCACTGAAGCATTGCAATTTTGTCATTGGCTAGATGATCTAACATCTCTCCAATTAAATGACTAAATGAAAGTGCTTCCGTTCCAAGAGGCCCAATAACTTGAGTAAAGTCACCCTTGTAAGTGCATAGTACTCCCAAAAAAACCCAACAAACAGACTGTAAATAAAGTTTTCTAGAAAAAGACGAAGCTGAACCAGAATAAGAGAAAAATGCAACACATGACAGAGATCAAAACAATCAAATTGTCTCAAAAAAGGAACTATGTTGCTTATCTCAACCAGGAGTCATTTGATCAAAGAACTCGAAGCTACGTACCATCATATAGAAAAGAACAAGGGAAAGACCAGAACAAATCTTTGGCCACTCAGTAGTAGCGGATATTTTATATAAACCAATGAAGTCAGCTACCCGATTTGATATCTCAGGGAAGTCTACGGGAAGCTGATACACATAAAGCAGAACAATGTTGAAGCCTGCATAAAGCTGAAGTGCCCGCCACCACCTTCAAAACCGTATAATTGCAAAGCGCTAGATTCATTAAGAGCAGGCATGTTGTGTAAATGGAATGAGGAAAAAGAAGAGAAACTCTACATGCCACTGAATAAGTCACCTGAATAAACCAAGAAAGTTGCTACTTAGAGACCAATCTACAAGGCCGACACAGCTGCCCACAAAAAATGGCAGAGAAATCCATGAAGGGTAGCTGATTCCCACAACAAGCTGGACGGCAGGCAACACCAAACAGAAAGCAATCCTCAGTCGGGAACCTATGATGTTGTAAGACAGACAGGTACAAGAAAATTCAAGCAACCTTGTCAGTTGTAGGGCTAAAACAAACTTAAAGACTATTAATTCTTCTTACAAAAGCTTATCACTGTGTGGAATATTACTTCACCGATGATAAAGAATATACTCTTCTCACAACCAAAGTCAAAGTCACGAACCAATTAGCAAGAGGGAGAAACCAAATTTAAGATAACATATAAGAGGATATCTGTTAGCTTAACAACTAATTCTGCTAATACGCCAAAGAATATTTTTTAGTCAGATAGAAGCCCACTTGATGCAAGATGATTTGTACAGCTTTGCATGAATAGCAGAGTTGCAGTATACCATATGGTTCGTCTAACATCTGGACTTCCTCAGAAGCACTCGAGGGCTGTGAATTGACAAGTACCTAAAACTGTAGAGCACTGCAAGTGTATATTCCAGCTAGGTATCTGGGTGACGTAGGCAAAGCAAGATTGCGCAAAACTTTCTTGGTTTCACTTTTGTTGAACCTCTTAATATTGACCCTAGGATATTTGACAAACCAAAGAAATTCCTAAGCAACCTCTCCTTGAAGCTGTCTTGCTCTTGCAAAGCCATTAAGCCAGACCTAAGTAAAGCATGTATCAATAATTGACAGTTACGGCACTAACCCACATTAGCATGACAATCAGAATCATCACTAACTTTCTATTACCTCGGCTCCTTAATGGTCTGCCTCCTATAAGGCATCAACACTGGACTTAAAATTGCATATCCTTACAGATGCACGACATTCAAATGCAAAGTTCATGAAAAAACCACAGTCAAGGTTTTTATTGCAGAGTTTCCTCATCTAGGCTAGTAAGAATAATTATGAACAGATCGCATTTCAATTCCTAGGTCTTTATCTTTCTCGCAATCTCTACTGTGTCAACCAAGCTACATAAAATAGGAATTATAACAGAGGCCTCTCCAAACTTGTAGCATTGACTGATAAAAGCCATTGAGTCGTAAACATGAAGACATAATTGGATGAAATAAATTAAAGCTTTCCAGTAGAATTATATTTCATTGTGGCGCTCTAAATATTAAATCAGCCACATAATTTTCAAGATGTCTCAGACAACATTTACAGAGAGTAAGTTATGAACTTGAGATGGCATGCTAATTAATTTATGAAGTTGAGAAGACATACTAAATTGTCTCCTACAATTACTCACCCAAATGTTGAATAACAGACACAAAGCTCCCCCAACATGAATCTGGTGATATAATTGGACCAAACCTATTCCAGTTGATTTGGAGAAATGCAACAATAACTGCTAAAAGGTGTAATGCCAAAAAGTAAATTGCTGAGGGATATTTCCAGGAGTGGACTCTGCATACACACCAGACGTGAAGAATGTCAGAAAAACCAGACGTGATTCATTGAAAGAACAACAGACGCTAAAAATAAACTCTCACGTCAGCAGTCCAAAAAGCTTAGCCCATGAAGCATCCGCTTTGCTCCATCGTCCCCCATGAATAGCCCATACGATAAGAAATAGTGATTCACAGAGCATTACAAGTATGGAAAACACGATGATGGACCACAGCAACCAGGGAGGCCCATGACGACGAAAGCCTACAAGTAAAACAAATGCCATGTTTGTACACGTAAAAATTCCAAATAAATCAACAGGCGGAAACTATTGCAACAAACTCATTAAGAATTAAACAGGATAACAGTAACAAAATTACTGATAAACAAACATGACAATAACATTAAGATGCAAAACTTTTGCTCTAAAGTGGAAAAACACTATTGGAGATTATAAGAAATCATTTTCCATTAGCATGTGATAAAGAAATTTATGCACCATATGGATTTTGCAGTTGCGGTTTCTCATTCAAGAGCATCTCTTTCCTTCAAATGTCCAATTCACAAAATAAACCCATTAAACATGGAAGAGGAAGGAGGAGAACATTGCTCAATCAGGAAAAAGGACTCACGTCATAAGAGACAGAAGAAATGTAGCTTACCCAATTTCGACACATTAAACTGAAACATGAGGAATGCAATCAAATCTGCTAGACAAATCAAACTCCAGTTGATTAAAGAAGCTGCACCACATGAAGTTGATAATATTAATATGGCACAATAAGCAAGCAACCATGCCATACTGTAAGCTTCAAAAGGGAGAGTAATCATGAACAACTTTGCAAAGGATAGAAAAGGAAAAAAACAGGAAACAAAAGGACCTGTTTCTCTATTAGCAACGAATGAAAACGACCAGGGAACTTAATCAGCAAATTGATTAGGGAAAAATCCACTATTAGTTGAAAAAAGAAATAAAGAGAGAGAGAGAGAGAGAGGGAATCTTAAAATTCACATGCATATGTTAGTAGGTATGCTTTCATTCTGATTAGCAAGTTTCACCGTTGCAAGGAGAGCCTATTGTTGGTGATACCCTGAAACTAAATCATTAATTTTAACAGACATCCTAGTGGTGGATCAACGAGGCAAATCCCTGGAAAATCATTTGTTGACAGCTAAAAGATAGCCCAAACAACAGGCAGCTATATCTGTAATTCAGCCCAAACAACAGACTCAATGGTAGTTTCCAGTGGCAACTCCTGATCATCTTTTGGCCAGTGTTAAGAAATGAAACTGAAGAGCATTAGAGGGATTAAACTCATTACAGCCATAGAGAAAGAAGACCATTTATCTTGTCCCTAGTGAGCATTTCCACTCAAACAAGGACGAGATTATTTCTATCCGAGCATAGATGGCACAATTCCTCTAAACTGAACTTCTTTTCATTTGTATGTGACAAAATTGCACCAGCAAAACAAGTACCTCGTTCAGAAAAAGCTAACGTTTAACCTACATCCAGTCCACAAAGCTAAAACTGTAATTACAGCAAACACATGATAAACCTACTTTAGAGACAAAACAGAATGTTGTACAGAAAAGCCAATAGCAACGGGCCTACACAAGAAGTTGCATAAACTTGCGAAAACCCCGCATTAAAATTCTACAAAATAGCTTGCAAGAAAGGCACAATGAAAGAACAACATTCACAATATCTCCAACTTCCCCCGATGTTCTAGCTAGTACGTACATTAAACAAAATCACACTGAAGACAAAGGACCTTCGGCACAAATGGACAGAACTCGTACCTGCCAAAAGCAGCAGAGGCAACAAGACTCCAGAAATGAAGCTCCCCATTGAAATTTGCTTCCCCCCTTTTAAATTGCGACCAAACGCCTTCCTTATACCGTGTTCCGCGAATTCCAACAATTCGGGATTTCGATCTCAACCTATATCACGAAAACCCATCTCATGGAAACTGCTGATTGTGACCCAGTAACGAGCAATTCCAATCCCAGAAAGTGGAGCTCCGTTCGTCCTCTGCTCGGGACCGAAACCACATTCCAAGAAAAGGAGAAAACAGGAACAAGAACCACCTTTGTCAGTTTCCCAGACAAATGGGTGGAAAAAAAAAATCAGAACTCGACGTTGATTGTCAGAACGCAACCCCCGAGAAAAATTCCTAATAGGGAAACGAAACATGCGTAACTACCAGTCCCAACCAGAAGTCTACCATACCCGTTTGTTAGATTGCGCGAAAACGATGATTAGTGTCGGAGTGACAGAGATTTGCAAGAGAATTTTGCGTACCCGGAGCTACGAAGCATGGGGATTTCGGCTAAATTCTTGATTCTTGGTCCTGCTCCTGTTGTGATCTGATTGCACGTGAAGCCTTTCGAAATTGGGTCGTGAAAAATCAGATTGGAAAAGCGAAAAAAGAAACGATTTCTGCTGTAAAAGCTGTGGGTTTTCGGCCCAGCGCACGGGATTTGTTGGAGGTGGCGTGGTGGTGCCTTGGGAAGTTAAACTGGAATCTTGTTGCTGTGAAGGTTAAAAATAAAGCTGCGCATTTTAAGGGAGGGCATTATTGTCAACTTCGAAGTTCACATATACATATATATCAGATATTTTGGTCAACATATATAGATATATATTTAAATGATATTTATTGAGTGTGGCAATTCCCCAATCCACACATGCCAAGAAACTTCCTAGGCAAAAAAGTGCACCTGTGGCGGTACGCAGAGGCGTGCACGTGTCCCGGTTCGACCCGGGAACTGACCGGGATGGACCGATCCCAAGGCGGTTCGTGGAAACAAAAGCCGAGATCGACATGGGCCACTTCAATTTCGTGTTTAGGGCGATCGGGCCGGTTCTCCAACGAACCATTTTCTAACTAGACGTGCTCTTGTTTGAAGGAAGAAAATATTTATTTTTATCTATCGTGGAGACTTGATTAGATATTTTGTTCTTTATTTTTTGATCTGTAATTAGATGTTTTGTTCAATTGGAAGGATTTGATTAGAAAAACCGGAGAACATGGACTTAATTAAGAAATTATTGAAAGCACGAAGAATTAAGAATGAATTTTTTTCCCAAGCCAAAGCATCAATCCCTTCATAGAACACGACAATCTCTTCTTCAATTCTCATATATAGAACGCTTCTCATTGTGCCTCTCTATCATCTCATGCCCATGCTCAATTTCCAGAAACGCTTGTCCCCCTGTCTCTCGTGGGTCCACCCAAAAATCGGTTCAGTTCCAAACCGGGTCTTTGGTTTCTAGTTTCACAAACTTAGATCCGATCTTGAACCTGATTAAGAGCTCGTTAGATTAAAGTGTCAAGAACTGAAGAACTCATTAAAATGAGGACCCAAATCTGTGCTACTTGCATGATATTTACGATCCCTTAGAGAATCGGATCGCTGCTTTTACTTCTTGTGCACATGAATTCAGCCAAAGTCAAACCAAATACAAAAAGAGAAGGGGAAAAATTCCTTCGTTCTCAACGACGATGTCTCATTCATCTTCGAGTCGGCTCATTTCCATTGAATTTGGAGTATTTTTGAATCTCGCATGGTGTCACAAGTTGCAAAAAATAAAGAACAAAATCTAGATCGCAATTTATATCCATTTAAGAAATCGTTGGAATTCCCAAAAGTGATACATTCTTGAAGACCGTATATTCTTATTCTTGATTAACGATAATTACAATATCAAGTAGCCCGTCGTATATGTAATCCCGTCCAGATACGTGTCATTTGATCAATTAATCCAAAAGACAAAAATGATGGTGCAAATAAACATTAGAACTTGTTACGACGCCACATTGAAATATTGATTCAGTACACACGGACAATCAATTGCATCGGGTCGATCACAACAGTTGATTTTGGAAGGTCTCGCGTGGGCCCCACATGCGGGGGGGACCCATGGAAGCTAACGGTTTTTCCATGATACCGGTCCAGTGAAACCTGCGTACAGGTGAAAAAAGAAGCTCGAGAACCGACGACTGATGAAAAGAGAGAGAGCCATTCCCTTTCCCCTGTCCAGAATCCTGTCGGATTCGACAGCGCTGCAGATTGCTCCGAGGATCGAGAAGAGAGACCGTCGGACAAATGGCCGGACTCCGACCCCACTCCGTCCTCGCCGTCCTCCTCCTCCTCCTCTTCTCCTCAACCTCCGACGCTGCGCACTGCTCATCATCAGCTCAAGGTTCGGCCTTTGCCTCTTGCCATCTTAAGGAAAGAAACCAACCTTTCTTGCTCCCGTCATTTCTTTGTTGGTTCCATGTATTCTTCGGAGCTTTCTCTGTAGTCCGGAGTCCATCTTTGCTGGAGATTTTAGGTCCCTTTTGTCTATGGTTGACGACGCTTGAGAGGGGGTGCTTAGATATGGGCTGGTTTCTTTTCTTTTCCAGTGGGGGCACTTGTCTTTTTTCCTCATGCTGGGAATCGATGGTTTGAGGAACTGGGGGTAAGGCTGGTGATTTGGGGATGTTCAAGTTGCTTTCTTTTCGTATGACAGTTCCTGATTTTTGCAGAAATGCGATTTCCCAGTTATTGAAATTGGCTATTGGGCATCGGTTTCTTCTTTCTTTATTGACCATCTCATTCAAATGATGTGGACTTTATACTTGGTAGTGTGTCTTAGGTTAGCAGCAGAGTGACAGTGTTGAAGAACTGTGTTTGATGTAGTGTAGAATGTTAGGTAATTGTTGCGGTTCTATTTATTGCCCGAGGAGTCGGAGATTTAGAAGAAAAAACAAATGCGACAAAGGGTTGCGCACCACCTAAGGAGTCCACGCTAGAATAGAGGGCATGTAATTCGCCACACAATGGAATTTACCAGGGATACAGAGCTTTAGTGATACTCTAATACAAGAGATCATATCTGAAATTTCATTAATAAAAACACTTCAACCCTAAAGAAAGTGTTAGAGGGGTTTATATAGACTCAACTTGGAACAACCTTCCAAGTAGACAAATTTCAAGACACCTTATCTTTTATTTTCCAAGACAAGACCAACAATCCCCAGACAAAGCATAAATAAGAAGCTTAATTTTTTACTTAAGATGACTGCAGGAACTAAATAATACGCATAGGACCCAAGAAATTCATAGAATTACTAAAAGACTCATTGTCGGGGTAGCTCATAGAAATTTGAGCATAACTTCCTCCTGAATACTCAAAATTGCATGAAACTTGATGCATCAAAAGCTAGACATATAGGGCTTTCCAACCAAATATTGCGGGAGCAGTTTGGAGCAAGAAATCCTCATTAAAATGTACAAGAAAGCGAATCTTAAAATTCTGCCTGCAGAATTGAACATTGCAGCCTCCAAGCACTTTTGTATGAATTGTTGGATAAGGCTAAAAAACTCTTGAGGTGACTCTTCATTCTATGCTTCTACCTACGTTGTGGTAATTGGTAAATGAAATTGTTTTTCTGTTTCATCATTTTGCTTCTATTCCAAAGTCGCTGTCAAATTCTGAGTCAAAATTCAACATTTTTAATCAAGTATGAGTGTACTGGCCAGCTATTTTCTAGTACTTCCTTCCTTTCATACTTTAAATTTTTCTTTTGAGAAAATCAAAGTGGTGATTCATTTTTGGTGCAGGTTCATCACTAGTGAGGAACATCAGTGAGCTACCACAAGATAACTATGGAAGGGGAGGTTTATCTCACATAACTGTTGCAGGTTCGTTCATGCATGGGATGAGAGAGGTACCTTTCTCGAGGATTTTATTCTTTGCGGATATCTTCTGGATGCAGTTTTTTGTTCCATCATTTATTATAAGTCAGTGAAGGACTTTAGAAGACCATGACCACACTGCAAGAGCTTAATGACTTGACAAGTGCTAGCTTTGTGAAAGGCAGGGATGATGGTCAAATAGATAGGTTTCAATTTGTAATTTCTTCTGAAACTTCCGTAGAGCATGCTCATATCTTTATACAGAAAAAAATAATGTTTAACCACTAGATGATGGGGGCATACTTGCCCTACTGCCATCGTATGATACTATGCTTTGGGTATTGTATGAACAGCTTTTTGAAATCGTCAATACAATGGAATGGCCTGACTAGTCCTCAGAGATCTTTCTGACTTTCAAAATTCCATAAAATATTTGATTTTGTCATTTATATTCCTAAATCGTTCATGCGAATTTCCGTTCTATCCGATAAGTGTACATTTTACAGGCTTCACCACTTCATCTTGATCCATCTTCAATATATTCTTGAACCTACTTTTGTGCTCCATCAGTGGACATGTTTCAGATGACACAGAGTTTCTGAGCATCACTTATTTGTAATTTTATGTGCTTCAACAGATTGAGGTGTGGCTACAAACCTTTTCTCCGGGGACTCACACGCCGATTCATCGGCATTCTTGTGAAGAAATTTTTGTTGTCCTCAAAGGGAGTGGTACTCTTTATCTTGCCTCAGATTCTCATGGAATGTACCCCGGGACACCTCAAGAGTTCTCTCTCTTTTCAAACAGCACGTTTCACATTCCGGTTAATGATGCTCACCAGGTAAAGATTCCCGATTTTCCTCAATTTTGCTAATATGTGGAGTTCTTGGCCGATTATATATGCTCTTTCTTGAGGTGTCCTCTGAGAGAATTTGCAAGTTTTAAATAGGATATTAGGGGTCTCATGCTGTCGAGCGTATCCCTCCATCACATAACGAGGACCAGAAGTAGCTTTGTAATCTGATTCATTCAATAAAAGGACTAAAGATACTACTACCACTCACCTATTTATGAGGTTGTCTCAGATTATTTTGTGTGATGTGGCAGCTAAAGAAAGTGTGCTTGCATCCTCTTTTTTCTTTTTTTGAGGAGGAGAGGAGGGTTTTTTTTTGGGGAAGGGGAAGGGGTGGGGGGGGGGGGTTGTGTGTGGGGAGAGGGGATGGTTCATTTCAGGCAAATTGGAAGGCAGGTGAAACCCTGGTTCAATGTCTTTATTCTTTCTATGGAAGGAATAGGTCAAGGTGGTTGCTATTTGAGATTGTAATGTCATGCTTTTCATCTTAACATCTTTTTTTTTAATATTGTTAGCAGTTTGCTTTTGCATTTAATAGGCACTTCCAACTTTATGTCAAACTTCAAGATTCTAGACTTGGTTATATATTTGCAGGTATGGAATAGAAACGAACATGAGGATTTGCAATTTCTTGTCATCATATCTCGTCCACCAGTTAAAGTGTAAGCAAATTATCTTTCTTTGCTGTGGCATATCACTTCTTATTGTTCATTCTCTATTTGTATTCTTTTCACACTTTTGGCTTTACAGCATCTTGGCCTTACTGGCTTTTCTTTTTTGGCCTGTTAATTGCCTAATAAATCTCTGTGATAGAGTTCGGGTGTACAATGGGTTAGATATCTTCCTTTTCTCATAACATTATCAAGTTCATGGCGGTTCATCATCCGATTGCAAGTTTAGTTCGTCTTGCTAAACTTTTGCTGAAGGAATTAGAGAGATTTGAGTTAAGAGTCGACATAGAGACTTTGGTCCAATTTGTGGTAGAAGTTATTGTTGACAGGGTTCGAGATTGAGAGAAAGGCCAACTCTTAATGCCATTGATATGGATGGCACTGAAAGAAAAGAATATGCTAGAAAGAATCAAAACAAGTGCAGAACTGCTTAGGCCCTCAAAAGTGTAGTGATAGAAATGCATGGACCTGATGACCATCGTCCACTAAGAATGAATTTATTGCTGTGATTGGCAAGGCCTAATTGAATTTGCTATATTTTGACCTCGCTGGGACATTTTACAATCCCTCATTTACCATCTTACACTGCTTTGGCAGAGATGATGCCGGATGTAATGCAATATTTGGTAAACATCTAGCTTGGACTAGATTTTCTTTTGTGTGATGATTCTAGATATATGATGCGTTTTCGAATACTTGGTTGCTCACTTAAGAAAATACTCTAAATGCTCTGCAAGTTCTGTGAAAATTGACAGCTGTCATTACAGTATGGATGAAAATTTCATTTTCACGCTCAAAGAAATCCTTTTTGGAACTTCCCTTTGCTGTTCCTGAGCCTCATCACATTCCGTCGGTCTTTCATCTTTTTACTTAACAAACTAAACTTATATCGAGTGGCCTTGATTTTTCAGGTTCATATATGAAGACTGGTTCATGCCTCATACTGCTGCAAAACTGAAGTATCCTTACTACTGGGATGAGGAATGTCTCAAAGCTTCTAGAAAGGATGAGCTTTGATGTCCTTGCACTCCTGCCGCTTTCTGACTGGTACTGTCCCATGGTGTGTTAAGGGGATATATATGAGGGATGGATGGAATTTGGAAATGCATTGTGTCCTCGTCCAATAGCAAAACTTAGCCAGGCCTGTAAATTTAATTGTCAGCAACCAAATCTACCCCGATGTTCAGTCTGTCTGTTTGAATAATCTGATTGCATATAGAGGAGCCATCTTTCGGTTCATCTTCATCTACTGTCCGGAGACAGCGATACATTTTTATTGCATCTGAAGTTCACAAAGTAAACCTTTCAGATATTTTGAACTTTGTGTTAGGAGGTGCAGATCATCACTGCGAAATTTGAGCCTGAATAGCAGAAAGATTGAGCATTACTCTTTTTTAGGGGCCAAACATGAATTACTTAATTAAGTTGCACATTTTCATGCATATGGTCGATCGACCATAGCAAAAACTTAAACTATCAGATGCACATAAACGGAGTAACGTCAACCATGAGTCTGGCAGTTGATATATATGAGAAATCTGATGCGGCTTGTACACTTGATGATTCAGAAACTCACGTATGCATAGGCATTAACTGTGATGGACCATAATATCTTCCTATTTAACACTAGCTCAATAACGTCATAAGGCTAGTCAGGCACGCAGTGCTAACAGAAAGAACAGCCTCCCCAGCCAAATTGAATGCACTAAAGGTAAAGTAATTCGTCCCCACGAATACATTGGTGGAACAAGTGTTATAGAATTGCATTCCCGGAGGTTTTACATGGCATATACCGTTCTAATCATACAACTCAATTGAATCAAGAATGATATAAGACGTCACTCTCCAAGGACTTACCCGAATAGCCAACTGGTTTTGCTTTCCCCATATCAACTGATAAAATACTCTACAGCATGGTAGAATTTTTAAACATGTCGCTGTTTGCTTCTGTCCGTGAAAGTTCCTCAGCCGTCAGTTGACTGAATAAAAGCCCAACCATGACTGAGTCCGACATCATCACCTGGAACTCCAACATTTAAATGCCATTTTGATGGCACAAGAAGTTTTTCGACAACAAACACTTTTAACGCGACGGAGGGAACGGCAACAAGTGCTCATGATTGGACAATGGTTGGACTCAAACTTCCTTTTGTTTTCATCTTCACCTTCCTTGTGTCTGCAACCATTGATGCTTCTCGGTGCTCAAGTCAAGGTCTGCTTCTGCACTTTTGCCACAACTGCAGTGCACTCTTCTCTTGCCTTTTGCGCACTCCTTTGCACTTCGGAATCAATGCGGTTGGTCTCAGCTGAAATGAAAAAGAATAGACTTCTATTTACGTACTTGGGGCATCATTTGGATCGGCAAAGTGAGAGTGTTAAGAAATGTATTTGATAGGATTCATAGGATTGTTGAGCATCTTACTAGATGTAGCCAAAAAGCAAAGGAAGTATCTTTCAAATTCCTTTTCCCTCTACCTTCGTCAAAATGCTGCATGTGGCATCGTCATTCTGCTTCATTTTTCTGATTCTTTCTAATTAGTATCTTGTCGGCAAATTCAGACCCAAATTTAACGATTTACCCACTGTGAGAAGATAGTGACATTCGGTTTCTGGTGTGAGTTTACCACTACTAAGGAAAATCAGTGAGCTACGACAAGATAACTATGGATTAGGAGGTTTTTCTCACATAACAGAGGAAGGCTCATTCTTGCAAGGGATGACTGAGGTGTGTCTTTTTTTGCTTTCAACAAAGTTTCAGAACATCATATGTTTGTCATTTGTCATGTATCAACAGGTTGATGTACGGCTACATACCTATTCTCCCGCGGCTCGCACACCAATTCACCCACATTCCTGTGAAGATATGTCTGGTCCTCAAAGGGAACAGTACTCTTTATCTCGCCTTGAGTTCTCATGAGAAGAACCAGGGAACACCTCAGGAGTTCCACATCTTTCCGAACAGCACGTTTCATATCCCTTTTGACGATGCTCATCAGGTAACGGCTCTTGTAGCTCCCTACAATTTCGGTAATATTGAGAGTTGTTGACCGATGATCATGATTCCATTTCTGGGGAGCCTTAGATACAGTAGAAGGTTCAGACAACTCATCTTTGCAAGAATTTGACATGTTTAGCAATTCTTTCTGTGGGCTTGCTTGCACTTCCTTTAAGGATTTCATATCAGTCGTCTAGCATTCTCGAACTTTAGCAGCACACTTGCAGGAATGGGATACAAAAGATACAAGGATTTCCAAGTTACTGTCATCATATCTCGTCTGCCAAGGAGACTGTAAGCATATTTACTTCCTATTTGCCAGCATTATTTGCTTCTTATCATTAATCCAACATACATACATTTTCTTTATGGCTTTCTCGATTTTTTTTCGGAGATGCTGTTTTATTTATCACTTTAATTTTTCCTTTCAATTTGTCAATTGAGTCTCTGGGATAGGGTAAACTGCATCCCAGAAACTCGGGTTGCCTGTAGTTGACATTTGTAGGCAGAAGTCAGTGTTTACGGGGTGATGGAGGTCAAGAGAATCGGCTGGATCTGCATACAATCATGTGCACGCTCCTGCACAAAACTACAGCTAAGAATACAGGACGGAGGAAAAAACCCGGAATACCACTTCAGCTCTCAAAACTATGGGGAAATAAATCTGCAGAAAAATCTGGATACACCTCGTAACCATCTTTAACTGAGATACAACTCATTGTACTGATTGCGAGCCGCACTTGACCATTTAGCTGTCATTTTCTGTATTTTCTGGTGGTGAGAAGTTTATTCCTGCTAAGTGCTATGCTCTCACCAGTGATTGTGCTTACAAATCTTTCTGGAGACATGATCCTAGATGTATCGGCAGATTTGGCGAACTATCAAAACTTGGAATGGCTTTTGTCTTCTTGATGTCTATAGACATGATCGATTTATCCTGCCTGTACAAGTTCTTCAGAACATCACAGCTCTCTCTGCATGCGAGGATAAAAAGTTTCCCTCCTCTATTTCATTCATTGGAGTCAACTGGCCGCTAAACTGAATTATCCTAGCTTCTGGGACCAGGAGTGCTTACAAGAATCTAGCAACGACAATCTTTAATGTCCATACTCATGCGATAGACAACTCTTGATTTTCACATCAATGGGAAAATAAGAGGGAGAATTTGTAAATCTAATGTTAGCAACCAAAACTATAATGACGATCAGAACCGTTCTCTTCATTGATTGCGCATAGAAGAACTATATCTGGATATCCTCAGACATCATCATCACCTGTCCACATTGATTTCTTTTTTCCTTTTTTGTTTTGTTGTCACTCAACAAATAGCTGGCTCGAATTAATAAACACCACAGCAGCCCAAGACAATGAATGAAAGTGAAATCTCCAATGAAGAAATTGAAGTGCCATTTCTAGATTTTTCTTTTTCCATCAAAGGTTTTTAATTTTCTTAGGAATTTGCAGATTATTCTAATTTGAAATAGCAATGACAATTCAACATCCAAATATCCAAATTTTGGTTTTGGCATTAAAAGGGAAACAGGAAAAAGAAGCTTGCTCGCCTCTGATTCAGCATACTGGCAGCAAGAAATCAATGAGCAAAACCACTGCGTATGATACACAATTAATTATCACAGGGAAAACAAACCCAATTCCTATCATCTTACAATGCTTCCATTAGACATATTTTTCCATCCTTGAAAACTTCATTGACTTACCCAATTCGCTTTCCAGGCAACGTTAGAAACATCTAAAGCATTGAACTGCCACCTAGTTACCCCTTGTTTTTTTTCTGGCTCCGCCGTTCAGCCTCCCTTTCTGCAACCAACACACAGAACTCCGATCCTAGCATTTCATGTGTGTCCATGTTCTGGGAGACACCCAGATTGACTACTTCCATGACCACTTCTATCGTGACAATAAATCCTAACATAGATAAGACACGTATGGCATTTGCCATTCTGCATATGTTCTGCCTTGTCTCCAATGGGGTGTATGTATGCTCTTTCCCCTCAAGACTCATGGAGTAATAGTCTGCTTTAGAAGTTTGAGATTCGGATTTGTCTGCTTGATCCACCAGCATTTCTTCTTTAATTTCCACGTGTTCGCCGACCCAGATGAATCCATTGCAACCGAGTATCAGGTCAATCCCATACTCTTCTAGGTAATGCCAGTGCTGCTTTCGTCTCTTTACAAGATAAGGAGGGATTGAGAGAAGTTGTCCCCGCTGAAGCTGTAAATGTGCAATTGAGACGGTTACGACAATGGGAACAAGACCCCAGTGTGTTCTAGCAACAGCATAAAGAAATGATGCACAATGTGCAAGACCAAATGCGTGAAGATGAGCATATTAACATAAACTGCATTTTAGCAGCTCAGGTGCAACCTTCAATCAATCAGCGCATTCACAAAGAATACATAAAAACACTTTCTTATATAGATAATATCATCCTTAGCATGTTTCCCAATCCCCTCAGTTTATTCCCTTTGCAAAAGTCCAAGCACTAAAATCAGTCTTTCCCTTGACACTAGTTAAGTGGAATAATAGAAAAGCAGACGAACGTGCATAAAAGAAAGAAGAGAATTAAAGAATAACGATTCAACAGATAACCCCAGTAAAAGGCTTTGTATTCTCTAGATGTAGGTACGAAAACATAAATATTCAGGCCTCTCCATCTAAAGCACAAAATGCAAACCTTTCCATATTTCTGACTTCTTGCTTGGAGGTGCAGACCATCATGCTGAAAGCCACGAACTTCAGCCTGAAAGGGAAAGAAAAAAATCCTTACATACAGCTGAAGACCTGTTAGTCAATTCAAAGACCTAGATCACCATTGTAAGAGCCACAAAGATAGGAATTTTGACTTACACATATGACATCTTTCTCTTCAAAAATACTACGCATGTTAAGCTCATCCTCTGCAGTTCGCCGCCTCTAGTAATCAAAGCAGGAACAAACAAAAGAGAAAGTTGAACAATGAGCTTTTAAAGTTTTGCTACATGAAACATTTGAGGTAGCTTATCTACTTCATGATTCCAAGAAATATGCATGCAGCATGGTTGCAAAGGATCCTAAAATCTGGTAGTCGCTTAATAATACGATATGACTGATAAGTATTAGCAAAACTGCAAGTGGGGAATCGAAAGAAAATCCTTCTAAGCCAAATTACACGCACTAGAATCACTATCATACCAACCATTAGAATTGTGATGTCCCCTAAGAATCTCTACATAAGCCCCACATCAATCAAGTTGTATCTGCCAATCAGACAATTATTGAGCCTCAGGAATGATTAGAAGACCTCACTGTCCAAGGACAAAGAAAAAGACTTTTCTTTGCACAGTGCATAATCATGTATTCCTCAAAAACAGATATTAAAAGCTATGGTATAACATATGCACATTCCAAGTTTATGGTAGAGTTGGCAACACGTATGGAACATTCTCTATAGAGCAGCTTTTTCCTTAGTATGTCGACTTTTCTGTTTCAAGGATATTCCAAGCATTGTAAGATTTATTGAATAATATAAAGACTACAGAACTAGTAGCTCTCATCATTGTCATTCTCAATCTGTGTGATAACTACTAATACAGGAAAAAAGGCAAACAACAGAAAACATAGAGAAGCTAAAAGACTGCAAACCACCCGTGAAAACATACAAAAATCAAAGCATCTAAAAGAAAAACAAAGGAAAAACAAAATGCTACATAGGTACCTGAATTCCATCAGGCAAATTAATAGAAGAAAGCATTAACACAGCATCTTGACTATAATTTACATCCAGTCGCCAACGCTTCGGAGCTACCTGAAACATATAAACTGGGAAAATTGTGAAAAAATTTCACACATTAAGTCCTAAAGTTAAGACGATGTTATGATAAGATATATAAACAGCATATGCAGGTTTCACATATTTTCGGCAGATATGGAAGAGAATCATTGCAGCCTGGCAAATTGTCAACAGCAAGAGGTCACTAACAAGAGAATTTGCATTTTCACTACAAAGTAACAAAGAGATATTGAATATTGGATGATATGGATATCGAACTTCATTTATCTTATGATCAAGAGAGGCCTTTGCCAGCAAGCTAAATAAATCAACTTTACATTTTTATCATGCATATGCAATTATCTACATCCATCTTCTGCCATCATATACTGACGAACAATATCCTATACTATTTTGCAGGTCAGCTTTACAAAACAGAAACAGATAGTGGTAATTGTCTATGAAATCGAAAAATGAAATAAAGCATGTGCGGTTGAGCTTATGTCGACATACACATGCACACGTATTGATATGTGTTATCGAAGTAACAGTCAAAATACACTAAAGTTCATTTGATTATTCGTAGGCACCAACTGATTGTGAAACTGCAAAAAGTATTTCACCTCAATAACACGTCCAACAATGATGTCTCCAACCTCTGGCTTGTATCTACAGTTATTTTGATGTTAAGGGAAGAAGAAGAAAAAGGCTTGTATCAGAAGGTCTCCAAAGAAAAGAAGAAAAGCAACAACTAGAATTTCTTCTCGTCCAGAAAAAAATCTGACATTGTGCTACCTGGCTCGCAGAGTACGAACATAGACCAGCTTGTTGACTCGCTCTACTACTCCACATACCGTAGCAACAACTTCGCCATTAAGCTCGGTTGTTCCATGGCCCCTTGTTTTCAACACAACAAACGCAGCCAGAATAAAAAAAGGATGTAAAGAAAGACACTTAATCATGCATGTACTTGCAAAGGTATATCCACAATATGCTGAGACCGGTTTCAAAACTTGTAGCGCCGAGCCCTTCTTAAAAGTAGGCGAACTTAGCAAAACTGGAACATATAGGAACAAATATCACACACAAAATTATGTTTTAAGCACAATCACTTAAGAGGCACACTAATATAAAAACTGAATCAGGTCAGCATCAGTACTTGAGAAAGCCGTCATCATGGTTGACGGGAATCGTGTCGGCGACGGTGACAGAGGCATTGGAGTTGGCCTTCGACGACAAAGCCTCGAGCTTTTCGAGTGCCCTCTGCAGCCTCACCTTCTGGGTCTGAGTCAGTGGGAGCTGCAACCCTCTCATCTCTCACCTTTTTCCTCCCCTCCTCCTCCCTCCCTCACCGCCGGCCGGAGCCTCCTCCTCCGCCTTATCCTGCTTTTCTAGTTTCGAACAACCGAAACAGAATCCGCCCGATTGAACCCGGAACCGGAACGTCACGAAACATCAGTATCACCAATGCGTTGCAGAATATCAGAGAATCACCAAATATGTTCAGCACAGAGGGAGCCGAAAGAAGAGAGCATCGCGGGCTAAAGAACTTGAACAGGAACAAACGATGAAGCAAAAATGACGCGAAGCTACGGAAGAACGAACTCCGATTCGCACGTACAAGAGAGAAGCGACATCTTCGTGCCCAGCCATGAACAGAGCAACAGAGCCAAAAGGGACTGAACAAAGTAGCGTCCCGGGACGGAGATCGCGAGGCTCGAGCAGGGGGTGGACTCACCTGGAGCGACGACTCCTGGCGGCGGCGGCGGCGGCGACGGCGAGTTTGATCCTCAGCTTCGACGGTGGAGACGGAAGAGGTCGGAGCGGTCTGAGGTTTTAGGGGTTCAAACGCTCGCATTCGATCCGTTCCGGGTCCTTCCTTTTGGTGTCGGGCCGGACCCGGACTTCGGCTTCGGGGCTTCGAAGCCGGCTCCCGACCCAAGTGATTTTGGATTAACAAACGTAGTTTGAAAATTAGTAAGTAATTCTCTCGATATATTGTTAAGCAGTAAGCCCTCGAAGAACTCGAAAAATAAAAGATTAACGCACACAAAAAGAAATTAAAAAAAAACATATGGTGCGAGGTGTATAAGTTTTTCATCATTTCTTTTTCAAATTTTTATTTCCGAATTCGAATAAGTAGACCCAAGCTAACGAACTAGTTTTTTCTTAGAAAAATCCCCGAATAAATGCGCCCTAAAACAACATTTTGAAAACCGAGATTAACCCGTTTGACGATAATGTTTCATTGTCTTTTGGGCGAAGAAGTGGGCTAAGATTTACTTTTTCTTAGGCAACGGAGAGTATTTCAAGGCTCGAGGCGGACCTAAAGGGTAGGCCAACGAGTTTCATCATCTCCTCTAACCGCTTTGTATTTAACATAATTCACGTACTTTTTCTAAAGTGTTTGATGAAATTTCTCGTAACATTTATTATCTCGAAAACTATGTACAATACTCACCTTTCTGCTCATGGACATCTTTTGTACTTCTTTTGCGATGTATATCGAAAACTATGTATACTATGATCAAATTCAATAAATATCCTCGCTTTTTAGAAATTTTATGTGCAACCGTTCGGAAAAAGAGGGGCCCCGTGATTCTTCCAAAAGCCCAACCAACTCAGCTAACTGATAAGTGTTGTTTGGGTACTTTTGCGCAACCCTCCTCTACCTTTTGCCATTGTTGCAAATTTAACACGAATTTTCAAATGTTCCAAAAAAAAAAAAATGCATAACTTGTTACCGTCATTTTAACATCCAAATTCAACATGATCTTTCGAACGTCCTAAAAAAAGACACAAAATTTTTGCCATTATTTTAGCATCCATTGATATATTGTTCGTTCTCGCCGTAATCTGCTCACGTGTTAGACAACGTGGCTTTTATTGTGTTGACATTCAAAAGCAACGATGTTAACCCCTTTAATATCTATAGGAAGATATGCCTAAGATATCGCAGAATTGTCTGAATTATAATCGATACATTTAATCAATCCGGGATTGTAATTGATTGATAGAATCAATCTATGATTAGAATCGATATATTCTTTCCTTTTATTACTCGCATTTTGTACTATATATTGAATATTGTACATGGAGAATATATAAGCAGAAGTGCAAATTATACAAGATTCTTATTCAGTTTCCTCTTCTTCAATTTGTGTCACTTCTTCAATTTGTGTTATGGTATCAGAGTAACTATTCTTGTCCTAACTTCCACATATTTTTTATTGCCATCCAGATAATTTTGCACCTTCATTGTTGTGAGAAACACTACCCTACAATACAAGGTTAGCACTCCGGTGTTGGAATCAATACTTGAACATCCTCAATCAAAGGAAGTCAATTTTTTTTCTTACCAATACCATGCCTAAAAACTGCTCGTCAGCTTATGAGGAACGGACTCCGGAGGAGACAGCCCTGCGGGAAAATACATCAGTCCAACAACCTACCTTGGACCCACTTGCTGAAGTCGTGAATTGGGAGCAACATGTCCAAGCCCAGCCAAATCAGGGACAGCCCAGCCCGGGCCAGCCCATTTTAGGCCAGCCTGCTGCGAGCTAGTACATCCAGTGGCTGCCTGTCCAGGTACCACCCAACCCATGGTTCTATATGGCAGCACAAACCGCTCCATGGCCAGCAAATTAAGGCCACGGAGAACAGCCCAACCCAATGGAGGCCCACCAACCATATTTGGGGCAAGCATAGCCACTGGGCCGAGACTTTTCCATGCAGGCCAAGCACCCGATCCTAGTACTTCGGGTTTGGGAGCAAATGCTGACTCGGTTCTCCAACCTGGGTTTTGGCCATACCAGATCGCTGTCGTCAATGGTTGCCCGGAGCCTGGGAAATCGCTATATACATCAATGGCCGATGGGTCGGAGCTATAGCTCACTACCCAGCATTTATTTGGCCTGACAACTACTCAACTTGGTTGCAGGAGTTTTGGCGGCCACTGGTCACCAAGGATAAAAATGGATTTCTCGACGGGACTATTCCGATTCCATCCGATGAGCGTCTGACAGGACATTTGAGAAAATGCAATCAAGTTGTCTAAACATGGATTGCAAATTGCATCGCTCTCGAAGTTGCGATCGGACTACCCCTGAAGGAGGACCGGAGAAAAATGTGAGAAAATATCAAGAAAATGTATGAGAAACTCGATCGGGTCAGATTTTTTCACTAACTCGAGCACTCTCGAAGTTAAAACAAGGAAACATGACCATCGCTGCATGTTTCAACAAACTCTCAACCCTCTCGAACGAACTAGAGGTGGCTGAGGAGAAATTTGAAGGGCTAGAATCAACTCTACAGCAGTTTCAGACCATAAGGGAGAGTGAAAAGGTAATGAGATTCCTCCTAATTTTGAACAAATCATACCTCTGTTTCGGTCCTGGATCTTGGCCATGAATCCCATGCCGACGCATGGCCGAATCTACCAGCGCACCATCCAGGAGGAGAGCCAATGCCTCGCCTTGTCGAGATACATCAAGGTTAGGGATGTGGTTGTGCTTGCAGCTCATGCAAACGCTCCATAGAAAGGAGCAATGGGCAGAGAACAGAGAGAGGTGAGGGGCAACACTAAGGTTTCTGCAGGAGGACTCGCTAGCCTTCAAGAAAGGTGAAATGGACGGCTTGGATGTAATGTTGCAATAGGACGGCTTGTGAGCAATTTTTTCATCATCTAGATCAGACAGCTCTCACGAAGCCATGGCGGCCCCTGTCTCCAAGCCATCCAATTGCTCATCTTCTACCACGTCATCAAAGAACAATGGGCAAAATTATAAAGGGAAAGGAAAATTATATTGCAATTATTGCCAACGTTTGCACCACATGGTTGAAACTTGCTGGAAATCATAGCAAGCTCAGAGAAAAAGGAAAAAAGGAATTTTTGGTAGCTTATTAGGTCACTGGTCAAAACACTGATAAGATTAATCAGCCAATTATCTATGATCAGTATTAGCAACTTATGCAGGCCTTGAAGAAATTGGATGCTTCTGACGAAATAGGGAGTTTTTTAGATTATTGCTTGATGATTTCCATTTCCAATGATGCATGGATAATTGATTCAGGTGCTAATGGCCACATTATTTATGCTAAAAGTTTTTTCTCTAATATCTATAAAAAAAAATTAGCTTTTCCCATCTCACTACAACTTCCAAATGGAAATGTCATGTATATCATGATGAGTAGCACAATAAATCTTAACACCTTCATTACACTTTGGAACATCATTTATGTTTGACACTTCCACTTCAATCTCATTTCCGTTTCTAGAGTTTGTGAGGAAAATTATTGTCGTGTCTTTTTCAATTATGTTGATTGCTTCTTTTAGACTCTTTCGACTAGCAAACTGAGAGGCTTGGGTAGTATCTCACAAGGGTTATACTTTCGGATCAATATTCCGAGCAATTTTGATTTATCTAGTATTTGATTGAATAAACAATCATTGCGTGACACTACTACAAATGATAAAATTTTCCTTTGTCATAGGTCATAGTGCTTCCTTTCCTTATCCACAATACTATATTTTTCCTCTATCAGAGTAATCATGTGCACCTTTTCCAACTAGAAATATTCGTGCTAATAATGTTTTCTCACTGATTCATGCTAATGTTTGGGGACCATGTCACACCCCATGTCGTGATGGCTCTCGATTTTTTCTTACGATTGTAAATGATTACTCCCGTCCCACATGGTTCTTTCTCATGCAATTAAAGAGTTGAGTTCTCTTTCATCTGAAAATGTTCTTTTCTATATAAAGAAATCAGTTCGGGAAATCTATTCAATGCATTCGAATTGACGATGGAAGGTAATTCTTCAATAGTGAATGTACATCTTCCCATTGAATCCTACATGAGAGCTCATGCCCTTACATCCCACAGCAAAATAGAATTGTTAAGTGAAAACATTGTCATTTCTTAGAAGTTGCATGTGCTCTTAAATTCTAAGCTTTTATTTATGAAACTTTTTAGGAAGATTGTGTGGTCACAACAGCTTACCTGATCAATCACATGCCAACTCATATTCTTGATGGACGAACTCCATTTTAATTACTTTATGGGAAGAAACTAGAACTTTATTACCTGAGAGTCTTTGGTTGCTTATGCTACTTCACCACGGTGGACCCTCGGGACAAAATGGATCCCTGCGCTAGTCGATGTGTATTCGTGGGATATCAGAGTCTCTAAAAAGGATATCTTGTTTTTGAACTAACCACGAGTGATTTCTTTGTGAGCAGGGAGCTAGAGATGTTATTTTCCATGAGAACATATTTTCTTTTCATGATGAAGTATCCTCATATGAACATTCTGGCATGATGACAACTTCTCATCGATTCCTATCTGATGAGGAGTTATCTTGCGGTCAACCATATATTTTTGTTGCACCTCCTCAACATGCAGCACCAGCATCACCTCCAATGTCCGATGAGATTTCTACATCCACATCAGCATTGGACCATTCGATTTAAACATCCTACCATGCCAACCGAAGAGATTTTCAATCTTTCTTCAATGGCACCTCCTTCAGCACCCACGACTACTGACGGGTCATCTTCTGTGGCTCAGCATAATCCACCACGATGCTCTAGCCGACTTACTCATCCACCCACCCGGATTAAAGGTTATGTTTATGATGCTTTGAATTCATTAGGTACTCATTATCCTATTACCTTTTATATTTGCTTTCATCAGCTATCATAAGAATATATGTGTTGTATTGGCCGCATATCTGAGGAACGAGAATCTTCTTGCTATAATAGTTGGAAATTTGTTAGGTAACATGAAAAAAAAAAAGAATTGAAAATCTATTGAAAAAGCTGAAAAAATAATATCAATGTCTGAGGCGTGTTAGTCACCGTCCTTAAAGATAATTCTGCCCGTCGGAGTACAAAATTTGGTGCGTAAGGCTCTAATGGCTATCCTCCTAAGATACAACAGACTTTCTTCTATACTCAACACTGAATATTAGATGGAACATGAACAACATTATGTGTATAAACCAGTAAAAAAAGAAAATAAAAAGGTAAGGAAATTCTCTTTTCTAAGTTGGTGTCTTCAAGAGTTGTGATTTGAAATTTATATTCAAATGAAAGAAAGAGCCGTTAAAACTTTAAATCGTTGTTAATAGATGACCGTTACAAATGATGGAGGGTCTATAATTAAATAAAACATATGTTACAAAGCTGTTACATGGCTGTTATAAAACATTACAAAACCTTATTGGACAAAAAACCGTTACAACTTTATGACGGTAACAAACCCGTTACAAAATTAATAACTTCTAATAATTCAAAACTATTGAAATATCCAACAATTTCAAAAGGTTTTGAAATGAAAACACAAAATAATGCTAGGTTATTGGAGCATAATGCATTGGAACTGGTGCTTGTTAGGCTATGAACCAGTTCTAGAAAGAATGAAATATAATTCACGAAATCATTGGTGAATTTTGAAACTTCTATGAACCAAGAATATCTTTTGTGAATCATAATTTTCACCAATCACATTACACCCCACAAGGTTTGTTGTTCAATGCAGTTTGCACTAATAAGCCATGCGCGTGCTTGGTTTATTCATAAGTGCTCTATAGATTATTGTCAATAATTCTCATAGGAATGGCCCCACTCCACACTTATATAGGTGATTCCATCAAGTGTATTATACAGTTTAATACACCACCAATAATGGTTATGGAATTACATTAAGGGCTTAGCTCAGCCTCTTTTTCCTAGTAGTCTTGCACTATTCTCACCTTAGGAAGGACAGAAAATTTTAATAGTGTATCACATATCAACAAGTGTTGTTATTACCCATATGAACCTAATTTATGAGATTGTCAATCACATAGATTGGGTAACCATCATTGTTGATTTTTTTCAATTGGCTTGTTCCATTCCCTTGGATGTATAATAAATCACTCTGACTTTATATTATTAATGGACACTATTCCATGTTTAAGCAACTACTATACTACATCACGTTTCAATTGGATGTGTCTTTTTTCTACCATTGAAAGTTTCAATCTTTGCAATGGATATTATCTCTTGGCAATCACAATGTCTAGACATAGAAGGTGTCGTTTCATTCCCAAAGGAAATCTACGAAGAAGTTTTTCAACTATTCAACCTCATTTAAAATGTGAGTTCTTGAGAAGAATTTTTCTTTCCCAAGAAATTGAGCAGTTCTCAAATCACCAAGATAAATTTTTTCTTCTCCTTCTCCTACTAAAGTATAGGAGGATAAAGCATTATGTTTTCACATATATGCCCGGTAGCAACTGAGTTTACCACTCATTGTTTCACATTGGCCACAATATTGGCTTGGGAAATGGCCGCATCAATTGCGTCATCAGATCATCTGCCAAATTCATAGAATTGTCATTTCCCCCACAATTTTTGAATGGCTAATTTCCAAGTTAAGAGATCTGCGCCAAGGGTGAATACATATTTTAAAGTGGATTTTGTCTCATCTAAATTCAAGATCCAGTTAACGTCACTGTATCTTTCCAATACAGTGTGAAATCCACTATGTAGTTGCCATAGTTTTATATTCACGTGGCTATAAAATTACAATATGAAGTTTATGGTTGACCCTCATATCTTTCTTTTTGGTCCACACTTTTTTGCTCATTCAATCTCACATTCACACACATAAAACAGCACACTTAATTCCTAGAGAACATTTTACATGAAAGCACATTTGACAAGTTATACATTCACATGTTGGTAGCATCAATTGCACATCACGCCAACATTTTCACGCTTTCCATCCACAATTACATTCTGTTCACTCTCAACATTATAAACATGCATAATGAATCATAATTTGCGATTTAGTGTATTAACGCGAACATATACACAGTGAATACGCTAAATGACACTATGAAAAATACATGTAATTCTTCACTTCGATATATGCCCTAATTAATTAATTTATAGCAAAAACTATATATAGAGATCCCCACCACAAAGGCACAAACTTTTCACTGAGATCTAGAGAAGATTGAATTACATAGATTGGGCATGTCTTGATTCATTGAAATAGCCTTCCGATATTCTTTAATAGCTTTTCTAAACTCATCTACAACATCTCAAAAAATTAAACTAGCATCCAGGAGTACAAGAAAAGAACCATGATCAATGTGGTCTTGAAAGTATATTCTTTATTTATTAATATATAGATATCACCAAAACGTCCTAACAATGCATACTCAATGCAAAACATGTAACCGATTTAATTATGCAATAAAAAGTTGTTTCATAACTCTATCGAAATTTATGTGTGGAAAAATCAATCATTGCATAAGTGACAATACACTTTTTAAACCATGAATTTCATGGTTATTACAAAATATAAACTTCTTTGACTATTTTAAACATAGGTTAAGTAGGATTCTAATAAATTTAGGAATAGGCTCACGATAGTTTTGACAAGAAAAACATTTGGACTAAAACTTTGGTAATCATAAAGATAAGGCCAACAATGTTTCAGAAAAACATTGTTCACGCAAAACTCTAAGCAGACTTTATTCTTTAAGCAAGTCTTGTGACGGCTGACAATGGAAAACATGGAAAATACATATACAGAGAATACCACAAAAGGCAGTATGCTATACAATGATCAATATCTATTATGCTAATCCAGCCCAAAAGGTTATTAATGGAAATTCATAGATATACCACTTTAGCAAGCACAGGCTGAGAGAATGTGGTAACAGTTATTCAATTGACTATTGATACACCCTAATATTTGCCAATTCTGACTGACAAAGATCATCAATCAGTTATTCCCCTCTTGTTCTATCAAGCGTAATTCCATGTCATCAAGAATGCAAGAATCTGCTACCATTCCCATGCCAGAGAAATTCTATATTTTTTTTCGTGTTCTATTTTCATGAGCTTTTGTAATGAAAATACGGAACATTTATTTCCACGTGGCATACACACGACAGTATATGCAAAAGGCAACCACAAATAGAATTTTTACCATAACATTAACATAGCTTCAAATATTTTGCTGAGAAAAGCAACTACGAGGATGATGTATGGTGCTTCAGACTGATCTTAGCGGCCAATACCTCTGCCAATAAAAAATCGACGATAGGTGTAAACTGAAAATATACACATATAAGAATACTGAAAATCAAAAGAACAAAATGTTGGACTTAGGTTATTCGTTGGAGAAGAAATTCTCTAAACGAGATGAACTCATTCCCACAATCCTCGATAGGAGAACCAAATTGGTTGTCTCGAACTCCATTAAGCAAGCCCTCGGAATTCGTCACCCACACGTCGTTGCTCAGCCTCACCTCCACCTCACATGGATTGACATTCAGGCTCATTGCATCACTTCCCCAATTGTGATGTCACTAAATCACGTCGGAGCTCCCGCCGTAATTCACAAGAGAAGCATTATCCTTAAGATTGTTGGCAATTTGTTAGGTAACATGAAAAAATAAGAAGAATTGAAAATCTAATGAAAAAGATGAAAAAATAATATCAATGTCTGAGCCGTGCTGGTCATTGTCCTTAAGGATAATTTTTCCTTTCGGAGTGCAAAACTCGGTGCGTAAGGCTCTAGCAACTATCCTCCCAAGATACAACAGACGTTCTTCTATACTCTGCAATGAATATTAGAAGGAACATGAACAATGTTATGTGTATAACCCAATAAAAAAAGAAAATAATAAGGTAAGGAAATTCTCTTTTCTAAGTTGGTGTCCTCAAGAGTTGTGGTTTGAAATTTATATTCAAACGAAAGAAAGAGCCGCTAAAATCATTGTTAATAGATAGCCGTTATATGGCCGTTATAAATGATGGAGGGTTTATAATGAAATAAAACATACGTTACAAAGCTGTTACATAGCCTCTATAAAATGTTACAAAACCTTATTATATTAATAGCGGACAAAAAACCGTTACAACTTTATGACGGTAAAAAACCCGTTACCAAATTAATAACTTCTAATAATTCAAAACTATTGAAATATCCAATAATAATGAGGCAATTACTGCCAATGCTTGCAAAGGCCTATGGAAGCAAAGTTACGTGCCTTGATAGAAAATCAAACGTGGGACATTGTACCACTATCCTCTCATCGCAAACCGATTGGCTGCAAGTGGGTATAAAAGATTAAATAGAAGGTAGATGGCTTCGTTGAGCGATACAAGGCTTGGACAGTGGCTAAAGTTTTCATACAATGAGAAGGTTTTGATTATTGCGAGACCTTCTCTCTAGTGGCAAAGGACATTACAGTTCGCTCCTTCTTATCAATTACCACCTTTCATTATTGGCCACTACATTAAATGTATGTTCACAATGCCTTCCTCCATGGTGATTTTGACAAAGAAATTTATATGGATCTCTTGCAGGGTTTACGGAGATAGAAGGAGTCTAGAATATGTTATCTCCATAAATCCCTTTATGGTCTTAAACAGGTTTTTTGACAGTGATACGCCAAGTTTACCAATGCATTTACAGGTACATGATTTAAATAGTCCAAACATGATTATACTTTGTTTGCATGGACGAAAGGTATGCTATCCATATATTTAATGATATATGTTGATGACACACGTATTATGGGAAGTGATCAATCTGCTGTTAATAATCTTAAAGAATACTTGCATTCCATTTTTCATATTACAGACTTGGGATCACCCAAATATTTTCTTAGAATTGAGATTGCCTAATTAGAACAAGGAATCTCTCCTAGCCAACTTGAAATTATATTGAAAATTTTATTAGAAGTAGGTTTATCAGGATGCAAACCAATTGCTATTCCCATCAAGCAAAATTTCAAATTGACCACAGTTGATTATGACGCGGATTTATTGTCTCCAGATAATGATCCATTACTCAAAGACCTGTCAAGCTATCAAAGACTCGTTAAGAAGCTTATCTACATCACGATGACTAGACCGAATATATGCTATGCAGTACAGACACTTAGTCAATTCATGCATAGTCCGAAACAAATCATATGAGCCGAAGGTCTATCACTGGTTTTTGCAGTAAACTTGGGGAATCGTTGCTTTCATGGAAGACAAAGAAGCAGTCCACTGTGTCCTTGTCATGAGCTGAATTTGAGCATCGAGCCATGGTTAAAACTGTTTGTGAAATAGTATGGTTATAAGGCCTACTTCTGGACCTTAGGGTACAAGTAAAGGATCGGCCCTGCTATTTTGTTACAACCATGCATCACTCAAATTTGTAGCAAATCTCATAGTACATGAAAAAACGAAGCACATAAAAGTTGATTGCCACTTCACTTGAGATAAGATCCAAGAAGGGATAATTGAGACAAGAGGAATTGGAATCATAGAACAGCCTACATATCTCTTTACTAGGGATGAGCAGTTCTCAGTCCGATCCAGTCCCACCCAAGAATCGGGAACTGAATCGGGAGGACAGGTTCCCATTTTCTAGGACCGAGGACAGGACCGGCTATTCCTAGGACCATGGACCGGATCGGACCGAACCGATGGTCGAGTCTGGTTCCAATGGAATCGATCACGTACTTTTAAATTAGGCTTTCTATTTTAAATAAATAAATGTATTTATTTTTCTATTTTCAAATGGAACCAGTCATGTTCCAATGGAACCAATTCCATTTTCCAATGGAACCAATCCTTAAAAAAATTGGTAAAGGCAAGAGGAATAGATTAGGCTTTCTTTTTTTCTTCAAAAACTTTAAAAAGTAAATATATATATTTATCGGTCCGGTCCGATCCGGTTCCCACCCTAGAACTAGAAACCAAACCGCCCGGAAACCGGTTCCACTTTTAGGAACCGAAAACCGGACCAATACTCTCGAGAATCAGACCAAACCGGCCGGTCCGGTCTCGGTTCGAGCGGTCCATCATGCTCACCCCTACTCTTTACCAAACCCCTATGTCAAAGACAATATGCATATCTTTTAAATAAGCTGGGCGTCTCCAACATATATAAGCCACGACCTTGGAGTGTTAGAATATATGCCTAAGATATGACAAATCTATCTAGATTATAATCGACACATTTAATTAATCTGGGATTGTAATTAACTGATAAAATCAATCTAGGATTATAATCGATATATTCTTTCCTTTTATTACTCACATTTTGTACTATATGTTGAATTTTGTACATGGAGAATATACAAGCAGAAGTGCACAGAACACAAGATTCATATTCGGTTTCCTCTCCTTCAATTTGTGTCACTTCTTCAATTTGTGTCAATATCACATCGGTTGAACTCCTAAACCCCACCAAAGATCACTCTAAGCTCGAGTTAACTTTGTGTTCAGCTCAAACTCAACCTGAAAATCAATTTTAAGAGTCTTTGCCCATGCAAATAGAAGCATTAGTCTGCTTCATATGTGCATGGCAATTTGTGAAAAAATTTGAGCACCGACAAGTCAGAACTCGAATTCATTTCATACTTGAGCAGCACCTTCACTAAATGAGAATAGACTTGAGTCCAAATACTTAATAATACCCTCCCCAAAACTTGCAAAATTCAATGTCAAATGGGATACAAAGAAATCGAAATTTTGCTCCGATGCAATGCCGTGATCGAATGTTCACTCCAAAAGTTCAAATTATTAGGCAGAGAAGAGTTGCGTGTATAACAACGTAGACAAACTTCAAAGACAAACGACTCCTGATCATTTAACTGGAATTCTCTTTCACGTTGATTACTTTTCTCTCCATGATGCGAACCTTTCGAGGGTGTTTTTCTTTAGCAAGGAAGGAATCTATTTCAAAATAAAGGAAAAGGAGAAAAAAAAGAGACCTTCGTGGGATAAAATGTTCACTTTCTCTCCAAAAACAACATTTTGAATTCCCTATTGCCTTCCTCGAAGACGTTGAAGCCATGTCCTTTTATATATATAAGGAAAATCTTTTTAGATACTACTGCTTATATCATAAACATTGACTCATCTTTCAAAATTATGTCTTACAATCGTGTACAAATTATTGACAAATATGCTAGGTTGGGACGGAATCCTATCACAAGGTCTTATAACTTACCGTGTGCTCGACCACTTGCAATGTTCATAAATCGAATTCTTGTCGATATCTTTCTCATTTTATTCGATGAGTGAAAAAACAACCCGAAAATGGTAATGACTAATGAGGTTTAGGTCCACGTTTGGTGTTGTGGCTAGGCTTAGCTCATCAAAGAGGGGTGTTTTCACCTATGCAGGCTACGCCTTATTTTTACAAACTGGTAGCCGATTTACCTACACATCCCCCTGTCCCTCCCCATGTTGTTTTTCTTTCGGGAGAGTTCTAGAGTACCCTCATATGTCAACATTCCGAGATTCGGATGGAACCTTTTACAGAGTTACTTGAGGTCCGAGCTTGCCCTAACGTGCATGTGAGAAAAAGAAGAGATTGACAGAAAGAGAAGGCGTGTTCAAGTGCAAGTGCAAACAGCTTTGACAGTAGGTTTTGACTCGCATGTATCTGGTAATCAGCAAAGCAACTGTGGGTCCTCTTTCTCCTGAAATATATGTGAAGGCAAACATTTTTCCCTCCCGCCCGCCCGACGCAAATGAAAGTTTTTCTCCTCTTTTCCAAGAAATTAAATCGCATCCAAGATTCTGTTTTTGAACAAAAGTGAAATGAGCTTTATTTTTGAATTATAGCATTTTTTTTCCCACAAGATTAAGGCGAAAAAGAAGAAAAAGAAGAAAAAAAATATTTTTTTTCCACCTTGATTGTCGTTATCATTGAATAGTTTCAAGATAAGACTACCTTGATCTGAGAACCCTTCTTTCTCTTCTTGGTTTGTTTTCTCTGTTTTATATCTACTTTTGTCCCCAAGGTGTGTAAGACCTCCCTTTTTGACCAAATGGATTGGTAAATGCCAATGAATTGTGACCACTCAGTTTGGCCCACATGTCCAGTGATATGATTTTTTGTTCATTTTTATTACAATCTTTTGAACCTTATCTTATGGCCAACGAGGTAACACTCTTCAAGGACAATGTCCTAAAGTTAAAGTCACGCTGTCATTATCTGCTGACAATCAATGTGCACTCGGTGGGAAAAGAAGAGAAAAGGGTCATTTTTCTATAAGGAACGTCAAGCCCTCAACTTTATCAAACCTAAGAATTCACTTTACTATACAAATTTTGCGGCCATCTCTGTACATCACACATATAGAACGTTAGGTAAACCTTTTTGTTTACCTATAAAAGCTCAAAACCCATGGAGGAATCCCCCACAAGGTCCAAAGATTGATCCTCAGTTTGAAATACGTGGAGACGGAGGGAGAGATGGTTTCGGAGTCTGAGAATGAAGATCCACGAAGATCTACTCCGAAACTCTCCTTATTGTCGCTCCCAAACCACCGGCGTGACCCCTCGGACATGCCTGACCCGCCGCTCCAAACCTCGATTTCGATACCGTTTGAGTGGGAGGAAGTACCGGGCAAGCCTAAACGGCCCAATGACTGGCCCAAGCCTGGTGTGATCGCGAGCCCACCATGTCTTGAGCCACCTCCAAGGCTGTGGGACGAGGACAAGTTTACTAAGACGCCCTCCCCGACAAGCGTGCTCGATGGGCCTTGCATGGGTCGGCGCTCGGCTCAGACGTTCTCGTTCAGGAAGATAGGAGGGTCTTTCAGGAGCCCGGACAAAAGGGGAAAGAGAGAGGCGAAGGAGAGGGTGTCGATTTTTGGGTCAATGAGATGGGGATTATTAAGGGAGAAAGTAGACGATGTTGAGGGTATTTCTGAGTTTTCATCTTCATTCCGTGGAGCTAGGAGCGGTGGCAACGGCGATGGCGACGGGGACGGCAGCGGCAGGGATTGTTATTCACATGCCAACACAAGGCAGAGGAGAGGGGGCTTCATAGGTCGATCTCAATCAAAGTCACATTTGTGGGTAAGCAAAATTAATTTGTTTAGTTTTATTAAAAGAATTAATTGCTTTTATCATTATGCTCTTTCACTTTGGTTAAATTTGTTTCTACTCATTTAATTTATTGATCTATCTTTTATATTCTGCCTCTAACTCGAAGTTAGAACCATCAGCACATCTGCACAGCAGATGGAGTGCAATATGCAATGGGGAAACTAGAAAAGGAAGCATAAGTGTAAAGGGAGTGATAAGATCTTGTTCTATATATGTTGTTGAAAATATGTTCTGTCCTGCGCTTTTTGAGGTGCAAAGTCAAAGTTATGTTACCACTAAGAGAAGATCTGAACTCATGTATGTCCTCAACTTAAGGCACAAAGTTTTAGTCGTTTCACAGCTATGTTTATTACACTCTTACTATGGTAGGAGAAAAAAATTGTTGATTTTCATCTTTATAAAATTTTATGGGACATTGCCAACTTATAAGCTTTTAAATCAGCACAAGGTTTACTAGTCAAATTTTTTGAAATTCTCCTCACACTTTGAAATTCGGCATAAATTCAAAGAAAAAAATGACCAATGTGATAAATGAGAGAACAAGAAAAATCGAAGTCGGACCCACGACATTTACGTATCAACGGGCTTAAAATTTTAGGTTTTACAAGCACGTGGATTGACATTGAAATACTCTAGACTAGTAATATCTTTTTTGATAAATCTATCTATTATCTAATTCATACAACTTTCTTCTTCTATTAAGTCCCGTCACGAGTTACATATTTCTTTAAGATGATTGTTTATTGCCTCGAAAGCATTTAATCTAAGCATGTATTTACGCACTCGTAATTTTTTTTTTTTGGCACAGGCAACGCTCTGTGAAAACTTTAAGCAGGTGGTTCCATGGAGGCGGAAGCAAGAAACTTACGAGAAAGTGTAAAATGTCAAACCATCCTCATCTTTCCGCTCAACCGGACTGGGATGGTCATCTTTTCGTGGCAACGCTTTGCTCTTTCTAGACCATCAGGGAACTTGTATAGATATAAATTCTTATGTTACAATATGGGATGGTTGAAAGATAAGTAGTGAATCTTTCTTTCTTTTCTTTATGCCCAAAATTAATAAGCGTTGCAATTTACAAATATTACAAATATTAACCGAAGATATATGACTATTCAGCCATATCCCGATTGAAAGACATGATTAACCGAGCAACATTACCGCAATATTGCATGTCCATTATTGTCTCATTCGTATTGGTGTCTTGCGTATTAGCTTCTAATTAGAAGTCATACCCCGCTCTCTCTCTCTCTCTCTTTCTTTACCATTTTTGGCCCGCTGATGTGAATTGGACGTGAATCAGAGGCGCATAGGAAGGTTACATCTCTCTCTAGTATGAGCACGTGAGTGCTACATCCACTCGGAAGAATTGTCCAAAAAATCCTAAATCTGTCACACTTTTGCCAATTTAGTCTTAAACTTTTCAATTTTTCCAATTGAGTTATAAATCTTTACACGTTTTGCTAATTGAGTCCATTCGATCAATTTTGGCCAGAAATCGTTGACGTAATTGCTAGCCATCCTACATTGCACGACTGACGTTGACGTAGACAATTTTTAATGATATTTTCATATTTTTATTATTATTAATATTTCCTTTTTTTCCCTTTTCTATTTTTTTTGTTATTCCCTTTTTCCCTCCGTTGGCCATTGAACCACCGGCCACCATTGGACCTCATTGATGGCCAGCGACCTCTGCTAGCCTCAGGTGAGGGTTAGCCTTGCTTCGTCGGGTGAGGGCCACCCTTGTCTAAGTTGGCAACGGCCGCCCTCGCATGGAGCTGACAACCTCTGTCGGCAATCAATGAGGCCCGACAGTGGCTGGCAGAGGGAAAAAGGGAAAAAGAAAAAAGAAAATAAGGAAAAGGAAAACAAATAAAAGATAAAAAATTTTCATGTCAGCTCTAGTTATGCCATGCAGGGTGGCTGGAGTTAAGATTTTCGACCAAAATTGGCTGGATAGACTACATTGACAAAACGTGAAAATGTTTATGACTCAATTTGTAAAATTGAAAAGTTTAGGACTGAATTGGCAAAAGTGCAATAGATTTAGGATTTTTTTTGGACAATTTGGAATCGGGTAGCTCATGGGTGGCCTAATATTCAAAATTTCTGGCACTCTGAGGTAAGTTTCACCAAGTCTCGCCTCCTTTTAGATTCCTTCACGGGTTTTCTTTTGCAGGGTTTCACTAAATTAGTGGAAATGGTTGTTTGATGACATGTTTTGAAGCGGGATTTCGTGTTGGCCCTCTGACGTAAAGTGGACAGAAGTGAAAGGGGAGATTGAGCATCTTTTCCTCTAATTTCGAAGCTTGGATAGAGTGGGGTAGTCACTCAACTTATGGTCCTATGTGTTACTAAAATGATTAGGGCATGTTTAACTCTAAAAAATGTGTTTAGGTCGAAGCAATCGTCAGATGTGTGAGCCGAAATTGTGGAGGCAAGATTAGCAACCTTCGAGCTTTTTGAATGGGGTGCTTGGACAGAGTTGGTTCTTGCTATCCAGATTCATCCTCACTCTTTGGGCTCTAGACAAGTGAAATTTCTTAGTTTAAAGCAAGGTTGGTCACCTTAATAGCCTGTACAAGTGAATGGTGTAAGAATATGTTATGTTCCAAATCATTCGGACGATGTGCCATGGTAATTTTGTCATGGCTTTTATTTGGTTTCACGGCATGATGTATTCAGATTTATTTCTTGGAATGGTTTAACAAGAATGAAATAAGTTGGGGTTTATTATTCTTGTGTTCTGATATGCGCGTGTTGATTCCAAGTGACCTGTTTATCTATTTCCCTCAGTTGGCTTTCAAATAATGTTACAAAAATTAGAAAATAATTAGTTCCTATAACTGTAACAACCAGGTCCTGCGAAGGATAGGAGTTCAGCTCTGCCTCGAGGATGGCAAAGGGGGTAGGAATGAACCGAATCCCACATCGCTCAGGAAAGGTGAAGTGTCGTTCTGAATAAGGTGAAAATTACCAAAATAGTCCTCAACCTATTGCAATTGTTCTAATTCAGTTATAAACTTTTTTTTGTGCCAATTCAGTCCTAAACCTTTTGCATTTGTGTCAATTCAATCCATTCGACCAAATTTAACCTGCCGATGCTAACGTGGCAATTTTTAATTTTTTTTTTCAAAATTTTCTTCCTTTCTCTATTTTTTTTTTCCTTTCCTTCTTTCCTTTGGCTGGTACCTAGCCGGCCACTAGTGAGGCTTGCCGTTGCTAGCACTGGCGAGGGCAAGCCTAGCCGGATTTAGGTGAGGTTGAGCTCGCCCAGCCATGACAAGGCTCGCCCTCGCCGTCGCTAGGTGAACTCGACCTCGCTCAAATCTGGCGAGCCTCGCCATGGATGTGGGCAAGGTCGAACTTGCCTAGATCTGGCCAGCCTCGCCACGGCTATGGGTGAGGTCAAGCTCGCTCAGCGACACCTTGCCCACATCCATGGTGAGGCTTGCCATATCTGTGCAAGGTCAAGCTTGCCTAGCCATGGCAAGTTAGACCTCACCTAGTGAAGGTGAGGCTCACCCTCGCTAGTGCCTGTGAAGGAGAGCCTCACCAGTGCTCGTTGTGACTAGTCGCCGGACCGGCCAGAAGGAAGAAGGAAAGGAAAAAATAAAAAAAAGAGAAAGGAAAAAAATATAAAAAAATCGAAAAAAATATTTAAAAATTGCCATGTCAGTGTGGTCTGGACGGCTAGCGCCGGCCAACATCCACATTAGCGTTGGCTGGCCAAAATTTGACCGTATGGATTGAATTGGAACAAATGCAAAAGGTTTACGGCTAAATTGACATAAAAAAATTAGGACCGAATTCAGTAGATTTATGACTGTTTTGATAATTTTCCTTATATAATGTGTAGCACCAGTCTTAACTACCAATGAGGCCTTTTCTAGGATCAAAACTGTGAGGGCTGCGGCTCAAAGCAGATAATATTGTTGGCAAGTGGGGCTAGAGGTTGGCCCTTACAATAACCGTGTTATATGGACGTAGTTGCAATATCTTATATAATGCATGAATTGTTTTATCTTAATTATAACATAATCGATGTTTTCATACGTTTTCGAGCCATACAACGTAAAAGCATGATGTTGTTTTATGTTCAAAAAAATTATAGGACTATTCAAGTGCCAAAGTGAATTAGCACACCTAAAGTGAATTAGCTAGCACACCTAACCGTCGTAATGTGTACGATTTTTATGAGTATGTAGCTCTAAATCAAATCTTGCCATTTGATCTACGATTTTCTATTGATCCAAATTTCCCCATGAAGAATGTAAGCCGTTTCCTATAATTGTGCCTTTTAATTCATTTGTGCCATTATAAAGGTCATATATTTTTATGGTTCCTTCAAACATTTGAGATATAAAAATTAATTAAAAGCCACTGAAATGCTTAAAAAGCATGAAGTGTTCTCAATATAATCTATTACACAGTACCAACGTATTAAAACCAGCTTTAAATGGTGTACTATATAAATTATTATTTGTAAATTCAGTATCTATGATATAACTTCATGATTATTCTAACACAAGTATTAAATTGTTATGTTGTTTCTAGATTATTTAATTAATCATTGCCCTTATTCTAGTTGTGAAGGCAGTTGCCTCGTTTTGGAATACGGAACGTTTGAAAGTCTTACGTAATTAGACAAATTAAATTTAATAATTATGATAATTATGAAAATTTAATCTCAATATTTTAAATTCCACCTTATAGTTCATAAATTAATTTAACTATACCACACAAATTTATTTAATCATGCCGTGGCCCTAGCGTCACTCTCCGCTTCAATCTTCCTTAGCTCCTGTCGATGGTCTCTCCGCATGCATCGCTCAGCTAAGCAGAGAAGCCGAGGAAGGGTGGCCATTTTCCTCCGTCACATCGCTCAATTCTCTCTATTTTAGATAAGGAAAAATAAAGTTAGGGCATTAACTTGTTCATCGTTATTTGATGATGTGATTAATTATATCCTAATTTGAGATGGATATCTTACATAGTTAATCCGCATGTAACTCTTATTTTTTTGGTCCATCTTTAAGTTTAACGGATTGACAACAAATTTCGTTAACTTGAATTAATGGAATAACCACATTGAATATTTTTCATATAGTTTAGGGTTAGATTGAACATTAAAATATATTTCAGGAAATACATTGAACAAATTAAAAGTCCAGGAACAACAGTGCACATTGGATTGATCGACTATTTGTGTTATTTTCCCGCCAAATTGTTCAATCTTTACTTGGCCAAGTTACTATGAAGAGACAAAATTGCAACTTCAAAACAGTTTCAAGAACAAGGTCTTTCTATAGTCCCGTAAGAGAAAAAGCACGATTGGAACTCCCATAATTAATCGTAAACTTTTTTCCACCTTCGCAATGTACCTATTACATAGCATTTTGCAATTTTCTTTTAAAGGACGTAATTTTTCTTTTGTCGTTGTAAGTTATGTGGATCCTAAGTTCGTGAATTTCCACACAAAAAATATTAATTTATTTATACTAACAGTAAATTTCTTTTTATTATTGTTGGGAAATTACTAGGAAAATTACCAAAAAAAAACATATGCATATTGCAATCGTGCTGATTCAATTCTAAACTTTTTTTTTCCAATTGAGTCCTAAATCTTTTGCATTTATTTCAATTCAGTTCATCAAGCTAATTTTGGCTGGAAATTACTGACTTGGCATCGACCATCCTACGTGGTGCTGCTAGCTTTGATGTGGACAATTTCAAATATATTTTAATAATCTTTTTGAATTGATTTATTTATTGTTTATTTATTTTATTTCTTTCTATTTTTCTTTTATTCCTTCGCGGCTAGAGGAAGAAGGGAAGAAAAACAAAAGAGAAAGGAAAGAAAAAATTTTAAAAATTCGAAAAAATATTAAAATATTATTAAAAATTATTTAAGTCAGCACTAGCGACGTTACATAGGACGGGGTTCATGTTAGAGATTTTTAGTCAAAATTGGCCGAATGAACTAAATCGACCCAAATACAAAAGGTTTAAGATTCAATTGGCAAAAAAGATAATTTACAACTGAATTAGCACAATTGCAATAGATTTAAGATTTTTTTGGTAATTCTGTCGAAAATTACCTAATGGATCATAAAGTTTCCTTTGGCGTACACAATTGTCCTCATTAATCGTAATATATTTATAACATATCCTTTTGTAACTTTTCTTTAAAGGGCGTAATTTACCTTCAGTGGTTATAACTTTTGGATCCTATGGTTTGTAATTTTCCGCAAGAATAATTTACTTAAGTTAATAGTAACTTTCTTCTGTGCTATTGATAGACAAATGTCTAATTAATTGTAACTTTCCTTTACACTTCGTAAAGTTTGGTAACTTGGGTATTAGTAAGTTTCTTTACTCATTGTAACTTTTATTAATCAAATGTAAGTTTAATCACTCTCGCGGTTATACTTTCCTTTAACGACGGTATCTTACTATAGAAAACTGATTTTACAATGCAAATCTGACGGACCACGTTTTTCTTTTCCTTTTATGCAACGATCCACACGTTGATTATTGGAATGGTCCCATAGAAACACTTGCGAGATGGTAGAAATTCCCTTCAAGAACTAAAACGCAAACCTAGAACGACCAGAACCGCAGGATTTGAAGAGCAAAACTAGGTAGACCTTAGAGAAAATATTTTGTCTCCAACTCTGATATAAGTAACAACGAGCGCAAATATAACTTATTTTAAAAGAATACTTAAGTTTGATTCCACGAGAGAAGCGGATCTAAGGAGCAATCACATCGAGAAGTTATCGCATGGTTTATAGACAATGTAGACTAATATCATTTCAATCATTAGTTATAAGCATTCTATTGTGGGGCTCACATGATTAATGGTCGAGATGTATTTAGATTACATGATATATAGACCATACAATATTTTCTTTTTCAATGTCTTTAGCTGGTCGTGGTTTTGAAGAAGTCACTTTGAAAAAACAACTGTGCTTAGATTTCTCAGTCGAACAAGTGTTAGGAGATGAGCATACGAGGCAAATATTCTATCTAAATGAGAAAGGACTCTTGCCATTATCGTGACGATGAAGTATGAGTTCAAAAGGAGACGCAGACAAAAACAACAAAAAACAAGAAGCTAGGTTGATTCGAATAATCGGCGGCAAAACTTATAATGTCTTCTTTGGAAGTGGCCTCAACATTAAAGAAAATATATGAATATCACAGTTCACCACCTATGCATAAAGCAAATCAACTAATTGGATCTCTAATCACCAAAGTGAGTCTGAACTAGCAAGATAAAAACGAAAAGGATCGATGGCCACGCTCCAGAGAGCCGCGGTAGTTATTTTAATCGTTCTTCTGTACGTTCTCGATGTTGTGAGAGCTGATCTAGACACGACCCTGATATACTCATTGTGCAATGGAAATTCCTATAATCCTGGTGATGATTTTCGGGTCCGTCTGCAATACGGCTCTGGACAATGTATGTACAGACACACAGAGGTATGGTTATGATTTCTATGTGACAACTACGCACCTCGGTACGATATGTTACGCCCACGGAGCTTGCAATTGGGCGCTCTCAGGCGGGCATTGCACTTCTTGCTTGGATTCGGCTAGAAATGAGTTGTCTCTTGTTTGTAACATGAGAATCGGGGGACAAGTGCAGCTCCAAGATTGTAGAATTAGGTACGAGAATTATCCTTTCACGGACTGATTGTTTTCTTGCCACCTCGAAAAACCAAAGTACTGGTTATGGACCTATTGAATCCGTATGCTTACTTGCGTCTGTACTGATTGAGTCTGCTTAAAGTACATGACGTATGTTTTTAAATGGATGGGCTAATGGACTTCTAAGCCATCGTGCCACCTCTAGCCTTTTAGCCTCTCTCTAGCGCTCTCTCGTTGCTGCTCTCGACTGCAACTCCATCGCCATTGAGATCTCGACTTCGTCATCGAGTCTTGAGGCCACGGAGGAGCCGTCCCTCGTAATCTGGCTATTAAAATAGCAACACCTATAAGGAACAAGAAATTTATATGTATACCACCCAAGTTGGATCTCTACGAAGCAAAGTAGCTAAGAAAAAGAATATAAGAGATGGCTACTACATTCTTGGGAGTTATTGCAGTGACTGAACTTGGTTGTTCCATGTTTGCGTCAATGCTCAGGTCATCCGGACCTTACTGCGATCGATCCATCGTGCAATGAACAATCTTACAAGATGAACAATGATTTCAGTCACAATCTTGATGCGGCTTTCCATGATGTGATTAGTTCAACACCAGACTCTAGTTATAACTACTAGACATCCTTAGCGACCAACAGCGCATGCTACTCCCATGGAGCTTGTAATGGAAAGCTTTCACGATGGGAGTGCACCACTTGCCTGGAAAGCGATGGAGCGGTGATTGACGATTTCTGAAAGATGATAATCGGGTCGGAATTGCAGATGCTAGTCTGTAGAATAAGTTATGAGTAGTAGTCAGTTATCTTGTCATTGTCATCAAATTAGGTTTGGTCTTTCCATTAGTAGGAAGTACATCTCGTGCAGCTTTAAATGACTTAACAATCCTGATAAACTCATGAACCTCTCTCTGTCTGTGGTGACGTGGGTTAGATTACAATGCATTGAAATAATATGCATTCGTGCATCAAAATGAAGATAGATCAATTTTTTTAGATTGAGCTGATTAGAGGTCGTTGATTTTTTTCTAGCTGAGCTCTTGTTTCAGTTAGCTAACATAATGTTTCAATCATCGTTGGCCATTCTACGTGGCACACTGCTACGTCAGCGATTTCCGACGAAAATTGGTCACAAGGACCACATTGGAATTTCGCACAAAAATTTAGAACTAAATTGGAGCATCCGTACAATAGGTTTAAGACTAATTGAATAATTTTCCCCGAATTTTTATTTGTTATACCATCAACTCTAGCTACACGGGCTAAATGGAACCATGAATATGAAAAACGATTATTGTTCTCCCTATTTTACAGTCAATCGAGTTTACTAACCTGCGAATCTTGTTGGTTCTCCCGTTTAGTACTTAGCAATGACCATCATACGTACCTTTCTTATGCAATGAATGAACCTTAGATCCTCTCGTTTCCCCAATAAAAGGGGCCGGGACCCTCGCCGATGCACCGACCATCCTTGGTGAAGGTCGCGGCACATATTTGCATAAGGCGGCAACGACCTCTCAAGCCCTCCCATCTTTGTGGTTAGGTGCATGTATGCATATGTTTCTCTTTGCTTTTTCATTCTTGTTATTTTAGTGTTGCATCAATTTTACGTGTCAAATATAGAATGTCTCGAGGAGAAAGACCAACAAAAGGAACTTATAAAACTAGTTCGAACTCTTGCATGGTTAGGAGGCTAAAAGGACTAACTTTCACTTGATGTGGTTGTCTATTACTCAATTCGAGAATTAGGAGCAATACATTATCGTATATAAAATAGAGAGCTTAAGAAAAGCATTCAATATGGAAAGGACTGAAGAAGAAGCTCAAGAGTGGCGCACCACGAAGAGAGCTTGGCAATGAAACTAGACAAATGCGATCGCCAACCTTGACTAAATCGAACAACCCGACCAGGCAGGCGAGTCAACTTGAATACTTCATTTCCTAAATTGAAACTGAATTGGAAGAATTTTCGAATATCGAAAACCCTAATTGTGAGGCACTTGGCTCGACGACGCTCGAAGTTGAATCAGCAATTGAATAGGCAAATTTAGAATACCACTGCATGATAGAAGCCATAGAGAGTCTTTCTCTAAGTAAATTCTAGTCTTGGTGTACAAACCAAGAGGTCTTGTCTCCTAAAAAACGTAACAATAGTCGATGGTAAGGAAAGAAAACATTTCATTTAGAGCTGCCATATAAGCAACTTGACGATATAAGTAATAATGAGGTTCTTGTTATCCTCTCGGTACCCGTACTTCGAGACATTAGCAGCGTTAAATCAAATCAAAATAAATCACATCCATTGAACGTAATTTTTTTTATGAGTTTTTGTGAGTACTGCGACGTTACATAGGAGTAACAATAAACCATACGCGACCATAGCGGGTTAGAGAACCATCGAAGCTCCCTTAGAAATAATAATTGATTGAAGGGCTTGATTTCAAAAATGTGAAAGTTAGAGTACTCCATTGAAAGAAAACAAGTGAGAGATAACTGTTTCTCAATTGTTATTTTTTTGTTGGGTTTATACCGCGAAAAACTCCAAACTAGTACACTTGTGACAATTTTACCCAAAACTAATTTTTTGATCATCAAAATTCCCAAACTGGTACACCTGTGATAAATTTATCCTTAATTTATTTTCATTAAATTTTACTATCAAATTACTTTGTTAAATGATACGTGACAATTGACTGATGTGCCCATTTTATGTTTTACCCTGAGTCCTAATTTGTAATTTTTTGTAGTATTAATCCAATTTAACGGAAATTAACGAAGAGTGAATTTATCATAAATGTACAAATTTGGAGATTTTTAGTAATAAAAATATTAATTTGAAGTAAAATAATCATAGATAAATCATTTTGAGAGTTTTCGTGGTATTAACTTTTTTTTGTTTTACTTTGTTTCCTCCCTCGATGGCCTTACACGTGGCAGTTCCCCAATCGATCCAAAGTATACTCCTCCCCCTTCGCTATTGCCTAGGGTTTCTCGTTGGCTGTCGGAATCCGGTTCATTACTACAAATGCGGTCCCTTTTGCTTCGTTGTCCCGCTCCAGCTTAGCAGCAATTCGACTGTCGAGTGGGGTGCTTCTGGTGCGTGTGTTTTCGCCGTGAGGGACTCCAGAAATGACCGCGTCTTGGAGTTTCCCTGCCATGAAGGTCGCGCGCGTGTCGGAATTCAGCCCGCGGGTAAGAAGATTTTTGGCTTAAAGACAAGTGGGCTTGTGTGGAATTGTCGAGATAGCGTCGGCGATTTGTGTGTTGGTCTGCATTTTGAGCCGTTCCTTAACTGCATAAATACTGGGCTTATGCTGTATCTTTGCAGCCAAAGTTTTTGGAATTGGATAGAGCAAATAGTTACCTGGATGGGTTTCTCAACAATAAAAAAATACTTGGGAATGAGAGTTAAAAATGGAAACTTTCGTGTGCATGTTTCACAGCGAGGGAATATAGGTGGTTTGCGTTGGTGTTGCGTATCTCCGTTAGAATTTGTCATCTGGGGGTGAAGATTGCGGTGACGAGAGAACGGGCTTGTTGAAATTGATGAGATAACTAAATTGTTGGTTTGATATTCTTTCCGTTAGTGGCATTAGCACTGGACTGGCAGAGCCGAATTCATAATTGCATCAAACTAGTTGTTACTGACATCTTTGACGCGTCTTTCAATGCTAGTACTTCCTTATTTTGCTTCCTTTGATGCTTGTATGTTTGGATCGAATTACAGTTGAAGGCAATGTGCATTTGTGTAGGAAAGAACCTATTTGCTCGACATGTTGGAGATCATAGTTGCAACATTTGTTAGATGTAGGTGCAGGTGGGTCATGGGTGATGACTCAGGACACCTAGCCACTTCTAATCTTTGTTTGCCAGGTGTCATGAGTCATGCTCAGTCAGATTAATCGCTATATTTTATAATTTTGACCATCATAGATGGTGCATTGTTGCAGCTTCACTTGATTGGACGTACATTTTAACTACTGATTATGCAGTGTAAGGTTCCTGAAGCAGTGTACGTTGAAAAATCCAATGGACATTAGCTGTCATCTGTAGTTTCGTAGGCTATCTAATCATTATTCAAGAATACTTATGTACTTTAGCAAACCTTTACAATGAGTCACAAGTATATAAGTTAACTGAGCACCATCAAGCATTCTAAACAGATGTTGAGGTCTGCATCCTAGCTTGGTGTGCTGGAGTTGAACCCCAGCAATGAACCAAAATGGGGTATAATTAAACAGTCGTTAAGGTCTACCTCCTAGCTTGATATGCAGACTTCTGTTTGACCCTTCCCAAGTCACTTGTCTGCTTTTAAAGCGCCACATAGGCTCATAGCATTTTCAATTATTGATCTGGCTGAGTCGTACACTATATTATAGTACCATTAAGCTGTGATAGCTAGTTGTTGATTTTCTGTATACATTCATGTATCATGGTGGAGAGCATCAAGTTTTAACCTTTTAACACCTTCTTTGTACACAATAAGTTCTGTTTGGCATAGCCAAAGTGTTAAACCTGCTTATTTGAAGCTAATCCCAATTTGGTGCTGAGATTTGTTCGCAGGCTGATATATGTCATATTTAATCCTGAAATGGTGGAGAGCATTAAGCTGATCTGGCTGAGTCGTACACTATATTATAGTACCATTAAGCTGTGATAGCTAGTTGTTGATTTTCTGTATACATTCATGTATCATGGTGGAGAGCATCAAGTTTTAACCTTTTAACACCTTCTTTGTACACAATAAGTTCTGCTTGGCATAGCCAAAGTGTTAAACCTGCTTATTTGAAGCTAATCCCAATTTGGTGCTGAGATTTGTTCGCAGGCTGATATATGTCATATTTAATCCTGAAATGACTGAGCATGGTTTATCTTTTAGTCTAACTGCACTGCGGAAGACCATGGTATATGAGTTTGTGCATTTTAGTGCCTTTTTGTAGTGCGGAAGGTTATTCCGGATTATTAGGTTATTGAAAGTCAGCTTTGAGAAATGCTCATCTCTCATCAGTGGATATCTCTTTAAATTTTCATTACTGTGTTGTAACTGGTAATTCACACCACACGTTTTCTGGATTCTCTTGTGCAGCTGGCATGACAAAGCCACGATGTTCGAGCACCATCACTAGAAGAAAGCCAAGACTAAGAATCATCCATATAAACACAAATGTCGGATTCTCTCCACAGCCAAACCGCCGGGAGCGGTTGTTCTTCCGATCATGTGATCAATGTTGGAACGACCGAGGGTAGTATTGCGGCTGGGATAGGTTTTTGCATCTTTAGAGTGCCTCAGTGCCTGTTCGAGAGCAATCAGAGTGCGTTCCAGCCTAACATGGTCCCCATCGGCCCCTACCACCATGGAAAGCCGCAGTTTCAAAAGATTCAAGAGCACAAGCGGCGATTCTCCATCGATCTGCTCAATCAAGCAAACCAAGGAAGGGACAAGCTAAGGCACTTTGCTGAGGCTTTAAAACCAATGGAAGAGAAGATAAGAAACTGTTATTCCGAGGCCTTAGCTTTTGACAGCGATGAGCTCATTGAGATGATGGTACTGGATGGTTGCTTCATCATTGAACTGTTCTGCAAGTCCTACGGTAAATTGGCGGGCCACACCGATCCAGGGCATGACCCCTTACTGACCCAGCCCTGGGTGTTGCCTTCCCTCATGCAGGATCTTGCCAAACTTGAGAACCAGAAAAAGGGAACTTAAAAGAAAAAAATGCGGAGCAAAGACCAACACGTATGTCATATCCTCTCCCCAGGGTGGCAGCAACGAGATACAGTATGCAAAAGAGAGCCCATACAACCAGAAGAAGAATGAGAAAGAGGTAATATTCTTACGACCAGATGAAATCAAGCATATCCTTAGAAGGACTTGTTTAATCATTGTTACTCTCCTACTTATTTTCAAAGATTCTAAAAATTTTCTCATGAGAAAAGTACTGCTATTACCATTATTACTATTTGGTGAATGAGACAAGTTTAACTGTGCATGGGTGGGTGCGCTAGAGATCGAGCACCCTGGTTCTTAGGACCAGACTGCATTGTGATGACTGCATCCCGAAAATACAGAAGCGCATTTCAAAGTGTAAAGGTAAGATGGACAATAAGCACTGAGTCATTCATTGAGCTGCGACTCATTCTAGTCTCATAAACTCTAAGAATTATATGCAGTAAGAGTCTCAATCCTTAAACATCTTGTTCAAAATGAATATACAGGGTTAACATTACTAATGATGGAAATCATGAAGGAGGTCGATAATAAGCATACACAGCAAAGAAAGACTTAATTGTCACGAGAACAAGAAGTATGAATGCTGCTACAGCTGATACGAGAGACCACCGCGTGCTGAAATAGGTGTTCTTGAAGCCGGCCCAACGCACTCGCCAGTCCTTCTCACTGTACTCGTTCACATCCTGGAACACCTGAGATAAATAGTTGCTGCGGATGTCGAACACAACATGTTTCCCGATGTTGCTGAAGAAATGGGCAATTTGCTTATATGTGCCAAAATGTCTCGCGATGATCATGTGGTCACACAGGAACCCGGCATCTGCCGGTGTGTTAAGGAGGCAAGCCATGAAAGTGGCATAAGCTGTGACATGCTTGGAGGAGCCCCTGTGGCACTGCTCAAATGCACTGAAATTGAGGAAGAGAGAACTCAGGATGTCATCGAATCGAAGTCCCGGAATTTCCAGGACACCATTGCTGAATTTGATGTCCATGAAGCTTTCACAATGGGTCCGCTTGAACTTAATTCCTGCCCGGTGGAGCTCAGTCGCGGGATGGATCAGATGAAGGTGTTTGTTTGGTCTTTGTTTTGTTTCTGGAGAATCCGGGTTGATAGTCAAACGGAGGAAATTAAGCAGATGTTCTCCTTCCCAATCGGAGTACTTTGTCAAGACGGCGTCCGCGTCTGGTCTTTGAAACGTGCGGTTGAAGAAACTTAAGGCAAGATTGGATAGAGAAGGATGGCTCTCATTCCAGGATTCTCTTGTGCAGCTGGCATGACAAAGCCACGATGTTCGAGCACCATCACTAGAAGAAAGCCAAGACTAAGAATCATCCATATAAACACAAATGTCGGATTCTCTCCACAGCCAAACCGCCGGGAGCGGTTGTTCTTCCGATCATGTGATCAATGTTGGAACGACCGAGGGTAGTATTGCGGCTGGGATAGGTTTTTGCATCTTTAGAGTGCCTCAGTGCCTGTTCGAGAGCAATCAGAGTGCGTTCCAGCCTAACATGGTCCCCATCGGCCCCTACCACCATGGAAAGCCGCAGTTTCAAAAGATTCAAGAGCACAAGCGGCGATTCTCCATCGATCTGCTCAATCAAGCAAACCAAGGAAGGGACAAGCTAAGGCACTTTGCTGAGGCTTTAAAACCAATGGAAGAGAAGATAAGAAACTGTTATTCCGAGGCCTTAGCTTTTGACAGCGATGAGCTCATTGAGATGATGGTACTGGATGGTTGCTTCATCATTGAACTGTTCTGCAAGTCCTACGGTAAATTGGCGGGCCACACCGATCCAGGGCATGACCCCTTACTGACCCAGCCCTGGGTGTTGCCTTCCCTCATGCAGGATCTTGCCAAACTTGAGAACCAGAAAAAGGGAACTTAAAAGAAAAAAATGCGGAGCAAAGACCAACACGTATGTCATATCCTCTCCCCAGGGTGGCAGCAACGAGATACAGTATGCAAAAGAGAGCCCATACAACCAGAAGAAGAATGAGAAAGAGGTAATATTCTTACGACCAGATGAAATCAAGCATGTCCTTAGAAGGACTTGTTTAATCATTGTTACTCTCCTACTTATTTTCAAAGATTCTAAAAATTTTCTCATGAGAAAAGTACTGCTATTACCATTATTACTATTTGGTGAATGAGACAAGTTTAACTGTGCATGGGTGGGTGCGCTAGAGATCGAGCACCCTGGTTCTTAGGACCAGACTGCATTGTGATGACTGCATCCCGAAAATACAGAAGCGCATTTCAAAGTGTAAAGGTAAGATGGACAATAAGCACTGAGTCATTCATTGAGCTGCGACTCATTCTAGTCTCATAAACTCTAAGAATTATATGCAGTAAGAGTCTCAATCCTTAAACATCTTGTTCAAAATGAATATACAGGGTTAACATTACTAATGATGGAAATCATGAAGGAGGTCGATAATAAGCATACACAGCAAAGAAAGACTTAATTGTCACGAGAACAAGAAGTATGAATGCTGCTACAGCTGATACGAGAGACCACCGCGTGCTGAAATAGGTGTTCTTGAAGCCGGCCCAACGCACTCGCCAGTCCTTCTCACTGTACTCGTTCACATCCTGGAACACCTGAGATAAATAGTTGCTGCGGATGTCGAACACAACATGTTTCCCGATGTTGCTGAAGAAATGGGCAATTTGCTTATATGTGCCAAAATGTCTCGCGATGATCATGTGGTCACACAGGAACCCGGCATCTGCCGGTGTGTTAAGGAGGCAAGCCATGAAAGTGGCATAAGCTGTGACATGCTTGGAGGAGCCCCTGTGGCACTGCTCAAATGCACTGAAATTGAGGAAGAGAGAACTCAGGATGTCATCGAATCGAAGTCCCGGAATTTCCAGGACACCATTGCTGAATTTGATGTCCATGAAGCTTTCACAATGGGTCCGCTTGAACTTAATTCCTGCCCGGTGGAGCTCAGTCGCGGGATGGATCAGATGAAGGTGTTTGTTTGGTCTTTGTTTTGTTTCTGGAGAATCCGGGTTGATAGTCAAACGGAGGAAATTAAGCAGATGTTCTCCTTCCCAATCGGAGTACTTTGTCAAGACGGCGTCCGCGTCTGGTCTTTGAAACGTGCGGTTGAAGAAACTTAAGGCAAGATTGGATAGAGAAGGATGGCTCTCATTCCAGGATTCTCTTGTGCAGCTGGCATGACAAAGCCACGATGTTCGAGCACCATCACTAGAAGAAAGCCAAGACTAAGAATCATCCATATAAACACAAATGTCGGATTCTCTCCACAGCCAAACCGCCGGGAGCGGTTGTTCTTCCGATCATGTGATCAATGTTGGAACGACCGAGGGTAGTATTGCGGCTGGGATAGGTTTTTGCATCTTTAGAGTGCCTCAGTGCCTGTTCGAGAGCAATCAGAGTGCGTTCCAGCCTAACATGGTCCCCATCGGCCCCTACCACCATGGAAAGCCGCAGTTTCAAAAGATTCAAGAGCACAAGCGGCGATTCTCCATCGATCTGCTCAATCAAGCAAACCAAGGAAGGGACAAGCTAAGGCACTTTGCTGAGGCTTTAAAACCAATGGAAGAGAAGATAAGAAACTGTTATTCCGAGGCCTTAGCTTTTGACAGCGATGAGCTCATTGAGATGATGGTACTGGATGGTTGCTTCATCATTGAACTGTTCTGCAAGTCCTACGGTAAATTGGCGGGCCACACCGATCCAGGGCATGACCCCTTACTGACCCAGCCCTGGGTGTTGCCTTCCCTCATGCAGGATCTTGCCAAACTTGAGAACCAGATTCCTTGGTTCGTTCTTGAAGCTCTGTTCGATCTGACGGTGGGGTCCTGGAATGAGAGCCATCCTTCTCTATCCAATCTTGCCTTAAGTTTCTTCAACCGCACGTTTCAAAGACCAGACGCGGACGCCGTCTTGACAAAGTACTCCGATTGGGAAGGAGAACATCTGCTTAATTTCCTCCGTTTGACTATCAACCCGGATTCTCCAGAAACAAAACAAAGACCAAACAAACACCTTCACCTGATCCAGCCCGCGACTGAGCTCCACCGGGCAGGAATTAAGTTCAAGCGGACCCATTGTGAAAGCTTCATGGACATCAAATTCAGCAATGGTGTCCTGGAAATTCCGGGACTTCGATTCGATGACATCCTGAGTTCTCTCTTCCTCAATTTCATTGCATTTGAGCAGTGCCACAGGGGCTCCTCCAAGCATGTCACAGCTTATGCCACTTTCATGGCTTGCCTCCTTAACACACCGGCAGATGCCGGGTTCCTGTGTGACCACATGATCATCGCGAGACATTTTGGCACATATAAGCAAATTGCCCATTTCTTCAGCAACATCGGGAAACATGTTGTGTTCGACATCCGCAGCAACTATTTATCTCAGGTGTTCCAGGATGTGAACGAGTACAGCGAGAAGGACTGGCGAGTGCGTTGGGCCGGCTTCAAGAACACCTACTTCAGCACGCGGTGGTCTCTCGTATCAGCTGTAGCAGCATTCATACTTCTTGTTCTCGTGACAATTAAGTCTTTCTTTGCTGTGTATGCTTATTATCGACCTCCTTCATGATTTCCATCATTAGTAATGTTAACCCTGTATATTCATTTTGAACAAGATGTTTAAGGGTTGAGACTCTTACTGCATATAATTCTTAGAGTTTATGAGACTAGAATGAGTCGCAGCTCAATGAATGACTCAGTGCTTATTGTCCATCTTACCTTTACACTTTGAAATGCGCTTCTGTATTTTCGGGATGCAGTCATCACAATGCAGTCTGGTCCTAAGAACCAGGGTGCTCGATCTCTAGCGCACCCACCCATGCACAGTTAAACTTGTCTCATTCACCAAATAGTAATAATGGTAATAGCAGTACTTTTCTCATGAGAAAATTCTTAGAATCTTTGAAAATAAGTAGGAGAGTAACAATGATTAAACAAGTCCTTCTAAGGATATGCTTGATTTCATCTGGTCGTAAGAATATTACCTCTTTCTCATTCTTCTTCTGGTTGTATGGGCTCTCTTTTGCATACTGTATCTCGTTGCTGCCACCCTGGGGAGAGGATATGACATACGTGTTGGTCTTTGCTCCGCATTTTTTTCTTTTAAGTTCCCTTTTTCTCCTGTGATGACTGGTGCTTTCCTTGGAATACTGTCGATGTAGATGTCCCTCGTGCTTGGTGGAAGCTCAAAGAATTTTGGTCCGTTTTGGTTTTACATTGGATGATCTAGGCTTCTAAACGAATGTTCACTATACATTTAAGCAACTTTTGGTAATTCCTTTCCTGTTAAATGGTTGCTGGTTAGCCGGGCAGGAGAGACCAGCTGGCCATATTTCTCAATCTTGTGCTCTTGCTGCTCCTGGAACCTCTCTTGTAACTTTACTGGGTCCCATTTTAAAGCCTCAACTCCTGCTGATTTCTCTGGAACATTTTCAACCTCAACGTCTTTAGTACTGATGAGCAGAGCCAATTAATAGGAGGAAAGCTCAAAGAATTTTTGTCGGCTTTGGTTTTACATTGGAAGATCTATTATTCTAAACAAATGTTCACTATACATTTGAGCAACTTTTGGTAATTCCTTTCCTGTTAAATGGTTGCTGGTTAGCCGGCCAGGAGAGACCAGTCGGTCATATTTCTCAATCTTGTGCTCTTGCTGCTCCTGGAACCTCTCTTGTAACTTTACTAGTCCCATTTTAAAGCGTCAACTCTTGCTGATTTCTCTGGAACATTTTCAACCTCAACGTCTTAAGTACTGATGAGCAGATCCATTAATAGGAGGAAAGCTAGTGCGAGATTTTGAGAGTCCATGTTTTCATGTGAATTGCAAAATGGGTCATGCCATGAAAAGATGGGTATTGTTTGTTTGGCGTTATACTCTTTACGTAGCTGAAACAAACAGCTTTCTTTTAGGAACTTCAGCCCAAGCTTTTAGTAGTAGCCTCAACTTATTGGTAATATGGATTCTTGCAATTGTTATTGTTGTGACTTTCGTGAAAAGATGAACATATGCACACAAATATGTCATACTTTATAATATAATTTTGGCTTATTATTTGTGTTGTTACTTAATTCCAAGAACAGTTCAGGTCCAAGCTTTTCTTGGGGACAGCTTGGAGAAGCAACTTCTCTGCTTTGGCCTTTATAGGTTGAGGACTCGAAGTTTTATTTAATATTAACTAGGAGCTCCCACCTGTATAGATAACTGAAGATTCAGTACACCAAAAGAAAGAAAGAGCATAACAACTTAGGCAGTTCCTTGTGATTCTTCCTTAGCTCCTGTCGATGGTCTCTCCGCATGCATCGCTCAGCTAAGCAGAGAAGCCGAGGAAGGGTGGCCATTTTCCTCCGTCACATCGCTCAATTCTCTCTATTTTAGATAAGGAAAAATAAAGTTAGGGCATTAACATGTTCATCGTTATTTGATGATGTGATTAATTATATCCTAATTTGAGATGGATATCTTACATAGTTAATCCGCATGTAACTCTTATTTTTTTGGTCCATCTTTAAGTTTAACGGATTGACAACAAATTTCGTTAACTTGAATTAATGGAATAACCACATTGAATATTTTTCATATAGTTTAGGGTTAGATTGAACATTAAAATATATTTCAGGAAATACATTGAACAAATTAAAAGTCCAGGAACAACAGTGCACATTGGATTGATCGACTATTTGTGTTATTTTCCCGCCAAATTGTTCAATCTTTACTTGGCCAAGTTACTATGAAGAGACAAAATTGCAACTTCAAAACAGTTTCAAGAACAAGGTCTTTCTATAGTCCCGTAAGAGAAAAAGCACGATTGGAACTCCCATAATTAATCGTAAACTTTTTTCCACCTTCGCAATGTACCTATTACATAGCATTTTGCAATTTTCTTTTAAAGGACGTAATTTTTCTTTTGTCGTTGTAAGTTATGTGGATCCTAAGTTCGTGAATTTCCACACAAAAAATATTAATTTATTTATACTAACAGTAAATTTCTTTTTATTATTGTTGGGAAATTACTAGGAAAATTACCAAAAAAAAACATATGCATATTGCAATCGTGCTGATTCAATTCTAAACTTTTTTTTTCCAATTGAGTCCTAAATCTTTTGCATTTATTTCAATTCAGTTCATCAAGCTAATTTTGGCTGGAAATTACTGACTTGGCATCGACCATCCTACGTGGTGCTGCTAGCTTTGATGTGGACAATTTCAAATATATTTTAATAATCTTTTTGAATTGATTTATTTATTGTTTATTTATTTTATTTCTTTCTATTTTTCTTTTATTCCTTCGCGGCTAGAGGAAGAAGGGAAGAAAAACAAAAGAGAAAGGAAAGAAAAAATTTTAAAAATTCGAAAAAATATTAAAATATTATTAAAAATTATTTAAGTCAGCACTAGCGACGTTACATAGGACGGGGTTCATGTTAGAGATTTTTAGTCAAAATTGGCCGAATGAACTAAATCGACCCAAATACAAAAGGTTTAAGATTCAATTGGCAAAAAAGATAATTTACAACTGAATTAGCACAATTGCAATAGATTTAGGACTTTTTTGGTAATTCTGTCGAAAATTACCTAATGGATCATAAAGTTTCCTTTGGCGTACACAATTGTCCTCATTAATAGTAATATATTTATAACATATCCTTTTGTAACTTTTCTTTAAAGGGCGTAATTTACCTTCAGTGGTTATAACTTTTGGATCCTATGGTTTGTAATTTTCCGCAAGAATAATTTACTTAAGTTAATAGTAACTTTCTTCTGTGCTATTGATAGACAAATATCTAATTAATTGTAACTTTCCTTTACACTTCGTAAAGTTTGGTAACTTGGGTATTAGTAAGTGTCTTAACTCATTGTATCTTTTATTAATCAAATGTAAGTTTAATCACTCTCGCGGTTATACTTTCCTTTAACGACAGTATGTTACTATAGAAAACTGATTTTACAATGCAAATCTGACGGACCACGTTTTTCTTTTCCTTTTATGCAACGATCCACACGTTGATTATTGGAATGGTCCCATAGAAACACTTGCGAGATGGTAGAAATTCCCTTCAAGAACTAAAACGCAAACCTAGAACGACCAGAACCGCAGGATTTGAAGAGCAAAGCTAGGTAGACCTTAGAGAAAATATTTTGTCTCCAACTCTGATATAAGTAACAACGAGCGCAAATATAACTTATTTTAAAAGAATACTTAAGTTTGATTCCACGAGAGAAGCGGATCTAAGGAGCAATCACATCGAGAAGTTATGGCATGGTTTATAGACAATGTAGACTAATATCATTTCAATCATTAGTTATAAGCATTCTATCGTGGGGTATTTAGATTACATGATACATAGACCATACAATATTTTCTTTTTCAATGTCTTTAGCTGGTCGTGGTTTTGAAGAAGTCACTTTGAAAAAACAACTGTGCTTAGATTTCTCAGTCGAACAAGTATTAGGAGATGAGCATACGAGGCAAATATTCTATCTAAATGAGAAAGGACTCTTGCCATTATCGTGACGATGAAGTATGAGTTCAAAAGGAGACGCAGACAAAAACAACAAAAAACAAGAAGCTAGGTTGATTCGAATAATCGGCGGCAAAACTTATAATGTCTTCTTTGGAAGTGGCCTCAACATTAAAGAAAATATATGAATATCACAGTTCACCACCTATGCATAAAGCAAATCAACTAATTGGATCTCTAATCACCAAAGTGAGTCTGAACTAGCAGAATAAAAACGAAAAGGATCGATGGCCACGCTCCAGAGAGTCGCGGTAGTTATTTTAATCGTTCTTCTGTACGTTCTCGATGTTGTGAGAGCTGATCTAGACACGACCCTGATATACTCATTGTGCAATGGAAATTCCTATAATCCTGGTGATGATTTTCGGGTCCGTCTGCAATACGGCTCTGGACAATGTATGTACAGACACACAGAGGTATGGTTATGATTTCTATGTGACAACTACGCACCTCGGTACGATATGTTACGCCCACGGAGCTTGCAATTGGGCGCTCTCAGGCGGGCATTGCACTTCTTGCTTGGATTCGGCTAGAAATGAGTTGTCTCTTGTTTGTAACATGAGAATCGGGGGACAAGTGCAGCTCCAAGATTGTAGAATTAGGTACGAGAATTATCCTTTCACGGACTGATTGTTTTCTTGCCACCTCGAAAAACCAAAGTACTGGTTATGGACCTATTGAATCCGTATGCTTACTTGCGTCTGTACTGATTGAGTCTGCTTAAAGTACATGACGTATGTTTTTAAATGGATGGGCTAATGGACTTCTAAGCCATCGTGCCACCTCTAGCCTTTTAGCCTCTCTCTAGCGCTCTCTCGTTGCTGCTCTCTGTTGTCACCTAGAATATCATACGTAATATGTTGATCACATACAATACGACATACGTACTTCAACAGTAGAAAACAAGAGAAGCCAACTAACCAGAGCGCACAACACAAGCAAGTTTGATCCGAGCCCAACGAAGAGACGCTGTGTCCTTAAGACAAATTTGCCCCCTCTTTCGGTACCCAAGGTCGATGGACAATCGTCTCCCAGGATAGAACGGATCCTTCCCTCAAAGCCGGCACTTGCTCGGAGGAAAACGGCGAACGGAACGTCGCGGAATTGATCGCACAAAGGAGAGATTATGTCGAAAATGCACGGCCAACCTTTGTTTGAAAACGAATGAGTTTTTTAAACAGCAAGTCCGAAGAGTCACGAGTCAACCAGTTGGACGGATTGACGGTTCGCTCACTATTCAAGCGAACCGACAAGCGAACCGACGCAATGAATGAAGGAACCGGTTCGGTACCTCACCATTCAAGCGAACCGACAAGCGAACCGACGCAATGAAGGAACCGGTTCGGTACCCCCGAACCGTTGCAAAAAAAAAAAAATAAATGAGTTGGATAATTTCTGCCCGTTCCCGAACCGAACCGAGCCGGCCGGACGGCGGCGCGCGGGAATGGACCGAGCTTGACGTAAGTCCTCTCTCTTCCACAAAAGTGGGGTACCCCTTGGGGCCCAACCCTTCATGGAAGACACAAGCTAATATATCCAACTTCAAGCTCCCATCTTTCCTATGTGGGACTCTCTCCTTCATCTTTAATATCATTCAAACAATTTGAAGGATTTTGGCTCCAAAATTTGCAATTTGGAGTTCCCTCCAATTTGCTCAAAATCCCAACAATCCCCCACATGAATGATATATATTCGTAATCATGACTCTTCGTAAATGCAAGTAATGCAATGTGCGATCATCCATGAGAGAACGTTGCATCGTAGTGAGTAGTCTGAAACTTTGAACCCATCCTAGTGAACATCTATCGGACTTACTCGGTCAATCAGTAGACGCGATTGTCTTTGAACCGTCAACCTTTGGTGTAAGCCTAGACAACAGAAGTCACACAACGATCTCTCGAACGAAGTTCGTTCTCACTGTTGTGTTCGTTTTGGCCATGAACACCGCCTGGTCTCATGAGTGTTCTAGAGAATTCGGCCTTTTCAATTCTCATAGAAGCGGCCCACACTTCACACTCACATAGGTGATTTCTGAGTATCAGTACATACTCTAGAATCATTAAAAGCTTAAGCTTAACCTTCACATATTAGTACTATCTCAAACAGGAATGGGTAGAGATTGATAGTACTTTACTCCAGTCTTCATAACTTAGTTGTCCCTTTGAACCTAGTTCTTGGGATCTCCAGTCAGCTAAGTAGGGTTACCGCTATGAAGACTTATTGATCGGCCTTAGACCCATTCCTCTTGAAGTTTTCATAACCATCTCTCTAGTTAAGCCTTTTGTTAGCGGATCCGCAATATTATCTTTTGACTTTACATAGTCAATAGTGATAATTCCACTAGAGAGTAGTTGTCTCACGGTGTTATGTCTTCGACGAATATGTCGAGACTTGCCGTTATACATGACATTCCTTGCTCTTCCAATAGCAGCTTGGCTATCGCAATGAATACACACAGCTGGCACCGGTTTAGGCCAGTTTGGAATGTCTTCTAAGAAATTTCGAAGCCATTCTGCCTCTTCTCCAGCCTTGTCCAAAGCAATGAATTCAGCCTCCATCGTGGACCTTGCTATACAGGTTTGTTTGGACGACTTCCAAGACACCGCTCCCCCACCAAGGGTAAACACAAATCCACTAGTGGATTTTGTATCGTTTGTTCCGGTAATCCAATTTGCATCACAATATCCTTCAAGTACCGCCGGATATTCTATGTAATGCAAACTATAATTCTGGGTATGCTTCAAATAGCCCAAAACACGCCTCATAGCTTTCCAGTGATCTTCATTTGGGCTTGCAGTATATCGACTTAGCTTACTTACAGCACAAGCTATGTCCGGTCTAGTACAGTTCATGACATACATTAAACTGCCTAGTATACTTGCATACTCATTTTGTTCTTTGATTGTACCAGAATTCTTTGTAAGATGTAAATTCACATCTATCGGGGTCCTTACAGGTGCAACATCTAGATTCTTACATTTATCTAGAATTTTCTCAATATAATGAGCTTGTGACAGTGCTAGTCCCTCAGATGTTTTATGGATTTTAATACCTAAAATAACATCTGCGACCCCCAAATCTTTCATATCAAAATTGCTTGTAAGCATTCGCTTCGTTGCCTTAACAACTTCACAGTCACTTCCCATTATAAGCATGTCGTCGACATATAGACAAAGAATGACAAAACCATTATGAGTGTTCTTAACGTATACACATTTATCACACTCATTGATTCTATATTCATTCGACAACATCACTTGGTCAAACTTAGCATGCCATTGCTTGGGTGCTTGTTTTAGACCATACAACGACTTGATAAGCCGACACACTTTCTTTTCTTGTCCAGGAGCAACACACCCTTCAGGTTGCTCCAAATAAATTTCCTCTTCCAAGTCCCCATTCAAGAAGGCCGTTTTCACATCCATTTGATGGATCTCCAGCTTATACACCGCAGCTATTGCAATCAACATCCTTATTGATGTAATTCTCGTGACCGGTGAATAAGTGTCAAAATAATCAAGACCTTCTCGTTGCTTGTAGCCTTTAACCACAAGTCTAGCTTTATACTTATCAATAGTGCCATCCGCCTTCATTTTCTTTTTGAAGATCCACTTACTTTGTAGTGGTTTATTTCCAGGCGGAAGGTCAACCAATTCCCACGTATGATTCGATAGAATTGATTCAATTTCGCTATTGATAGCTTCTTTCCAGAACGGAGCTTCTGGGGATGTCACAGCCTCTTTGACAGTCTGAGGCTCGTTCTCTAACAGATAAGTTAGAAAATCTGGACCAAAGGATGTGGAGGTCCTTTGTCTCTTACTCCGTCTAGGTTCATCCTCAATAGGATCATTTGTTGAAGCAACATCTCGAGGTCTCTTATTATTTTCATGTGAATCATATACTTTGTTATACGGAAAAATATTCTCAAAGAACGAGGCGTCCCTTGATTCAATAATCGTATTAACATGTATATCCGAGACCTCAGATTTATGTACAAGAAACCGATATGCACTACTATTTTGGGCATATCCAATAAAGACACAATCAATGGTCTTTGGTCCTATTTTAACCTTCTTTGGTTTAGGAATCATGACCTTAGCCAAACACCCCCACACTTTGAGATAATTCAAATTAGGCATTCTACCTTTCCATTTCTCATAGGGTGTTTGTTGTGTCTTCTTGTGGGGAACTCGATTCAAGATAAAATTTGCCGTCAAAACAGCTTCCCCCCACAAATTCTCAGGTAAACCGGAACTATTCAACAATGCATTCATCATTTCCTTTAGTGTCCGATTTTTCCTTTCAGCTACTCCATTAGCTTGAGGCGCATAGGGAGGTGTCAGTTGGTGTATAATACCAAATTCGGAACATACTTCCTCAAAAGGAAATTCGTATTCACCTCCTCTATCAGATCTTATCATTTTGATCTTCTTGTTTAATTGCGTTTCCACTTCAGACTTATAAGTCTTAAACGCATTAATTGCCTCATCTTTGCTTTTGAGCAAATAAACATAACAAAATCTAGAGCAATCATCTATAAAAGTTATAACATATTTATTACCTCCTCTAGATGGTGTTGATTTCATGTCGCAAATATCGGTGTGAATTAATTCTAAAGTCTCCGTTACTCTATCATTCACAGAATCAAACGGAGGTCTAGAAAATTTGGATTCAACACACACTTGGCATTTTTCTCTTGGACAATCGAATTTTGGTAACAAGCCCATATCAATTAATTTCTTAATTGACTTATAATTCACGTGTCCTAATCTAGCATGCCAAATAGTAGGAAGCTCAACCACATAAGCGAAATCAACTTTATTAGTAGAAACATTAGGAGGTACAACAGTCATAACATTCATCTTGAACAGACCATCACTAAGATACCCCTTGCCCACATACATATCACTCTTGGAGAGTATAAACTTATCAGACACAAAAACCATCTTAAACCCATGCTTGCTAAGGAGAGAACCCGACACTAAATTCTTGCGCACATCCGGCACATACAATACATCATTTAGTGTCACTTGCTTTCCAGAGGTCATCTTCAAAACAACTCTTCCAATTCCTTCAACCTTGGAGGTCGATGAGTTACCCATGTAGAGTATCTCTTCACGTGCCATCGGCGTATAAGTTGTGAACATGGATTTGTTGGCACAAATGTGTCGAGTTGCTCCAGTGTCAATGAACCATTCTTTGGAGTTTCCCACCAGATTACATTGGGAAATCACAGCAGCAAGGTTGATGTCTTCGACACCACTAGAAATATGTTCCACCACATTAGCATTGGTCTTTTGCTTCTTCTTGGCTCTACACTCTTTGGATCGATGTCCAGGCTTTCCACAATTGAAGCACTTGCCAAGAAACTTTTTCGGACCTTGGTTGGAACCCTCTCCATAGCTCTTCCTCTTCTTGTTGGGTTTCTTTGATTCCTCAACAATGTTAGCTCTTGATGTCTCAAAGGTTTTTCCACCTTTCTTCTCGGAGATTCTATTATCTTCCTCTATCCTCAATCGAACAATCAAGTCTTCAAGTGACAGCTCCTTTCTCTTGTGTTTAAGATAATTCTTGAAGTCTTTCCACGAAGGTGGTAGCTTCTCAATGAAGGCAGCAACTTGGAAGGACTCACTTAGAGTCATTCCTTCAGCATGAATGTCATGCATGATCACTTGAAGCTCTTGGACTTGACTCAAAAGAGTTTTAGAGTCCACCATCTTGAAGTCAAGAAACTTGCCAACAATGAATTTCTTCAGTCCGGCATCTTCAGTCTTGTACTTCTTGTCCAGACTATTCCACAATTCCTTAGCCATTTTCAGAGGGCTATACACATTATAAAGGGCATTGTCCAGACCATTGAGAATGTAGTTTCGACAAAGAAAGTCTGAATGCTTCCAAGCATCCACGGCAGCAAGCCTCTCTTTATCAGTATCTCCTTCATCCAACTTAGGAGCATCCTCATTGAGAAATCGAGCCAAGTTCAAAGTTGTGAGGTAGAACAACATCTTTTGTTGCCACCTCTTGAAATCAACACCGGTGAACTTCTCAGGCTTTTCTCCATGAGCTCCATGAGTTGGGATCGACAAAGTAGGCACAGTAGGTATCGAAACCGAAGCCATTTCTGAGCGTCAAACACAAAAAGATTAACTTGAATATACGAACACCAATTTGTTTAATTAACACGAACAGAAATGCTTTTCACCAAAATCCGAACACTTGATGATCTAAAAGTTCAAACTGAGAAAGTGTAAAAACCAAGTTTTGTGGTAGAACGGCTAATTTGAGTCCGAAACTTAAAAAAAATTATAAACTCCAGATGTTGAAGACCGCACACGCCAGTAACACCGAATGTAGAAAAATCAACTATTTCCGAAAACAAACTTCACCGAACTCAATAACACAGAATGTATAATATGCAGAACCCACGATTCTAAGCAAGTACGTATGAACACAGAATGCGAAGCAACAGTACACGTACATGAACAAACATACGAGAATTTTGTCTTAAGAATGTTGTCACCTAGAATATCATACGTAATATGTTGATCACATACAATACGACATACGTACTTCAACAGTAGAAAACAAGAGAAGCCAACTAACCAGAGCGCACAACACAAGCAAGTTTGATCCGAGCCCAACGAAGAGACGCTGTGTCCTTAAGACAAATTTGCCCCCTCTTTCGGTACCCAAGGTCGATGGACAATCGTCTCCCAGGATAGAACGGATCCTTCCCTCAAAGCCGGCACTTGCTCGGAGGAAAACGGCGAACGGAACGTCGCGGAATTGATCGCACAAAGGAGAGATTATGTCGAAAATGCACGGCCAACCTTTGTTTGAAAACGAATGAGTTTTTTAAACAGCAAGTCCGAAGAGTCACGAGTCAACCAGTTGGACGGATTGACGGTTCGCTCACTATTCAAGCGAACCGACAAGCGAACCGACGCAATGAATGAAGGAACCGGTTCGGTACCTCACCATTCAAGCGAACCGACAAGCGAACCGACGCAATGAAGGAACCGGTTCGGTACCCCCGAACCGTTGCAAAAAAAAAAAATAAATGAGTTGGATAATTTCTGCCCGTTCCCGAACCGAACCGAGCCGGCCGGACGGCGGCGCGCGGGAATGGACCGAGCTTGACGTAAGTCCTCTCTCTTCCACAAAAGTGGGGTACCCCTTGGGGCCCAACCCTTCATGGAAGACACAAGCTAATATATCCAACTTCAAGCTCCCATCTTTCCTATGTGGGACTCTCTCCTTCATCTTTAATATCATTCAAACAATTTGAAGGATTTTGGCTCCAAAATTTGCAATTTGGAGTTCCCTCCAATTTGCTCAAAATCCCAACACTCTCGACTGCAACTCCATCGCCATTGAGATCTCGACTTCGTCATCGAGTCTTGAGGCCACGGAGGAGCCGTCCCTCGTAATCTGGCTATTAAAATAGCAACACCTATAAGGAACAAGAAATTTATATGTATACCACCCAAGTTGGATCTCTACGAAGCAAAGTAGCTAAGGAAAAGAATATAAGAGATGGCTACTACATTCTTGGGAGTTATTGCAGTGACTGAACTTGGTTGTTCCATGTTTGCGTCAATGCTCAGGTCATCCGGACCTTACTGCGATCGATCCATCGTGCAATGAACAATCTTACAAGATGAACAATGATTTCAGTCACAATCTTGATGCGGCTTTCCATGATGTGATTAGTTCAACACCAGACTCTAGTTATAACTACTAGACATCCTTAGCGACCAACAGCGCATGCTACTCCCATGGAGCTTGTAATGGAAAGCTTTCACGATGGGAGTGCACCACTTGCCTGGAAAGCGATGGAGCGGTGATTGACGATTTCTGAAAGATGATAATCGGGTCGGAATTGCAGATGCTAGTCTGTAGAATAAGTTATGAGTAGTAGTCAATTATCTTGTCATTGTCATCAAATTAGGTTTGGTCTTTCCATTAGTAGGAAGTACATCTCGTGCAGCTTTAAATGACTTAATAATCCTGATAAACTCATGAACCTCTCTCTGTCTGTGGTGACGTGGGTTAGATTACAATGCATTGAAATAATATGCATTCGTGCATCAAAATGAAGATAGATCAATTTTTTTAGATTGAGCTGATTAGAGGTCGTTGATTTTTTTTCTAGCTGAGCTCTTGTTTCAGTTAGCTAACATAATGTTTCAATCATCTTTGGCCATTCTACGTGGCACACTTCTACGTCAGCGATTTCCGACGAAAATTGGTCACAAGGACCACATTGGAATTTCGCACAAAAATTTAGAACTAAATTGGAGCATCCGTACAATAGGTTTAAGACTAATTGAATAATTTTCCCCGAATTTTTATTTGTTATACCATCAACTCTAGCTACACGGGCTAAATGGAACCATGAATATGAAAAACGATTAGTGTTCTCCCTATTTTACAGTCAATCGAGTTTACTAAGCTACGAATCTTTGTTGGTTCTCCCGTTTAGTACTTAGCAATGACCATCATACGTACCTTTCTTATGCAATGAATGAACCTTAGATCCTCTCGTTTCCCCGATAAAAGGGGCCAGGACCCTCGCCGATGCACCGACCATCCTTGGTAAAGGTCGCGGCACATATTTGCATAAGGCGGCAACGACCTCTCAAGCCCTCCCATCTTTGTGGTTAGGTGCATGTATGCATACGTTTCTCTTTGCTTTTTTTATTCTTGTTATTTTAGTGTTGCATCAATTTTACGTGTCAAATATAGAATGTCTCGAGGAGAAAGACCAACAAAAGGAACTTATAAAACTAGTTCGAACTCTTGCATGGTTATGAGGCCAAAGGACTAACTTTCACTTGATGTGGTTGTCTATTACTCAATTCGAGAATTAGGAGCAATACATTATCGTATATAAAATAGAGAGCTTAAGAAAAGCATTCAATATGGAAAGGACTGAAGAAGAAGCTCAAGAGTGGCGCACCACGAAGAGAGCTTGGCAATGAAACTAGACAAATGCGATCGCTAACCTTGACTAAATCGAACAACCCGACCAGGCAGGCGAGTCAACTTGAATACTTCATTTCCTAAATTGAAACTGAATTGGAAGAATTTTCGAATATCGAAAACCCTAATTGTGAGGCACTTGGCTCGACGACGCTCGAAGTTGAATCAGCAATTGAATAGGCAAATTTAGAATACCACTGTATGATAGAAGCCATAGAGAGTCTTTCTCTAAGTAAATTCTAGTCTTGGTGTACAAACCAAGAGGTCTTGTCTCCTAAAAAACGTAACAATAGTCGATGGTAAGGAAAGAAAACATTTCATTTAGAGCTGCCATATAAGCAACTTGACGATATAAGTAATAATGAGGTTCTTGTTATCCTCTCGGTACCCGTACTTCGAGACATTAGCAGCGTTAAATCAAATCAAAATAAATCACATCCATTGAATGTAATTTTTTTTATGAGTTTTTGTGAGTATTGCGACGTTACATAGGAGTAACAATAAACCATACGCGACCATAACGGGTTAGAGAACCATCGAAGCTCCCTTAGAAATAATAATTGATTGAAGGGCTTGATTTCAAAAATGTGAAAGTTAGAGTACTCCATTGAAAGAAAACACGTGAGAGATAACTGTTTCTCAATTGTTATTTTTTTGTTGGGTTTATACCGCGAAAGACTCCAAACTAGTACACTTGTGATAATTTTACCTCAAACTAATTTTTTGATCATCAAAATTTCCAAACTGGTACACCTGTAATAAATTTACCCTTAGTTTATTTCCATTAAATTTTACTATTAAATTGCTTTGTTAAATGACACGCGACAATTGACTAATGTGACAATTTTATGTTTTACCCTCAGTCCCAATTTGTAATTTTTTGTAGTATTAATCCAATTTAACGGAAATTAACGAAGAGTGAATTTATCATAAATGTACAAATTTGGAGATTTTTAGTAATAAAATAATTAATTTGAAGTAAAATAATCATAGATAAATCATTTTGAGAGTTTTCGTGGTATCAACTTTTTTTTGTTTTACTTTGTTTCCTCCCTCGATGGCCTTACACGTGGCAGTTCCCCAATCGATCCAAAGTATCCTCCTCCCCCTTCGCTATTACCTAGGGTTTCTCGTTGGCTGTCGGAATCCGGTTCATTACTACAAATGCGGTCCCTTTTGCTTCGTTGTCCCGCTCCAGCTTAGCAGCAATTCGACTGTCGAGTGGGGTGCTTCTGGTGCGTGTGTTTTCGCCGTGAGGGACTCCAGAAATGACCGCGTCTTGGAGTTTCCCTGCCATGAAGGTCGCGCGCGTGTCGGAATTCAGCCCGCGGGTAAGAAGATTTTTGGCTTAAAGACAAGTGGGCTTGTGTGGAATTGTCGAGATAGCGTCGGCGATTTGTGTGTTGGTCTGCATTTTGAGCCGTTCCTTAACTGCATAAATACTGGGCTTATGCTGTATCTTTGCAGCCAAAGTTTTTGGAATTGGATAGAGCAAATAGTTACCTGGATGGGTTTCTCAACAATAAAAAAATACTTGGGAATGAGAGTTAAAAATGGAAACTTTCGTGTGCATGTTTCACAGCGAGGGAATATAGGTGGTTTGCGTTGGTGTTGCGTATCTCCGTTAGAATTTGTCATCTGGGGGTGAAGATTGCGGTGACGAGAGAACGGGCTTGTTGAAATTGATGAGATAACTAAATTGTTGGTTTGATATTCTTTCCGTTAGTGGCATTAGCACTGGACTGGCAGAGCCGAATTCATAATTGCTTCAAACTAGTTGTTACTGACATCTTTGACGCGTCTTTCAATGCTAGTACTTCCTTATTTTGCTTCCTTTGATGCTTGTATGTTTGGATCGAATTACAGTTGAAGGCAATGTGCATTTGTGTAGGAAAGAACCTATTTGCTCGACATGTTGGAGATCATAGTTGCAACATTTGTTAGATGTAGATGCAGGTGGGTCATGGGTCATGACTCAGGACACCTAGCCACTTCTAATCTTTGTTTGCCAGGTGTCATGAGTCATGCTCAGTCAGATTAATCGCTATATTTTATAATTTTGACCATCATAGATGGTGCATTGTTGCAGCTTCACTTGATTGGACGTACATTTTAACTACTGATTATGCAGTGTAAGGTTCCTGAAGCAGTGTACGTTGAAAAATCCAATGGACATTAGCTGCCATCTGTAGTTTCGTAGGCTATCTAATCATTATTCAAGAATACTTATGTACTTTAGCAAACCTTTACAATGAGTCACAAGTATATAAGTTAACTGAGCACCATCAAGCATTCTAAACAGGTGTTGAGGTCTGCATCCTAGCTTGGTGTGCTGGAGTTGAACCCCAGCAATGAACCAAAATGGGGTATAATTAAACAGTCGTTAAGGTCTACCTCCTAGCTTGATATGCAGACTTCTGTTTGACCCTTCCCAAGTCACTTGTCTGCTTTTAAAGCGCCACATAGGCTCATAGCATTTTCAATTATTGATCTGGCTGAGTCGTACACTATATTATAGTACCATTAAGCTGTGATAGCTAGTTGTTGATTTTCTGTATACATTCATGTATCATGGTGGAGAGCATCAAGTTTTAACCTTTTAACACCTTCTTTGTACACAATAAGTTCTGTTTGGCATAGCCAAAGTGTTAAACCTGCTTATTTGAAGCTAATCCCAATTTGGCGCCAAAGATGGGCCCGGTTTGCCCAACATGGGTGGCCCACATAAAAACCATCAATAACGAAGACGACAAACAGGCTAGCCATTTCGGTGGTGGACCTCGCCCTACAGTGGGTTATGGCATCTCTATTTATGCTTTTCTAAAATTTGTTTTCTTACTTATTCGATCACATCCCCCATCTATCAAACACTCCATAGACTGTTTATATGTATCTGTCCTTGTATCCGGTGTTTTCTCAAACAAAGAATATGATATAAAAAATCCGAAGGACTTCTTGTTCAATCTTAGCTTATCCTTTCAACTTTATTTCTTAGCGACCAAATGCAGCATAAGAGTAGAACATAATATTTTACCATCGACGAGTTGACAGAGAGTACATGTCACATTCTGTAGATGACCATCTTACTGACCTGGGATGCTGTAGATGTCCTCGTTTGCATTGCACTGCACGGCAACCTACAAGGCGTTTTGGCGTTTTGGCATCAATCTGCTGCATGCTAGATAAAATTGTCCAAGGTTCTGAAGCTAGTTATGTACAGTAAACTCAGCCAAAGCCAAGCGGTCGCTTTCGAGACATTCGATAACATTAAAATGTCATATTTAATCCTGAAATGACTGAGCATGGTTTATCTTTTAGTCTAACTGCACTGCAGAAGACCATGGTATATGAGTTTGTGCATTTTAGTGCCTTTTTGTAGTGCGGAAGGTTATTCCGGATTATTAGGTTATTGAAAGTCAGCTTTGAGAAATGCTCATCTCTCATCAGTGGATATCTCTTTAAATTTTCATTACTGTGTTGTAACTGGTAATTCACACCACACGTTTTCTGGATTCTCTTGTGCAGCTGGCATGACAAAGCCACGATGTTCGAGCACCATCACTAGAAGAAAGCCAAGACTAAGAATCATCCATATAAACACAAATGTCGGATTCTCTCCACAGCCAAACCGCCGGGAGCGGTTGTTCTTCCGATCATGTGATCAATGTTGGAACGACCGAGGGTAGTATTGCGGCTGGGATAGGTTTTTGCATCTTTAGAGTGCCTCAGTGCCTGTTCGAGAGCAATCAGAGTGCGTTCCAGCCTAACATGGTCCCCATCGGCCCCTACCACCATGGAAAGCCGCAGTTTCAAAAGATTCAAGAGCACAAGCGGCGATTCTCCATCGATCTGCTCGATCGAGCAAACCAAGGAAGGGACAAGCTAAGGCACTTTGCTGAGGCTTTAAAACCAATGGAAGAGAAGATAAGAAACTGTTATTCCGAGGCCTTAGCTTTTGACAGCGATGAGCTCATTGAGATGATGGTACTGGATGGTTGCTTCATCATTGAACTGTTCTGCAAGTCCTACGGTAAATTGGCGGGCCACACCGATCCAGGGCATGACCCCTTACTGACCCAGCCCTGGGTGTTGCCTTTCCTCATGCAGGATCTTGCCAAACTTGAGAACCAGATTCCTTGGTTCGTTCTTGAAGCTCTGTTCGATCTGACGGTGGGGTCCTGGAATGAGAGCCATCCTTCTCTATCCAATCTTGCCTTAAGTTTCTTCAACCGCACGTTTCAAAGACCAGACGCGGACGCCGTCTTGACAAAGTACTCCGATTGGGAAGGAGAACATCTGCTTAATTTCCTCCGTTTGACTATCAACCCGGATTCTCCAGAAACAAAACAAAGACCAAACAAACACCTTCACCTGATCCAGCCCGCGACTGAGCTCCACCGGGCAGGAATTAAGTTCAAGCGGACCCATTGTGAAAGCTTCATGGACATCAAATTCAGCAATGGTGTCCTGGAAATTCCGGGACTTCGATTCGATGACATCCTGAGTTCTCTCTTCCTCAATTTCATTGCATTTGAGCAGTGCCACAGGAGCTCCTCCAAGCATGTCACAGCTTATGCCACTTTCATGGCTTGCCTCCTTAACACACCGGCAGATGCCGGGTTCCTGTGTGACCACATGATCATCGCGAGATATTTTGGCACATATAAGCAAATTGCCCATTTCTTCAGCAACATCGGGAAACATGTTGTGTTCGACATCCGCAGCAACTATTTATCTCAGGTGTTCCAGGATGTGAACGAGTACAGCGAGAAGGACTGGCGAGTGCGTTGGGCCGGCTTCAAGAACACCTACTTCAGCACGCGGTGGTCTCTCGTATCAGCTGTAGCAGCATTCATACTTCTTGTTCTCGTGACAATTAAGTCTTTCTTTGCTGTGTATGCTTATTATCGACCTCCTTCATAATTTCCATCATTAGTAATGTTAACCCTGTATATTCATTTTGAACAAGATGTTTAAGGGGTGAGACTCTTACTGCATATAATTCTTAGAGTTTATGAGACTAGAATGAGTTGCAGCTCAATGAATGACTCAGTGCTTATTGTCCATCTTACCTTTACACTTTGAAATGCGCTTCTGTATTTTCGGGATGCAGTCATCACAATGCAGTCTGGTCCTAAGAACCAGGGTGCTCGATCTCTAGCGCACCCACCCATGCACAGTTAAACTTGTCTCATTCACCAAATAGTAATAATGGTAATAGCAGTACTTTTCTCATGAGAAAATTCTTAGAATCTTTGAAAATAAGTAGGAGAGTAACAATGATTAAACAAGTCCTTCTAAGGATATGCTTGATTTCATCTGGTCGTAAGAATATTACCTCTTTCTCATTCTTCTTCTGGTTGTATGGGCTCTCTTTTGCATACTGTATCTCGTTGCTGCCACCCTGGGGAGAGGATACCACATACGTGTTGGTCTTTCCTTCCCATTTTTTTCTTTTAAGTTCCCTTTTTCTCCTGTGATGACTGGTGCTTTCCTTGGGAATACTGTCGATGTAGATGTCCCTCGTGCTTGGTGGAAGCTCAAAGAATTTTGGTTCGTTTTGGTTTTACATTGGATGATCTAGGCTTCTAAACGAATGTTCACTATACATTTGAGCAACTTTTGGTAATTCCTTTCCTGTTAAATGGTTGCTGGTTAGCCGGGCAGGAGAGACCAGCTGGCCATATTTCTCAATCTTGTGCTCTTGCTGCTCCTGGAACCTCTCTTGTAACTTTACTGGGTCCCATTTTAAAGCCTCAACTCCTGCTGATTTCTCTGGAACATTTTCAACCTCAACGTCTTTAGTACTGATGAGCAGAGCCAATTAATAGGAGGAAAGCTCAAAGAATTTTTGTCGGCTTTGGTTTTACATTGGAAGATCTATTATTCTAAACAAATGTTCACTATACATTTGAGCAACTTTTGGTAAGTCCTTTCCTGGTAAATGGTTGCTGGTTAGCCGGCCAGGAGAGACCAGTCGGTCATATTTCTCAATCTTGTGCTCTTGCTGCTCCTGGAACCTCTCTTGTAACTTTACTAGTCCCATTTTAAAGCGTCAACTCCTGCTGATTTCTCTGGAACATTTTCAACCTCAACGTCTTTAGTACTGATGAGCAGATCCATTAATAGGAGGAAAGCTAGTGCGAGATTTTGAGAGTCCATGTTTTCATGTGAATTGCAAAATGGGTCATGCCATGAAAAGATGGGTATTGTTTGTTGGGCGTTATACTCTTTACGTAGCTGAAACAAACAGCTTTCTTTTAGGAACTTCAGCCCAAGCTTTTAGTAGTAGCCTCAACTTAGTGGTAATATGGATTCTTGCAATTGTTATTGTTGTGACTTTCGTGAAAAGATGAACATATGCACACAAATATGTCATACTTTATAATATAATTTTGGCTTATTATTTGTGTTGTTACTTAATTCCAAGAACAGTTCAGGTCAAAGCTTTTCTGGGGGACAGCTTGGAGAAGCAACTTCTCTGCTTTGGCCTTTATAGGTTGAGGACTTGAAGTTTTATTTAATATTAACTAGGAGCTCCTACCTGTATAGATAACTGAAGATTCAGTACACCAAAAGAAAGAAAGAGCATAACAACTTAGGCAGTTCCTTGTGATTCTTACCATGGCTGCTTTTAGGCTGTGAGAAATAGAGAGAGAGGGAAAAGCTTGTAGTGTATTCACAACTAGTGTCCAATACATATACCAAAAATAAGACCTAAAGGTCCTAAGGACCACTTTACCCTTTTACTACATCTAACACTTCCCCTCAAGCTAGAGCATAGATATTAATTATGCCCAGCTTGTTATAAATATATTCTATCCTCCCATTACCCAAAGGTTTAGTAAAAATGTCTGCAAGTTGTTCACCCGTTCGAATATGATTGGGAATGATCATTCCACTCTGCAACTTTTCCCGAATAAAGTGATAATCAATCTCAATGTGTTTTGTTCTCTCATGAAACACAGGGTTGGAAGTTATATGCACGGTAGCTTTATTATCACACCATAGAGTCATGGGTACTGAAGCTTTGAAGCCTATCTCAGTCAATAACTATTGAATCCACACTAATTCACATGTCACTTGTGCCATGGCTCTATATTCTGACTTGGCACTTAAGCGTGCAACAACATTTTGTTTCTTACTCTTCTATGATACTATATTTCCTCCAACCAAGGTACAATAGCCAGTAGTTGATCTTCTATCATCTGGAGACCCTGCCCAATCAGCATTAGAGAATCCTTCGACTTTGCTATGACCATGATTTTGGTAAATAATTCCTTTTCCTGGAGTCTTTTTCAAGTACCTCAATATCTAAATAACTGCATTCCAATGAGATGTACAAGGAGAAGATAGAAATTGGCTTACCACACTAACTGAAAAGGCAATATCTGGTCGAGTGACTGTGAGATAATTCAGTTTTCCTACCAGTCTCTTATATCTCTCCGGGTTATCAAGAGTTTCTCCTCCATCAGCAGCTAGTTTGACCCCTTGTTCCACGGGTGAATCAAGAGGTTTTGATCCCAATATACCTGTCTCATTAAGCAAATCTAGCACATATTTTCTTTGTGATAGAACAATACCTTTATGTGACTAAGCAACTTCAATTCCTAGGAAATACTTCAATTTTCCTAAATCCTTAGTCTGAAACTGTTGCCGAAGATAAATATTTAGTTCAGCTATACCAGCCAAATGATCTCCTGATGATAATATCATCAACATACGCAATCAAGAACAGTTTGCCTCCCCGTGACTGTTTATAAAAGAAAGAATGATCATTTTCACATCTAGACAGTCCAAAAGAAAGTACAGCATTAGAAAATCTTCCAAACTATGCTCGTGGGGATTGCTTCAAACCATATAAAGACTTTCTTAATTTGCAAATCATAACCCCAGACTCCCCCTGAGCAACAAACCCCGGAGGTTGCTCCATATAAACTTCCTCGTGAAGAGTACCATGCAAGAAGGCATTCTTAACATTAAGCTAAAATAAAGGCCAGTTATATGTGGCAGCAAGGGATATCAAAATACGAACAAAAGTAAGTTTGGCAACAGGAGAAAAAGTGTCTAGATAGTCAACTCCATAAACCTGAGCATACCCTTTTACAACAAGTCGTGCTTTTAAACGAGCTAGAGAACCATCAGGATTGACTTTCACAGCAAATATCCAACGACAACCAATAGCAGTTTTGTCTGAAGGAAGAGGTACCAAGTCCCAAGTCTGATTAAACTGGAGAGCCATTAGTTCTTCTTCCATTGCTGTCCTCCAGCCAGAATTTTGTAATGCTTCAGATATAGATTTGGGGATAGGATATTGATCCATAGTAGATAGAAAGTATCGAAAAGAAGGAGAGATAGAAGAATATGAGACGAAGTTTGCAATATAGTGTTGAGTACAAGTACGTGTACCTTTGTGATGAGCAATAGGAAGATCAAGATCAGATACAAGAGGAGGGTCAACTAATGGTGGATCTGGAGCTGAAGATGACGTAGTAGTGTCATGAGCAAGGGGGAAATAGTAGCTACTCAAGGACGTCGAGTATAAACCTGGAGAGGAGGTGGTTCCTGTGTAGAGACCGCTGAAGTAGTTGGAGCAGGTGACCGAAAGGTAGTCACATGGAAGTCTTCATCAAACTCAGAAACAGAAATTGGAACATCATGATAAGGCGTGGATTCGAAGAATGAAACATCATCAGTTATAAAGTATTTTATCAGTAATGGAGAATAACAACGATATCCCTTTTGAGTACGAGAATAACCCAAAAACATATACTTGATAGCCTTGGGATCAAGTTTTGATACTCCAGGTCGATGATCACGAATAAAACAGACACAACCAAAAATACGGAGTGGTAAGACAAATAGTGACACATTTGGAAACAAAGTAGAAAAAGGAATACCACCTTGCAAAATAGAAGAGGGCATGCGATTGATGAGATAGTATGCAGTTAGAATAGCATCACACCAAAAGGTTTTGGGAACCTTCATTTCAAACAACATGGATCTAGTATCATCCAATAAGTGTCTATTCTTTCTTTCAGCAACACCATTCTGTTATGGTGTATCAGGACAGGAAGATTCATGGATCATACCATGTTGAGTCATCAAGTCAGAAAAAGGTGCAGAAAAGTACTCTTTAGCATTATCAGAACGCAAAACTTTAACCTGCACACCAAACTGAGTATGAATTTCATATACAAATGCACGAAATATAGAAAACAATTCTGAACGATTTTTCATTAGATATAACCATGTTACCCTAGAATAGTCATCAACAAAAGTTACAAAATATCTGAAATCTAGATTAGAAGCCACATGACAAGGACCCCAAATATCTGAATGAACTAACAAAAAAGGAGACGCTACTCGTTTAATAACTCGTGGCGGGTAACTAATACGATGTAATTTGCCCAGTAGGCATGACTCACACTCTAAACTAGAAAGGGATCTAAAACTAGAATCTAACTTCCGAAGGCTATGTAGAGAATGATGACCAAGTCGACAATGGATTTGATGTAACGATGCAACACTAGGACATGCAATGAGAGGAGCGTCTTCAAGTACATACAACCCCCTTGCCTCATGTCCTCTACCAATCGTCCTCTTCATAGCCAGATCCTGAAAAATACAAGAATCAGGGTAGAATGTTACTGAACACTGAAAGTTTTTGGTTAATTTACTGACAGACATGAGGTTAAACTGAAATTGAGGAAGATAAAGTACTGAGGACAATGGCAAGGAAGGAGTTGGATAAATTGTGCCAACCCCCTTAACATGTGTAGATGATCCATTGGCTATGGTTACCTTGGATGAAGATGAAGTAAGAGAGGAAAATATACTTGAAAGACCTGACATATGGTTAGAAGCCCCAGAATCAATGATCCAAGGACGAGAAGCAACTGATAGGCATATAGTCGCATTACCTGTATGTACCAAAGTAGCAGTGGAAGAAGCAGGCTGTGAAATCTGAGACTGGGTGTACCGTGCAAACTCCTCATCAGACATAACAACTACCTTGCCTTCATAAGACTATGGAGAAGAATCAGTACCAGAAGTAGTATGTGCAAATTGTTGTTGTTGCACTGATCTTCCATGTAACTTGTAACAAAATTTTTGAATATGACCAGCTTTCCCACAGTAATAATACGTCCGTATGGCCCCTAAGTTGTTAGTAAACACATGCTGTTGGCCTTTGTCTCTCCCTGGTCCTTCACCTCGGCCTCCTCCTCGGCCACCACGTCCACTATATCCTCCACGATTTTCTCCATCACTCCTGCTACCGCTACTCGATCGAGATTGAAACACAAGAGCTAAACTATTTGCCATTGGTGTAACATCCTGAGGAGACTCACGAGATACCCGAAGTACCCGAGCAAACGTATCCATGAGTGATGCGACAACCTCTCCTCCAAGAATCTGAGACCTAATAGTTTCATATTCAGGACCAATGCCTGCTAGATACACCATTACAGCCAATTGTTCTCTTCGAAGTTACATTTGCTGAATATTGGCTAAAATGGGAAGAATAGCATTCAACTCCTCATACATTTTCTTAAACTCAGCAAAGTATTGCGTCATAGGACGTCCCTTCCTTTTAGATCGGTAAAACTCTTGCGATAACTCATAAACTCGTGACAGGTTATTTTGGCCGGAATATAATACATTCAAATACTCCCACATTTCTTTGACTGTGTCAGTATGAGTTACTAGATCAACTATATTATTTTCCATAGAGTTTAACATCTGACCAAGAATGCATGCATCAACAATATCCCAATTTACATCATCTTCGGGTTTCGGCTCAGTTATGTGTCTAATCTAATTCCTGCCTATCAAAGTAAGCTTCACAATTTTCTTCCATTGATGGAAGTTAGAACTACCCACAAGCTTCTTATCAGTAATTCGATTAGATGAAGAGGACATCACCTCAGTCATCACAAGATTATTCCTCTCAGAATCACCCATCCTTCAATATTCCAGCAGACCGTATACTGGCACAACAATTCAGTACTTCAACAGACCATATATCATAACAATTTAGCAATCCAACAGACCGTATACTGGCTCCCAAGCCTCATCAACGTTACCAACCTTCCTCCACAACTCCACCAATCGATAAACCATAACCCGATTGATCAAACATCCATAATCGAAGGTCTAACAACCAAGCAATCTAACCTGGCCAGTATTGAAGAGCGACAAAAGCAAGCAACGCAACACCGACATCATAGTCTAACAACAAACCACTGCAGTCAACTATGAAAAGGCTAAGAACACCTTCCTGCCAGCTTGAAATCCATCTTGAAGAATTTTCATTTGCTTGTTATTCCATCGAGGGACAATAACACATGCTGAAACTACTGGCCAGTTTCACAAATTTCTTGCCAAAAGCAATTCCAGAGGAACAAAGGAACAAAGGAGGAACAGAGGGGGAGAGACCTTCAGTTCATGGAGCCAAGGAGACCTTTAGTTCACATCAATGGCGAGGAAACCTCCAATCACCAAGCTCGTGTGACTCGCACGACTTGAATCGCGCGAGCTGGAGCCCCACGAGAGCTGGGTCGCACGGCTAGAACCCCGCGCGCGGGAGCTGGAGCCTTGCGCGAGCTGGGTCGCGCGAGCGGAGCCCCTAGTGAGCTATGGTCGCCGGCGACGGGTTGTTCAGGCGACGGCATCGGCGACGGGTTGTTCCGGCGGTAGCAGCTAGGGTCGGAGCTCTGATACCATGAGAAATAGAGAGAGAGAGAGGGAAAAGCTTGTAGTGTATTCACAACTAGTGTCCAATACATATACCAAAAATAAAATCTAAAGGTCCTAAGGACCACTTTACCCTTTTACTACATCTAACAGGCTGGGAAGGGGAGAGTAGCCGATCATACATCTTATGTTTTTGTTCCGGGTCCTCTCTCTGCTTTTTCTTTGTCAACAGTCCCAACAACTGCTGATTTTTTGGAGATATCATCAACATTCAAGTCCTTCGTAACCAGTTTCTCAAATCCAAGAGCAGCATAAGATGTGCTCTTAGGAATTAAGATTTGATTCTCGGATTTACATGGGACTTCCACAACTGATAAATGTTTTAAAATACATTGGGTAGCTTGTATTTTACTCTTTTGGCCAATGAATGTTGCCTGCTAAATTTTTTTTCTTTAGTGTAAATTAGGCCCTCAGCAGGTTCTCTTTCATTCTCAAATGACAATATAGATGACAAAAACTATGTGCAGGAATAGCAGTTAGACTTTTAGCTTGTAGACTGACTTCTTAATAAGTGAGTCTAAGACAAAATTGTGAGTTGAGACCTAAAAGTCTTAGAATAGTTCCAAGGGGGAGTGGATGTTTGCGAGTGTTTCTCTGCAATAGCTTTAGCTTTTTTAGGGTGCTTTTTGGCTTTTGGAAGATATTGCAGCTTAGGAAGCAAAAGCTTTTGGAGTTCTGGAAGCAACTCAGAAGCCACACACTTGCGCTCCAGGGAGAACCTGCATGCTTTTAAAGCTTTTGGGCTGTGGTTGGTTTTAGACTGCCAAATTACAAACGCTCACCCTTTGTCACATGTTGTTTTCTATGTGCAGAGACAGCGAAACTGTAGCACCAGAGGCTAGAAGAAACTACTCCAATCCCAGGTAAGCTCTTAAAGAGCTAGGTACTTTCATTTAGAAGAGAACTTATCTTTTATTTTTCTTATTTGCACTTGCTAAAAAAGAGAGGCTGATAAAGTTTACTCGATATATATACTTCCGCATAGTTGCTGAATATATGCATGGCTATTGGAGAATCTAACGCAGTGGGACTATGAGCCTGTTGAGATCAAGGAAACTTACTGACTCAGCAGATCAGCAGCAAACATTTTGTGGCAAACAATTATTCTACCTTCGTTTTCGGTAGTGACCTTCTCTACTTTGCTAACTCCACCTCTATCCCTGGAAAAAATGCGGAATTTCTTTCTTTTCTTCTTGGCGCTGGAGCTGGGGCCGTTCCCTTTTCCTGTTTTGCCAGTTAGTTGCTGCCAAAACAAAAAGGAAGGTATATCCGTCCATGAAAAGATTGTTTCTCGCATTAGTTAAAGAAGAGATCTTCCTTCTTATGCACATGTTCACCTTGTTATATGGAATTTCATTTCTTTCCTTGTCTTGTGATTCTCATTAAGTTTGATGTGAGATCAGGTGGATTTTAGCTTAGTTGCCTAGTTTTTATTGAATTCCCAACAAATATGAGAGCAAAAGCAGAAAAATTTTTCCTCATCTGCTTGTCTGTTCCGGGTGCAGACGGGAGCACTCTCATCCATGCCAAAATGAAACTCTATGTAATGTATGACCATGTATATGCATTACAAAATCCAACAACGTACCGGTAATGGATGTAAAATATGTTGCCATCCATGAAGTGATGCACCTAAGGGATCGGTGGACCCGTTATGCGACTGGACGAACCGGCGGGCTTGAAGTCAACGATGTCGGATTGAGCTCAAATTTGGTCGGCTGAAGCGAAACGGCGTGCTGATCAATACTCGTAGCCATAGGCTACGATTAATAATAGATTTTCGTGATTCGGGGTCGTTTAGATGGTTTTTTTTAATTATTTTAGTAATTTCGAATTAAGAGTATTTTTGTATTTTTTTGGTTTTTTTTTTGTCATTAGGGTTAACACCCTTTATAAACTCGTTTTTAGGGTTTTAAGAGGCAGTAGTTTTTTGATATTTTGAAAATTTATCGATTATTAATCGATTGAGAGAACAGTTTATTCCTCATTATCGTTTCGATTCTTCTGTTTAGCCTAATTTCTATCGCGCTTTGGCATCAATTGATATCGGAACACAGGTTGCTTGAATCAATGGCTGAATAGAATCGTGGTCGTGGACGGCGGGCTCGTGGTGGCCGAGGGCGTGGAGGCATTCCTGAAGCAACGACCAACTGCATCTAAGAGATCTACGAGATGTAGAAATTGAAGAACAGAGAAGACGAATCCAGGATTTGGAGCGACAACTTGCGGAGGCGAGGTTGGGCGTTCAATCCGAAGAAGCAGAATCTGAGGATCCATCCGATGATGAAGAGGAGGACGTAAACCCTTTTGGAGTTCTGAACCAGGGGCGGAATCGAGGAGTACGACCTGGAAATCAGCGCTCTTCGCAAATTTTCGGGATGAAGATCGAGATTCCAGAGTTTGATGGTAAGGCTTATCCTGATGAGTTTATTGATTGGTTGCATACGGTGGAACGGATTTTTGATATTAAAAACCTAACTGAGGGGAAAAAAATGAAGTTAGTGGCTATTAGGCTGCGAAAACATGCTTCGATTTTGTGGGAACACGTAAAAAAGCAACGTGCTAGAGAGGGGAAGCCGAAGGTGGATCGCTAGGAGAAGATAAAAAAGTTATTGCAAAATAAATTTTTACCTACTCATTATAGGTAGGAGGCATTTATTGAGTATCATAAAATTAAGCAGCGAGATTTAACGGTCGAGCAGTATACCGAGGAGTTTGATCGTTTGCGGATGCGTTGTGATGTGGCTGAGGAAGACGAGCAAACAATTGCTCGATATTTGGCAGGCTTGCGGTATGAAATTTCTGATGTTGTCCAATTACAGCAATATTAGACGTATGAGGATGTGTGCAGACTAGCCCTAAAGGTGGAGGGACAGTTTAAAAAAAAGAGCAGTAATTCTAAGTGGTCAAGCAACAGTTCCAAGTGGTCAGATAAAGAATCTCAAGGAAAAGCGGGAACATCTGTAGTAAATTCGACACCAGTCGCGGTTAAGGATGTGAGTTCTAAATGTGCATCCAACGAGGGGCAGAGTAGTGCTGAAACTAGCAGGGGAGGAACTGCAGCCAAGCGGTGTTTCAAGTGTCAGGGATTCGGGCATTTTGCTGTTGATTATCTGAACCGACAGATTGTGACGCTTGTTGATAATCCAGTCTTTGATGAAGGTCCAGTTTATGATGAATCTGAAGGCGAAGAAGAGGATACGGATGTGGAACAGGAAGGGATTATCTATGCTGATTCTGGTGAGTCCCTAGTCGTTAGAAGAATATTAAATGTTGCTGTAGCGGATGATGAATCATGGCTTAGACATAATATTTTTCAAACTAAGTGCACTAATAGAGGAAAAGTATGCAGCATGATAATAGATGGTGGGAGTTGCGAGAATGTGGTGTCTACGACTATGATGGAAAAGTTGGGGTTAAAAATAGAAGATCATCCTCAACCATACAAGCTGTCGTGGCTTAGAAAAGGGAACGACTTGAAGGTGAGCACAAGGTGTCTTGTACAATTTTCGATTAGAAAAAATTACATCGATGAGTTGTGGTGTGATGTAGTCCCAATGGATGCTTGCCATATTTTATTGGGGAGGCCGTGGCAATTTGACAGAAAGACACGTCATGATGGTTTCAGAAATACTTATACCTTCAAGAAGGATGGCCGAACCATTACCCTAGGTCCTTCAGATTTGAGAAAGGAAGTGAAGAATAATTTGTTGTCCAAGTCAGAATTTTTAGAAGAGGCAGTGAACGCGCCTGAGCTTTTAGCCATTGTGGTGATGGAGCAGAATTCTGAAAGTCCCGAAATTCCTACTCAAGTTCTGCCTTTGCTTGAGGAGTTTGCTGATGTCGTACCGGAAGAGTTGCCACCTGGTTTGCCGGGTGAGCACAATGTTTCTGGAACTTTTAATGTATCAGATTTGTCACCTTACTACACTGAAGAGGAAGAAGACGCTGATGAGATTGACGACAATGAAGACGAAGCAGATTCGAGGACGAATCTTTCTCTAGCAGGGGAGGATGATGCACCTAAGGGACCGGCGGACCTGTTATGCGACTGGACGAATCGGCGGGCTTGAAGTCAACGATGTCGGATTGAGCTCAAATTTGGTCGGCTGAAGCGAAACGGCGTGCTGATCAATACTCGTAGCCATAGGCTTTGATTAATAATAGATTTTCGCGATTCGGGGTCGTTTAGATGGTTTTTTTTTAAATTATTTTAGTAATTTTCGAATTAAGGGTATTTTTGTATTTTTTTGCGTTTTTTTTGTCATTAGGGTTAACACCCTTTGTAAACTCGTTTTTAGGGTTTTGAGAGGCAGTAGTTTTTGGATATTTTGAAAACTTATCGATTGTTAATCGATTGAGAGAACAGTTTGTTCTTCGTTATCGTTTCGATTATTCTGTTTAGCCTAATTTCTATCGCGCTTCGGCATCATGAAGTTTGGTGACAATGAGAGAAAACGAAGACAACAAAAAGAAGAACAGAAGAGTTCGAGATGTGAAGATTTTGCTATTCACCAGATTAGCCTTGCAAGAGAGTTGGAGTAGATGGCAGAGATCAGCCTATGTCGCGAGTTTCGGGAGAGTAATTTTAAGTTAGTTGTGAGTTTCTTCGTCGTCAAGGATATACAAGATGTGTTGGGTTAAGTAGACTTTAGAGGTTTGTTTAGTGTATTGTGGTGGGCGAAGACCTTTGGAGTAGAGACTAGAATGAAACGACAAAGATCACACGACTCTTCTGCCCCTTTGAACAGTCGTAACTGATGATATGCATGAGGAACACTTTAGGATCATAGAATAATGTTAGAATACTAAGATTAGCAATGCTAAATTATCTTTCAAAATGATGTGGCAAGCAGTTAGTACTAATGTAACAATTCATGTGAGCCCACTGTCTTCATATTTCTTTTTTGGGCGTCTACTCGATCTAGTGTATCTCTAGTAGAACGAAAAATATTTCACCAATAGTGCTAAAACTTTGATATGCGTAAAATTCGATCTACAGAATCGAGGGCTGTTCTATATGTAGGACTTAATCATGCAGGCATTGTTTTTTTACATTACCATTCGAAAACTGTTCGTTATTTTTCACAAACTAAACAAGAAACTGTGTTCGAGGTCATCTTTAGAGGCTCTCTCTCATGACTAGTAGCTTTCAATCGCTCAACATAACCGGTGTTTATTTAGGTAGACTTATCAAGTCAATGGATTTGCCTCGTTTGGGTCTCATATCTTCATCCTAAAAGGTCGAGGAGTTGACTTTGTGAATAGTGGCATTGCTACTTAGATCATTGATCCGGTCCCATTGTCGGGAAAAATTGCGTAGGCTGTTCTTGACAATTTCTCGTAATCAAGATATAAAAGAAAGATTAGTAGTTAGGGTCTGTCTAAAAACCAAGTTTAGCAATGACCTTTTGTGACTTTACTTACATCTAATGTTCGGAAGATGATATTTTGAAACCGTCATATGTCCTAAAATATATTAAAGCGTTGACAAAGATGCACGCCGAAATCATGCATGCAAGTTCATATATTCCTTGGTTATTTGTATATTCTATTATTAAGTTTTGTCATCAATGATTGGGCTTTTGACTAGTTCTTGTCAAAAAGTGGGGTGAACTAAAGGCAATCGATATGCAAACTTGGGATTTCTCTGTCTTTGAGTAGCGAAGGTTCCTCGATTTGTGGTGACTGCCAAGTCATTTGTTTATATCTAGCGTACACGAGGAAGATACTATCATTCAAGCACAAGATCCACTTTATCTAGATCAAACCTTGATCATTCAGTCGATCCTATCTCAGAAATCTGCAGTATCTTGCTGAAGTTAAAACAAGAATCAGATGGACGTAATTTGGTGCTCATTCCGTCAATTTACACTTACCAATATACTGAGGACATTCGGTAACTTTGGAGATGAGCTTAGGCGGAGGAAGTCTTATTGGACACAAAATCAAAAACACAGAAAATAATGTCTATTTTCAGATCTTGCATTCAATTAAAGTTGCAGTATTGAGAAGCCATCGAAATCTTGATACATTGAGACCTGACCGGAGAAATTCATGAGTTTGCATCTTTCTGTTACTGCCAAACTTCCACTTTGCATGCATCTCCTCTTCCCAAAGAAGAGATTTCTGATATAGACAGAACTGAATTGAAGAAAAAGGAAGATATCTGAATATGGTAAAAGAAAAAGGCGAAGAACCACCTACAGGATATATAAGATCCACACTTGCAAAACAGAACAATCGAAAAAAATGCATATCAACAACCAGAATTGTTTGAAGAACTGTGGTACCGAAAAAGCCACATCTCTGTCGCGACCCTCCCACTAATCTAAACTATAACAAAAGCTTAAGACTGGCATGGACATCGGTCTACCACCACCAACCCTTCGTTCGGCCGCCACATACATGGATATTGCCTTCAACCACCGCCCCGTGGGTGTTCTTTAGTCATCCAATCATTCATTCAGATACTCACAACGCGCATTCAAGTAATGCAAACAATTGGCAACGTTCACATCAAAACAACATTCAATTTGCCTCGGGATCGGCTTTGAAATTAATTATGCAAGTCGATTAACCCAAACCACCTCCGAATCCATTAAGGGTTTACTGTATAAGATTAATGAAAATTAGCCCCCACTTGTGTTTACATAGCAACGGGGAAACATCATTAATTCCGAATTACTTCTAATCATCTCCATTAACCTACCTGCAGATACACACATTGCGAGCCTAAATCATTCATCTGGAAATCACATGCATAGCCTAACTAAGCATGCATTTAGACCAAATGACCTTGAACAATCACTAACCAATGAGCGAGCCAATTTGGATTACTTGTTCAGTTTTTAGACTAATTATGGCTACTTATATTTTCAATAGATTAACCCTCCAAATGAACTCAATGATTCAAGCATTTCTGGAAAGCTTATGATATTTTCAATCTATTAACCCAAAAATCTCAACTTAGACCCGACTATTCCAGTTTTGACTCGGCTCCAAGCCGGAAATTTGAAAATACGGGAAAAATATCTAGAAAAATTGAAATCCCGCCTAATTTAACAGACGATTAGTTCGGTCAGTTAGTAACAACTTTTATGTTCTGAATTTTTGTAAAGAAGCTCTCGAGCTATGCTAGAATTGAAAGTTTTCCCAAGGACTCAATCGAAGACAGTTTTTTGGGCCAGAACTGACCTTGCCAAATTGACCCCCTAAACTTTGCTTCCTTCAAACTTTCTAGTCTACCATTTTAGACTTTAATGAACAATCTTCCAGTTTTGAGTTTTTGTAGAAAAGGCCCCGACCTATGTTAAATTTGCAAATCAAATTTGAAGAAAATCTAACATCAGTTTTTACTGGAATCGTAAAAAGTTAACACAATCAACTCATTGAACAGTGAAATTAAATGAAAACATGAGCATGCTCGATTGTGCAAGTTTAATAGGCGTACCTTGAATGCAAGAATTCCAGCAAGTAATCCAGCAATCCGGTTTCTTCGAGGGACCTCCAGTGAGGATTTCGATAATTGGTCACCGTGACAACTTTGAGAACACCACGAAGGATCTAAACACAAGGATTTGATAGTTACGAATGGTCAACAGTTAGCTATAATAGGTAAAAATATCGGTAAGATACTCAAAGTAATAAGCTCTAAATGAACGATCAACAAAGTGCAATTGATTGAGGACGATCCGGTGAGGATCTCAATAAATGGCGGCCACGAGGATGTCAAGGACACGTTAGAGAATGTCGTCACGAAGCTCGGCCACCAAGGAACCACAGGGAATTGCCTATAATTGTCGTTAGAATTGCTGGCTTCGGTACGGGCATGAGGATCGACAATCGCAAGGGATATAAGACCGGTTGATTCCGTGGTCTTCCGGCGAACACCTCAGGGAATACCAGCCACCATGTCGTCAGCGGTGAAGCTCTGGTAGAGAGAGAGAGAGAGAGAGAGAGAGAGAGAGAGAGAGAGAGAGAGAAGAGCCGTGTATAACGAGTTCAAGGGAGAGAGACCTCTTCAAAACTTGGAGGGAAATCCTTATATAGTCTTGCAATTTTGAATTTTGGCCCTTGGACTCAAAATGATTGCTTAGTCTTCAAGCAATCCCCTCATTGACTCATTCCAAGTCATATGGATTGGTGACTTGGCACAATGTATGGCCAAGATGGAATGGTAATTGAATGATTAAGATTAATGCATCATATGAATTGATGACTTGGCTAATGGCATTTTTGTAATTTCCAAAGGGGCTAACTTGTAATTTTCATGAAGGAGAGAAGGTGGTCTGCTGGCCAGTTCATCGAGCTTGGCCAAACCCACCCGATCCGATCAGGTAGACTCGGGATTCTCTAATTGTTCAATTTCCCTTTAATTTTCCTAATTAGGCTTCACATTTTGCTAAATTGAGGATTAACTTGATTTAAATCAAATTGGATTTGCTTGGATTAAACTAGTTCGAAATGAGATAGTTCGGTTTGATCGAATTGACTTGTGGCGTTTCAATTTCCTTCAATCTCCTCTAAATCCTCTCAAAAGACAACATGAGTTGGACCAACGTGCACAATTGATGTTCAATTGGCCAAATTGAACATCAATGGAACAAATTGAATGTTAGTCTAGCATGGGTCAAAATTGAGTCAATTGGATCCGTCCCTCTTGATTTTATCGATCATTGAATAACTATTGATCAAATTGAGTTCAATTTTTGTGATTTTGTTGAAATTGACATTGGAACTGAGTTGCTTAGGGATAAGAACAGTAGAAGTGCTATAATTTTTATATAGCGCTCACTTGAGGGCCATAACTTTTTTTTTCGCTTATTTAAGTGTCACTTCGGAGTGAAATTGATCTTGAGTGCCATTTCCGGCAAACCCTCCTACATAAATTTTTTTTATTAATTTTCCATTTCGACGTGGATTATTTTTTATTAATTGTCCACGTTAGCATCAGTAATGCCATGTCGGACAACCGGAGTCCACGTCAAATTTTTCGATGATGCAAATCGCTTATGGCACTTAAGTGATTGATTTTTCAAATTTGTGATATTCAAGTGAGTGCCGTACGAAAGTTATGGCACTCCTAGTGTATATATCCCAAAAATGCTTATACATGTGTCCATTAAAGGAGTGATTATTTAAATATTTGGAAAAATTATCAATTTAGTCCTAAACCTATTGTATGGATGTGAATTCAGTTTTAACTTTCCAATTTTGTGAATATAATCTTATACATTTGTACGATATTTAAACGTAGCCTTTCTTACCAATTGCCATTGCAAGTTGCAACGTTGAAATCAACAAATTGCTCACGTCAGCTTGCCACTTAAAATGGCCATTGATGACTAAACGTTATGCTGGCGATTTTTTGTGGTAATTGGTGGAAAAAACTATATTGAAAAATTGCTCAAAAGTTTAGGATTATATCTACAAAACTGAAAAGTATGGCTCATTAAGTGGAATAATTAGTTATTGATAAGAAAATTATGACAATTGTAATTGCATTATAAGACAATCCAATCAAACCATTGACAAATACATATTTTTTGTCAATTCTAAGTGCACCATAATTTCCAAAGAATGAAAAGAAAAGAAAGGTAAGAAATACTCTTAAATCTGGACCAACAAGAGATATTATGGTTAATATGAGGTAATAAGGAGCGTTGGAAGTCAAAAAAATGGATGGAAAAAGACGTTTATGCATTTATCTTTTTTCACATAATTACTCATTTAAATGTTAAACCTTACCAACTTATTTTTATTTGAGTTGATGCGAGTAAAATAAGGAGAGAGTACAATGGGCTTTTAGAGTGAAGGGTCATACAGTGGTTGGGAAAAAGGAGAGGCGAATGATGTAATTTATAATTAATACTACTTATGTATTAGTACATAATAATTGTTTTGGTGATATTTTAATTTTGATCTTTGTTGAAATTCTTTTTTTTTTTTGGATTTTATATGTAATGGGCCTCATTCATGATAGATACCTAGTTTTATAAATATGGCACCCACTTCCATTAATATGTCTTATAAAGAATTAATTAATAAGGCATTTATCTATGTGGGACTCTTATGGTAAAGTTCAAAGGGAATTGTATTGATTAACCCTCCCCAACCTTTTCGCTTATAAATAAAAATATTTTGGATAAGGATAGTAGGACTGCTATAACTTTTGTACTATGCTCACTTAAGTGCCACATCAGAGTAAAATTGATCATTTAAATGTCATTCCTGACAATTTGTCATACGTGGATTTTTTTATTAATTTTTCATTCCGATGTGGATTTTTTATTTTTTTTTATTTTCATAATTAATTATCCATGTCAGCGCTGGCAATTCCATGTAGGACAACCGGCATCCATGTTGGATTTTCCGGCGAGGCAAATCGTCGATAGCATTTAAGTCACCTAAGTGAGTATAGTACAAAAGTTATGACACTCGTAATATTCTTATCCCGAGTTGCTTGTAGTCAATTGTACCCAATTTTGGTTAATTTGCATTAATCATGAAGAATTGATTGCAAATCCTAATTAAGGCTCAAATTGGGGAAAAGCTTGGAATCTTGCAATGGACTTGACAATTGAATGCAAAACAACCTTCCGATCAAATGTTGTGAAGGAAAGTTTTTTAAAAAGTAACAAGAAATGTGTTAATTTTGAATTTGGCCAATTAGAAATTGAAATTTCTCATTTGGGGAAAAGTCCATTTCTAATTGATTTTTGTAAAATTGATGAGTTAAAAGTAAATTAAGGTAAAAATGAGTTGATTTGATGATTTTTCAAATTTTTTTTATTTTTTAAAAAAAGTTGACTAAGAGTTGACTCTAGGGGTCGACCAAAAAGTCAACTCTAAAGACTTTCTTGGATTATTGGTGAAATCAATGTCTTGGTTTAGACGGAACACTATGGAACTGAAATTAACTTGTAAAACACTAAGACGACTCTTTTTGACGAGAAACGGGCGCCGTCACGATAAGGGATTCCTCGAATTTTAATTTTGTAGGACTTGTCAAAGAAAAATCCAGTATCAACAATCTCCCTTTCGATGTTATTTCTCAAGTATCGAGTGTCTTCCACAAGAAGTAGACCAACGTCTTGCAACTTCAATGTAAAACATCCCTTGCACCAAATTCATTCCAAATCTTCTACCTTCTTGTCCCTTTTCACATATAAATGCACAATGCCTTCATGAGTAATCTCTCATGAATAATCTCTCTATTTCCTCACCCTTTATTGACCCACATATACCCTTATGCTTTGGATCTTCATAATATTTGTCAAACGCCCAAGATCAAAGCCTTCACATTTGAATTCCACAATCGCGACACGCAGGTATATAATAATAAGATAGCTCTTATATAAAATAATCCCCTTCATTTCCCTTCTTATCCTCTTTACCTTCTTTGGTACTATCTTATCCTCCATCACGGAGAGAATTTATCCTCTTTCGCAACCTTAACTGTTAGAGATAGTTAGAGATTCATCTAGAATAATTTCTTCTGTTAAATATATTTGATTATTCTGTTGATTATCCATAACTCTCTATTGATTATCTAAAACTCTCAAGATTGCACATATATTGCACGATTGTGCATATATCTCAATATCTCTCAAGATTGCACATATATTGCACGATTGTGCATATATCTCAATATCTCTCAAGATTGCACATATATTGCACATACTTAATTATATATTGTCGAGAAAATGCTGATTAGCTCCTACTTACCCGGACCATAATTGCATAGATTGTTCTTGACAATCTCTCTTAATCAAGATTATAAAAAGAAAGATTATATAGTAGTTAGGGTTTGTATAAAAACCAAGCTTAGAGGTAAGTTACATCACCCACTTAGATAAAGTGGCAATGCACTTGTAAAGCGAAAATAGTATTGGATCATTCATGATGAAAGTCCTTATATACATCAAGTAATTGGCAACAAAATAGCCCGACAAAATAATGAGGTTCTAAAGACCACTTTACCTTTCTACACCTCTAAAGACCACTTTACACTTTTTATACCTCTAACAACACTCAAACATAGTTTTTAGGACTAAGAAGATGCATCTATCATGTAACGATTGTTTATTTATCAAACACTCAAGATCAAATCCTTCCGTCTAACTCACACAATCGCTGTAGGGGGTATATAATAAGAAGATATACCCTATTCATAATAATCTCCTTCTTCCTTGTTCTGTACACAATTCCTATCCCTTCTCCCAAGCTTGCAGGTTCGCAACTTCAATCTTCTCAAGATTTTGCTTCTCATGCTTTCGCACATCTGGCTGTCCTTCCTTTTTCCTTGAGGCATTGCCAGTTGTGTTTGGAGTGTGCCTAACACCTGGTGGACCAAAACCAAATAAAACTGTCCACTCGAATAGAGTCCTTCAGACAAGCCGGTTCATTGGAGCCGCAAAGAATCAATGATGAGCTATTTTATTCTAAGTCATGTCTGGCAGTGACTTAAGCCGTGTCCTCCAGGAATGGATAATTGAATTTTGGCTTGAAGGATATTCTTCTCCTCTTCAGGTATAATTCTACTTGGAATGTCAAAGGTGAACTCTTCGGGATTTCATACCGGTGGTACTTATTGAAGTATCCCAAATTGTCTAATAACCCCATACTGCATCATTTGGTTCCACTGGCATTCTCTTGATTAGATTAAAAGCTTCTTCCAATCTTCTAGCCCTCCTTAATAAAGCAACCAAGCAGCCATAATGCTTGACCCTGACTAGTAAGTTACATTTATCCATTTTTGAGAAGATTTCCAAGCCTTCATCCACAAAACCACCATGAGTACATGCCGATAATACAATAAGAAATGTTACTTCGTCAAGAAAGCAATAAATAAATTGCAAGATTAAGAGAATGACGTACCTTAGGGCAACGCAAGCATCTGCATTGTTAGTAGAAAATCGCACAGACCCTATGGAAGCTCCATATAGATTTCTTCATCCAAATCCCCATGTAAAAATGCATTATGGACATTCATTTGATGTAATTGCCAGATTACTAACTATTGTGAATGTTTTGAATTTGTGTCAAAGTTTGAATATGATATAATTCTATATTATTTGATCTTCGAATTAGAACGAATGCTAGGATGGGTTATTCTCTAAAATCTAAACCTTTTGATTTCAAAAAAACCAAAAAAGGAAATGAGGAAAGTTAATGAAAAGGAAGAAGACATGGGAGATCAATTGAAATTTAGAAGGCATTTATCACCCCATCAGCGCAATTAACCCTTTAGCACTTCTCAAAAGATGCGAATACTCCACATACACTTTCTCCAAGGTCAAGACGGACCCAGTCAGCAACATAATTGAAAACAATTGTTGCTCTAGTAATGCATCTTGGAGCCAGGGCTTAGACATAGATTAAAGTACATTGGTTTTCACTTTAAAATTTCATATTTGTGTCCATTGCACATTTTGCAATTTAGGGTTCTCGTAAGAGATCTAGATTGACACATGCCCAAAAGGGTCTGCAAGGCACTGATCAGATTGTTTTGAAAAAGCCTGAGTACCTTAAAAGGCACGACTACAAAGTAACATCTTCATCAGAACGAAAAAGGGGCGTCCAACTTCAAGCCAAATAAAACTTGCAGCGCAAGAAGATTGTAACAAAATCAAGTGTCAACAATCTCTCTTATAGAGTTATTTCTCAAGTATCATATCCTCCATCATGGAAAGAATACTTTTTATCCTCCATCGCATCCTTAATTGTTAGAGATAATTAGAGATTCATTTAGGATAATTTCTTCCATTAAATAGATTTGACTATCCTGTTGATTATCCGTAACTCCTGAGATTGCACGTATATTGCACGATTGTGCATATCTCTCAATATCTCTCAAGATTGTACATATATTGCACGAATATTGCACATACTTATATATTATTGGGAAAATGTTGATTAGCTCCTAGTTGCACAGACCATAATTGCATAGATTGTTCTTGATAATTTCTCTTAATCGATATTATAAAAAGAAAGATTAGTATTTAGGGTTTGTATATAAACCAAGCTTAGCGGTAAGTTGCATTATCCACATAAGACCTACCTCAATGGTCATTGTCCCAAATCATCATACATAATCATTACATTCACATATTTCACACTTATATGGCCGTACATAAATCTCCGAAATCATTCAATGAATTTCTACAATTTTTCTAATCAAATATGTGCTAGGTACCTATTTACCGAAATTTCACAGTTGTTTCGACAATTGTATAATCAAGCCTTAGCCATCACTAATCTTAATTCACGTAATGCCACCAATTAGCTATGAGAAATTTCGAGATATCACACTAGCTGTGCATAGAAACCATGAGAGGTGGAATCGCAGAAGTAAATAGCAAATTGGGTTACGAGATTCCTTGCCTACAGCTTGGCATCCACGAGAGAAGGGAGTGCTGCAAATGCTGACGCTAGTTTTTACAGAGTTAGTTGTGAGTAGTATTCTATAAAAGAAGAGTCAAATGTCTAGCCATTGTCGGCAAATTAGTTTGGTCTTCCTATTGTAGGAAGTATATCATGAGGAGCTTTTTTTGATAAACTCATGAACCTTGGGGGTCGGATTGTAATGCATTGAAATCATATGAAATCGTCCATCATAATGAAGGTAAATCCATTTCTTTAGATTGAGTTAATCAGAGGTCGTTGATTTCCTTCCATTTGAGGTCTTGTTTTAGTTAGCTAAGCTAACACTCTCTTTTATGTTTTCAATTATGAAATTGATCAGCTACGCTAGCTCTTTTGTAATATATAAGTGCTGTTTTAAGGGGAAATTGTCCAATTACTCCTAAACTTATTATACGGATGCCAACTCAAACCTAAACTTTTCAATTTCGCCAATTGAGTCATAAATTTTTGCGCGAAATTCCAATATAGTTCTTATGGTCAATATTTGTCGGGAATCGCCAATGTGGCAGTTCGGTTATCGTTGGCCATCTTACGTGGCACACTGCTATGTCAATGATTTTTCAACGAAAATTAGATAGATGGACCACATTGGACATGGAGGTGAAGCACGGGAGAGAGGGTAGCCAAGAGGGAGAGTGAGCGGCGAGAGAGAGAAAGAGGGAGAAAAAATAGAGAGTTGGCTTTGTGGTGTCTTGAAAAATGAACGAGAGAGGGGCCAATGATGTTTCATCATTGCAATTTGAAGTGTGTTAAGCAAGCTCCTTGCTTGCATGAAATATGATTGGTTATTTTAGGTAGCCATGATAACTAATTTAAACCCAATTTCTCTAATATTGCAGGCCCAAAATTGTTCCTTGCATGGCCGGCCACACATGGGATTCATAGGGCACAAACTTGTGTCCTAACATGTCCATATAAGACCTACCTCAGTGGCCATTATCCCAAATCATCATACATAATCACTATATTCACATATTTCATACTTATATGGCCGTACATGAATCTCCGAAATCATTTAATGAATTTTCACAAAATTTCGGATCAAATATGTGCCAGGTACTTATTTACCGAAATTTCACAGTTGTTTCGACAATTGTATAATCAACCCTTAGCCATCACTGATCTCAATTCACGTAACGTCACTAATCAGTTATGCGAAATTTCGGAATGTCTCGCTAGCTGTGCAAAGAAACCATGAATGGTGGAATCGTAGAAGTAAATAGCAAAATGGGTTCAAAGATCCCTTGCTTGTGGCTTGGCATCCACGGGAGAAGGGAGTGCTGTAAATGCTGACGTTAGTTTTTGCAGAGTTAGTTATGAGTAGTATTATGTGAAAGAAGAGCCAAACGTCTAGGCATTGTTAGTAAATTAGTTTGGTCTTCCTATTGTCGGAAGTATATCACGAGCAACTTTTTCTCATAAACCCATGAACCTCAGGGGTTGAATTATAATGTATTGAAATCATATGAAACCGTGCATCATAATAAAGGTAAATCCATTTCTTTAGATTGAGTTAATCAGAGGTTGTTGATTTCCCACTACAAAAAAATTGATTTTTTCCGACGAAATTTCCAACGAAAAATTTGGAAAAATTCGTTGGAAAACGAATTTCCAACGAATTTTCCAACGAAAAAAAATTCGTTGGTAATAGGTCGTTGGAAATTTTTCCAACGAAAAATTTCAATTTTCGTTGGAAATTTGCGACGAATTTTATTTCGTTGGAAAATTCGTTGGAAAACTCGTGGCTAAATTCGTTGGAAAAATTACAAAAAATTTTTTTTTTGGTCGAAAAATCGTGGAAATTCTTTTTCCAACGAAAAATTTTTCGTTGGAAAAATTACAAATTTTTCTTTGGTCGAAAAATCGTGGAAATTTTTTTTCCAACGAAAAATTTTTCGTTGGAAAAATTACAAATTTTTTTTGTTCGAAAAATCGTGGAAATTTTTTTTCCAACGAAATTTTTTTTTTCGAATTTTTTTTTCGAATTTTTTTTTTTGGAAATTTTATTTTGAAAAATCGCCCTCGTCGCCGGCGAGGGCCAACCTCGACGCCGGCGAGGGCCGAGCTCGCCCAGATCTGGGCGAGCTCGAGCTCGCCGGCGATGGCGAGCTCCGCCCTCGCCATGGCCGGCGAGGGCCAGCCTCGTCGCCGGCGAGGCCCAGCCTCGTCCCGGGCGTGCTCCTCGTCGACCTGCACCACCCTAGACCCCGCGACCCCCTTGCAATACAGCAGCCTCGTGTCGAAATTCACGTCGAACCCCCGGCCCAGCACTTGCACCGCGTTCGCTCATCCCCCGGTAAACCCACCCCGACCCCTCTCCCCGATTCCGCCCCCAATCGGAAACCCTAGGAGACCCTCCTCGAGCCCCCCACCCTTCCTCCACAGCGACGAGGGGCTCGCGCGCTAGGCGTAGTCCAGCTGGAGCTCGCGAGGCGGGCTTGCATCGCGACGAGCTCCTCCAGATCTCGAATGGCAGCCCATCGATGGAAGAAGATGAGCCGCGAACCTGCCTGTGATCTCTTTCTCTAGAATGCGGGAGCTTTGTCTCTCATCCATGGCCAGCGAGGCCCAGCCGGAGCCGGAGCCGGAGCCGGAGGAGGCGGAGGGGGAGGCGGCGAGGGAGGAGGCGGAGGGGGAGGCAGAGGGAGAAGGTGAAGACGAGGAGAGAGAGAGAAACTCTGTGAGAGAGAGAGAGAGAGAAAATGTGGAAATTGAGAGAATGGACGCGAAAATGTTGAATAAGAAAGAAGTAGGGTTTTCGTTGCAAAATTCGTGGGAAATTTCCCACGAATTTTGCAACGAAAATTGTACACATTAAAATAATTGCTCAGAAAATTGAAATTTGTTGGAAAATTCGTTAGAAAATTCGTTGGAAATTTCCAACGATTTTTTTTTCGTTGGAAATTTCCAACGAATTTTTCAACGAATATAAAAAAATCCGAAAACTACCGGTTTTTTTTTGAATTCGTTGGAAATCTCGTTGGAAATTTCCAACGAAAAAAATTCGTTGTAAATTTCCAACGAATTTTCCAACGAAAATTGTACACACTAAATAATGGCCCGGAAAATTGAAATTCGTTGGAAAATTTGTTGGAAATTTCCAACGAATTTTCCAACGAATATAAAAAAATCCGAAAACTACCGGTTTTTTTTGAATTCGTTGGAAATCTCGTTGGAAATTTCCAACGAAAAAAATTTCGTTGGAAATTTCCAACGAATTTTCCAACGAAAATTTTACACACTAAAATAATTGCCGAGAAATTGAAATTCGTTGGAAAATTCGTTGGAAATTTCCAACGAATTTTCCAACGAAAATTGTACACACTAAATAATGGCCCGGAAAATTGAAATTCGTTGGAAATTTCCAACGAATTTTCCAACGAATATAAAAAATGCCGAATAAAATCAATTTTTTTAAATAGTTAGAAAATTTGTTGGAAAACTCCAACGAAAAAAAATTCGTTGGAAATTTCCAACGAATTTGCCAACGAAAATTCTACACTATGAAAAAATTGCCGGAAAATTGAAATTTCGTTGGAAATTTCCAACAAATTTTCCAACGAATATAAAAAATGCCGAATAAAATCAATTTTTTTAAATCGTTGCAAAATTCGTTGGAAATTTCCAACGAAAAAAAATTCGTTGGAAATTTCCAACGAATTTTCTAACGAAAATTGTACACTATGAAAAAATTGTCGAAAAATTGAAATTTCGTTGGAAAATTCGTTGGAAATTTTCAACGAAAAAAAATTCGTTGGAAATTTCCAACGAATTTTGCGATGAAAATTTTTTCGTTGGAAATTTCCAACAAATTTTGCGACGTATATTTTTCGTTGGAAATTTCTAACGAATTTTGCGACGTATATTTTTCGTTAGAAATTTCCAACGAATTTTGCGATTCGTTGGAAAATTTGTTACAAATTTGCGACGAAAATTTTTCGTTGGAAAATTTTCGTGGCAAAAATCCGTTTTTTTTGTAGTGTCCTTCCATTTGAGGTCTTGTTTTAGTTAGCTAAGCTAACACTCTCTTTTATGTTTTCAATTGTGAAATTGATCAGCTACGCTAGCTCTTTTGTAATATATAAGTGCTGTTTTAAGGGGAAATTGTCCAATTACTCCTAAACTTATTATACGGATGCCAACTCAAACCTAAACTTTTCAATTTCGCCAATTGAGTCATAAATTTTTGCGCGAAATTCTAATATAGTTCTTATGGTCAATATTTGTCGGGAATCGCCAATGTGGCAGTTCGGTTATCGTTGGCCATCTTACGTGGCACACTGCTATGTCAATGATTTTTCAACGAAAATTAGATAAATGGATCACATTGGACATGGAGGTGAAGCACAGGAGAGAGGGTGGCCGAGAGGGAGAGTGAGCGGCGAGAGAGAGAAAGAGGGAGAAAAAATAGAGAGTTGACTTTGTGGTGTCTTAAAAAATGAAAGAGGGGCCAATGATGTTTCATCATTGCAATTTGAAGTGTGTTAAGCAAGCTCATTGCTTGCACGAAATATGATTGGTTATTTTATATGGCCATGATAGCTAATTCAAACCTAATTTCTCTAATATTGCATGCCCAAAATTGCTCCTTGCATGGCCAGCCACACATAGGGCTCATAGGGCACAAACTTGTGTCCGAATATGTCGACATAAGACCTACCTTAGTGTCCATTGTCCCAAATCATCATACATAATCACTATATTAACATATTTCCCACTTATATGGTCGTACATAAACATCTGAAATCATTCAATGAATTTCCACAATATTTGGGATCAAATATGTGCCAAGTACTTATTTACCTAAATTTCACAGTTATTTCGACAATTGTATAATCAAACTTTGGCCATCACTAATCTCAATTCACGTAACGCGACTAATCAGTTATGCGAAATTTCTGGATACCGCACTAGCTATGCATGGAAACCATGAGTGATGGAATTGTAGAAGTAAATAGCAAAATGGGTTCAAAGATTCGTCGCCAGCGGCTTACCATCCACGGGAGAAGGGAGTACCGCAAATGCTAACGTTAGTTTTTGTAGAGTTAGTTATGAGTAGTATTCTATGAGAGAAGAATCAAATATCTAGGCATTGTCAGTAAATTAGTTTGGCCTTCCTATTGTTGGAAGTATATCACAAGTAGCTTTTTTGATAAACTCATGAACCTCAGGGATTGGACTATAATGTATTGAAATCATATGAAACCGTGCATCATAATGAAGGTAAGTCCATTTCTTTATATTGAGTCAATCAAAGGTCGTTAATTTCCTTCCATCTGAGGTCTTATTTTAGTTAGCTAAGCTAACACTCTCTTTTATGTTTTCAATTACGAAATTGATCAGCTACGCTCGCTCTTTTGTAATATATAAGTGCTGTTTTAAGGGGAAATTGTCCAATTACTCCTAAACTTATTATACGGATGCCAACTCAAGCCTAAACTTTTCAATTTCGCCAATTGAGTCGTAAATCTTTGTGCGAAATTCCAATATAGTTCTTATGGTGAATATTTATCGGGTATCGCCAATGTAGCGGTTCGGTCATCGTTGGCCATCTTACGTGGCACATTGCTACATCAACGATCTTTCAACGAAATTAGATAGACGGACCACATTGGAAATGGAGGTGAAGCACGGGAGAGAGGGTGGCCAAGAGGGAGCGTGAGCGGCAAGAGAGAGAGGGAGAGAAAGCAGAGAGTTGGCTTTGTGGTGTCTTGAAAAATGAAAGAGAGTGGGGCAATGATGTCTTATCAATGCAATTTGAAGTGTGTTAAGCAAGCTCCTTGCTTGCATGAAATATTATTGGTCATCTTAGATGGCCATAATGACTAATTCAAACCCAATTTCTCTAATTTTGCATGCCCCAAATTGCTCTTTGCATGGCCGGCCACACATGGAGTTCATAGGGTACAAACTTGTGTCCTAACAAGTCTGTATAAGACCTACCTCAGTGGCCATTGTCCCAAATCATCATACATAATCACTATATTCACATATTTCACATTTATATGGCCGTACATAAACCTCTGAAATCATTCAATGAATTTCCACAATTTTCCGGATCAAATATGTGTTAGGTACTTATTTACCGAAATTTCATAGTTGTTTCGACAATTGAATAATCAAACCTTAGCCATCACTGATCTCAATTAACGTAACGTCACTAATTAGTTATGCGAAATTTTGGGTTGTTACGCTAGCTGTGCAAAAAAACCATGAGAGGTGGAATTGTAGAAGTAAATAGCAAAATGGGTTCAGAGATTGCTCGCTTGTGGCTTGACATCCACGGGAGAAGGGAGTGCTGGAAATACTGAAGCTAGTTTTTGCAGAGATAGTTATGAGTAGTATTATGTGAAAGAAGAGTTAAATGCCTAGGCATTATTAGTAAATTAGTTTGGTTTTCCTATTGTTGGAAGTATATCACAAGCAGCTTTTTTTGAAAAACCATGAACCTCAGGGGTCGGATTACAATGTATTGAAATCATATAAAACCGTGCATCATAATGAAGGTAAATCCATTTCTTTATATTGAGTCAATCAAAGGTCGTTGATTTCCTTCCATTTGAGTTCCTGTTTCCGTTAGCTAAGCTAACACTCTTTTGAAAAAGTCCGATTGATGCTTCGGGCGTTGCAAATACCTGCTACAATTTTCAAAGATAAATTTTCTGTAGTAAGAAGAAAACTTCTATCAGATGTCTCAGTAGACACATTGTGATGAACAAAGCTCGTATGCAATAATCATCCATGACCATTAAGTCTTGTTTTTGAATATCGAATAAAACTGTAGACAATGATCATTTACCGTATTCTCTGTAATGACTTGAAAGCTCCCGAGCATGGAGATTCCGGCTCCACCACCCATCACAACTCCGTTGATGAGGCATACCTTTTGAGAATGTGCAAAAGGTGATGGTTAAGTTGATTACAGATGCTGTATCATTTGGTTTCTCAGCCACGCAAGTATTGTATAAAAAGAAAAGCCCCCAGATCTCACCAAAGGCTTTTTATATGTAGCTATCAAGTAAACCACGGTGAGCAGTTTCTTTTAACCCATTGCTCCGAAGCTCCAATGTCCTGAAGGGTTTATGTAATACTAGAAATTACTTGGAAAATAAGATTAAGATATATATTTTTGAGTTTTCTTCGCTTGTGGAAGGCACTTCTAATCTTGATAAAATAGGTGGAAACTGTCAAAATTATACCAGTAAAATAATCAATTATAATGTCTACCCTTAACTTAGGTATATGTATTTATAAAGGATGATTCGACGGTTCTATTGAAAAAAAAAACTAATTTTTTTTGGCTGATTTTCAAAAGAAGTTGCTAAGTGTAAAAAAACCGTTGGTAGAAACAAATCATCGGTTGCTTGATTTCGGGTAATTTATTGGTAACTTGCTAAAACTTTTATGAAATTACCATCTTTTTAACAATTTATAAATCATCAACTTTTCTTATCTTTTACCAACTTTTATTTGTCTTTCTTACCAATACCTTAAATTTTATCAACTCTCTATGTATGACAAATCTTAATTTGAGTGGCTTACAAACTTTTTCCATTCAAACTATCAATTAGTTTTGGATTGTTAACTCTCATTCAAGTTAATCACCAATGTTTATACGGTTTTTTCTTGAATTATCAACTTTTGTTATTGTCTACCAAATTTTATTTTTCTTTTTACAAACTCTTTTTTACAAACACCTTAAACTTTTCCTTAACTCTTATATGAACTCACTAACATTTATTTGTGTGACTTCCCAATTTTTCTCCTATCAAATTACAATTAATTTTGTTTTACTAACTCTCATTTCAGTTGCTTACCAACATTTACTATGTTTTTTTAAAGTTATTATTTTTTCTATTAAGTTCCCAACTATTATTCCTCTTGCTTACTAACTATTTAAATTTATCAATTCTCTCTAGAAATTAGCGACACTAATTAAAGTGTAATTGACTTTTTTTCGATAAATTACCAACTAGTTTTGCATTTCTAGCTCTTATCTGAGTAGGTAGTTACCAACATTTTTTTTAAATTACCAACTTCTCTTATCTATAACAAACAAAAAATCTAGCATCTTTTACGAACTTTTATTGACGTTTCTTACTCTACATGTAATGTCTATCATACTAAATTACCATTTTTATTCGCGTTTTAGCTTTTCTCCGATTAAGTCACAAATTAATCTTGGGTTACCAAGTACTATATGAGAAACCTAACAATATTTATTGAGTTTCTTTTAATTTACCAACTTTTCCTATCGTTTCCCAATTTTTGTATATCTTGCTAAGTGTTCACCAAATTTCTAAATCTACTAACTTTTTTAGAAGTTACAAACTTTAAGCAAAGTGATTCCAACTTTTCTCCAATTAAGTTACCTGCTAGGTTTGTTTTACCAACGCTTATTTGAAATAGTTATCAACATTTATTTGATTTTTTTCTTTGACAAAAAAAATTCTTTTATCTTTTATCAACTTTTTTTACCTTTTCAAACAACGCCTTTGTTGACACCTATTTTAATTTACCCAAAATTAATTACACAAAATTTAGGAGTTAATTTTTTTTAATTCCTAAAATAAAAAAAATTTCTATTTAAATGCATTACATATAGAAATTAGGCACATTTGTATTAATAGGATATTTATAACTCTTTTTTAAAAGAAAAAAAATTTTCAAAATTTAAAAAAAATCCTAGTTGGGCCGGGTCGGGGCTGGGCCGACCCGACCCTTTTCTTTTTCCTGCACGAGCCCCCGGCCCTTTTCTTCTTTTTCTTCCCCCCTCGCGCTGGCCCAGCCCGCCTCTTCTCCTTCTTTTTCTCCTCGCGCAGGCTGGGCCTGGCCTGGCCCAGCCCCTTTCTTTCTTCCCCCCCCGCCAGCTGTCCCTTTCTCTCCCCTGTTCGCCCCTGTTCTCGGCTGCAAAGTGACGAATGGCGAAGCGGCCTCTCGCCGTCGCTATCCTGCCAGAGGAAGGCCGAGGGAGCACGCCAACGGGACTAGCATTAATGGCCAGTCCCGTCCTCCCCGTTTTTCCGGCCTCCCTTATCTCCTCCTTCGTCTCTTCTCCCTGTTTCTCTGTTCATCCCAGAACCGGCTCCCCCTTGTTTTCTGGATGTCATACCCCCCTGCACCGGCCTAAATGGCCACGAAAGTCACAGGTCAGAGTAGGTCGGTGCAGGCCGACGTCAGCAGACGCAACGAAGCAGGTGAGACACGTCGTCGCTGGCTATAAAAACCAGAGAGAGAGACTGAGAGGCGGTCGGCCATAGAAATAGAAAACAGAGAGAGAGAACAGAGAGAGAATAGAGAGAGAGAGTAAACCAAGAGTCCGCCGGAGCAAGAAGGAGAATCAGTAGCGTCACCGTCGCCCACAGAGCAGCCAAAAAGCCACCCAGACGCGCCGTCGACCGGTGAGCTCTCCCGGCCGAGACTCCCCTCTGTTTTCCCCTATTTTTTGGTGTGGTTTGGCCGAGACTCGCGCCGACCGTTTTGCCCGGCGTGAATCCCGGCCCATATCGTTGTCTCCCACCGTGCATACGTCGTCACCAAAGGTAAGCTAGGCCGCCAGAGCCGACCAGGTCGCCAGAACAGGTCGAAATCCTCCATTTTTGTCTCTGTACGCCAGGTATTTGACAAAGTGCCTCAATGAGGCCGTTTTTAATTCGATCGTTGGCCGGCGCGCAGGCTGTCGGACGGCGACCTAGGTGGGCGGCGAGGCTTGGTGATGCTCTCCAGAAGTCAATTTTAGGCCGGCGTCAATCTGGGTCGGGCGAAAGGTTGATTTTCGGCTCCGCCGGCGTCCAAGCATACGGGATCAACTCGACCCGAATCAGCTGACCCGACCCGGGTCAATGCCACGGGTTGGATCCGTTGACCTGGGTCGGTTCCGACCGACTCGGATCAACTGATCCGACCCGGGTCAATGCCCTGGGTCGAATCCGTTGACCCGGGTCGGTTCCGACCCGATCCGGATCAACTGACCTGACCCAGGTCAACGCCCTGGGTCGGGTCCGTTGACCCGGGTTGGATCCAACCTACCCAGATCTGCCGACCCAGTTATTATATTATATTTTTATTTTATTTTATTTTTAAAAAATTTAAAAATTTTTTTAAAAAATAAATTTCTTTTATTTTATTTTTCTTCTGTATTTATTTATTTATTTTAAAAAAATTTCAAAATTAAAATTCATTTTTTTAATTATGTGGTATATCTGAGTGTTTTAATTTTGTTGTATTATTATGCATGTTATTGCCATGTTTAATTTAGATAAGCCTATAGTGTTGTGCAGTAGTGTTTTGCATGTTGTGTTATTGTTATGGATGTTTTTAGACTTTAATTGCATAAATTGTTGTGTTTTAAATGTTGGTCGCCTTAATTAGGGCTAGAACCTTAAGCTGCATGTTTATTTTAACTGCTAATTATTTATGATTACGCACTCATTTGATTACTTCACATGTTAGGAGAAAGGTCCTAAAATCAATCAAAATTGCCTGACAAATATTTTCAACAAAAAGAACAGGGTAAAAAGGTACCGAAAGAGCATTAGTTATCCAACTAGTGTAACCAAGTCCCCGAACTCTTTTAATTTCTAGTTCGTAAGAATAGGGTTATCCTCCCATCACCCTATTTGGGTTTCTAATCGACCCACCCTAAATCGATTAGTGGCGACTCCTTGATATAAATTACTTGCATGTTAAAAAACCTAAACCCTAAGTCGTAATATGGTATGGGCTTGGGAGAGCCCAAGTTAAGTCCCGAACCTTGACTTAGCACGTACCAGGCAAGCTCCCCTTCTTTTTGCATGTCGATAAAAAGCGGGAAGTCTGTCGCGACAGCCTCAACTTTACCAACTATTATACGAAATCACCAATCTTTATTTGTGTGACTTCCTAACTTTTCTTCGACTAATTTACCAACCAATTGCGACTTACCACCTCTTATTTGAGTTCCTTGATAACATTTATTGTTTTCTAATTTTCCAAAATTTCCTATTGTTGGTAACTTGCAATTATCATAGAACGTTAGCAATTTCACAAAAGAGTTGGTAGACTTCCAACAAATTACCTTGAAAAAAGTCATCAAATCACTTATTTTCACCGACGGTCTTTTAACGCTTCCTAACATTTACAGATTTTACTGACACAGAGAAAAAAAGTTCAGCATCTTTTGACACGAAATGTTAGAATTCTGCCTGCATGTATGATTCTCCAACTATTAATATAAAGTTCTTGGAAAAGAGTACCATATTATTATCCCATTAACTCGGGTTGCTTGCAATTTTCAAGGGTTATAGTTATATGAAACACAATGAAAAGAGAGCAGAAGCTCATTTGATCACCTGTTAACATGTAGCACATAGTTCCAATAACATCACCACCCGAACAAAATGCTTTCCCGTTTCCCTAATGAATATTTGAGCAAGTGTCGAAGAATAACATAAATGACAAAAATCAGCTCACGCATATCCCAGAGAATATATTATCAATCAGATGGAGCATGCTCCAATTATGTGGGCGTACAAACGAACACTGGCGCGCTCAATTATATATATCTGAATCTAAATACTGCATAAAAATGTGCAACTCAAGAGGGTATTCTGAAAATTTACACCCATTGAATTTCCGAAAATTGCATCCTTTCAAATCACAATACAAGGTCTCTTTTCAGGCACACACGCCAATTGCAATATATGTCAAAATTCACGCCTTTCGTATGTGAAACAACACAACTTTTCCTCATATTTTTCATATTTTGAAACGACGCGACTTTAGAATCCTAATATGTCTATAGATCTTGCCTTCAACATAGTATGTTTTTTTCAATGAGTGTTTTTTTATTTTTTATAGAAGAAAAATCATTCATATTACTACAAAAGTTTGATGCCATCTTTTTATCGTTGTGTTGATTGGGTTAAAGTGAAGTTGTAGTCATCTGAATGTCTGATTAATCTACTCATAAATTAATTATATCTTGCTCATAAACAAATTGGATCTGAAGATCGATTTAATTGGATTTTGAAGAAACTTAAGTCATTTTACATGTTATTTGTTGTGACCAGCTTAGGAACTCATATTTGTTTGCTGTTTCATACGATGATTTGCACATTGAGCACAAATCATAAGGGTTAAAACAGGGATTTTTCTGTTGTTCCAATTTTTCTTTATTCTTCGGATAAAACACTAATTATTTTTCCTACAAAAGTTTTTTTTTGAGTTTTATGTTTGTTGTATTGTTTAATAATATCATGTGTACCGTTTTTTCTCCAGTTCTGATCAATGTCCTGTTCAGTTTATTATGTTAACATTTGTTCACTGAAAAGTATAATAAATTAGTTTTATTAATCTCGTCACTTCATTTATTTGGCTTTTTCTTCATCTCAATTATATAGTTAGTGTTTTCCATTTGAAAGTATTCATGACATGCAAATATGTTTAATTTGTTGCCTGTACAAATCATCCATATGTTGTATTATTTGCTTTAGCTGCGTAGCCTTTAACTTTCATGCTATGATGAAAATTAATCATCAATCGTAATTTAACATTAGACGAGAAGAATAGCAAAATTAATGGTTAACATTTAATGATGGGTAAATGAATCATCAACCAGTGTTATTTACTTAAATATGTGCTAGCAACTAGGAAGAAGGGACATGCACAAGTACAACCTCTAATTACCTTCAAAATAACAAGGTTGACGGTATGATCGTCCTCGTAGATTTGCAACTTCCTAAACATTTGGGAAGTCTGCGTGCTCGGACGGGACGACTCCAAACATGAGTGCCGGAGATGTACAAACGAGTAAAAGAAAGAAGAGAGGGGCCCACCATTTCGACAGTGAGGGAGTTCAACTTGGAAGGCCGGTTCAAGACCACCTTCCTCACTCCTAAATGCTCTTCAAACAGCACCTGCAGGTGGTGTTTAAACAGAGAGGCAAATGCGATCATCGTCTATCAGGCCACCAAGCGTATCCCATTTCAAATGTATCAAAGGAAATAATAACGTGTCAAGCTTCGTGCAAATGGCTCTGTTGAATGGTACGAGGCCGGATTAGTCGCAAAGGGCTTTCATCAACAGCAGGGAATCTACTATAATGAAACCTTCAGTCCGGTGGTGAAACATGTCACGATTCGCACAGTCTTCACAGTTGCATTTTCTCGGGGTTGGCAACTCCGACAACTAGATGTCAAGAATGCTTCTCCCCACCATGGATCAACCGCCAGGTTTGGTTGATCCCCACCATCCTCATCATATCTGCCGCCTAAAATGATCTCTCTATGGCTTGAAGCAAGCTCCACGTGCCTGGCACCAATGTCTCAGTAATTTTCTCGTCTCCATAGGTTTTGTATCTTCTACTACTGACTCCTCACTATTTATACTGCATACAGCCCACTACAGTATCTTCGTGCTCGTCTATGTCGACAACATCATTATTACAGGATCCCCTACAGCTCCATTGTCTACTCTCCTGGAGTATCTACAAAAGGAATTTGCTATCAAAGACTTAGGTGAACTTCATTATTTTCTTGGGATCGAACTAAAACGCACTTCGGATGGTATTCTTCTTCACCAAACAAAATACACAGCCGACCTTCTTGCCCAAGCAAAAATGTAGGATGTGAAGCCTGTCACCACCCCATGTGTAGCGGGCTCGAATATTCCATCTTCTCATTGTGGTGAGTTGTTCTCGGACCCGTCACTTTATCGTAGTACTGTGAGTGCATTGCAGTATCTTACTCTCACTTAGCCTAGCATTGCTTTCGCTGTTAACACTGCTTGTTAGTTCATGCATGCACCCATGGAGGTCCATTGGCAGTTTGTCAAATGCATATTGCGCTTCTTCGCGGCACGCAGCACCATGGCATACTCTTCACTCGCAGCTGCAATTTCCATCTCTATGCTTTTTCTGATGCAGGTTGGGCTGGGGACCATGACACGAGACGATCAATTAGCAGCTTTGGCATATTCCTTGGCTCAAATCTTATCTCATGGAGTTCCCATAAGCAACGGAGGGTCGCTCGATCCAGCACAGAGGCCGAATTCAAAAGCTTAGCCGACACAACTGCTGAATTATTTGGATCGAGGCTCTCTTACGCGATCTCGGTGTTTCTTGGCAAGGCCCTCCGGTTCTTTGGTGTGACAACATCTCGGCCATCTATCTGACAGGAAATCCTATCTTTCATGCTTGGACAAAGCACGTGGAAATTGATTACTACTTTGTGCGAGAACGGATTGCCAAAAATCAACTACATGTTCAATACATCTCTACTACCGATTAACTTGCCAATATCTTCACCAAAGGGCTCTCCACGGCTCGCTTTCGACTTCTATAGTCCAAGCTTACTATGTGTTCTGCCACATCAGCTTGCAGGGGGGTGTCAAAGGAAACAATAACATGTCTTGATTTAGCTATAATCTCTTCACCAATCGCTCATCAAGCAAGATCAATTCTTTCCAAAGAGAAGAGATCATGATTTTATTCTTCATTAATTCCGTAACCCTAGCTTGTATTATATAAAGACATTACAATGCGTAGCCAAAGAATGTAACAAAAAATTCTATTACTGAACACAAAACACTTATTGGTAATCGCTCATCGAGATGAGAATGGGTGGCAATTACCAATAAGTGTTTTTCTAAACTATGTATTCATTAGGAGCCGCCACTAGCCATAACCAAGGGTTGGCTAGAAACCCTAATCGAGACGCGGAAGTGTCGTATCGATACATGCGCGACTAGAGATTATAAGGATCGGGGACTTAATTACACTAGTCATTTAATTAGTACCCTTTCATTACCTAAACTTGATCTCCTGTTAACTAACGCGTCAGTACAACCTATCAAAGAGCCTAAAGATCATCCTAATTATGCTAAAAATGGAAAATAATAACTAATGTATTAAAAATGCGCAATCAAATAATCAAAATATAAGTAAGCAACCAGTGACCTAGCATCATTTCTAAAAAAGAAAAGGCAATCAAAAGCCTTGTGGTAAATGCCTATTGGCTTGTTCAATTTTTGGGTTTAATCTCCAAAGGTTTTCACATTTTTTCCATTTTTTAAATTACGTCAAAAATAAAATTACTACCAAGATCTAATGAAATTAACCCAAAAGCTAAATTCTAAGCCTTTCCTAATTTTTCGGAATTTCTTTATTATTTTATTAATTTTTAATAGATAATAAAAGAAGACCTATCTCTATTTCATGTGTGTCTATGCTTGTTTGTTCAGACTTAGGTGCGGTGTGTTACACTGAACATACCTCACTAACCACAAGATAGCCTTGGTTTCGAACAGATTCGTCGGACGAGTCTCGGCACCCCAGACTAGGCCAAAACAGGGGCAAAACGGTTACCTGGTTCGGGTTGTCACTGTGTTGGCAAACAGCGACCGGCGGGTGGATCTCTGACGAAGACAACAAGCAATTCCGGCGAGCGGGATGGATTTTGACGCTGTTTCTCTGCTGCTCTCCCTCTCGGTCTGTCTCTCTAGCCCGTCTCCCCTTCTGCTCTCGGCCCCCCTCTCTCGATTTGTATGCAGACCCCATTTTCTTCTTTAGTGAGTGATACGTATGGAGGCAACCAGAAAAAGAGAGAGTGTAGCCCATTTTTGTGTTTCTTTTGATTTTTTCTGCGATGAATGTCCCCCTCTCTCTCTCTACTTTTGTGACAATGTATGATGTGCCTAAACTCTCCTTTCTTTTGTACTTTCCTCCTTTTGCTTCTTTTGTGGAAGCGTGGATGGAGATCGAGATAGAGAAGGAATCCCTTCGTATCAGTCCAAGGAAGAGCTCCCCCTGTCTTTTCCTTTTTCTCTCTTTTTTATTTAAAATTTTAATAATAATCTTTTTTATTTAATTTTTTATTCAAAAATAAAATGAGAATATGTTATGCTAAATTTCGTTAATGCAAATGCACCTAGTGTCCGCATGATATGCAACTTGGTGAGAATCGTTTTTGCTAGGAGCCGAGCCAATTCCTAATTTTCTATGCAATATATTATTAAATAGGATATCGAAATTTAAGTGTTAATAATAAGTATGTGTAACCTTATTCATATAATTTATGATTTTTCACTGTTAATTCTTTTTTAAAAAACCCATACAAATGGGTGGAACTATTCAAAAGCTACACCATACATGATGACACCGTCCTATGCATCAGGATGCGTGCATATGTAAAGGCATGTAAAGAATCGGCGGCTTTCTGGCCATCGACCACTCCAACTGCCACATTTGGCGGCCGACACCCTCGAAAGATCCCTTTTGCAAATTTTTATATCCCACTTCAAATTAAACGCTCATTTCCGCCGATTCCTCTCGCTCTGTAAATTCGAACGCATAATCACGCAGCCTCTCGATCTCGCAATCTCAATCGCTAATGTAACTTTTCAAGTGCTCCTTCCTTTTCCCTGGAACGGCTAGTTCTCCGAATTCATTAGCACGACCCCCAAGCCGGAACAACATTAGGCCAACAACGATAAGACTCGACCTCTGGATGACTTCGAAAACCAAATGCCTGAAAATGTCCCTACTCCATCCTGGCCGAGTTTGAGGAAAAGAACATCCGGCACGGAACGGTCTTTCAAACACAAACTTATTTTAAGTTAGGGAAGAATGGGTCGTTATTTGCACACTTTGTGAAAATATTTGTCGTGCACTCATCACATGAATGGCTACCTTCGGATTAAATCATTTATAAACTCTTTTTTTGGAAGACTTTAAAATATTTGCAAAAGATAAAAAGGGAAGTCCAGGGCCGGAAATTTTCAAAAGAAAGAGTGGTTAAAATAGGCCCGGGCATGTGGTGAGCTTGCCCTTGGCACGCGGGTTGGCACGGTCCACTACTATGATGGAACTATATGAAAATGTTCAATATTATCCCAAAACTTAAATTAATGGAAGGATAACATTGGATATTTTAATATAGCTTAGGGACTAATTTGAATATTTACTAAAAGTTCAAGAACTACATTAAATAAATTGAAAGTTCAACATTGTAAAATAGACTAAAGTTCATAGATCACATTGAACAAATTAAAAGTATATGGATCAGATTACATATTAGCTCAAAGTCTAGAGATTATCTATATCATTATCCTCTATTAAATGATGCCAAGTGAAGTAAAATGAGAATTTCTTGCATATAGTTGGTTGACCTTAATAAAAACGCTAACCTGATCCGAGGTGAGTGAACCAAACATGACAAGTTTGGGGATGTAAAGAATTAATAGAATTCTGTTTTCTCATATTGGTAAAGGAAAAAGAGAATGTTAAGACAAATTAAATTAAATTAGAACACGCATATAAAAGTCTGCTCTCTACTTGCCAATCTATGAATCCTGTAGATTAGAAAAGTTTTGAAGCCTGAGAGTCGGGAAAAGTGCCAAAAAAGTCCTAAACCTTTTGCATTAGTGCCAATTTAGTCCTAAACATTTTTTTGGTGCCAATTCAGTTCTAAACATTTTCCATTGGTGCCAATTTAGTCCTAAACCTTTTAAATTGGTACCAATTCAGTCCTAAACCTTTTGTTTTTGTGCCAATTTAGTCCTTCCGGTCAATTTTGATCGGAATTTGCTGACGTGGACGCCGGCCGGCCGACGACCGGTCACCGGCGCCGACGTGGCGCTGACGTGGACAATTAAATAATTTTTTAAATTTTTTTGAATTTTTATTTTTTTTCCTTTTTTTTCTTTTTTTTTCCTTTTTTTTCTTTTTTTTCCTTTTTTTTCTTTTTTTTTTTCCTTTTTGTTTTGGTCTTCTTCTGGGCGACCGGCCAGAGGCCGGCGAGGTCGGGCCTCGCCGGCGGCTGGGCGAGGCTTGACCTCGCCAGATCCGGCGAGGTCGGGCCTCGCCCGACCATGGCGAGGCTCGAGCCCTCGCCGGCGAGCCTCGCCCGACCAAGGCGAGGCCCGACCTCGCCCCAGCGGCCGGGCGAGGCTCGCCGGCGAGGGGTCGAGCCTCGCCATGGTCGGGCGAGGCCCGACCTCGCCGAATCTGGCGAGGTCGAGCCTCGCCCGGCCAAGGCGAGGCTCGACTTCGCCCCGGCGGCTAGGCGAGGCCCGACCTCGCCAGATCCGGCGAGGTCGGGCCTCGCCCAGCCGCCGGCGGCCTCTGGCCTTTGGTCGGTCGCCGGACCGGCGACCGGCCAGAAGAAGACCAAAAAAAAAGGAAAAAAAAGAAAAAAAAGAAAAAATTCAAAATTCAAAAAAAAATTAAAAATATTATTTAATTGTCCACGTCAGCGCCACGTCGGCGCCGGTGACCGGTCGCCAGCCGGCCGGCGTCCACGTCAGCAAATCCCGGTCAAAATTAACCGGAAGGACTAAATTGGCACAAAAACAAAAGGTTTAGGACTGAATTGGCACCAATTTAAAATGTTTAGGACTAAATTGGCACCAAAAAAAGGTTTAGGACTAAATTGGCACCAATGGAAAAGGTTTAGGACTGAATTGGCACCAAAAAAAGGTTTAGGACTAAATTGGCACTAATGCAAAAGATATAGATTAATGATTTCTAGAAATTAAGAGGGAATCCCTTTGAAAGGCCGTGAGCATCGGGTGCATCGTGGGACAGCATAACTATCTCAAGAATTATTAGTTTACACTATAGCCCCCATCATGGTATCAGAGTGTGAATGTGATCGAACTTCGGATGGCTCATCCAGGTATGATGAGAAAGAAATTGACTGGAACACAGTCTATGAGTTTCGCGCCCCCCTAGGATTGCTTAAAATTTAGCTTATGATTAGGGCACGTGCAAATGTTTTCAAATTATACTATCAAGATTATGAAATGTTCCTATGACCAGAATTTGAAGCATCGAACGGGGGAGGTGCGTACGTAAGCTTAATCACGTACTTCAAGTTCCAATTCATCATCAAGTTGAGCCATTGCATTACTCGTTCATGTGCGGCCAAATTTGGAGATGAAGCATCAGAATTCCGAGAGAAGTAGGATAAACAAAGACTCATCTTGTTCATTTTCATGGGCGGTCAAAATTTGGACATGAAGCAAACAATATTCGGGGAGAAGTAGAATAAACAAAGACTCGTCTTGTCTTTTCCTTGGGATCGACACGTAGGTCAAAATTTACGGTTCGCAAAAGTAGGCAGCATCCCGCAGATTACTTGGCTTCTAAACCGCCTAAAATAAGTTAGTGGCAACTCTAGTCTCATTGTGTTAATAACAAAACGAGAAATCTAGTTTGCGGTCGGCAAGTCTTGAGAGAGCCCGTGTGAAGTACAAGCGCCGCCTCACAAGAAGGTTATACGCACATGCCTAACAATATGCGAAACGCCCTCAAGGTTTGTCTCCGGGACCTTGAGGGGGTCGCGAAAAGCATTAAGTGTGGGATAAGGCTTAAAACTCTTGAGATGATTCTTCATTATTACTCTGAGTTGAGCTCTCTATTTTCGTCTCCCCGTATTTGGTGAACTCCTGGGATTCATGAGCATATTCAACACGATTTTATACTTACATTGCCTACCAACATATTGATTTGGTTAAGAGAGTATTAAATAATCTAATCTCTTCTTTCCCACCATTGATAGGGACGTTATTGCACTTCGTCAAAACGGGAAATCTATTTAATTAACATATCTTTCAACACATCCCGATATGTTTTTTTTTGTGTTAAACTCGTGTAAATGTATATAAATCTTCTTTGGGAAATATTTTCCACCTTTGATGAGCGAAATAGAAGGCCGAATGAAATTCTTAATACAAAGCATGTAAAGCATATACGCTAATGTAAAGAGCGAATGTACTACTGGATTTGGCTCTCTAATATGCATCACATGCATGGGAAAAGTTTGAAAAAAATCCTAAACATATCACATTGATACCAATTTAATCCCAAATCTTTCAATTGCATCAATTTAGTCATAAATCTTTTTACATTAATACCAATTCAATTCATCTGGCCAATTTAGGCTGAAAATCTCTGATGTGGATGCCAGCCATCCTACGTAGCCTGACTGACACTGATGTGGACATTTTTAAATAAGTTTTTAACAATTTTTTGAATTTTTTGTTTTTTCTTTTCTTTAATTTTTTTTTATTTTTTCATTTTTCTTTCTTCTTTTTTTCCTTCATTTGGGCTGGCGAGGGATAGCAAGCCCATCGCAAGCCCAGTTGCTAGCAATGGCTACTTGCCTAGAGCCGGTGGGGTTGCAAAGGCCTAGGCGAGGTCATCACGGCCTCTCGGCTAAAATAAAGGGGAAAAAATAGAAAGAAAGAATATAAAAAGAAAAGAAAAGAAAAACACAAAAAAGTTAAAAATTTTCAAAAAATTATTTAAAAATGTCCACGTCAACACCAGTTGTGCCATGTAGGATAGTTGTGTCCATGTTAGTAATTTCTAGCCTATATTAGCCAAGTGGACTGAATTAGTACCAATGTGAAAAGATTTAGAATTAAATTAGTCCAATGAAAATGTTTAGGAATGAATTGATACCAACACAATAAGTTTATGACTTTTATGGGACTTTTCCCACATGAATTATGTGCGTTATTCACTTTAAATGATGCCAAAAACTTATGGAAGAAAGCACAATTCAAAGGACTAAAATTCCAAGCTTTGAAACATTGAATTGGACAACTTAAAAAGGGGAAATTACTAAACAAGTATTAAACTTATTGCATTTATATCAATTCAATCCTAAACCTTTTGATTATGCCAACTAAGTCTTAAACCTTTTAACAATTTGCCAATTTAGTCTTTCTGGCCAAAGTCATAAACATTTTGACAATTTGTCAATTTAGTTCTTTTATCAATTTTGGCTGGAAATTACTGACATGGATGTTGGCCGTTTTATGTGGCACAGTTGACTCTAGTGTGGACAATATTTACAATTCTTTAAAAAAAATCTAAAAATCTAAAAAAATTCTTTTATTTTTGTTCTTTCTTTTTCTTTTTCCTTCTTCCGCTGCTTGTCACTGATCCTCGACTATGGTCGGCGATCGGCAACAAGTGAGGGCTGATCTTGCCAACCGACTTTGGGTGAGGTTTGACCTCGCTAGATTTGACAAGGTGGAGCCTTTCCCGACGAGGTCGGCCCACGCCAACCCTCTCCGACATGGCTAGCGAAGGAAGAAGGAAAACGAAAAAAAAAGAAAATAAATAAAATTTATTAAAAAATTGTCAAAATTGTACACATCATCGTCGGCCGTGCCACATAGGATGGCCAACACTGTTGATGTCCATGTTAGCAACTTTCAACCAAAATTGACCGGAATGTCTAAATTGGCAAATTATCAAAAGGTTTAGGACTCAATTGGTACAATAAAAAGGTTTATAACTGAATTGGTACGGATGCAATATATTTAGACCTTTTTTTGCAGTTTTCCCTGCATAAAACAAGGTAAGTTATAGAAAATAATGAATTTTCTTTTAAAGAATTCTGTCTAGTATTTAGTTACTGTAACTTTGTTTAATATTTCAACACGGCTTAAGTTTGATTTCCCAGGACAACCTAAATTAGTGAAAATATCTTTGTTTCTCTTATAGCTTGACGTGGTTATGAAGAATTTGTACCTCAAAACGCTTTCCATACATAAATTTCTCAGACAAACAAAGATAATCTAAACATAAGACAAAAGATTTGATCAAGAGGAGAGAGAGCTTTCACCATCAACATAGTAGCATCCAATTTTATTTTATTTTATTTTTTTGGGTCAAAGCATCCAGATTGAATAAAAGGTAGAAAAGACACCAAAATCAGCTCCGTAGATAGGCAATCAAATTGGATTTCTACACCGAAAAGTATCTGAAATAGAAGAATCTATGAAATGGCTTCAGGGTTCCAAAGAGCGGTCGCGGTGGTTGTACTTTGGTTGTTTCCCGTCGGTAATACGGTGCGAGGTAATCCGGACTCAACTTTGGTAGACCATGTGTGCAATGGACAAAAGTATCAACCGGATGGTGATTTCGAGTACCGTCGTGGTGTCGTGGTGTGGCTCTATTGAACATAGTTACTTGTACGCCACTCGATAACTATAATCACTACGTGGAACATAAACTACTCGGGTCTGGAGGCACGATCTAAGCCCACAGAAAATGCAACGGGGCGATTACGCAGTGGGATTGCACGGCTTGCCTGGAACATGCCGAAGTGCAGTTGAACCATCTCTGTCATGTGAGTATTGAGGCGTAGATGCAGCTTCAAGATTATAGAATTAGGTATGAGATTTAACATTTCGGTGAAGAACCGTGGATATCGCAATATCGACGCTCGTGTCTGAACTAGTTTTTGTAAAATTACGTCCGTCTATGTTTGGTCAATTGTTTCAAGAGCGGTAAGTGCATGATGTAATGCTCACACGCTCTTGTACATCGATGTTCATGGTCATGTAGGAAAGAGTATGGCAAATGCCCGACAATGATAAGCATTAGGGTTAATACCACCAAAAACTCCCAACTTTTACATCTGTGATAAATTTACCCCAAACTAATTTTTTTATCACCAAAAACCTCAAACCAGTACACTTGTGACAAATTTACCCTCAATTTGTTTCTCTTAAATTTTATTCAATTTGCTTCGTTAAATGACACACAACAGTTGACTGATGTATAAATTTTATGTTTTATCCTTCGTTTGTCACGGTTGTATCAGTTTGTGATTTTTTGTGGTATTAATGCAATTTAATTTAAACTAATAGATGGTAAATTTATCACAAACGTACCAGTTTTGGGTTTTTAATGGTTAAAAAATTAGTTTTGGATAAATTTATCACAGATGCACTAATTTGGCATTTTTAGTAGCCAAAAAAATTAGTTTATGGTAAAATTGTCACAGGTATAACAATTGGGGGTTTTTCATGATATTAACCTTAAGCATTAACCATTGGAGTTACCCCAGTGGCCACCTTTTCTACTTGGGAAGAAAAAGCCGAAGAGTTCGAATCCTCACCTTCTCATGGGGCTAGAGGTGGGGACGTGTAGTTTCAGATGTGGGTTTCGACTCCCACATCTTGCAAGAGGCAGGGTAAAAGTCTAAGAATGAGTTGAAAATTAGAGTAGAACATACCAAAAAAAAAAAAACCCTAAGCATTAATGCTTTATTTAGTAAGAAATTTAATCGTTGACCCAGAAAAATAAAACCTGTTGTATAATATTCCTTGTGCGGGAGTTCCCTTAGAGAGATTTTGTGGACAAATTCAACTGAAATTGTAGCACCGCGAGATATATATCGTTTATGTTTTGGCACATACCAATAGAATTCCTACCCATTAATTCGGTCAAGGTTGCTGCTTGTCGACTAAAGAAGAAGCGAAGATGTTGCTCGAGACTAGTTGCTTCTAAGGGTGGCTCTAAGGATCCTTGAGAAACTTATCCTCAGTCTCTCGATGACCGTCGGATAAAAAAAAGAGTAAATCTCGTCTTTTAATCGTAAAGCCTATTAAGATTTTGTGTGTTGTGACAATTAATGTAAGGGTTCCAAAAAAAAAATGCAAAGAGTAAATCTTGTCTGTTAATAGTAAAGCTTATTGAGATTTGTCTAAAGCAGACTGCAATCCATGCATGAATTATCTCGCCGGGATACAACCACGCCGGTGTTTTACAAGCATGGCGGTACAGATGCAGCTTGGAGGATGGTAGAATTAGATATGATGATCACCAGTTTGCGGAATAAAAAGTTTATTTCCATTCGTGAAGACACCGAAACGTATGAACTTCTCTCTCCAGGAGTATAGTATAAAATCCATTTATGAATAAAGAATGCTTAATTTTGTGCTTTGGGACAAAATAAATGGATTTTGATGTTATTGTTGTCAAAGTATAATTTGTAAGGTGTACTCACTTAAATTCACCTAATTGTATCAATTGGCGAAAATTGCACATATAGAGCGAAAAGGAAAAGGCCATTTAAAATCAAAAGAAATAGAGAGGCTGATAAATGGAAAAGATAACGGGGAGGATTTACTCGAAAGCTTAGCTAATTTGTCATCTAATTTATCAACTTGAAGGCAGTGGAGATGAGGAGAAAGATGGTGATGTTGCTTGTTGGCAAGTTCTTCCATCTTAAGGATGAGCTCCGAATCTCAATTGGAGCTCCATTAATGGAGTCCTGATTGGTGATAGGCTAAAACTTGTTTTTTGTGCCAATTAAGTCTACAGTTAAAAAAAGGGAAAAGAAGGAAAAGATAAGAAAAGAATTTTTTTTAAAAAAATCGAAAAAAAAAATCAAAAAATAAAAAAAAAATGTCTACATCATCACCTGCCATGACATGTAAAACGGCCGGTGTTCACATCAGCGATTTTTAGTCAAAATTGACAATATTTGTCATCAATAATCATGTCCATTCTGCGACTAGTGAAAATCTATCTATTGCATGGATTTGGATTGTAAAACTAGTTAAGATGGTGGGTCAGGATAAAATCTTTCATTCTATTGATTATGTCTATTGTGTCTATATCATACCTCCACCTCTGTTATGCAATAGGGATTACTAGTCACTTGATTCTGAAGTTTTCTGGAAGCCCGTGCTCGATGACAACAATAGCTCAAGACATGCATTTAGAAACTTTCATGTTCTGCAACTAAAAGATGGTAAACCTGTCTAGAACTCACGTTTGATAACGAAACACTTTCATGTCCCATGGGATCATCGTGCCGTGATAGTTTCTATAAACCTCTGCCATTTTTTAAAATTTTCATGTCGTATATTCCAATGATATTGCTAGAAAAATTTGAATCCTTTTGCTTAAGGATAGTTTTGCCTCTATGCTAAAAAAGCCGTGTTAGAGCAATATGGGCTGTGGAAATATCCCCTTCTTGCATACTGTTAGGACATGTGGAGACAAAAGTCCAGCGTATGTTGTGAGCAAGTTTCCTATTCGAAGTAACATTGAGTACGAGATTCCGAAAGATTGATTGGCGCAAGAAAAGATTTCTCACAGATAACGAAACACGATAAAGGCCGGCCATACTGATAAAACTATAATGTAAATAACGTGAGAATTGGAAGTGGAGAAAACTTCTACGCCATCAACGCCTTTAAGTAGACAGTTAAACTCAGCTTCAGAGAGTAGCATGCCAAAGAAGAACAAGGAGAAAGAAATGAAGGGAAAGAACGACATGTACATGGCTGCTTTTGCGAAAATCTGGGTTGTACTTGTCATTGGGCAAACCTTTGTCTGTCGTGTTGCAGCAGGCAATCCGAACACAAGTGTAGTGGACAAAATCTGCAATGGAGTACATTTTGGACAAGATGATGCCTTTGGAAACGACATAGCTTCGGTTCTCAACGTATAAGTAGGAGTAAGGTGAGCAATGGTTATAGCTACTACAGCTCGCGAGGATCGTGCGACGGTTATGGAGCTTGCAACGGGACCCTCGACCATCCAGATTGTACGAAATGCTTGAATTCCGCAAAACAGCAGATAAGCCTTAAGGGTTGGTTTAGCATCAGGGCTCAACTCAAGCTTCGCGATTGTAGAATGAGATACGAGAACTATCCATTCTCGGAATGATGACTTGCTTTGTTTCAGTTTGTTGGAGGGGCTTGAGCTTGTCCACGAAGTGTTCAAAAACGGGTGAGGGTATGGCTTTGTTTGTGTCTTTTTTGTGGGAGATGGATCCACAATAAAAGATGATGTTGAATGCAGGCTGAAAAAAAACTGGAGTTTATTGCAATATAAAATCTATAGGTTGAAGAATGTGCAACCTATACTCATGTGAGGATATTCAATTTATCCGAGAATAATAAAATAAATTCTTTGAAGAATGTTCAGCTCTCTCTTTTGTTGCTTTAACTTGAGCTAACCTATTATTAGAGACTGTAAAGGTTCATTTACCCGATTTGATGTGCAGAAAATAAGTTTGACATAGAATCTGTGGGAAAATTGTCAAAAAGAAAAAGTCCTAAAATTAGCCGTTGTACAGTAAGTTTAAAACTTTTTGGACAATTATCCTTAGAAATTACTGGTGTCTATGGTAGAACAAGAGATATGGTATTAAAAAAAGGTCTATGTCCAGGCCAATTTAACCAGTGGATAGAAATTCTTTATCTTCTTAATGTTTGTGTTTAATCCGTGTCACATATATAAGATGATGATAATAAGTGCTATTGACTTTTAAACATATTAAAAATATATGTGTCGAGATTGTACGCCTATGATATCGATTGAGATATTCTCAAAAAGAGTGTATGTGGTAGTCGATCCCCGTTCTTTATTCAAATTAGACATATTTTAATAGTCCATATTTTTGTGTCCATATTTTTGTGTCATATGTTTTTACCTGATAGATTTGAGTACATGAGCTACAAGAATTTATGGAACAAGAGCATGGGATAAAACTTCACGTGTATATAATAATGGTAACCTACATTTGGTCACTGATTTTCAATCAAATTTACATAAATAGGTTAATCTTTGATGTACATATGATTAATGTGCTTTTAATTTTTTTCCTTAATCAATTTTTCAGCAAATCATTCACATATCCACCTTTTGTGCTAGAAAATGAAACATAGATTGACATTTAATGCTGAATATTTTGCGACCAAGCCGTCCACAGTGTTGATTATCCAAAATCAATTAGATTTGTTTCCTTATCATTAATTGACAAGCATTTGCATTTGTGTACCTAAGGCCGTGTTTCATTTTGCAGTCCTCATCTTATTATTGGCAACATTCTTGTACTCCAAAATTTCATACAATGGATTATAAAATATCGTCTTCTTATATGGAAATTCATAGGTCATATCTGCCGAATCACGTAAATTGTTAAGTATCCATTTCTTTTACTTAAGACTTTAATGTTGCGTAACATTCATCGAGGACATACACATTGTCTAAAGGAAGCTCTTTTCTTTTGTTTTTAACGTTTGTGAGGAGTTAATTTATTTGGGTGAATGTCCTGCAATCAATCACTTGTTAATATCACAAGAGCCTCCGCAAAATCTTCTCTTCCTTCCAGTGTCACCAACCCTCTCTCCCTCTCATCCTCTTCTTCAATATCAGTCAATCGTTCCCCTCTCCTTTAACTTCCTCTCATAAGAAAGACAGCCTAAGAATGGCCACTACTGTTTCAATTAGCCCTCCAAAGATAATCCCTAATCCACCTACTCCAACCTTTAATGACTTTGGGACAGGATGGCCTATTGGAGCCTTCATCCTCTCCCACTCCTTGGCCTCCTGTCTCTCCTCCTTCTCCTCCTCCTGCCATGCCACTCCTCCTCGGTCGCCGGTGCGGCCTCCCCCAGCATCCGCCTCGGCGTCATCCGGAAACCATCCCCTGCGGTCCCTGTCTTCCGGGAGGCCCCCGCCTTTCGCAATGCCGACGCCTGCGACCGCGCTAATAGGATCCATGTGGCCATGACCCTCGACTCCAACTACCTCCGGGGCACCATGGCCGCGGTCCTCTCGATCCTCCAGCACTCCATGTGCCCAGAGAACTTCGAGTTCCACTTCCTGTGGGCCCGGTTCGAGCCAGAGGTCTTCTCGAGCATCCGGTCCACCTTCCCCTACCTCCGCTTCAAGGTCTACCGCTTCGACTCCAGCCGGGTCCGCGGCAAGATCTCCAAGTCGATCCGGCAGGCACTCGACCAGCCCCTCAACTATGCGAGGATCTACCTGGCGGACATGATCCCAACCGACGTGAAGCGGGTCATCTACCTCGACTCGGACCTCGTCATGGTCGACGACATCGCGAAGCTCTGGGGGGTGAGCCTGGAGGGCAAGGTCCTGGCAGCCCCGGAGTACTGCCATGCCAACTTCACCAAGTACTTCACAGACCTGTTCTGGGCAGACCCGGTCATGTCAAAGACCTTTCAGGGGAGAAAACCCTGCTACTTCAACACGGGAGTGATGGTGGTGGATGTGGACAAGTGGAGGCAAGGGAGGTACACAGAGAAGGTGGAGGCCTGGATGGGGGTCCAAAAGCAGAAGAGGATCTATCACCTGGGCTCGTTGCCCCCATTCCTGCTCGTCCTGGGCGGCAACATCAAGGCCGTGGATCACAGGTGGAACCAGCACGGGCTCGGCGGGGACAACCTCGAAGGCAAGTGCAGGGCTCTCCACCCCGGCCCTATAAGCCTGCTGCATTGGAGCGGGAAGGGCAAGCCATGGCTGAGGTTGGACTCGAGGAGGCCATGCAGCGTGGACCATCTGTGGGCGCCCTACGATCTCTACCCTTCGTCCATGCACGCCATTGAGGAATAGGGAGAGAACACGGGAAGACGAAGGGAGCATTGAAGAGAACTGACGATTCATAAGGCAAAAAAAAAAAAAAAGAGCATGAAAAGATTTATCTTATTCTATGATCTCAGAGAGATTCAGATTCCAGTGACATTTTGGTAATAAATATAAATAGCTATGCGTTTAACGTTTGCTCTGGAGGGATTACAGAACCTGTTTTGCTCTTGCTTTTTTTTAGGACATGATTTTGTACAATTTTGGGGGATTTAGGAGGTAAAAAACTTTAAGGCTTTGAACAATATCGATCATGGGTCAACCTTTAAAAGGCAAAAAAAGACAAAAAAAAAAAAGAAATGCTTAATTCTTATGGTCCATAGGGACAACCCGGACAAGGGCTAATTGGATGGTGTTGACTAAATTGCAAATTGGAGCATCATTTTGTTCATTTTGTACAGTTCTTTCTTCCTTTCTTTATTGTGTTTTTGGCCATTTCCCTTAGATGATTTCGGTCTGTACCCGAGAGGTTATGGGACAGTTGTAGGGCTTAACATTGAAAAAGCTAAAATTTCCTTTCAATTTTCCATTGCTTTCAGGCTTACGAAATGTGTATTTTATATAAATGAATGTATTTTCAAGCTAACAAAGATCGCATGTCGTCAGGCCTAAGTTTGAGAATATCACCTGTGATGGGCACTACACTGTGCTCATGCTCGCAAGTTAATTGCGCAATCGCAATAAAAATAACTCGTCACGAGATTTTAACATAATGAACAATTACACCTGAATTTTTGGCGACGATTCAAGCGTTCGTTCTTATAAAATAAAAATAAAAAAAAGAAGAGCAGAAAAGATTAGATAAATGAATAAAAAGTAAACTAATTAACAAATAAATTTTCTTAGAAAATGATGATGTTAGAAGGGAGGGCTGAGATTTTGGGAAAAAAAGCATCCAAGGTTGATTCTCGGCTTCCTACAGTGATCTCCGGCACCGTTTGCCGTCGCTTCTCGTCGCAGACCGTCACTGATATATCTCTCGGAGATGCATTTTGGGTTGCAGATACGCTTTGGTTTTTGTTTGTCAATTTCGAATGCTCAGTATCTATAGACTTATCTCCCAATTTGTTCAGTTCGTTCATACAGGTAGTCTCTATTGTCTGTGCATAGGGATTGATTTTTGGTGAAAAACTACCAAGGATTTTGGATCAAATTTTCCTCTACAAATACTCGACAGGCACGAAAATTCACATGCTTTTTCCAGAATTATGAGGTGTGATGGAAGAGTATTTTAGACACATATAAGTGAAGATTACTCTATCAGGGTCGCTCAATTTCATCCATGGCCTATGGCCGTGCTGCGGAGACGAATGCGTCATTGTACACACGACAAACCACAGGGACCGCATTGATCCGGCGTTACTGAGACCCAGCCGTATGGACCTGCACATCCACATGTCCTATTGCTCTTTCGGTGGTTTGAAGACATGGGCATCTAACTACCTGGGAACTCAGGATCATCCGCTGTTCGAAGAGGTCGAGGAGTTACCGAAGGTGGTTCAAGCAACACCCGCTGAAATCGCAGGCAAGCTCATGAAGACTAAAGTATCTGGATTTCACACTTCAAGGTCTAATCAAGTTTCGCCTTTGCAAGAGAGACGAAATTCCATAGGACATGCTCAGCTGTAGAAATGGATTATTACAGAAAAAAAGACAGACTTTGTGTCCATTTTCCAACTATCAAATGGTCCATATTAACTTTCTGCAATTTATGCACGTGTATCCTCACAAAATTGAGAGGGCAGACAAAGCTGCTCCTCCTTACCTAAGTACGAGGACTTGTATAGAACAAGAGAACGATAGCAACTTCATAAACATTGGCAGGAAAAAGAAGAGTTTCAGCCTCAAGACACTAAGAAGATGGATGGAAACCGTATAAATATAAAGCCCATCCCCATGGACAAATTGGGATGCTTTAACATCACCTCACATGCAAATCGGAAGATGACTGGTGTAATTGACGAACAGAGAGCTTCGCAGGCGAAATAAATCTAAGGCATCTACCTGACTGTACATATATTGTTAAACATTTCACAAGACAACTCCTAACTATTCTAAAAGTTTAAATCGTTATGTGAATGAAGACTATATGAATGTAACATCCACCTAAACCCGATTGACAATTTTGAACGGTTTGCACATTTGGAAGTGGACGGACTCAACACCAGCCAATAGAAAGGAAGCTGAGCCAGTGATCGACATCGTGTTATAGACGAGGAGGTACCCCCTATTTTCTCCCGGTTCATGACTCGCTTTGATATCACCCTCTTGCCATATTTTGTGTCGTGTGACGGCGCGTACTTCTTCAATCCATGACAGCACCTACTTCTTCAAAATCCTTCGCAAAGGTGCTGACTCCAGGAGGACAGACCATCGAATACGGCATGCATAAATAGTGGAGAACTAGAAACGATGAAATCTTATGACGGTACCCTTTTTTATTGCAATAGTAAAGGCAGGAGAAGTTGTGCTTTCGGGGAAACAGATGAAAGGTTGCTCTACAATATAGTGATAGTATGGGCAGTTTCAGATGTTAACGGAGCAGCACTTGCTAGAGAGCGATAAATGGAGCTCTTATTTACATGTTTGTGACAGAAAAAAGAAAAGGAGTGCTGATAGTAATATGAGAATGAACAAACCCTCGTTGTAGTAGAGATAGTGCGTATCTTGGTGTATCGACCATAACGGTAAGTGTCCAACCAGCTCACGCTTGACTAGGATGCTGTTCATGTTAGGAGCGATCTCTTCCCCAGCATGAATATTTCTGCATCGCATACAGAAAATGTGGATGACCAAAATTGGTTGCCTTGAATTCTTGACAGACTGCAAATCAGTATTTCCATACTACTGCACACAAGATTATTGATCTAACCTGAGACTTTGCTGCTGATTGACTATCTATGTACGCGAGGAGTTCTTCTTGCCTCGCTAGTGCATCGTACAAGGCCTGCCAAGCAAGAGGGGTTACAAAAATTGCGCTAAAATGTTGTCGGCAACGACACAGATTTAGACACAGATTTAGCTCATAAACAAAAAAAAATACATGTAGTTCACCTGATGATGAAGAAGAACATTACTCTGAAGCACAAATTCCGGGCTTTAGCAACAAAAAGTTTGGTTTTATCCTGATTAAAGATAACGTAAAATTGGTCGAAACAACTATTTTGCATTCACAATGGCTGTATGCTAGAAATCTAAACCGCATGTTATCACGCATGAGCAAGCTGTGTACCAACCTTTTTCGTGGTAATTAGCTCTGCCTCTAGAGCATCTACACGGCAAACAGCAGCATTCAGCAACTCCTCTTTTTCATGAGGCATTGCATGTGGCTTTGCCTGAAGTATGTCTACCCTCTGCTCAAGTCTGCCCAGCCTCTTCCAGACTGATGACAGAAGCTCTATGTTTGCATAGTTTAGTGCAGTAGTAGGGGGATGTGACACCTCACTGGGTTGAATAGTGGAGCCGAGAATAGCGTGAGCATTACCCAACATGCTGCTGGGAAGTTTCTTAATCACCCAGTACGGGACTGAACGGAAAAGAGCTAACAAGGCTAACAAGAAGGCCATGATCACAGCATAAACACGGGCGTCAAACGCCTCCACAGTTCTATTTTCTGCTACCAGTGGATCCATCCCTGCAATGTATTTCAAAGATTCTGATCAGATAGATTCAGCAGGTATTTACCTCAGGCAATGGGCGCCAGTGAGTTCACAAAATGACAAGTCTTGGTTGACAAGGAATTGCAAGAATGGTACTTTACTACACTGGATAGAATATGCATGGCTCTGGTAAATTTTAAGGACCAGACAGATCTAATAGCATTTTTACTTGTCATGGGCCTAGTGTTACTCGCATCTATTTTTTAGCTACAAGTAAACATACAATACAAAAATGCCGATATTCCAAAGAAGGCAAATACCAAAAAGTTTCCCTTTGCTCTGAAGTTATACTCTTCAGTACGTTTGATACCACACTTCATAAGAAACCGAAATGGGAACGAGGGAATTTCATATATTCTTCAATTAGACAATACAATATATTGAGGTTCTTCAAAATCAGCAATTTTAGGAAAAGCAAAGGTCCAGGCATAACCGAGCCAATATGATAGAGAATAGTTGACCTGAAACATGTGGTTCCTGAAGTGGCACTTGCTTTTCACAAGCCGTATCCACAGCTTTGTCAATCATTGGCACATACTCATCATACGCCACACCGTGGCTAGCATAGCTTGGCCTATTCATCATCTTTGCCTACATAAATATCACAACGGATCATTTGTGAGCACATTTAATGAGATGAACCGAAGCCCACATATTTAAGTCCATGCCGAAATAGGTGACACATCAAGGGTCTGAGGAAATCAATTTGACAGACCAATATTTCCTCTCTGCCTGCTATTCACTTTTTGTATTCTTCGAAAGATGACAGGCATACTAAGTGGCCATACTTTCTGGTCGTGAAGGTTAACTAGCTGGAGATGACCAATCTAGCCTAGGAGACAAATTATTTGACATGTTCACAAAGGCCTAAGAAATAGACGACTGCATCATGACAAGTTTCAGCTGTCACAGTCCTCGAAAAAATTTAAATCAAGTGATAAGTTGCGACACATAAAACACAAGTGATAAATGAACCCTACCAGACATGATATACAGAACATACGGTCCACATTAATGCTACTGATATCATGACATTTGTAAATTGTCAACCAAAAACATCACCATGCACAGATATACGTTTTAGAAGTGCTTCAAAATTTGACTATGACATCTGTAACCATAACTGCAAGGGAGAGAGAGAGAGAGAGCCCACCCCATAACCTTACAAAATCAGCCGATGACCAAAAGAATAGTAATGTTGCATATATACATTTCAACCAGCGCTATCTTGGTGCTGAACATTTAAGGTATTTCTTATTTACACTTTGAACGCAGAATGAAACTGAGGATGGTTTTAAACCACTAAGCATTCTAGTGTTCTTTGACACAACCAATCACAGTGGTGTTTGACTCTGTAAAGTGCACATAACCCAAAACTGCAAAATAAACTGAGTTTGTGTTCTTCCCTGCAAAGATATAGAACAGAAAGGCTACAACAGAAATTTTCTGTTGCATGAATTGCTAAGACTTTTGACATATAGTCAAAAGAAGTGATGCATCCACTGTTGAGGAAAAATCATGAACCACCATAGGTCTCTCCCTTCTTTGTTTTACTCCATTTCAAAACTAATTGAAAGCTGAAGGAGAAGACCAAGGCTATGTACATTTCTCCAGCGAAAGAAATCATTTGACCAAAGCAATTCCTTTTATCAAGGAAAAAATTAATTCAACAATTATTTATTAACCTTAATTTTTCTGTAGCTTACAATTGCAATTTTGCATGCATTCATAGCTTTTTCTTAACAATTGCATGGTGGTAATACAGAGGACGCATAGTCAGTGTGCACATTATATAATACAAAGTATAAAGTTTGAAAACACAGAATGCAGAGGATCTTTTACCACGCTGCAGGACAAGAGCAGCTTCTTTTTCTAGCTAAACATGAGATTATGGTTGTTCTTTCTTTTATATTAGAATTAACCAGTACTTGCATCAAATTAAAACTCCCAACTCAAAAATGAATAGTCCTTCATTCTTCCACAATAAATTTATGTTCATTAACTCTTTTCTCTTTTTTCTTTTCTGAGCATCACTTGTTTAATACTTACTTCTTCACAGACCGGGGTCAATGTTGGAAGTACATAGCTCCTGGTTGCTTTTGGAGAAACCATTTCTTCCACTTCAGAGCCCGACTCGGCTGTAGATGTATCACTTGTTTTAATCTGCAGCCGAAGGTCATTCAAAATTGTTTAAGACAATATCAATACTTCCTGATCTTGCCATGGAGAAACTAAACATCTAGTTCAGAGTTGTAACATGATACAGTTTCAGTAAATCATACCATTGGATGAGTTGGTTTATGACAAGCAACAATTCTGCCATCACAGCTTGAAACGGTCACAATTTGTCTAGAACACTGTGCCTCACCTTTAAGAACCATCTACACATATATTGCAAATAAATTTCCCAGTTAAATCCATCAGTCTGACAAATTGATAAAAGAAAGGCATCTTTAAGTTTGAGTCAAATGCAGAAAATATCACTATATGACCTTGGAAATGTTGGGATCTTTCCAGGGGCCCTTGTCAGACCTTAGGCAACCCCCCTCCCCAGCACAAGTGCAGCTACCACCAAGAAATTCCGGTAGTTCACTGAAGAAATTCACATAGTTAAGAAAACTCCAAGGTCCGGATTAATAATGTTACAGAAGTAATAATAGTTGGCATTCTGTCAGGAATTGAATGGACGAACCTATCCAAGAAATAAACAAGAAGAAAATTGAAAGAAGCAGGAGAGTTACAATTACCTAGCATCAATTATTTCCAATAATTTGGTCGGGTACTTGTTGTTGAGAACCTAAGGAGAAATTCCAAGTGAGTGCATCTGAAAATGACATTTACAAGCCCTGCATAGTGCTTTGAAGGGTGAAGAAAAAATATCGACAAACAGAAACATACATGTATCTTGGTAGTAGTTTTGGGATCAAGAAAAGACTTCACTGTGTTCCAGAGAAGCTTGAAACCAGGACCAGCATTGATGATGTACATTCTGAAAAGCGTCTGAGATATGTAGAATAATTGTGTAAGACAACATATAAAATAATAAAGACCCAAGTTGAAATGTTAAATGAAGATCTGTGTAACTGTTGCTGTAAGACAAAAAATGACAATTCCATTTCCTTGAAGCATACTTCTGGGTAATTGTCACTATCAATCTTCTGCAGCCGCATGACAAGTTCTCGAGCAGGTTTGGTCAGATTCTTGAAGCCCTGTAATCGTCATTAGCAAAGAGAATTATGGTTTTGAACAAATCAAGATAATTCGCCACAACACTCCAGCAGTAGAACTTGAAGTACCCTATCCAGCAACATACCACTCCTTGCACATCCAATATTGTTGTATTTGAATCAATGTGTCTCTTAGCAGCAATCGAACAAGCCGGGAACTTGATCGCAAAGCTCTTTTCAAACTCCTGAATGTGGTATCTGATATATCTATCCATGGTGGTTGCTTGCATTAATTTGTTAGCATCAACTTTTCCCAGTCTTTCAATATAAACAGGTCTTCCCTCCTTATCAACTCCATGATAACCTTGAGGATAGTACTTTAGGACTTCATTCATCTCTGCAAAATCAAACTCCTGAAAAGATGCAGGGACATTTTTAGTGTCTTAAATTCAGTAGCAACAGCAAGCAAGAAAAAGCAGCACGCAAAACAGCAGCTTAGCCTTACAAATATCCTCTTTTGGGCATGATTTTAAAATATTTAACATTAACCAGAGTTTCATTCCCAAAAAACAAGAGATGTCATAAGAAAGACGAGTCCATAATACCTCGAGAATGGTGTCTGTGCCAAACTCTTTCCTCCATTTGATCATGTCTGCCCACATGCATTTTGCCTTCTCAACATCAAATTTCCTTGCTTTCAAGAATCTGAGAAACAAGACAGATGACTTGAGTAGTTCAAAGGCGGCAACAGCAATAGCGCATCATCCATTTTGATCAAGAAATAAATGAATGGAGCTGATAATAGAAGATCAACAAGGATGTAACGAAGCAAAATACAATCTACTGTACACATAAAGAAATTGGAAGAAAATGTAGACAACAAAGACAACGTCAAACTGTATAACCAATCATCTGAAAGCTAGTTCACGAGAAAGAGCCAAACTGGAGCAACAAATGTCGAGCATGCAAGTTGTGAAAGTGAAAACTCCACGTCTTAAAGATTCCATGAACATTAAAACATTCCAATGTAAAATCTTCAACATCAATAAAGAAACATGGAACTTTAACATGACAAGATTTCCACAAATTATCGTGGATAATGATGGGAAGAAAGATTTCCCCTAAGTACAAATGAATGAGCTAAAAGGGCTGCAGTAAATAGTTCCGACAGCAAAGAAAGGTCCTCCCAGCTTTCGAGATCATAACGCAAAAAAGAATAGCCTGCGGCAGAAAATCTTATAAATGCCCTTCTTACAAAAACCATTATCTTTTTGACATTTTGCAGTCTCTGGAGAAGAAAAGGGAACCCTTAGACTGATTGTATTGGCAATCTTAAGTCTTCAACGTAATAGATTAAGAGAAGGCTCTTCTCTAGGATTCCAACAATAAGAATATATTTTCTTGCATTGGGCACTTCAAGCACATCAAAGCACAAACTTTTCAAGCATAGGTGGTGGCAATGAAACTCATAAATGCTCGTCTAATAATCATCATTAGCATTTCAAAATTTTTAATCACTGCATAAAGAAAAGAAACAGAAAAACAAAGTCATCATTCATTGATTCATTTCCATAACTGTAGTCAAGCATAAAGAAAGCATGACGGACAGCCAACAAAGTGTGGGGGAACCAAAGCACTCAGTTTTCACTCTGTTCCAAAATAAAACTCATCAACAATCTTTAGATGTAAACTCCACTGAAATCTGAACATGCTTCAAAAGGAAAAGCGGCCAAAACAAGGAGGAGGAGAATTCCATATGCTTCCACTTTGATGTGCCCATGAAGAAATGCAATCCAATATATCAGTCCTCTTCCAAATTGTGAAGAAACTCGTACATGCACACACACAGACACGAGAAAAAGTGAGGAAGATCACCTCAAGAGCATATGATAATCGTCATGTATTGAAGGTAGCAATTCATCAGAGATAAGTGCCCTCCGAAATGCATCAACAGCCCTCAACTCCTCCACATCGCGAACATCCTCAATTGAAACAGAACTAAGACGTGGATCACTTTTCCTTCGGCCTTTCTTTTTCAGAGAGCGCCTGATTTTACTAGATGCGTTGATCGCTTTCTTCTTCAGATTACCAATCTTCGTCCTGCGGTCATCCTCTGAAGTCTCAAAATCAGACTTCCTTTCTCTTCTTTCGTCGTGACCAGAGAGACCCTCAGAGCCTTCAACATTTAAAGGTTCGGTCAAGTTTAAACTCAAACTGATCAAGAAACACACTGAATAGAGTATTTCGATTGCTTTCCATATGCCAAGAGATGGCGATACATCTAATCATCAAGTCCCATATTCATCAAATCATGAGATAGTCAAATAAGAACAAGATATTACACTGAAGCAAAAGCATCATCTATGCTACCGCTATACCGTGAGAAAATTAGTGTGCACTATAAAAGGGTCCGATTGTATTCTACTTTATACCCATCGGAACTAAAGTTTCAAGCTCCGGCAAAGAGATTACCTTATGCACCTAACACGTCCACATTTTGCTCAGCAAGGAAACCGAGGAGACAGCAAATAAATTTATCAACCCACATAGAAAGATAACCTATGGAGAACCAAATAGGCAATCTTACCATAGACAAAGACATCCTGATCAGGATGGAGATTATAGTGGTTGACTGATTCCACCTTTAATTAAAAAGTGGATTCAAACTTCACAAAAGGTCGAGCAATGTATCGACACAAACAGTCGAAAGAGGGAGAAGATCAGAAGACCGCACTATGATGAGCAGATGATTCCATCGTTTTGGTGTACCAGCAGTGCAAACGAAATCAGATCATAAAGACAGAGAGTCACATTCAATGTTCCACATGAAGAGCGAACACAACACAATGCCGTCGGACACAGAAACTTCGTCAAATCATCCAAGATATCAAAAAACCGATAATTGCGAAACGAATAACGAAGAGACGTCGACCAAAACCGAAGAAGTACACTCACATGTTCGTGCAACCTGATGAGACATGGATCGTGCAGTCCCCTGAGCTTGACGAGAGGAAGCGATCAGTCGGACAACGCAGGAACCAAATTCCGAGGCGCGAGCATCGAACTCAAGATGGGATCAGGCGTCCATGCGGGGGGGCAGTGCGAGAGATTGCTGGAGAGGGGGGAAGAGTCAAAGACCGTAATGTAACGCCAAAGCAAGGCTCAACCGACCGAGAGAGAAGAAGAAGAAGAAACGCAGAGGGTGTACGTTGCGGTGTTGACGTTGAGAGCGAGAGTGAATATGGTGGTGATGGCGATGATGAAGCTTTGGCGGGAGGGAGTTACCCATAATAAATATATAAATAAATAAAAAGGATAATTATATGGATAGTCCTTGAATTTTAGCTCAATATGTAATGTGATTCCCGAACTTTGGCCTAATTTATGATATGATCCCTAAACTTTGAATTTATTCAGTATGGTCCCTGAGCTTTTAGTCCATGAATTGTATGAATATATTCAATATTGCCCCTAAATTTTAATTAATGGAATACAGAATGATAATATTGACCATTTTCATTGAATTGATGAGCTATTTATGTCAATTTCTCCTGAATAAAAAGGAATCGAAGAAAAAGGAAAATTAGTACGGATTGATTCTTGAGATGAAAAGAAGAAGAAAAAACACCAAACAATTGACTTACATTACAAAAGTATGACTAACGTGGCAGATTTCCCGGTGCGCCTGCCGAGAATGATGAGTGTGGGTGATGATCGGAATAGAAATTTGAGTGAGAAAAAGAAAGTCAACCTAAACCTCAAGTGACGAGAAGATGAACAAACGGCTACCTACCTAAACCAACCAACCCCCCCAACCAACCCAAGTCCCTAAAAGACAAAAAAGTTATCTGTGGCTTCGAGTGCGTAAGAGCCTAATGTATCTCAACTACTGCATCGCCTTGAGTTCCCACAGCTCCGATGAGAAGAGAATATGATCCGGTTCATGTTGACTGGTAAATCCGTCAAACGGGTGAGATGGGTCAGGTCAGATCGAAAATGGTCCAATTCATATTGACCCGATTAACCTGTTTTTTAACTCATTTTCATGTAATACAAATTTAGTGACCCAACTCATACCCGATCTAATCCATATTGCTAAAATATTTTCATATTTAATTCAATTTAAGAAAACTCATACTCAAATTGAGGTAAGAGAAAGAATTGAACGAGCAGGAGAGATAGTGAAGACAGAGTTATAAAAGTTAAATTGTGGATCAATTTAACATCAATATTATTTTAGGCTATATCATTTTAAACTCATTTATTAAATATAATAACTAAACCCACTAAATATGGGTCAAAAAATGGGTATATAATCCATTTTGACAGGCATATCGACTCGGGCATTGACTTTGCCAATGGGCAATGGGAACCGCCCCCCATTGGTGTTAAGCTTCTTTAATAAATGTATTGTATATTGTTCAATTTCATATAAAACTTTTGGTCAAATGACAAAAAAAAAAAGGGCAAACCTTTACTCGTGGACAAAAACATACGCCACCGTGTATACCCTTGAAAGTAATCTCACTTTTCAAATGCCCCGGAAAAAAAAATGTAAACTTTTGCTCGAAGGACAAATAATGTATATTGTTGACTCTTCATCCAAAGAAGCTTATTTGGCATTCGATGTGGCCAATGAGAACGAAGTTACATGTCAGTTGAGCCAAAGCGACCACAGTTTGCTTATCTTATAAGGGATTATTTACTCGATTTGCTTCGAAGCCATGATTTCGACCCCTAATTTATGTTGGCAAAAAGAACCCTACTTTGCAAAAGTGAAACACTAATCGAACTTCCCAATTTGCTCGAACTTTACAAATTAGCTCAAATTTGATGATGTGAAACCCTAACTTACAAACGATTTGAGGAAAAATCCTAGTCATCCAAATTGCAAACTCAACGAGAGGTCTAAATCCTTTTTATCTTGCTGTTGTGTGAGAAAATGATGAAAACCGTACTCAAAAATCTTCTCTTTTGTTTAAAAATATGGCGTCGATTTGGCTTAGCTAATGTGTCCCCATTATTCACGCTACCACCATCAATAATGTCAAATGCCACATCAGTATTTTTTCGAAAGAAGGTAAAAGTGGATATTCTCTGTTCTCAAGTAAAAGTTTGTGTTTTTTTCTTACCTAAAGAGATTTTGTGTTTTGTTTTTGTCGTTCAAAATGTAAAGTTATATTAATCTTAAAATATAAACTCATTGATTTTTTTGTCTCTTGACAAAAAAAAAATACATTTTTTTTATTGTTCGAAAAACGGGATCATTTTAATCCTAAAGGAATATATTCAAGTATTTTTTAGGGTTAATATTACGAAAAACTCTAAACTGATATACCTTTGAAGACAATGAATTTGAAAAGAGAATTTCCTTTCCTTTTATTTTCTTTTTTTATTGGGTTATACACATTACTTGTTCCTGTTCTTTTTAATAATCATTGCAAATTATAGAAAAAAAAGTCTGTTGTATTTTGGGAAAATAGTCGCTAGAGCCTTACGCTCCAAGTTTCGTACTCTAAGGGACAAAATTATCCTTAAGGACAATGCTTGCACACCTTAGATATTTTGATATTATTTTCTCATCTTTTTCAATAGATTTCCAATAATTATTATTTTTCATATTATATAATATTATTTTTCAACAATCGTAAGGACAATACTTTTGTGGTGCATTACAACGTGAGCTCCGACGTGATTTGGTGACGTCGCAATTGGGGAAGTGATGCGGTGAGCCTGAACTTCAATCCAAGTGAGGTAGAGGTGAGGCTAAACAATGGCGTGCGGGTGACGGATTTTGAGGCGGCCAATTTGATCTGTTGGTTTACACCTATCATTGATTTTTTATTTGCAATGGAATTTGCTGCCGAGATCAGTTTGAAGCACCATACATCGGCCTCGTAGTTGCTTTTCTCTGCAAAATATTTGAAGCTATGTTAATGCTACGTTAAATTATGCTTGTGGTTGCCTTTTACATTTACTATCATGTATATGCAACCATTGGGATTTGCCCCAGTGGCCACCCTTTCTATTTGGAAAGGGGGAGATGCAGAGTTCGACTCTCCAGCTTCTCAGGAAGAGTTAGAGGTAAGAACGTTTAGTTTCATATGTGGGATTCGACTCTCATACTTTGCAATGAAGCAAGTAAAAGTCTAAGAGTGAGTTTGGAGTTAGAGTATGACAAACCAAAAAAAAAAAATTATGTGTATGCCATGTGGAAATAAATATTCCATATTTTCATTACAAAAGCACCTAAAAATAGAACATAAAAAAATATAGAACTTTTCTAACATTGGAATGGTGGCGGATTCTTGCTTTCTCGACTTGGAATTAAGCTTGATAGAAAGAGAGGGGAATAATTGATTGATGATCTTCATCGGTCAATATTGGCAAATATTGGGGTGTACCATTAGTCAATTAAATAGTTGTTGCCCATGTATTCTCTCACCCTGTACTTGCTAAAGTGGTATCTCTCTCAATTGCCATTAATAACCTTTCTGGCTAGATTAACATAATAGACATTGATTTTTTGTAATAACCTTTTTTTTTTCTTTCTACCCATTCTCGTGCATGTACCTTTAGAGTGTAGAAGTTTATTTCAGTCATCCCATTGGAAAGCACATCGAGAATGTCTACTCTTTCCATGAGTAGTAATAATTGAGACGTGGATTGGAAGTGTTGATGTTGTCTATAGTATGCTCGCTTGATATACTCCCATCCAAGCATCCGATTACATATTTCTCTTTGGTGGATGTTTATTCTGACCTAAGCAACTTGTGCTTGCCATGTTTTAATTTGATCAATGTGATCGGTAAACTTTAGCCTAATGTGCAATGTCATTCTCGAACTTTTGAATAATTCAATGTGATCCCTTAACTTTTAGTAATGTTCAATTTAGTCCCTTTGGTACTCGTAAGTTGGTGATTCGAGGAATGCTCAAGTTCTTAGGAAAGAGAAAATTCTTCTCAAACTCACATGTAAAAATGAGGCTAAGTAATTGAAAAACTTCTTACAGGCTGTTCCTTTGAGAATGAAACGATACCTTCTATGTCTTAGACATTGTGATTGCCAAGATACAATAACCATTGTGATGAAAAAACTTTCAATGGTAAAAATAGATACGTTTGGTTGATTCTGATGTAGTAAAGCAATTGCTTACGGATGGAATTATGTACATTGATTATTTGAAGTAAAAAGTGGATTAGACTACACATCGAGGGAAATGGAGCAAGCTGGTTGAATAAAATCAACAATGATGATAACCCAATCTATGTAATTGGCGATCCTCTGAATTAGGTTCATATGGGTAATAACAAGTCACTTGTTGATTTGTAATGTGCTATTAGAAATTTTTGTCCCTCCTAAGGTGAGAATAGTACAAGACTACAATGAAAAAGAGTTTGAGCTAAGCTTTGAATGAATTCCATAGCCATCATTGGTAGCGCATTAAGCTGCAGAATACACTTGATGGAATCACCTATATAAGCGTGGAGTGGAGCCACTCCTATGAAAATTATTGACGATAATCTCTTGAGCACTTATGAATAAACCAAACACATGCATGGCTTATTAGAGCAAAATCGCATTGAACAACAAACCTTGTGGGAGTGTAATGTGCTAGGTAAAAATTATTGTTCACAAAAAGAAATGCTTGATTCATAGGAGTTTCAAACTTCACTAATGATTTTGTGAATTATATTTTACTCTTTCTAGGACTAGTTCATAACCTAGCAAGCACCAGTTCTAATGCATTATGCTCCAATAACCAAGTATTATTTTATTTTTTCATTTCAAAACCTTTTGAAATATGTGAGGGATTGTTAGATATTTCAATAGTTTTGAAATGTTAAAAGTTATAAATTTTGTAATGGGTTTTTACCATCACTAATTTGTAACCGTTTTTTGTTCACTATTAATATAAAAAGGTTTTGTAATGTTTTATAACGGCCGTGTAACGGCTTTGTAACTTATGTTTTATCAATAAAATTATAATGGTCTTTTTAATGGCTGTTTTTTTCTTTTGAATATAAAAATTTTAAACCACAACCATTGAAGACAATGAATTAGAAAAGAGAATTCCCTTTCCTTCTTATTTTCTTTTTTTACTAGGTTATGCACATAACGTTGTTCCCATTCCTTCCAATATTCAGTGCGGAGTATAAAAGAAGGTCTGTTGTATCTTGAGAGGATAGAGGATAGCCACCAGAGCCTTACACACCGAGTTTCGTACTCCGAGGAATAGAATTATCCTTAAGGACAGTGTTTGCACGCCTTAAACATTTTGATATTATTTTCTCATCTTTTTCAATAGGAGTCCAACAATTATTTTTTTTCACATCATCTAACATTATTCCGATAGCCTCGTCTCAAAGCCTATCAGAAAATTGAAATGCAGACAAACAAATGGATTGTAAGAATAGTATGCTATACCAACCTTTACGTGTCATGCAAAGTTTCTTTTAGCTCGCGGCTGGCTTAGTTTGTCCCTCCAATGAGCTGCCACGGAACAAAAGATCACCACAAAAGCCATTCACCAAAGACTTGATCAGGAACAGAAGGTGCATTTTTCCGAGTTCACTTCACAAGCAGTTGATGACTAAACATCCATAGCACTTTCCTCTAATAAAGATGTCATTTCAAGAAATTTGTGCATCAGAAATATTCCTAGCCTTAGCTGAATTTTGAGGTGTACGCTAACCAAAACCAAAACCAAAACGAGGAAGTCCAGGCAAGGACGACCCCACCCATAAATAAAAAATCATAGAATTTAAAAGATTCAGGGCATTGAACGAAAAGGATTGGAGTCCACAGGTGAAAGCTTCCGATTCAAAGGCATGCTCAGTTGGAAAATGCAGCCCTGCCTCAAAGACTGCAGCAGACCTTAGCTTTGAACCCCACTAAAACCCTCTGCCCCTTTTACAAAAAGATGCATATCTTTTATTTGCACCTTGACCTAATCCTAGGGACATGAATTGAGTATGATAATTATGAAAGCAATAACATCTTCTTATTGAAGCATCAACAAGCATCAACCTAACCCTGCTGTCGACGTTTTCTTCTGCCCTCTCCCCCCCTTACCCTTTATAATTTTCTTACCAAAAAAAAAACAAGACTCTGGCTGTGACTGCGTTGCTAATCAAATTCAAAGTACCAAACATTCAGTTTTTGATAGTACCTAAATTAGGTGACAGCAATAAGGTAGAATAGAAAGAATCTATTTCACGTATACAGATATAAGCTTTCGACTTGTAAGCATGCGATTTAACATTGTCGTCATTGAACACGTACATACGAATTTAATCAACCGCCCAAGTGGAGAAACCTAAGCACAGACCAGGGCCTCCCTTTCAGCCAGGGACGAATGCCAAAGTGAATGTCGTTAACTTGACCGAAATCAACTGCAGGATGATGTTTGAGATTGTTTTAGTTGTCTTCGAGGTTGCTTTTTGTTGTCCTGTCTTCCTTTGTTTTTAATGTTCTGTAAGAGAGAGTGTGATGTGCTGTGATTTTCGCATGTAATGGAATTTGTCAACCTGTGGCACTGATGGCGAAAGAGGATTACAGTAAGCTCGGAAGAGTACATAAAACAGGAAGAAGGGGGAAAAAAAGAAAAGCTTCGGCATGAACTATAGAGCGTTCCAAACTGAATTAGACTTCTGAGTGATCTTGACTTGCTATGACGAAAATGCTTCCATCGCAAGCAAGCATATTAGACACAACCCGATTGGATGCGCATAAAAATTACAAAAAAGATAAAGAAAGAAATAAAATTTTCAGTCCTCAAGATGTTTCGCCATTCACAACTCCAACCAAAACAGCAACTCCTACTCGAACTCCTGTAACATAAGTTAAAATATTAATGCGGAAGACAATAATTGGGGGATTTGAGTATATTTTGATATATAGAAAAGGGTTTCATGGAGAGCCTATTTATAGGCTTAGATAGAGGAAATCAAATCCGATATGTATAATCAAAAGAGATATAGAAAATTAGAGGAAATATCCTAAATATTACTAGAAGATTTCTAAATATCTCTAACAACATACATGAAACTCTAGTCTCCTACGGTACAGTACCCTGTTACAATTAGCAAAACGAATCAAACGAGCTAAACACTTCAGTAATTGAGGTTTACTTTCAGGTGTAGTTTGGGCTTCGGCTCAGATAGGTTGGGGCTGAAGTTTGGTTATATTTACTAAGCCCACTTGTATGTCCTTGTGTATCCCAATTAGTAGGCCTTGCTTAGGTTGTGTTATTTTAGTGATAAATGTAGCTTAGTTTTATTTAGTTAGCATACATTTAGTTTAGGGATTGTAGTGAGCACCTTTGATATGAGTTTAGTTTTAGTAGATTGATCTTTTAGGTAAGGAGTTAGACTCAATTTGAAATTAGCTCACGGGGTTGCTGTCCTAGGGTTTTAATAACAAGGCAATGCTTGGTGCTTTTATTGAGTCTACTTTCATACACTCTACTTTTCTTGTATTGATTGTAACTATCTACTTTTCCTTGATTGCGGACTCATGCAGGGACATCATTTAGTGGCATAAGTTACTAAAATGGTCATAGATAGCCTGACTCAATTAGGTAACAAACCAATCAGGTTAAGGCATCAAAAAGGCACTAGTTAGACAATTAGTATAACCAAGTCCCAACCCTAGATCTCCGATTGTGTTAAAAGTGAGGTATGCTCCCGTACCTCACTTGGTTGCTAGCCGACCTTTGTTAGGCTAGTGGCGGCTCCTAGTTAAGTTGAACTTCATTGATAGATCGGTGTCAATTGTAATTTCCAAATGTCGTGCAAGGTAAACCAAGCACCGAGGGGAAGAGCACAGGATAAGATGCTGGACTTCCTCTGTCTTCGTACCTTGTTCTTCAGGCGACCGGAGGAAGATGATAGTACCCTGGGTCTGGGAGCTAGCTGTTGTTCCTAATTCTGGGCATTACACACACACACATATATAGTAACCTGGTTTCATTATCGTTTGAGCAACATTCATTTCATCAGGTAAATTTTCTTAGTAAGCTCTTGAGGGAGCTTCAACAACTTTTAACTTGAATCCAGTATCCATTTTAGCCGCCAAAAGATACACAGATGATGAAGTTTTTCGTAAAAACTTACAAATTTTTTTTACCATAACATCTACAATGGGTTTTCAAGAAAGAATCAAGTTACATATGTCCTCAATAAATCACAGATTAAGAAAATGTGCTTATCCTCTTGCTCGAAAAATGCTGGAAAATTGTTGGTACTGATTTTATTAGAGCAGAGCTGGATTGTTTTCTCATTTTCTAATCTTCTTGGAGCTATCAATGCTGCAGCCATCCGTCTATTCCGAAAGTCCCTAATCCTTCAAAGACGACAGAGATTTAGACCAATATCATGCTGCAATGGCAGTCTAAAAATGTACAACTACGATATTTTCTTTCAGACTGAGGAGGATTCTGCCTTCTTTTATAGCTCAAAATCTGAGCGATTTCATAGAAAGGAGGAAAGTTACAGATAATATACTGCTCCCTCATGAAACTGGGAAGTACCTTCGTAGAAGAAGACTTTCATCCAGATCCTATGTAAAGGCTGATATCGGGAAAGCACTTGACCCTGCCAATTGGGTTTTTGTTCTTTATGTTTTGATGACTATTGGAGTTCCTACCGGCTTTGTTGGTTAGATAAAGGCATGTTACATAGCCTTGGATTTGTCACATAATCCTCTATCAGGTCAGGTACCGGAACTTGTCTCTGGACTTGAAGATCTAACTGAGTTGGACTTGCTGTGCTACTGCTTCTCTGGATATATCTCTAAAAAACAGGGGTACTGGAGATTTCCAGGAGCATTTGCTGGAAATCCAAACTTGTGTGTGGAGTCTTCAACAGGAGTTTGTGGCCAGGAAAGTGTGCCAGTCGTACCCGGTAAGAATTTTTAGGAAGAGATGGTTGAAGGACTGATTTCCCTGTCAGTGTTCTTGCTAAGTGCTGCCATCACTTTCTACTTCAGTATCGTCTCTCTGTTTTGTTTGGCCCACGCTAAAAGATACATTCTCGACACCAAGCTTTAATCCAGTCTAAGAGAATGAACCTCAGAGCATATATTCTTGCTGCTTTAGCGACAAATCGGCCTGGGTTTTCTCCTTAGAACTCTTTACTCAAAATATTACTGTTCAACTAGAATATATGCCTTCATTACCTCACTATCAGATATTGAATACTAGCCGTTAGAAGCGGAAACTTAGAATTCGGTCAATGTAGAGTAAGCATTTGATGGCTTTTACTTATGCTGCTGAATTTGAACTGGAATAGGGATTTGATAGCTTTTAGTTTCGCTGCCGGACTCTATCTGCATCTTCTCCTCTCATTTAGAGTTCGCTCTTAGTCGAAAATTGCCTAATTGACAATTGGAATACCTATGCAGCATTGTCTCATTGCGAAATATCCATGAGTAATGATGGCTGATCGTAGTATGGTTTGCTAATTAATTTAGCTAATGTCAAGGCTAATTCAATTAACCATCTCCAATTACAAATGAATGAGCCACACTAACACCGTCAGTTTTGTGAGTCATTTTCAATCTTAAGGTGGGAATTGTTCTGCTAAATTCAGAGTAAGAACAAGATTCTTTGTTTGAGAAAATGTAAATTGACGCGGGATCCAAAGATCCTGTAAATTGGTAGTTGGCTATGTCACAAGATTCAACAAATTCAAGATTTTGAGGCAACACCAACAACCTAGACACACCGATACACCTGTGCCAGCATTTAGAAGTGCGTGTGCCAAGACAAACATAAACACCCTTGTGTGGGCATGCTCGCTCGCACGGTCGAGAGAGAGAGAATGAAAATGTTAATGGTTTTAATGAAATATTTACAGTTAGCTATCACTTTAATACAAAATAGAATAGCCAGAGATAAGTTCATCTATGCAATTATTAATAGAAATATGCCGCCACAGGAAGATTACTCTTTAGTCTTCTCCTAAATGGCACCGTTGTCATGGATGTAGCTGTCGAGAAAAGGAACATCTTCTCCAAACCCAAGATCCTCAAAGATATTCTGCATTAAAGACAAAATTAATAGTCATCAGAATGAGTTGTCATTGCAGATTTCTATATTGAAATTAAACTGACCGACCAAATCTGGAGAAGAGCTCCAGGTACCAAATCAACTAACCGGATCAAGCATATTTTCAAACATAGCCTCGCTACCATATAATTGGCAGTCCTCAGCAACGGTATAATGGTTGTTCCGGTAAGAGAACTCTCCTTTGACTGTGACTATATTGCTGCTGCAGGATTCATTCGCTTTAGCTTCGATGGTGCTGAGGGCTCCAGGCAGACCCTGCTCAGAAGCAAAATGGGGAGTACCAGAACTAAGGTTTTGAATGTCATGAGTTGAAATCTGGCTATGCAATGGATGAGGGTGAGTAGTGGTGGAAAGATAGCGTCTTGCAGCTGCAGCTTCATCCAAGATCTGCATATTTGAAGGTGTGTGGGACATCTGCATGATGAGCGAGTTGTCACTTTGATTAGGAAGAACTGAGTGTGTGTTAATATTCACTTGTGAGGTGAGCCCAACTGATGGCGTAGGAGAATAGGTTAGGGATTGAGCTGATTCATTGGCTTGCTGTTGGCAACCGTAGTTCTGGAGAAGTGGATTCAGTTGCTGCAACAGCGATAGTGGTTGTGTTTGAAGCCCCATTTTGTACCTTGGGAGCGCATTATTATTTGGGAACTCGACAAGATTAGGCCTTCTCATGCTACAACCTGTGCACGGCTGTCGAGGGGCAATCCTCATAGCTTGCAACGGATATTGAGCTGAAGCAGCACCATTTTGGGTATGGCCACACCCAATTAATGACAATGATGGTGGCGTGGAATGAGTCGGATTGGTGAGAGAAGAATGTGCACTTTGATGCTTTGAGGCTTCACCTATCTTCTTGGTGTTCATACGGTGTTTCTGCGCAATTAATGAGCTTGATTTAATAAGCATTTCTCACAGAAGTTTATGGAATCAATACAATTATTAAAGCACTGATATGTTTTCTCCAATTGTTTGCTCTTGATCTGTCTGAATGAGGTTGAATTAGGGACTCTTACCTGAAGGTGGCTGGAGACATTTTGCCGAGTGAGATGAGGAGCACCCGTCATTTTCCTCATAATTTGCAGTATCTTCTTAGGTTTGGCATCTGCATCCCGTCGTATGGAAACACATCGGTCAGGTCAACCATTATCTCACTCAAAAAGGAGAAGCCTTATAAGTCAAGCTACTTGAAATATCATCACGAAACAGGTTCATGAACACATCACGTACCATCGATTCCAAGACTATTGACAGCCATGACAAACATCCGGTTGAGCTCAGGTGTCCAAACCACACGAGGTTTCTTCCCCCCACTTTTAGTCTGGCCTTGATCAGCTTCATCTTCGCTGCTCATTTTCAAGCTTTTAGAGTTCTCTTCCTCGTTCTCTGCCTGAGAACGAGTTTTGTCAGATGACGATGTGGTCGAAGCATGCAGCATCTCCAATTCTTTATTAGGATTGTTCCTCAACGATGGGTTGCTCCAAAGAACATGTCGCCATAGAATCTTGAGAGTGTTGATTTGAATCGGCTTCACTAGAAAATCGCAAGCCCCTCTTTTCAACCCTTTCACGATAGTGTCCTTTTCATCGTCACTTGAAAACACTAGCAAATTCAAACACCAAAAAACGTGAATATATCTATCACGTTGCATTCCATAAATTTATGAGTCTGGCTTGAATTAATTGACATATAAGAACTTACTGACTACAGGCAAGGTTATCTCCATGTTAGCGATCTCGGCAAGAAGCTGAAGTCCATCCATCCCAGGCATGTGAACATCTGTCATTACAATATCGAACCCACCCCTATTCTCTCGAATCAACAACAACGCCTCCTCTCCTCGCTGGCACTTGGTCACTGTAAAAAATACATCGTACATGTCATATATGCAGATTCTTGACTAACTATGTTCACAGGACGCATTCCAAAATTGAAACTTGGCGATTTGAACACCAACCCGCGATCAAGGATGCATGAAACTAATTCCTGGACTACTTCGAGTACAAAAGTGAGAATTCTCTCATCTGCAGTTCAGTTGCGATGATTTATTACAAGTACCGCCAATATACCGCAGGGATGGACTCGTAAAACAACATAACCACGCGCATTATTGCAGATGCGAAGTTGACGTTGAGAGAAGAGAAAACACGAAGCAGTGTAGTGAAGTTACCTTGGTACGAACAATATTGAAGCATCTTTTCCAGAAGGTGGAGACAGGCGACATCGTCGTCGACCACAAGAACCCTTAAACCCTTTGGGAATTGATCACCATCCTCACTCGAGACATTACTATTCTTGTTTGGGGTCACCCCTTCCATCAGCTCTGTTTTTCTTCGACTGCTCTGTGTTTTCTTTGGAGACGTCACACTCTCTCCCGAGACTCTCCAGACAGGGGAGAGACAGAACTTGATCGACACTACTTAAGGACAATTTAAACATGGCAAGCCTTGAGCGCAGGAAGGATCAAGCTGGTTTATTTCCTGATTTGAAATAGGAAATAACCAAGAAGGGCAATTAACATAAGACAGAATCAATAATCTGTGCCTTGGAAGATCTTTGCGTTTACCAAAGTCAAAAATTCCTTGTTCTATACAACTGTAAAGAAAAAAAAAAAAGGAAACCTGTAGCATAACCAGCCCTATGCTTCAGTAGCTCTTAATGGTTCGTTCGAGGGATACTTTCCAGGCAAGAAAAGGTTGAGACACCCCTCACCTTTGCTTTTGCAGATGATCCGGCTGGTTTTCTAGTTATCAAAACCCGAGTTATATTCAGCTGGGTTTTTTAAAGGGAGACCAGAACACCTTCTTATTTTAACACGTCCGAATGAAACCTTTTAAGGACTTGCTCAGGTCCACTCGTGTGAACAATAAACATGAGATAAAAGTCAGGAATGCTTTCCACGACCATGTACGATTAGAAGCATAACAAACACGAGATTCAAGCTTTTGTTGCCTAAGTAAATATGTTTTTTCTCTCCCCCATAGCTATTTCAATTCGAATTTCCTGACATTATATCTTTTTAAGCACGGTTGAAAAAAAGATTGAAGTACTTTTCTGGCACGCTCGTGCCAATGTGCTCTTTCCCTTGTTTTCCAAACTAAAGTTTTTTTTTTTTTTAAGAAATGAGAAAATGTTTTTATTAAAAGGAAAAGGCCACGAAAAAATCACAAATTATGCCTATTGTAACACATTTATCCTGAACTTACTATATTCATTGTAATACATTTACCCTAAACTTTTTCTTTAACCCAAAACTCATACTTATGTGACACATTTTCCTTTCATTAAAGATCTGTTAAATAATTTTTCAGCCAAAACAACATCATTTTCAATTCACTTGCCATGTCAACACGGTCTACTTTCCAGGATCTGTATGGGCAAGGTTTTTTAAAAGATTTTCCTCGACAGAACTTTGATGGAGAGTAAATGTGTCACGTAGGTACAAGATTGGATTTGTGGGATTACGGAAAAGTAAAATTTATGATAAACGTGACGCGGTTGGCATAACGTAGGGTTTTCGGTGGCTTTGCTCTTTATTAAAATACAAATTACAATCTTAAAGATCAAACAGAAGTTATAGAGAGTCCACTAGATCCGGTCCACTTAGCCGGTCCAATCCAAACCCATCCCTCGGTCCGGTTCACCCAACCGATACTGTAATACATGTATCTCTCTCTTTCTCTCTCTCTCTCTCTCTGCATCGATAACTTTCAATCGCGTCCGTCGTCGTCGTCGTCTTCTCCACTTCGTCACTCCACATCCCCGATCTCTCTCCGGCGAACCCCCCCACCGGAAAACTCGCCATGAACTTCTTCAAATCCGTCTTCTCCGACGACCCAGATCCCCCGAGACCCGCCCGACCCGAATCGCCGCCTCCCCACGACGATCCGTCACGAGGAGGAGTAGGAGGAGAAGCAGAGGAGGCGGCAGAGGAGGAAGCTGGTCGAGGACCAGACCGCCCGTCGTCCAATTCACGGTGGGGCGGCCTGGGCGGCCTCGTGAAGACCCTGACGACCAAGTCCGAGTCCGTGCTCGAGACCTACCGCCGCGACCTCCAGGAGTTCGGGCTGGGCCTGAGGAAGGAGATCCAGGTGGCGCACGGCTCCCTGGAGAACGTCGGCCAGGCCATCGACGAGCTCGGGTCCTCCGTCCTCAAGGGCACGGCCCAGATCATCTCCCAAGGTAAGGACGCCATCCTCGCCGCCGATCTCAATCCGGACTCCTCCGATCAGGGTCATGGCAATGCCGGCAATAGCGGCGGCGGCGGCCAGCAGTCTTATGCGAGGTACAGTAGGCTGGATGTGCAGGTCCGCGCGATCCGGGCCGATGCCGGCACCTTCAGCGAGGAGCCGGAGGATTCGGAGGATTACGGAGGGTGGAAATCCGGGTTCCGTTTGGGGGAGAAGAGGGAAGAAGTCGAGAAATTGATGGAGGAAGATGGGCCGGTCAGGGGATTCTACTATAGGCTAGTGCCGGGTAGCATCGATGGCGATACCTTCTGGTGTAGATACTTTTATAGGGTGCATAAGCTTGAGCAGGCTGAGAATGTGAGGGCTAGTCTTGTCAAGAGGGCGATCTCGAGCGAAGAGGAGGAGCTGAGTTGGGACGTTTATGATGACGACGACGATGAGGTCGATGGCGAGAAGGAAGCGAAGAAAGGAAGTAGATTGAGTGACGTGGTGTCCGCGGAAGCAGTTCGAATGGACGATGATGAAGATGGAAATTTGGGGGAAGCTGTGAAGGAGGAGAAGGATAGTTCTTCTAAGGAGGAAATGGAGTCGGCTTCGGGGATGGGCAGTGTGGAATCAAAGGATGCCTATGGGGAGGAAACAGGGGATAGAACTGACAGGAAAATCGGGAAGTCGGGTAGTGATTTGCATCCGACGGAGTTGAACATTGAAGAATCAGAGGAACAGAACAAGGAGAATCAGGGTGGGGGATCACGAGTTAGTCCGACTCCTGAAGTTGTCGATGAGAAGGTAGAGATTGTGGGCGGTGAGGATAGCCGTGAGGGCGTCGCTCTTGTCTCAAATGACGGAAATGCGCCTGAAGATGATGTGCATACGGGAAAGATTTCTGATGTCGACAGCAGAAATTCTTGGTCAGGGCCCCGGGAGAATTTGGCCTCAAAAGCAATAGTCGAACCTGGAAAATCAAAAGAGAGCAACCCTGCAGCTGCATTGAGCAATCCATCGGCAGCCGAGGAGGAGGACCTCGGTTGGGATGAGATTGAGGATCTTAGCGGTATCGATAATCAGAAAGCCACTCCAGGCGGGACTCCGACAGCAAATAGGGCTGATCTGAGGAAAAGGCTGAGTGTTGCAGAGGAGGAAGAAGACTTGAGTTGGGACATTGAAGATGATGATGAGCCTCCGAAAGCTTGATCGGATCTATCGCCGCATCCCGATTCCGTCCGACATATTAAGGTTATGCAAGTCTGTTCCCAGGAGGATGTTTCATTTCCGACTTCCATTGTTAGAGATGCATTTATTTCTCTCGAACTGTGTCTCCTGTATGCCTTGTGCCTTGTTCAACTGTCATAAAACAGTGTTCATAAAATGGTTCTCTTTATTAATATATATATATATGCAAACATTGTTAATATAAAGAAATCTAGTGTTTCTACGATTATGAAAACATTGCCAAGAAAGGCGAAAACAAATAAGAACTCAAAATTCAAGTTTAATGGAATATGTACATATGAAAACAGGTTTCTATAGGTAAAAGCTCACACGTTGTTGTGCCATGCATGCATAATCATGCGTAAATAGTACCCATTTTTTATTGATATATACCGATCGAAATTCGATACATGCACACATATTTAAATGATTTACTGATCACTTTTTAGGATTTTTAATTATGTACCTACATAGTTTTGATGAATTTCTAACCCATATAGTTTTTAAAGATCTTTTATGTTCATGCGTGTGTTTCAAGAGTGTGTTTGCGTGCTTATATAATTTATATACATTGCCAAACTTTTCCATTGATGTATAGAATTGAAATCACATTCCTTGGTCCATGAAATCACTCGTGAATTTCTCGTGTACATAGCTTTCTATTATGTTCCAAGAGATTATACACATTGCAAGTTTCTTCCAACAATATGTTGTAAAAAAAAGAATACGTCTTTCTTGATATTTTACATGTTAGGATTTCCATATTTCCATAGCTTATACTTTTAATTAGCTGACACATTATCATTTAGTCATTAATGCTCTTCATATTTCACATGGCTCAACCATTGACGCACATACGAAAGGAGCATCTATTTGATTCATACACACGCAGGATAGTGATGTTTTAACAAGCTTTCTTGTCTCGTGTTAGATGACTTAGGGAGGTTCGTTTTCACAGCTCACATTGATCATCAATATCAAATAGAAATTGCAATTCGGGTGGACATATATATCTAGTAAAACTTCAACAAATGCCTGATCCCATTTTAATTTTGAAGGGTAAAGGCCAAAAAACCGATATGGCAAGTCTTGACAGACAACCTCATTTCACTCTTCGATACGTAGAAATATGCAAAGAAAGCCCAACTAATAACTTAGAATCATCTCACGATATCATCGTTATACACAGCAAAACTTCATATTCAGAGTGAGATGAAAATTTTGCACTCAAAAAACTTCATATTCGACCAGCAATATTGAACAAGGAAAAGGGATGATAACCAAAAACCATTTTTAAGTTAGAAAATTCCTACCACAAAGCTAATTCAATGCTCGAAACTCCAAAACCGGAACTACCGCCACGCCTCTACATTTCGTTGCATCCGGGAGAAGAAGGAAAATACACGGGACTGATAACTAGAGCCTCGTCTGATCATCGCAGTGATCGCAGAGGGGAAGAAAGATGGAACTGGACAAGAGAATGCTCTTCTAGCAGTACCTAGGCCTCGAGTTTATACATCGAAGGGGAGACTACCGAGAGCAGGCGTGAAGCTATTAGGTGGAAACCAAATTCCCTTCACAGCCAATGCTGGCTCTAGAAGAGGACTCCGCTACGTGGTGCCGTCCCTTCTGTGCACGCGGCGGAAGATGCTTGGTGGGTTTCCGTGCTCCTAAAGCCCACGGCAAGAAAACGCCGGTGCCACCGTTTTGCATCTTCTTAGGGCTCAAAACCATGGGGCTTACCGGCGCTAGCATCACCACAGGTGCTCGGAGGACTCCCCATTTGGGCATCATATCGACTGCCTCGTAAGCACCGAGACCTCCGCTTGGCATGGCGAAAGGGCTTGGGTTGGTTGCTTGCCATAGAGTCATGGAGCCAGAAAGAGGACTCGATGGTTGGCCTTGGTTGCTGTCTGGTCGGACCCTGAAGAATGTGATGGTGACCCTCTTGTTCGGAGAAGGGCATGTCACATGTCTTGCCATGTCTGCACTGTTACCCCTCATCACCAAAAGAGACCTGCGGAACAAAGAAAATGAGCTACCTATTCATCTCGCATAAAACTCAGATACACTATTCTCACGCGATTGCTTTTTTGTACCTAAGTTGATAGTGATTGCGAGCATGATCGAAAGATGGAGTGAAGAGTATTGACCAGCTATACATGAAGAATATCAGCTAACTACTCACCCTTCTTTCAAAGGAAGCATGAGTGGTCCTTTATAGTTGCCTTCATTGTCGCTAACAAGAAACCGGCCAAAAACCATGGTTGATTCAGAGAGGAGAAGAGATGATATGGGCTGGTCCAAATGAGGAGGCTTTAGGAAAGGCTGAGAATACTCTTCCTGCGTTAGAGTCACTTTGGGGTCACATGCTATTCTCTCAACGATTAGTAGGAAATACAGAACAGAGAACTTGAAATAACCATACTCAGCATATATCCTCCCACCAATCTCGAACCATATCTTAGATGAACATGTTGGGGCAGCGAAACAAAGTGTACCTCGTCGAAGAAATTAATGATGCAACTGTTTGGCTTTTTGTAAACAGGTATTAGCTGCCATTCAACCAGATGATCTATGACACGTTCCAGAAGTGCTGGAATCGGCTCTATGTTACCTTTGAATACAACAGATTCATCAGATTGAACGTTGGAGAGCACTCCTTTTTTAATGGGGATAAATTTATCCGAACGTGGTGCAAGTTACCTGCTTTACTATTGCATGTTGCTTCCTCTTGTATGTGTCCAAAAATAGGGACCCCAAATTGGATTAACTCTCGTTTGTTTCCTTTCATCTGCTTGTTAAATAGAATATAGGTTTCACCTGTAGGAATTGAAGATTTGCTCAGCACGTCATAAGCAGAAAAATTTTCAGAACAGAATTATGGAAAAACATGCAATAATCATGGTACGGCTTGTTCTCTAAGTAGGTGAAACAACGAAAATAAGCAATCGAAGCTGCCCCTTAGAAGGTGCATAAAGTCATGGTGAGGTTACTGGAGACAAGGCGAAACCATAGAAAAAGCAAAAGCATCATTAGACAAGTTTAGTTGTAAATTGCAAGACCGAAACTCCTATCTAAGAAAGGATTTCAAGTGCAGCAGCACTATGAAATGAAACCCCTTTGAAATAAAAATGCCATGCTTAAAGCATGAAGATTTCGCCTCAATATATTCATTTGTTCAAAATTGTCACGAGTTTGCAGCTTCTGGGGCTGTATCTATCCGTCTTGCATATAAAACTACAATTACAGGCAATTCATTTGTCCTTATCCACGATGCCTTCTACAGAAAGATGAAGGGAAACTAGTCAAATAACCTGAGAGTTCTCCATTCTGACCAGCTGCACGGAGGCCATTGACAAAATCTGTCAGCTTAGAGAGCTCTGAATCGGTGAAAACGTTCTCATATAGCTTCAACCCTTTCACAACATTGACCTGCCAGTCGAAGTTCATTCCATCAGGGATCGAAAGCCACTTTTTTTTTCATGCACTCCGTAACCTATTCCATCTGAAATTCCTTTTCAAGGAAAAGAATGCGCTTAAATTATGAAAGAAATGGACTCGCCATATGCCCTTTCACTGGCTCCTTGGCAGTAAAACCTTTTGTCAGCTTGATTTGAGCTGCTCGTGCCTCGCAGAGTTCATGGTTCGAGCATATGTCGACGTTCTCCAGTGCAGGCTGCATCTCATGGGATCCTGCCATCGAATCAAAAACAAACACAGTCAATCAGTCATTGTTACCCCGAAAGAGGACCATACGGATGTGTCGATCAAAAGCCAAGAAGACTCTCCCCCATGGCGATTCACATTTCATGTCTGACCAAAAGCACGCATTTCGAATCTTCCGGGGCACGCACGGAGTTTGTAGAAGCTTTAGCTTAGCATTAGGATGTCACAGCATAGATACTAATGAAATGGAGCATAAAAAAATCACTCATTTACTTTCTCAGTGCAGAAAAGAAAATGCAACTTCACGTACTAGTGTAGATCACACTCTGTTTTGTTAAAACATTAACTTAGCAATCCTTTTGTGACCGATAAATCAGTAGTTAACCAACCAAAAATAGATATAAATCTCGGTTAATCGACTTATCGACGACCACACGAAATCAAAAAGGAGAAAACTCAAAAGTTGGAACTCAATAAATAAAAAGCTCAATACCCACATAGAGCTCTCTCAACATCCACCATTTCCACGAAACTTAACTCGCCATGAGAAGTCCAGAAATCCGTTTGTTATTCCGGCATGCATTATTGTAGCGAAATTTCACACGTAATTTTTACAATTAATATACTGCGAGAGAGAGATTAGTAAAACCTCCCGAGGAAGAACTGAGCGGGTAGAGTTACGGGAAATGCTAAAGAGGAATTTCGTAAAATTCCTAAACTCGCACCATCAAAACTCACAACCCACGACTCTTTTCTTTTATTTTCTTTTTGGGGTCGAACAAAGCTCAGGACGTAGTACGAGGCTTTTCCATGGAGCAAGCACAACATACCCCAAAATTAGAAGAAGAAAATGGCGGAGACTATCACATGTTCATACGTAGGTATGTAGGTTGGGCAAAAAGCAAAGGATGCAGTGCCCCGAAAGGAGTTGTTGTTTCTGGAGGGGGCGTGGGGGGGCGCTTCTGCCGGCGTCGTTTCTATTTTTAGGCCACGTTTTCGGATTCGGGTTCGGGTCTCTTTTTCTCCGCATTTTTACCCGCCCCACCAACCCCACGCCCAAAGCGGACCGCGGACTACTGACCGAACCCCACGCCACCCTCCCGAGCTGACCCGCCAACTCGGTCGCCGGTCAGACCCAGGGGACCAAGAGACCGCCGTGGGGCCCTCCGCCGCTGCCGTCGAGAAATTCCGGATCCGCCGAGATCGAACGGTCAACAATGCGCAGCCGCCCGGCGAGTCGAAATCACCATCGCCGCCACGTATCTCGATGAACAAGGAGAGCTGTCCCCACACCGACGTCATCGGTTTTCGCCTCCCGAAACTTGGCAACCCCTGTTCGCGGCCGCAGCGAACCACCACCACCCCATCGCCTCGTAAACCTCAAACCCCCCCCCCCCCCCGGGCACCCGCACCTACCCACGCATGAAAACCTCGGGAACATGAAACTCATAAAACTACCCTTTCAACTCTCTACGCCTTGTCGTTTCGGCCCGACCCCCCGCTCCTTCCTGGTGCCGTGCCCACACATGTTCAACGAAAAAAATCTTCCCCACCCACCCACCCACCCACCGACCCCCGAAACGTCAGGGTCGTTTCTGTTCCGTTTCGATTTTTGAAAATTTTATTAAGGTTTAAGGCACTATTTTATTCAGAAGGGCGAGATGCACCAAAACGCCGAGCCCCCCCGCGGCTCGAATCAAAAGAACCAACCATGGCTAGACAGATGGCGACCCTCGCCTACCGTCGCCGGCCGACACGTCGAGCTCGAGTTCCATTAACGAAACTCAGGTTAACACGTGGTGACCCGTATCATTAAATCGTGGATCTGACCCCCTCCCTGGGAGAACAGAACACCAACGTGTTCGATTTTCCCCCGTCTAGGTGGGGTCTCACATGAACTTTGGACAGCAAAAAATATTATTTTCATATTAAGAAAAAACAAAATGATGGCGGATAGTTTAATGTCTCGTGGTCGCCCCGGCATGCGGTGCGGCCATAAATTTTTTTTCCTTTTTTCAGGGGTTTCTTTAATCCCCTGAAAGAAATCAAAAAAAATGGAAAAAATGAAAATTAAAGTCGGCCCGATTTTCTTTCCGTTTCTTGACCGGTGCTAGCTTTCCCTTCCCTTCCCTCCCTCGGCGGCCGAACGGAATCGCGACGGCACCAGTTCAGAGATTTCTCGGAAAAGGTGATGGGGAGAAAAGAGCGTGGGGAACCCAAAATTCATGGAGAAAATGCTTGGCTCGATCGGTCAAACACGAAAGAGAACACGCACGACGACGAGAATTCTCGCCGGAAAGTCGGCTCTCCGGACGTCGGATTTCAAAAAAAAATGGGAAGAAGGGATCGCGAGCTTCGACTTCAGGTGGCATAACGGCGACCGGGAAAAGGGTGACCTCGTTGGCGGATGGCGGAGTTTACCAACTCGACCACCGTCGGAGGGAGAGAATTTGACTTACCTGAATCGGTAATGTCGCTGTCCGGCGAATCGTCCTCCTCCTCCTGCTGCTCCTCGTCGTCCCCGTCGATGACCTCGCCGTTGGCGCTCCCGTCGCAATTATCCTCCATCGCCTTCGCGCCGGCGACGAGCTCTCCCTGCTTCTCGCCGTCCGCGCACGCCCCGTCTCCCTCCTTCGCCTCCTCCGGCTCCTCCTCCGGCTCCTCCTCCCCGCCGCCCCCCGCCTCCTTCCTCGACGCGACGCGGTCCAGCTCCACCGCCACGTCGGCGATCGAGTGGTACTTCTGCATCTGGAGCACGGGGATCCAGTTCATCCTCCGCCGGTGCACCGCCGCGAACACCGCCTCGTACCCCGGCCCCCCGCCGCCGCCGCCGAGCCGCGCCAGGTGGCCGCAGAGCGCGTCGATGATCGCGTTGGCCGCCGCGAACTCGCCCCGGAACCACGCGACGACCGAGTCCCGCGCGAGCGCGTCCGCCGCCAGCATCGCCGGCTGCTGCTGCTGCGGCGGCGGCAGCATTGGAACCGGCGGGGCCCTGTCCGCCGCCGCCGGCGAGGCGGGACCTGCTACAGCCATCGGCATCGGGGGGTGTTCCGCGCTTTGCTGCGAGTGCTTGCGCGGCTGCGTCGCTCCGTTACGAAGTTGAGATTCTCGGGTGGGTTTTCGGAGTGTTCCGTTGGTTAAATTTGACCGAAATACGGGTGATTTGCAACGTCTATATATCGCAGCAGAGAAAGAGAGAGAGAGAGAGAGAGAAGGAGAAGGGTTGAAGGAGATGGCATGGCGTGGCGTGGAGCTCAAAGAAAGGGTTGGCTTTTGTTTTTTCCTTCTTCCCTTTTTTTTCCAATTTTTTTTTTATTTTTGGGGGGGGTGAGTGGAATTTATAATGAGGAGGATTTTTTTTTTTTGGTCAAAATATCATGGAGGAGTTTAGGGGGGAGGGAGGAAGTTGGGCTGCGGGGGGAGTTCCGCGCGGGCGGGTGGGCCCCACGGGGGATGACATGGCCGCGGGGGGGCATTGAAAAGCCGGTGACGTGGCAAGGAAATGGCGGTATCGGGGGGGCGTGAAGGTTTGTTAGGCTTGAAAGGGCTCCTAAAGATTGCTGGAGAAGAGGGAGGATGGTTGGAGCCCCTGGAGACTGCCGTTGAGAGGAAGGTGGGGCGAGGGGGTGGGGGGAGGAGGCGAAATCGCGGTTTGTGTTGGAGCTGTACGTTGTGGACTGATGGGCACGTGGAAAACAAAAGAAAGAAAATTTCTGACCCAAAAAAAAAATTATTAGAAGACAAATAAATAAATAATTAATCAATTAATAAGAAAGGCCAATGTTTTTCGTTAATTCCATAAGTTTCTCGGTTCGCTAAAAAAAGCTCGAAAGACCATCGCTTGTAACTTCAACTGATTTCATGGACTCGAACGCTCATTTTGGTAAGATAAGAGATGGGTTCCCGATTCATCGACCGCTGATTTTATCACGAGCGCCGAAAGTAAATGCAATTTCCCTCGTGATCCAATATGCTGTAAGCATGCATTAACGACGGTATGCGCGGGCGTTCCTTACCAAGGAAACACGGCGTTTTTCGGTTCACGTCGTGCCGAACCTAAAGCAGTTTGAATTGTCGACCCCCCCAATAGATTTAGTAGAGATGGTGTCCGAAAAGGCGAGTCCGAAAAAGAACGATCCTACTTCGGACTTTCCCTTGTCCATGATTTTTCCCACTTACCCGTCGCCAGTCTCGTACCTTCACCGACGACGTCCGCCTCGTTAGGGTTTGGCGTCGAGCTCTTCGAAACACGCGCACGGGGGAAACCAGCCCCCGATCTGTCCAATCGTGATGCTTTTGTAACTTTGCGGGTAAATGAAAGCTTGCCAAGCGAGCAAAAACCCAAAAATTTAAAAAAATTCAAGAAAACCAAAAAACGTAATCATAGCAGCCAACAAGCGGTCAGAAGGAGGAAAGGCCACGGTCAAAGGGCTCTTTTCTTCTAACCACAAAATTAAGACCCTTTTCCTCAAAAATTAATTGAAGTCCTCGCACGGTAACACGAAATGTCGTCATACGGTTTTTTGTCAAACCGTGGAATTCCACGAGGAAGAAATCCCGGCGCGTGACGGAGCCACGATTTCTAGACTTTCCCGTGACAATTATTTGTTTGAAAAACGTTTTCTTGCACTGGCCCGTTTCTCATCGGTCGGCTAAGGTATGTGCTCGTCAATTTCGATTCATGGGGACAAAAGGAAAAAAGAGGGGTTCGATGGGAGCCAGGCAAAGCAACTGTTTCGCCTCTCGAGCCTTAGGGCATCATGCCGAAGGAATATGCCTCCAAGGATGGAATTGATTGGCTGCTTTCTATGGTGAAGCGTCAATTTTTATTCCTCAAAATGACAGTAAAAGATTTTCAACGGCTAAAGAAAATGGGGTTCTGCACATCTATTTTCCCTCTTCTTATTTCCCATTAGAAAGCGAGCGAAATCCTCGAGAATACCAAATTCTCGACATATAGACTCGAGCGACGAGAATCTTGATTCTCTCCTTCTTCTTTTTTTCCATTCATTTTATGTAGCTTGACGACGGCTGCCTATCTTTCAATCGGACCGATGATGTAATTCAACCGGTAATTCTCCCCCACTAGGAGGGTCGAAGAGAATTGCGGTCGTCAGCGTGGAAGTTTTCTCGGGGCTAATGCGAACTGGTGTGTACTCCTCCTTCTATTTCTGTCTTTTGGGCCATAATAGGTGATTTATGTATTTATTTATTTAATTAGGTGGGAAGGAAATTCCGGTGGATTGATCATTGAGGAAAATGCCAAAGGAAAAGGATACTAAGGTCAAATTAATGCCAAAAAAAAAAAAAAGAAGGAGCCCCAACGCCCCAAAAGTTGCGAAAAAGGTGTGGGAGGAGGAGGAGGAGGGGGGGCCGGAGGGCGAGGGCGAAAGAGCCACGGGCGGCGGAGAAGGGGGCCACGTAGCGGCGGGACCCACCACCACGTCCTGGTGCGGCCGGAGGGTGGGTCCCACCGGCGCTGTTGCTCCTTCCTCAATCGTTGGCTTGCAGGAGGCGACGGGGGGAGGAAAGGAAAGGAAAGGAAAGGAAAGGAAGGTGGTGCTGCTGTTGGGCGGGTGGCGGTGGCGGGTGGCGGGGGCCCACCGAAGGGGAAGCGCATTTTAGGCACGTGCCGGACGATGCCCCCCTTCCCACCACCACAAACGACACTCCCCGGCTCCGGCTCCGGCTCCGGCTTCCCAGGGCTGTGCGCGCCCCGTCTGCTTTAGCTTTCTTATTTATAATCATCGCCTTTTTACTTTCCTTTCCCGCGATTTTTTTATAATAAACCATAAAAAAGCATACTTCATTCTTCCCAATTCTCTAGAAACTCTTACTCTGATGCCGCCGAAAACTCCAGATTAATACACATAGAATAAATTACTCCAAAATTATTTTTAAAATCTCAAATTGATGCACCTATGATAAATTTATCCAAAATTACATTTTAAAATCTCAAACTGATGCAGTTGTGACAGATTTACTCTCCGTTAATTTCTATTAAATTAGATTAATACCGCGAAAAATCACCAACTGGTAAATCCGTGACAAAGAGAGGATTAAAACTATAAATTGGTACACCCGTCAATTACTAAGTGTCATCCAATTCAGTAATTTGACGATAAAATTTAACGAAAACTAACATAGGGTAAATATGTCACGGATGTACCAGTTTGAGATTTTTAGTGTTCAAAAAATTAGTTTATGGTAAATTTATCATAAGTGTACTAGTCCGGGATTTTTTGTGATATTATCCACAAAAAAAAAGGGAGAGAAATCAAACTACTCCCCCTACAGATCCACAAACTCTCTTGTAACTTCTAGCCTTCATCCCCCGCGTGCATCCCATGCCTCGTCACTGCACGCCACCGTCGACCACCTACCTCGTCGTGGGCATCGCTGGCGTCGGCTCTCCCTCGCTTGCTTAATCTGGATCTAGCGGCCATACCCACGAGCTCACAAAAAAGGATGTTGACTCTTTATTTTTAACTATTTAGAGTCCTTTATTGTTTGCTTCAGGGAATAGAAAATTGTGAAAAATTTCAACATCTATAATTTCAAGAAATTAGGGAAAAAATCCGATACGGGTCCACCTGTCGACATCTATGCATTGTGAAAATTTCTGATTTTTTCAAACTGTGGAAAAGTTAGAAGTGTCTCATGCTACAAAGTTCGGATTAAATAAAATGCAAAAGTCAATATAAACACGCTAATCTCTTCATGGTTGATTAGGTATCCGACACAACTACAATACCCTTTTCCATTACAAATAATCGCATGCTATAAACATCGAGGATTTTAACTCACGTCTTACCTATCATTCTCATTTTATCGAGTTTATCTTTAGTTAAGAAGTAATTTAAGAGGTTGTGAAAGGTTCTTGAAAAGAAAAAGGTACCAAAGGGGTCTAGTGTCTTTATTCTGAATTTACGCACAAAGTTTTTTCCTTTCTCATCAATCTAATCTTTTTTTAAGCACTACTGGATGCCCTAGGAATATGAAGAATAAGGCTAGCCATTGATTAAAAAAATTAACAGATACTTTTTTCACAGATAGGGGGCAACACTTAAATGATCTGAATTTAAAAAATAAATTCATGCAATGGGCGAATGCAGTTTTGATCTTATAAGTTTTCAATTATGGTGTGATTTGGTTTTCTGATTTTAATTTTGTGCGATCAAATACTCTATTTCTTTTAGTTTGATCAATCATATTTTTCGGTCAATCACAATCGTTGGCTCCATCAAATTAATGACATGGCATCGCTAATGGGGCACGTGATAGCAAAAGGAAAAGCTAGAGAGATAGAGGGAGAGAGAGAACCATGATGGGGAGGAGATACAAGTGGTTGCGGGTGGTGGCCATCGGGTGTGGCCGTTGGGTGTGTGGAGGTTGATTGCAACTATCGTCGAACAGATACAAGTCGCATAATATGAAAATAAAAAGCTTCGTCTATATTAGGAAGTTGGACGCATCTGAGTATCTCGCATGATCTTCTCCACTCATTTTCTGCGTACACCGTGCTTCAGGTTATTCGAAACAGAACCCTTTTGAACAACAAACATGATCTGCAGCTGCACTGCCTTAAAGGAAATCCTGCCTTTATTAGCACTTCTACTAAACAACTGAGGGATTGGTGCCCAAACGAGCTGGTTGGTGCTGGTCAATCATCGCAGGGTATAGGATGCCCCTCCCCCCAAAAGGGTCGAGCATCACCTAATCCAATTATTCCTTAAGATAAAACTAGCTTTGCTTTACTCCTTCTTTTATTTTTCCTTTGGGATAATGATATAAACAATCCATGAACTTTGGTTAAATGTACAATTTGATCCCTAAACTTTTAATTTGTTCAATGCAGTCCCTGAATTTTAGGCTAATATTCAATGCGGTCCCTGAACTTTTAATTTGTTCAATATTATCCCTAAACTTTTGGTACATGTTCAATTCAGTCTCTGAACTATATGAAAATATTTAATGCAGTCCCTGGATTTGAATTAATGAAAAGGACTTTATTGAATATTTTCATATAGTTTAGAGACTGAATTAAACATGTATCAAAAGTTCTCGGATGACATTAAATAAATCAAAAGTTTAGGAACCATATTAGATATTGTGTTAAAATTCATGGACTGCATTGAACAAATTAAAAGTTCATAGATCAAATTATGCATTTGGCCAAAATTTAGAAATTATTTGTGTCATTTTCCCTTTTCCTTTCCTAAATCAGGAAATTTGAAAACCCCATCAATCCGGGAGAAATCTCAAAGCGAGCGCTCTCGCGAAAGCAGCTTTTCATTTCTCCTCTAATATATTCAATACGGCGATTCGATAAAGGCACGATGCTCTCCATCATCTCTTTCCTTGATTTTTTTTTCATAATTTTTGGGGTAAAATAAGAGAGAGAGAGAGAGAGAGAGAGAGAGAGAGAGAGAGTGAGAGAGAGAGAGAGATGGAGGAAGGCTTTGGATGCCGAAGGGAATACGTAAGACACCTCGCTACGAAGAAGAAGAACCTGCTTCGCTTTCACCTTTGACTTTAAGCTTTTTCTTTGCACTTGGATTCCCAAGGTGACAAGCAGAACCAACCTGCGAGATAGGAACCGGACCACCTCAGATTCTTCTCCACAAGGAACCCCATTCCGAGCCGAGCCGAGCCGAGCCGAGCCGAAATTGCCTCTTCATCAGCCAAAAAGTCAAGGTGGGGTGCGCGCCCGCGCGAGGTGCTGGTGGCTCTGCTTCATCGATTTTTTTTTTGCATTCGATGCTCACCCATCAATGACAAACTTTTATTTTTTTTCACTTTTTTGTTAAAAATTAATTGAAAAATATTTGAGTGACTGTCCCTGATATACTGCTAGATTAATAACATAGTCTTGAATACTATAAATTATTGTGGGATCCATTCTCCCGAGAAATTATCACTCACAGAATACTATTATTCAACTACCTTCTCAGGGGGTTAGACATGGAGATGTTTGGTTTCAGACGTGGATTTTGATTCTCAAGCAAAGAAGCATGGTAAAAGTTTAAGAGTGACTTGAGAATTAAAATAGGACCAAAAAAAAAGGCATGCCATCACTCTCACGGAGGTCCAAAAATTATTTTGCTTGCAAAACCCTAAATAGTTTAGAGGATGTTTACGTGGTTGTTGCCACTTAGGACACTGCATCTGCATCCATTGACATTGGCGTCCATGTCTGAACACGGGTGCATGACTGGAATATGGCGGGGTTCTGTAGTTTGTTTTTTTAGTACGTGTAGGGCTGGAACTGGACTCGGGTCGATGTTTTGAGTAGTGCAGCAATGCTTCCCCTTCACCTTCTTTGCTTTCTTTAGGGACGAGGAAAGTGTTCCTTTTCTCCCTCTCCTTTTGGGTGCCATTATCTTTGGCTGAAGGGGTGATGGGGGAACCTCAGTCTTCCACCATTGAAATTGCTATCAATCTCCAAAGAATCTATTAGCAGAAGCCGCCCCCCCCCCCCCCACCCCCCCTCTCTCTCTCCCCCCTACTGCCACAGCATCAAGATCATCTCTCTCTCTCTCTCTCTGTTCTTTTCAACTTTCTATTATGACCTTTTATTTCTATGCACTGAAATATCTTCTTGGATTGAGAACGACACATATACATTAGGTAAACAGCAGAGGAAGTCCACACGACTCGTGGGGTCAGCGAAAGCTTTGATCATCTCCCCTTTTTGGAAAGGCAACCCCACTGCGCTCGAATGTGAAGCTGTGGAACCACCAAAGGGTATGCAAACAAGGCCGTAAATAATAATAGTTTTACAACTTTAGATGCAATTTCAGGAATCGATTGTACTCCATACATAAAGTTTATGACCTTTGATGCAGTCTCCCCCTAGCTAGATCCACTTCCTTTTAAAGTTGTCATAAATAATCGGGAATTCATCATGGTGATTAATTCAGTCTATTTATAACACTAAGACTTTTGTGGAATGATGACTATATCATAGACTCGATTAGTTGTTATGAAACCTAATTGGAAACATGTGGGTGCTATATGAGGAATATTGCTCTAGCGGTTGTCGTGAAGTAAATCTCCTAACAACTCCTCATATTTCATGTGGGACTTGGGGGCATTACAAACACATTATTCTATCGCATATCATCATTCTCGGCATATGGATCGGTTTGGATCAAACATACACTTAGAGCAATGTGGGAGCCGATGTTCAGCATTGTGTTAGCTTCATGAGACGAAGCCATCACTTCGGCATATCAATAGTGCGCAGATGCCATCTCACGTGCTTGGTCTCCAGGCAAGCCGAGTCCATGCTCTAATACCATTTATAATGACCAAATCCATAAAACACGGGCCAAACCCTAAAAAGAATACTCGAGCGAAAACCTTGGAGTGAGTGTTTTAGCGTATGTTACTTCGCACTTATCGCCGGAGCTCCACGTGGAGCATGCGAGGTAGGTATCACCACAGCTGCAACAAAGACAAGACTAGAAGTCCCCGATGTAGTACATCAACCGTTTGATGTTTGCTATATTGGGCGAAAGAAGTGAATGAAGCCGTCGAGTGTCAACTTGTGACTTTCTTTTAAAATTTTCAGAGTTCAAGTTGGAATTCGTTTGTGCCAGTGAAATAGTGAGGCAGGGACGGATGTAGACAGATGGTTGGACCAGACGGGTGTTGGCTCTTTCTCGTGTGTCACATTACATCAGTTAGCGTGAAATTCAGGTTATGTGGATCAAGAGTCATGCGCTGTTGGATCTAATATTGAAAGGGGAAGTTCTCTTTTTTTATGACATCTTTTGCTTTGCTTTTTCTATAGTCTTTGAGAACTTCATGCATTGGCTTGTGGATCTGATCCATCCCTCACATCACCATCACCTTGATATTTGGGGAAAAGCCCCCCCGAGCGTTCGAGAAATTGGGTTTTGTCTTTATGTAGTTTTCAAAGCGAAACTTACGTGCCCATCTCCTTTGATAAAGGCCAAAGTTAACGGGCAAGAGCCGGCCTATTTATCATTGTGATTAACAAATGTTATGATCCGGCCAAACCCTTTAAAGGGTTCTTTCTTCTCCTTTTTTATCACGGAAAAGTATATTCAAAGTTGACCCACTTGATGATGTGAATCACCACTCATAAGTATCTCGATGAATATGCTCGATAGACATTCTAGACCCGCGTTTTAATAACTATTTTCGAGACAGAACATTAGGACTTTTAATAATTAAACGACACTTTTATCTAATAGCTTAAATTTCAAACAACGGACATTAGTTCCATAAAATCTTTCATGATATCAAAGCAAGAGAAACCGAATTCTGATCTTTCCAGATTTTCATTTGCCTCTCTTTCATAATACATATCGTGAGATCTAAAAGGTTCCAATCTTAACAAAGAGATACTCATAACAATTTCTGCCTGGTGGTACTATTTATTTTTTTCTCAATTCTTTTTGGTCACTATTTTTTCTCAATTTGGAGAGCATGATTAAGGATTATTAGAATCTGAAGAACGCATGCGCAAGTCGGTTGACTTCCGGCTTTCCTTCCCCTTCCACATGTATTTAAAAAGAAAACAAGATTTTTTTCGTAAGATAAACGAAATTATACATGCCACTATGTTTCATGGAATCTTTGAAACTTGGATGATATTATATTTTAAATTTTCAATAATGTGGTTGCGCGTGCCACAGATAGATCTAGTCAGAACGAATAAAAAGGCGGGAAATGATATTGAAATCTGATCTGAAAGTGTGACAATGCATCAGATGATGCTTGAAGAAACTTTAGAGAAACGTGATTTGACTTTAAATCAAGTGCGGCTCTTCACAACACTGAGATATTTGAAGTGTGCATGCGGTGACATTGACATTCAGGTGGGTAATCTATTGCAACACATACTCAACAAGGCATTCTTTAGTTAATTTATCCATCAAGTTGCAAGTGTTTTTGTTGAAGTACAAGCTAGCAAAGCTATCACCGTTCGCGCATTTGTTAATTTACCAACCCAAATAGCTTTCATATGAATCTGGTTAAAGATGAGAAAAGTATTAAAAAAAATCCCAATCTACTGTATTTATGTCAATTCAGTCATAAACTTTTCAATTGTACCAATTAAGTCTTAAACCTTTTGACGATTTGCCAATAGAGTATATCCGGCCAATTTTAGCTGAAAATCGCTGACATGAACGCGAGCTGTCCTTAGGGGTGAGCATGGTCTGAATGGGCAGTTCCTACCCTAGAATCGGAAACCACCCACTAAGGACCGGTTCCGAAAAATTGGAACAGGGAACCGCTCATTAATTCCATGAATCCACTCGGGAACCGAACCGCCGGTTAGGTCTGGTTCCCAAGTGGGTCCGGTTCCCAAGTGGGTCCGGGGAACCGGTCTCACTAGCCAAGGACTGAGACGAAAAGATGGAGACAGAGACGGAGATGAAGAGTCGAAGATAGTAAGTTGAGCATCTACCTAGAAGAGTGAGAGAGTGAGAGTGAACGTGAGATGAAAGCGAAAGAAGGTATTTTGCGACTCAATGTGAGGTTGTTAGTGTCGAGCAATTTAGGTTTAATTTAGGAATTTAAGATTTTTCTTTTTTTGGAAAAATAAGAATTAAATGAATATATTATATTTATTATTATATTATTGGTCCAGTCCAGGCGAGTGGGTAGGCAATTCCACACCTGGAACCGGGAACCGGACCAGTATCTACCGGTTCCCAAAAATTGGAATCGGAACCGGACCAGTTCTGGACATTTCGGGTGGTCCGGGCGGTTCTTAGTTCTTTTACACACTCCTAACTATCTTACATGGTATGATTAGTGCTGGACGACACCCTATTCAAAAGGTTCTGAATGAATATTTGAATGCAATCCCTATTCATTATGCGGTTTTTGAAATGAAATTTTCTTTGTGATATTGACCACATTCATATCTTTAGGATTTGGTTGTTCCTTGCGCAATTTGTGTATAACTTATTGAGTTTGGTGAATTGATACTTATCTGTTCTATATATCCCATTAGGTTGTGGAAAAAGTCATTGTGCATCAGTGACCCCATCGAAGTGATTGCTGAAGTGAAGATAGGTTATACAATTAGTCATTGTCGTTTGAAATGGTTGCTTTGTCTGTTGACTAGATCTGATAAGACACATTTTATTAACACCAGTCATCGACTATATTATTTACACTTGACTGTCTCATAATGTAAAATTCAGCCCTATAAAATTCTGCCCATATGGATTGAGGTGGTGCATTGTATATGTAGAAGAGGGATCTATTCCGTCTCATGGTCAAATGTATCGGGAGTGCTAAAAGAAATTTGTTAATCTATTGAAGATCTGACTTTGTCTTGTGGGTGTCGCTATTTTTCAGGTGACTATACCGAAAGAGAAGGCTATAAAGGATCTGAATATGCGTCTACCTATGAAGACAAAGGTGGTGACTGGATGTTGGTTGAAGATGTTCCATAAGAGCAACTCTCTTTCTCCCTCTGTCTCTAAATTCATATATATATGAGGATTCGCCGGTCTTTTGGTCTTTCCATAAACTCGTGTCAAAAGCATTAATTATTGCAGAATGTTCATGTTGTCCTGCAAGAGACTGAGAATCGTGAAAGAATCAGAAGCTGGAGGCTAGCGTTATGGTCTTTGACAACACCCCAAAGATAAAGAAGATCAATTTGCCTCAGAAAAAATGAGATTCTCCAGCTCGGGTTCGGGAGAAATTTCAATCTTGATGTTGATCTCCATTGTGGAGACTCGTTCAAAGTTTCAGACATCTGTAATGCATTGTATGTCCCAGAATAGGTCCCATTCTTCTACCCATTATTAGTTTTTGCAGTTTGTTTATGAAAATCTGGCAAAGCAGCTCTTTTGTTGGTCAGAGATATGCCTGATGTCTGCTTTTCTTAGTGATCTTTCTTTCCGACTGAAGAAAAGACGGCACACAGATAGATACCAATTTTTAGGGAAAATTAACCAAAAAGTTATAAACCTATTGTACTTTGGCCAATTCAATTCTAAATCCTTCAATTTTGCTAATTGCGTCATAAACCTTTTCACGTTTGGCCAATTGAATTTATCCCGCCAATTTTAGTTGGCCACATATTATAAGAACATTTTCCAATGCTAATTACCATGTGTCATGAGAACATGAGTTAGATAGAAGATTCCATGTATCCTATTCTAATAACATTGATAGACATGAAGGCCATTACAAAGTGTTAGGAATAGGCCAGATCTTTCCATCAAGCATCACATCTAGGCCATCAAACTAAGGCTCTCTTACTCCTCGTGTCTTCATAAAAACAGTGCTTAAACTATAAAACAAAGGGTTTGTCCTTTGTTATGCTGTTCTTATTCATGTTATGCGCAAAGATAATAAAGTTGGCAATAGCTCTGTCACAGCCAAAAATAGGAAAACATTGCTGAACTCATCTTGTTTCCTGATCTTTTGCTGCTTAGTGTCACCTCTTGTAATCTTTAGTTACAAGGAAAACTGTTTGCTTTGTGAGAAAAACAAAAACAATAGTAACTCTAAGACAACAGAAAACACTTCAGCATCTTTTTTTTTTTCTGTCTTGACAATTGAAATGAAAACACTTGGTGTTAGGTTGGCTAATCTAATCGCATCACGGAAATTTTTCATTTCATCGCAACCATAGTATCTGAATAATTATCACGATGAGAGCTTCTCTAAAGTAAAACTTCATAGAATCACTTTTCCTTCAGATCCAAATGCATGACCCGTTTTTTCCCGAGACTCCATTTGGGTGTTGAATCTTAATCAACATACATTTGTTATGCTTGGGAAACATATATGCTGAGATGCATCAGGACCGACGGAAATGAGTGCAAATTCATTTAATAAAGTATTACATCATAATTCAACACAAGTGGTATGACGAACATGTTGGTCACCGTGACGCCAAAAATATATATGACATTGTCTTGGACTCCTTCTTCTTGGACATCCTGAAAATAGACTGCGCAATCCAACGGATTAAAACTTCTAAGCTTTGGACTATTTTAAGCATGTTATCGCTGTCATTTTCAGCCGCAAAGATAAGTTAATTGATCAAAAAATTGGGTGGAAACTTTGCCCTTCCTAACTTAGTTGCTGCTGCTTTGTGAGACAATGTCCGCGAGGTGAGGGATTCTGAGGTGCACCGACGTTTATCATGCCTTCTTTTAGCTCCAACCCATTGGTAGATATTTGAGAACTTTTGCAGTGATTACCTTTGGAGCCGTCGTTCAATTATATCCAAGAATATAAAAGTTAATAAAGTGCAAAGATTAGACCGATCAAATAGATGGGTCGGGTCGGATTTTGATGGGTTGAAAACAGGGTATTTCAAATTGACATATGTAACGTATATTGACCCATTTTTACGTAATACAATTTCAACGATTTATACCCATCCCAAAAAATAAAAACAAAAAAGAAGAAGGAGAAATGTGTTCCGTCTAAATCGGCTTTGAAAGGTGCTGTGCTCTGTTTCATCAATTTTGCATTCGATGCTCACCCATCCCCATCATTGGAGCTGCACCCACAAATAAAATAACACCTACTAGCACTAGTCAATTCCACAGTCACAAACGTTTTCTTTTTCTTTTTCATTTTTTGGACCTTTTTTCTTCGATAAATTAGAGAATGTTGTTTAGTTGTTGCCAATTCGGACACTGCATCCATTGACATCAACTTCCGTGATGGAAGCATGAATATAATATGGACGGTTTCTGGAACTTTAGTATGTGTACGTCTGAAACTGGATTCGTTCACTGTTTGAGCATTGCAATCCCTCATCTTCTTAGTTTTAAGGGACAAGAAAGCGTTTCTTCTCTCTCTCTCTCTCTGGTGCCATATCTTTGGCTGAAGGGGTATGGGGGAATCTCAGTCTTCCACCATTGAAATTGCTATCAATCTCCAAAGAATCTCATCATCTCTCTATCTCTCTCTCTCTCTCTCTCTCTCTCTCTCTCTCTCTCTCTCTCTTCAACTTTCTATTGTGACTTTTATTCTATACAAGTAGATTTTAGAGAATGACACTTACATTATCTGAACAGCAGAGGAAGTCCTCACGACTCTTTGGGACAGCGATTCTATCGAGCTTGTTAATTTCCCCATCTTTGGAAAGGGCGACCAACCATGTTCGAATATGAAATTGAGAAAACAACCGACGGGTGATCAAACAAAGGCATGGAATGCAACTTGTCATGTGTGAGGAGGTGCCGTGCTTCTATGGTCCATCAGGGTTATTGATACCCCGTTGGTGATAATGTGCGTTCTGTACGTGATATCATGATACGTAAAGTTTCAAGAGACTTAAGACGCGAACGAAAACCATTCTCTTTCCCGACCTAATTTCTAGCCAGAAATGAATTTTTTTATTTGTATTCTCTAGACGAGTTTCTGAACAAAAACTAAAATTTGATAACGATATAAAATTTATGTTCCATAAATAGAAATTCGTTTGATAGGTTATTTTCAAATTTTCATTCATGGCGGACGGCGGCGGCCGGCGGCAGAATTCTATCTACATGATTATTTTGGATCTTGGACAACACTTTTTTGAAAAGAGGATTATATTAGACTCAATTAATTGTCCTGAAACCTGACGGGAAACACGTAGGTCAAGCTATACAAGGACTATTGCTCTAGCGGTAGCCGTGAATGTAGATCTCCTAACAACTTCTCGGCATATGGATCAACTTCGATCAAACATACCCATTGAGCAACGCGGCAGCCGATGATCAGCACTGTGTTAGCTAAACGAGACGAAGCCATCACTGCGGCGCATATCAATAGTGCATAGATGCCATTCCGCGAACTTGGCCTCCAGGCGAACTGAGGTCATGTTCTGATACCATTTATTACAACCAAATCCATAAAACACGGGCCAAATCCCAAGAAGTATACTCGAGTGAAAACCTTAGAGTGAGTGTTTGAGCGCATGTTACTTCGCACTTATGGCTGCAGTTCAATTGGAGTATGAGGTATCATCACAGCTGCAACAAAGGCAAGACTAGAAGTCCCCGATTTAGTACATCGACGTTTGATGTTTGCTATATTGGGCGAAAGTAATGAATGAAACTGTCGAGTGCCAACTTGCGACTTTCTTTTAATTTTCAGAGTTCGAGTTGGAATTCGTTTGTGCAAGTAAAATAGTGAGGCAGGGATGATTTAAGACAGATTGTTGGACCAGATAGGTGGTGTGGCTCTTTCTAGTGTGTCGTATTACATCAGTTAGCGTGAAAGTTAGGTTTAGTGGATCGAGAGTCATGCGCTGTTGGACTTGCATCGAAAAGAAAGTTCTGTTTTTTTGTGACGTCTCTTGCTGCTTCCTTCTTTTCATCTATGAGAACTTCATGGATTGGCCTAATCAACTTGTGGATCTGATTCATCTTGATATTTGAGGAAACGCACCACGGGCGTTCGAGAAATTGCTTCGTCTTTATGTAGCTTTCAAAGCGAAACTTACGTGCAAAATCTCTATAATAAAGGCCATAGTTAACGGGCAAAAACCGGCCTATTTATCTTTGTATCTAACAAATTTTATGATCCGGCCAAACCCTTTGAAGGGTTTTCTTTTCTTTTCTTTTTTTAGCACGTAAAAGAATATTCAAAGTTGACCCAACTGATGATGCGAGTCTCTACTTATAAGTATCTTGATGAATATGCTCGATAGACATTCTAGATCCGAGTTTTAACAATTACTTTTGAGACAAAACGTTGGAACATTTAAATTTTAAACGGCACCTTCATCAAACAGTCAAAATTTCGAAAACAACCAACAGTGATCCACAAGATCTTTCATGATACCAAAGCAAGAGCAACCGAGTTCAAATCTTTCCGGACCCTTATTTGCCTCCCTTTCATATTGCATATTACGAAATCTAACGGTTCTGATCTAAATAAGAGACCTTCGTAACAATTGACATCGCATACCATAACTTCGTTCCGAGCTCGAAATTGTTCTGCGTGGTCGTATTGCCTTTGTTTTCAATTTAGGAAGCATGATGAATGGCTATTAGTATCTGAAGAAGGCATGCGCAAGTCGGTTGACTTCCGGTGTTTTTCCCCTTCCGCATGTTTTTCAAAAGAAAACGAGATTTTCCATAAGATGACATTATTTTTTTTTATAAAAGTTTAAATAATTTGGCTGCGCGTGCCATAGATAGATCAAGTCAGAACGTATGAAAATGCAAGAAATAATATTGAATATGATCTAAAAGTGTGAGATTGCATCAGATGCTTCTTGAAGAAACTTCAGAGAAACGCGATTTGACTTTAATCAAGAGCGGCTCTTCACACCACTGAGATATTTGAAGAGCGCATCCGGTGACATCGATAGAAGAATAATTTATGGGAGCAATTCTATTGCACACTGACTCAACAACGCATTCTTTAGTTAAATTATCCATCAATTTGCAAGTGCTTTTGTTGAAGAACAAGCTAGCAAAGCTATGGCGGAGAGACATGCCGCTTGCACGTTGGTTAATTCATCAACCAGGTTAGCTTTTCGCACGAGTCGGGCCAAAGACAGACTACCCACGCCAAATTAGGAAACCTCAACGCCATTGTTATTCGTCCTTAAGAGGTTAAAAGATACTCATTGGTAAGGAAAACGCATAGAGAGAGATTACAATTACAATACATCAACTATCATTTTTCGGTAAACAAATCATCTACTACCAAGTTAGATGTGAGCATGCATGTTTTCGAATATCTCACGGCATCAGAATCTTCCTCGAACTAGAAGTGCACGTTTGTACCAAAATTATGTTACAAGAATGCAACTTTCATATGATGTAAGGAATGACATCTTATGTTTTCCCATTAGCTTTTAAGAAGAAGGTGATTCAATAGGAGATTCTATGCTCCAGGCCCAAGCCAACAACTTATGGGACCAGAGACTTATGTAATTTAGACTGTTTGATAAATAAAAAAAAAAATTCCGCGGTCAAATAATTTTAGAAAAATAGTGACTAAGAATCATTTTAAGGAAAACCGCCGACTTTCAGATTGTCGATGTTACTATCGATTAAGGATAATTAGGACATTTGAATGCAACTGCTAACTAATAGGTTTTTAAGTTTACGGACTGTGAAGGAATGTTGCGATAAGTTACTAAGAAGAGGAAAAGTTGAGGATAAATCTTACAAGATTTTGAGATAAATTCATATAAAGGATGGTGACTGTCTTGCCATTTACAAGTACTTGTTGAAAAATTACAAATATTGAATGCAATTACTAAGTATAGCTACCATCACTTATGGTGCTTATTTCGCGAAAAATGAAAGATTCAAAAAATATTTTCGTAAAAATGATCACTTATATTGCTTATAAAAATAAACGAACAAAAAAATTTGCATTGTTTATGAAAATATTTAGACATAAATTGTTATCGATAATGATGATATTTTTATTAACTAATTATTCAAGTGATACAAACATCACTTTTACGGCTGATTTGTGTAGATATTATAACCAAAGTATGGTGTTTCATGAGCTATACTCCCCGTAGCCAAACCAAGATCAAACAAGAAATCATCAACTAGTTCATATGAAACAAGCTATACGATGAAATCATAGTTCTCATACCTAATTCTACAATCTCCGAGCTGCACTTGCCCCATAATTCTCATGGTATAGAGAAGGTAATTATGACAATTTCAGGAAATTTCGGCTGGTCCCCTAACTTACCAGACCTAGGTGCACCCATATCTTTAGCATTTACTTGTGCGTGATAAACTCTGCTCCTTTATGGAGTGGGGTGGGGACGTTTAGTTTTACTTTTAAGATCCGACTTTCATGCTCTGTAAGGTAGAGTAAAAGTCAGAGAGAGAAAAAAGAGTTATGGTAGAACAGACAAAAAAAAAACTCTGCTCCTTTAACCAATTATATGAAGCTCTAATTCAACTTTTGGACGACTTGCCCTATCCACTAATTCCACCAGTCTTTTATTGATTTGTCGTAGTAGTGATAGCAACACTGGTATGTTACAGAGTATACATGATCTTACTTCAACTGACAATAGAAATTCGATTTAGACTAATATGATACTAGAGTTGCATGCTACAATAATGTAAATTCTACCATTCTACGTGTAACAATCATTCGATCCCTTATTGTTGCTATCGCGTTGTTCTGTAAAACATCAAAAGTTGAAATCAAGCAAGAAATAAACAAGGAAAAAAATAATTTTTTTTGATATTTCATACTCTAACTCTCAACTATTCTCAAACTTTTGTTCTACCTTTTACAAGACGTGGGAGTCAAAACCCATATCTTAAACTACACGTCCCCACCCTTAATCCCTCCTGAGAAGGTGGGGATTCGAACTCCCCACCTCCCCCTTCTCAAGTAAGAAAGGTGGCCAAGATTTAGCTGTGTGCCAACTCCATGGGATAGATCGACCAGATATTCCACGATAGTCAATATGCCAAGATTACAATTATTGCTTGAACTCTCTAATACTTAAAGTGTTTCCCTTACCTTAATTACACCTAAGTGCCCCATAATAATTAGTCAATGAAAAGCAAGTTATCCTCACAGGCTCTCCCAAACAAGTTAGACTTGGGACATTTTGAGCAAGTTAAGTCAAAATCCATGTCGGAACATCCGGCCCATCAAAATCTCTATAACTTTTCTCGACATCAGGTCGGATGCCCACAGAGTCATGGTTGGTTAGCTTTGACAGGACGTCCGATCCTCCTCCTTGCGCATCCGAATCCAAATTTCAGACCTACAATAGCTAAGCCAATTTTTGCCTTGGTGACGATAGGATGTCTTTCTAACGTGGTCAGGCAACCCAAACATTTTCACTCGATCCAAGTGTCCTCGGACTTCAATCTTGAGTCCGTTCCTTACAGAACCGGGCCAAACTCCGAGCCACATTAACACATGCTCGTATCAACCGACTGTTTGCTACATGATACGTGATGTGTTTTACATGTAAAGGCAAGCTTGCTCACGAGAGAGGGCGTGTTAAAGTATCTAATGTACATTGGAATTTCATTTTCAGAACTTTTTGGACAAAGGATCATCTAACCTTTACTTTATAAGTTTTGTTGGGCCAGCTGAGGGAATGATGGTTGGCCCGAATTTGCAGACGAGGTTCTGTGACATATTACGATGCTGGTCTTCTTTTGTTTTCCGGATCATTTTCAAGAGTTAGCCCAAGTCACTGCCAATGTTGCCCTTTTCATGGTTTTGATAACAATTAACTTAAAGGGGTCATGAATCAAACTTGTTGTATTATGCATCAACTACCTGCCAAATTGGCTGTTAATTAACTTAACTCATGTGAAAATCCCTTTAATTATGAGCTTTAAGATTGGGTCATGCTTGAGCAATCATGAACATCCCGACAACATAAGATTTAGCATAGCTATTTCTTAATTTGGTTCGATGCATACTACTAGGTAAACTGTCCAATTAGTCATAAACTTATTGTATGGATGCCAATTCAGTCCTCAACTTTTCGATTTTGCCAATTTAGTTCTAAATCTTTGCGCGGAATTTCAATATACTCATTCCAACCAATTTTCGCTGAAAATCGTTGACTTGGTGGTGTGCCAACGATGATTGGACCGCTATGTCAACTATCTTACGTGGTGGCATCGATTTCTGCAAATATGACCGGAAGTACTTCATTCGAATTTCACATAAAAGTTTAAGACTACATTGACAAAATTGAAAAGTTTAAGACTAAATTGGTATCGGTCCAATAAGTTTAGGACTAATTAGGTAATTTTTCCGCCCACTATGGTTTAGCGGTTTCTTAAACCAAGTGCGAGCTTGAAGGCGGTTTACTATGTACTCCTCGGTGCGGCTAAGAATCGGCATGAATGAGGACAATCTCTTGATCTAATTTTCCTTTCGCTGTAACCATTGAATTGATTTCAAATGCGCCGGATGTTTTCCCTCGCAATTGTGTGGTTAATTGGATGGTCATGTATTCACAGAGAAAGTAGCTGATTTGGCACAAAAAGGCAAATCTATTTTGGCAATACGAAACTGAAACAAAACACACCACTAGAAGTAAACAGAAGCTTGTTCTTATAGTACTTACATCCAATACATATTTCTAGTTCCTGATGAGCAGCCATGGCCGAGCATGACGCGCTGAATTATTTAGTACCGGTAAAAGCGCTATCGGTTAGACTTCAGCGGCCTCACTTAGATTGAGCATTATTGTCAACACCGATGCCGGACATCGTTCTGATCTTTATCTTAGCTCGTCGAATATAGTTCCCGAAATGATCGGTCCCACTGTCCTTATGCCCGGCACCTTGCGTTCCTCCGGCAATGGACATGGTTCTGATTCTCATCTTGGCGCGACTGATGTAATTGGACACTCGGCTGTTGATGTCCTCTCCTTTCTCCTTTGCTTCTCTACTTTGATCTTTCCGCGGGGCATTTCTTGGTCCCCCAGAAGTCTTTGGGGTCGGGACTTTCTCGGATTTGGGCTTAACTTTCTCCTCAACTTTCCTTGCGCCGGAGGTTTGGCCAACAGCTAGCTTCGAAGGAGATGCCATCTCTGTTCCAGGCTTTGCTTTCTCTACGACAGCGACAGCAGATGCTCCTGGTTCGGTCTTTATTGCAACTTCGACTGCGAGGTCTTTTGAAGGGAATACCTCCTTCTGCGTCAACAGGCCACGTCCCTGGTGAGATTCAAAGACCAGCGTCTCGACCGAGTTGGACTTTGCCTTGGTTTTGGCCATTCCAGGAGACGATTGCCTTGCAGGCTCGACCATGGTGGGCATCATTCCCACTTGATCGTCCTTGTGAATAGGCACCTTGAAGCCAGACGATGCTTCTTTATCGTTTGCTGGATTCGCATACACAAACTCGATGGGAACCGCTTCGGGAGCAGCAACGGATAGCGGGTACATCGGGGCACGACGAATGTCTTGGAGATGGGAGGTCGAGTCGGAGTGGCTCCTTTCCATCTATAGGCGTTTGAAGGGAATGAAGAAGGCCGAGTGTTTGATATGCGAACAGAAGACGGGGAGGGCCGGAGAGCTCTTCATTCCGAGTGATTGTTCAGGCGTGTTATATACCCGAGTCATCTGAGGAAAAATAAGGCCTAAAGATTAAACCACCTTATGAGAAAGGAACAGAGTGTGATGATGCAGACAGCACTTGGTTGCGTGAAAGATCAACATGGTGATCAAAACGAGAATTAAACACAAGAATATCAGCAAGCGAGCTGGCTTTTCCCGTATTTCCCAGTGATTTGACGGTTTAGGATCAAATTCCCACTTTATTTGCCCATTAGCTATCCGGGAAAACTAGAAGGGGAATCTAACAAAAGCGTTCTAACACAGCAAACTTGGGGTTGGCGAACCTGTTGCTACCGCTCTGGTCACAGCAACCTACTAGAAACCGTGCACAGATGAAAGGACTCGAAAAGCGATTCCGATAACGATGACAAGCAAAAATGAGATTCTGAGTTGGCACCAGATGCATAGTTAATCTAACGAATAAATTGTCTCTATTTATTCCAACAGTACCAGAGGCATCAAACTCAGAATCAGTGGATTAAATGGCCGAGTAGCTTCAAGTTCACCCTTGCAAAAGCAACATTTTGCAGGTGCAACTTACATCAGGAATGTATTCAAGTTCACTGCTGACAATGTCTAATAAGAAGGCCATGTTAATAAGTTACAGCCCATGAACAGCCACCAATATGATAAAATTGTCGGGATAAGCAAATTGTAGAGGATGGAACAGATAGTCCCAAAATGGTAGAAGCAACAGACACCCGCATAATTGCTGCTGGCGACTGCATCAAATATACAAAGACAAGTAACAACTAACCTCGGACTTACTTACAATAGCGGAGGTTACCAATGGATTTCTTGTTGAGAGACATAATGTGGGAGTCGCTGTGACATCCAAGAAGCTGGCCTTTTAACCACCAGCATAATGCAAGAATTCTGTAGTACGAAAATTTTTACATGGCAAGATGAGAAGCGATGCGGCCAGAACAGAATTTAGCCTTCTGAACCTTGATTACATCCAAATTTATGAGATCCAAACTGCAATACAACTATTTCAATGGCGGAAGGTTTTCACAGCTTGCTCAATCCGCCGCCGACAAAGTGGACAATTTGTCAAGTGAGATGAGCATGTTGTACAGCAACACATATGCCCACACCTGTTGAAGAAATGCATGCATGCTAAGTACAAGTTAAGAAGTCAACCAGAAGAAGCAAAGACGAAACATCTCAGAAGGTCAATTCTACTCCAACATGCGCTACGGGAGAGATGCTTGTTTTTTAGGTCATGGAAAAAAGTTAAATGCTTCCGACAGGGATTTATTTCTTTTTATATTTTTTATAGATACCTCCGACAGAGATTTATAATGTTGAATATAACGGAGCAATTGCCCATAGCATTTTGCCAATTAGGACCCCAGAAAACATCAGAGGCCAAAACTTAAAACACAAAAGTTGGCAGAATAAAGCTGGAGCATCGGTGTATTACAAAGCTACTATAATTGTTACAAGAGTACACAGTTATGTACATGCTATCTAATTAATATTGTGCACTGCAAAGCCTGCACATGGAAATTAACCACCTATTGTATAAAACTTTTTCCAGGACAATGAAAATCAAATCAAAGCTTTTCCTCCTCTTCACGGAACACAGCCACCTAGACCCCCCGAGGCTCACAGTGGCCATGGAAGAGTGGAACCATCTGGTTGGTAATGGTATGTAGGGTCATTCCAATAGCGAGAAAAGATGCAAATGCACCATCTACAGCAAACTCCAATAACATTCTAACTAATAAAGAAAAGATTGCTTACGGGACAAAGACGGAATTGTACTCCTGCTCAAGGCATATGACACAGAGATCTGGCATTGAACGGTCTCTCTTAGCATTGTCTGGTGCACTTTTGGTCTTTTCATCTGTACCTGAGAAAAAATCATAACCGTCACCATGCAAATAGATCATTGTTTTAAGTAACAATTATGTAACAAAAGTTACCGTCAGTATCTTGTCCTGCTCTCCTAGCAGCAGCTGCAAGAACCCTGCATGGAGAAGACTTAATCAACATTATGCAGAAAGAGAGAACAATAACCGAGATATGCTACTGATAATCAATCGGTCTCCAGAAGGAAAATCATCTGATTGGTTACCAATGGAAAAGAAAACAAAAAATCTCATGTAAAACTAGAAAATAAATCAAGAAAATAAATAAGAGGAGAGACATTCAGAAGAAGTAGAAGAGCCATTTGAGGACAAACCAGAGACCACCCAACAAAGATAGCAATTTGAGCTAGATAAAAAAAAAGGTAGAATATTTGAAAATCAATCGGTGTGAGGAAGAAACGTCAAAACTTCTAGCAATTGTCTTGAACAATAACTTCTTGATTTCATATTAAACATAAGGGTCCTGTCATCCACGACCGGATTTAAGAAAACAACTAGTGTGTAAGCTGACAAAATGAATGCAAGAAATGTCATATTCGACAGAAGCGTTGAAGAAAGAAATCGAGACTCGAAAGTTGACACCTTCTGCTTCCTCAAACAACGAAGATAAGATTGTGTGAGAACATGACTTTATCATTGCAGCAAACTGTACTGCATCACCCCACGGTGCTCCACTCTGGTCGCTTAATAAAGGTGTGTTTGACTCCAACGCTCACAGACGCCCGAAAACTTGACAGCGATTTTGCTAGGCAAGGATGCTCACAATCGAAGATGAGTCTCACAAAGGAAGACATTCACGGAAGATCTTGTTAAGGTTTTAAAGGACCAAAACTGGGACATTTTGCTGAAGACAAATGATGACAAACACTGAAAACGAATGGGATGTGCTCGTCAGAGACAAATGTGGAGGATGAGCTCGTGACCAGAATGACTGCTTGCGATGATGATGACGGAAGGCTGACCGAGATGAAGAAGAACAATGGCCCGCAAGAGAGAAATCGTAGTTGACAGAGGAAGGTCATCCAGTAGCGAATGGTGGCGATGAGCATAGCAGAACGCACGACTCTCCAGATCTGGATGACCTCGGTTCGCGACGAGCTCCTCCTGATGACGGGAAGAAATCGACAAAGAGAGAAGACAGCAAGGGACAAAGCTTGAGTCCTTGCCAGAGAAGAAGATTTTGATGTGTTACCGAAGACGGGCTCAAAAAAAGTAACAGCGAGCGACTGAGTAGAGCTTGCAACAAAAGGACATGATAGTTGGCTTAATGGAGAAGACAAAAACCCTTCTTCTTTTCTTATGACTAACAGCAAGAAAAAACAGGTGTGTTTTGGCATACTAGGGTCATGATTTGGGTCCCTCTCTCTTGGTGACTCTAATACCATAGAAATATTTTAGGATCTTCAAGAGAGAGCGAGAGAAATTCAGAGGGTACATCTTTACAAAATAGATTGATGAAAGGGTACATAATATAGCTCGATTTATAGAGCACAAGAGTTGCTAACAAAATCCTAATTTCCTTATTCATGACCACCTAGTAAAACCTGACAAATATCCATAAATATAGTTCAACAAAATCCATGTAGCCAAGAATAACATAAGTTGAGAAGAAGAGGAAGCAACAAAGACCAGTCATCAGATAAAACTTTGATGTTAACTAATAGAATGTAAAGTGCAAAGAGAAGGAAATAGCTAAATATATCTCCACCCAAAAGTACAGTGTTGAACAAAATAAAAAGACACAAGAAGGCTAAGATTGGCCTAGGATTTTGTGAGATGCAAAAAATAGCCATCCAATCTTAGTCACTCGCACAGAACTTAAGGCTAACAGTTATTATCTGTATGGGTATGGCAGATCCACGTTATGTCCAGTCCATCAAATACTTCAGAGCATGTTTAGACAAATTAAGAAGCACCAATGAATGATAGTTTTGACAAATCAATGCTTTCCATTTCTTAAAATACAAGCTTCACTAAATATACCTTCGCTGCAATTCCCAGCGTCGCTTTCTCTCCATGATGTATTGGATAGCTCGTTTTGCAATCAAACAAATGCCGAATACTGTAAACCCAAAGGAAGCATACCTATACCACCTGTTCAAACTTCTAGTTAGCTTGCATAAGAAAGAAAGAGAGAAATTATTGAGGCCACAGTTGTTACTAGTATAATTACCTAGCCCATTTGCCAAGATTTGAAATGAGCTGGTCAATAGTTTTAGGAGACACATAAAAGGGCCCCTTGTGTGGTCTCTGGATCCGCACCATCCCAATATCATCTTTGACGGCCTGACTTCAAGCAAAGAAGCAAACATGGTCAATTCATAGAAGAAACAATACCAAATGGAGTTGGAGTGAGAAATGCCTTGACAACGTAGACAATTTGAATCCTATACCCCAAAATTGTTTGCACATGTACAGGTAGCACCCCCTGGTACTCTTAATGAAGCTGCCCCAGTTCATCAATATATATAGGGGACGACTTTTTGTTGTTTGATAGGTATATAAGTATAGAACTTGAAGTACTGGATTTAAAATTTGAAGCATTCAGGAGCAACAATTCAAACATCTCACTTAAGACAACCTAAACTCATAAAAGTGTCGCCATACTATACATGATGACTTCACCTGATGCAGTGACTTGATTCTTCAGATGCTTAAAATGCTCACACACAAAGTGACAATTTTCTAGAGTGTGTTAGTAATTTCTCAGTTGCTCCATTAGTTTGTGCTTTCTCAGTTATTGGCTTTAGCTATTGAGTTCAAGCCTTCCCATTGGAGGGGCTTCAAATGTAAGTTAACTTTACTGCATTGCTCATTAGCGATTAATTTAGAGAAAAGCCACTGGCTGGTTATTAGCTAAGTAACCCACATCCTCACAAAGATCTACATGGGTCATATTTCAATAAACTGCTGATTTTCCTAATAAGTGGCTATTTTTATCCTAATGACGGTACAATCAATTGACAGTAACATTCCTTTTTAAGGAGGAGACAGGAGGATGTACATTAATTCTCTCAAAGCTGCCAACTACACAAATTTGATGATTTAACTTAGTATGAAATTGTGATTAGTCAGACTCGGTCAGAAATCAGCTCAAGAGCATAATAAATGTAAGATTTATGGGGGCTACTTTTTTTGTAGTAGAAACAAATCTACACAATCAGTGGCCCTTACTCCCATCATATTCATTTTGTAAAAAGGTTTTCTTGGTGAGGTTAATGGAGCGCATTATACAGACCACCAGAGGCTCTAACTACCAACTTAAACAAGTTCAATAAATCAAATTTAGCATAAATTTGCAGCTGGCTCTATACAATGCTCATAAAATCATGTGCCCTGAAGTCCGAGAAATTGATGTCTTTTTCATGGGAGGCAAAATCAGCATTATCAACTGAACAATACAGTGAAGAGCATACTGGCATAATGTTAGTTACTAACTCACAGTTTAAATACTTCTGAATATACAAGTTGGTTTTACTACATCACAGGCTTAACAAGATTTTTTTTTTTTTTTTTTTTGATAACCCAGGGAACCCCCGCACGGCCGACAGCCGGGGAGTAAACCCTGGAGGCGACACGTGCTAGCCACCACACACGTGCCACCGGTTAAGTCACCCTGCGGCGCCCGGGATTCGAACACTCAACCTTTTGCGAGAAGAAGAGTGCGCGTTTCAGCAGCGCCACCCAGGCGGGTGGTTTTTTTTTTTTTTTTTTTTATGTTAACATTATGAATTCGTATTCAGCAGCAGCTACCAGTTATCACACAGCATCCAGGTTACAAATTGGCAACTTAACATTGACCCAATCTTATTCAGCAGCAGAACCATTGAACTGCAGTTCATCCTAAAGCATTGAAGTTACAAACGATACGGTACTTCACAACACTGTTTTCAGTCGCTTGATTGATACTCAATCACATCCAATATTTCACATCAATACTCATGTCATTAGAAACGACACCAAGTACTACTTGAAATGCCATGCCCAATAAAACTGCTTATCAAATGACAACATGTTGGTCAATCCATCATTATCAAATAAGCAGCTGCTAAGTTACCAATGTTTCATCTTTAAGCATATAACAGCATGAGCTCATTAAACTACACAAGATGGCAGAAAACCTACCTCACCAACAACAGTCAAGGAGGAACCAACAGGTAGAACGCGCTCAATCCTCTTGACCCCAAGCATCTGGAATAAAAACAGAAGATGAATAGATGGAAAAAGAATCAAGTGAATCCTGAATAAGCTTGGCTTATGGTCCATCAACAAAGTCTTGGCTAAACAGGAAGCCATGAGACAGACAAACCTTGAGACCCTGAAGATAATCTAATGTTCCTCGTACAAGAGATCGTCCGGACTCTTCAAACACTTCACTTGCAATGTTTAGTTCAAAACCTGAGGCTCCTCGGGCCCCCACTACATGCACATGGCTAGTACCATCATCCTACGCATATGAATAAGACATAATCAAGGCCTATTTTTAGATCATCATTTGGACATAGAACAGAAAGCAAGATGTTCTCAAAAAGTAGAAGAGAAAGACTCCAATCTTTCTAGACAAGACAAGCTCGCAACTAGTCAGCTATGCAATCAGTATTAAGCAAACTTACTTGGACCACCAAATAAAAGTGAACAAGAAAGTTAAGAGTTAAGAAAAGCATGAGATATCAGCCATTCCTCACCAGGAACCAGGGAACTTCTTTACTCATAGATAGCATCAACGCAGAGTCTTGAATCCAAGAACCAGCATCATTGTGCTTCAGAAAGTGTTGCTCTGCCTGAGAACAAGTCAACAACATAAGTATCACATAGGAAAGAGTATAACAAATGACCAAATAAGTAAGTATTACAATCAAGTGAAAGCTCATTACCGTCTCCTCCACTATCACACCTCGTAGACCACTATACTCACAATTAATTGGCGTGTCAGAGCCAACTCTTCCAGAAAGTGTGACAACCAACGGTAACACCTTACATTCCGTATCCAAAAGCTGTGCTGTTCCAGGCAAGGGGAATGTAAAAACCATTTTTCAGATAAGTTTAAGTAAACAGGAACCAAGTCATTTCAGCTATTATACACACTTGTGCAGGTAAGCAAAATGGAATTGCACTCAGAAGTCACTGCTCTTTCACTTCATGACAGGAATATAATCATATGACAGAGAAAGTACACAACGCCACAACTAGAGAAAACTAAACATGGAAAATGAGGCATGTTGAATTCTCAGAGCTTGTTTCCTGATTTCTTAATCCAAAATATATTCAGAGTACTCCAATGACTACAACAGCAGCTACTAGAAAATGACAAAGTATTTCAAAAGCATGTAGGCTGGATGATGGAAGTTTCCCTCCTCCCTTCCAGTCATGACTGACTGACTGACTGAGGGCTTACCAGGGCCCTCCAACCACCCCCCCCCAACCCCCCACCCGAGGTGGCCAATTGTGCAAGATATACAAATTCATACTTTTTATGCTTTGCCCCAAGTCCCGCGTCAGGTAAATGCACAATTTATTGATATCACCCCAAACCGAACTTTCTAGGTTCACCACTCCTTTAGGCATCAAATACTCGCAGAAATTTAACGAAAGAGATGGCCATTTCCAAAATGCTGCAGTCATAAAATTTCCAAATTACTTCGATGGAGCACCGCAGCAAGAATGCTGGACAATGAAGCCGAAATGCCCATCAAATTCACGAGGTGTCATAAACCACTCGGTGCAGGAGAGGCAATAAGAGCAAGGAGGAACAGACAGAGCTCATTCTCCAAGACCTTGAACGTGCGCTCACCTAATTCCTTCAATTGGTTCACCCGAAGAACACACTTTAAAGCCTCCGCATCCCTGCAACAAGATTCAAAATCCAAACTTTAACCAACCCAATGAAAACCCTCAACGGCACATCGACAAGCAGTCACAGAACCTTCTCTTTATCAGACTCCCAGAACTTAGCTCAGCACGACATCCATAAAACTCAAACAGATTGCTTCAAAAAACTCTACTTTATCCGAGGTGATTCGGCAGCGCACTGGAAGTACGCATTACCTTCCACTGCTTCTGCCGAGAACGTACAGAGCCGCCGCGCTCAGGCAACAGCTCAGACCACCCCAGGGAATCATGTGGACGGAAGCAATCGCGCACCCTCCGTCCTCGACGCGAACGAAAACGAAGGCCCAGAAACCCCGAGCAGGATCAGCCCGGAACGAGCCAGAAGACCATGAGACCTCCGGATTTCGAGGCGGCGAGAGAGCGAAGCCGGCACGAGCGAGCTCGTCGAGCGCGAGGGCAGCGAGGTCGCAGGGATCAAGGAAGAAGAAGAAGAAGAAGCAATCGAAGGATTCAGCGGGGAGAGAGAACCGGATACGAGGAGTGGAGGTGAGGATGAAGGAACTGTAGAGAGAGAGAGAGAGAGTATCTTGTGATGCACGGACACGAGAGGACACGAAGTTACAAAGCACGTCAAACTACGAAGGGAAAATGTCAAATAAGGATTCAAAGCGGGTCTTTTTTCTCAAATAAGAATCCCAAATGGATGATACTTTAATTAAAGATTCAAAATGCCCAAATTAATCTCAGATAAGGGCACAGCTTGCCGGTCGGCTAAATGTTCATCGGCCGGCAACCGTGAGACATTTTCCAACATCTAAATAGGGGCAATTTTGTCCTTTATTTCTTTTCTCTCTTCATCACCGGCGATGTCCGCCGACCTCAGGGTTGGGCGCCCTTCACCGGCGTTGGGCGACGACAGCCCTCGCTTGGGCAGGCGAGACCCACCCTTCCCCTTGCTAGATCCGGCGAGGGCAAGGGCGACCCTCGCCGCATCTAGCGAGGGTGAGGGAGGCCGTTGCTTGGCATCAAGTGACGGCCGCCCTCACCTGGGTGGGCAAGGGCCGCCCTCACTCACCCAGGTGAGGGCGACTTTTGTTGACGTTGGACGACGGTCGCCCTCGCCCCCGCCAAGCCCTCATCGGATTTGGAGGGGGCGAGGGCAGACGTCGCTCGACACTAGCGAAGGCCACCCTCGCCTGAGGCTGGCAGATATCGCCGGCGATGAAGAGAGAAAAGATAAAATGAAAAAGAAAAGGACAAAATTGCCCCTATTGCGGTGCTGGAAAATGTCTCACGGTCGCCTGTCGGCGAGCTGGGTCCTTATTTGTGACTAGTTTGGGCACTTTGGGTCATTAATTGAAACATTGTCCACTTGGGATCCTTATTTGAGAAAAGAAACCCACTTTGGGCCCTTACTTGACATTTTCCCAACTACGAACGTTAGATAATTTCCTTGATTATGCCCAAAAAAAAAACCATACTCTAACGAGGAGGACAAATGACGAAAAGGCCGATGATCGCCTTGCACGAATACCGATAAAGATAATAGAGTGAAGATGATATAAATGGTCTTTGAACTTTGATCTCATATACAATGTGATCCATAAACTTTTAATTTGTTCGATATAATCCATAAACTTTACTCCGATGTATAATATGGTCCATGAACTTTTAATTTATTCCATGTGATTCCTGGACCTTTGGTACATATTCAATCTAAGTCCCTACACTTTATGAAAATATTGAATGTTGTCCTGAATTTGAATTAATGAAAAAATGCTATTGAACATTTCATGTAATTCAAGGACTACCAGGGATCACATTGAATAAATTAAAAGTTCATGGACCATATTGCACATTGGGGTAAAATTTAGGGACCAAATTGAACAAATTAAGAATTCAGGAATCACATTGTATATTAGGCCAAAGTTTAGGAACCATTTGTGTCATTATCTCGATAATTAAAGATAGAATTGAGGTCTTCCATCTATCAATTAGTTTTCCGATATCCAAACACTAAAAAATTGAAAAACAATTTTTCGAAAACAGTTTTCCTTCGAACAAATGGACCCTTAGTTTTCTAATATTAGCTTTTGTCGTTATTTAACAAGAAAAGTGTTGCATTTTATTTTTGGCATATTTTCTTTATTTTTGTTGTATATTTGAAGTTGGAATTAGGGTTATGCAAACTAAGTTTCATGTTAAGAGTACTGCTCCGTTTGAGTTTGTTAAATATGTCTTGAATTTTATGTACTTGGTTCGGTTCATCATCCAACCCGACATATATTTTTGTTTGACCCAAAAGTGGAGAAAAAATTGAGATTTAGTTCGTGATGCGGAGGGTTGGGTCAATAGGCCCAACCCGGAGCAAGCGAACAAATCTTTATGGCAGATCGCCCAAGCTGGAGCAAGTGAACAAATGTCTCAAAGGGTTTGGGGGCTATGCCCCCGAGGATATTTTTTGGGAAGTATTATTTATACTGCGGTTAGGTTTTTTCATTGACAGTGAGATTTTCGTTTTGTGAGATATTTGTAAGCTGTGAGGTTTTGTTAAGTTGTTTTTCGATTTCTGAAAACTGCACTCTCTTTAATTTTAGTGGAATCTTGTATTGCCTCGTCTGTGAACATAAATCACTTTGAAATTGAACCACGTAAATCCTTGTATTCTGTATTTGTTTTTCCGCGGTTGTTTCCAACAAAGTGATTAGTCACTTTGTCTCCTAGGGTTTGCATGTTCAAATATCATTTTAAAGAATTTGTAAGATTTAATACTCGATTTAATCTTATTAATCCGATCTTGGGGACCCTTCAACGATCTTACATGGAATCGATTCTTATAACCTCTTAAGGTCCCTCCATGCATCACAGCCATGAACCATCTATATATTATAGTTAAAAGAGACTTTATGCATAGTTATTACACTAATATTAGACTTTCTTTTCCGAATGGAAGTGTAAGAGTTTCGTCAAGAAAATCAAAAGTTTGCAAGAAAATCTTTTGAGATTAATATAGCATTTACTATGTTTTGATTTTTATATGTGGCAAGATCGATTCTTGAACAATGGTTATGTGGTGGTCAGAAATACTTCGAAAATATGCAAGTCTTTCATAATTCATTACAATAATAATAATAATAATAATAATAATGCTTATTTTGTTTTTTCATGAATTCTTTCTTCGTTTTTCTGTATTTAATAGGTATGAATCTCTCTACCACACCATCAAGTAAGTTTTCCACGACCAAATCACCATAATGTCCCATTTAATACTTAGAAATGCATATTTCTAGATCGTGGGATGCCATGATGAGACTGAAATTAAAATAGCCATTACAGATAGACCATTGTAAAGTTGAAATGATGCTAGAAAATTTCTCAATATAACGTATCGTGGTATTGCTTACTTGAATACTTGAATGTTCAATTAAATTATCTTGTCGTGATGCTGGCTGACTCATAGGTCGTAATACATAATGTATGATATCAAGGAATTATAAGGCATTGCAACGCGGTGCACATATAACCGAGGACTGTTAATTTGTCCCTGGAAGCTCCAAACCCGACTTGCTTGTTAGGAAGTAAAGGCCCGTTCGAGATCGTGCGTGGAGCTTCCGCCTCATACGGCTCCTCTCGGGATGGAGGTAGGCCCAGCTTGGACTTGTGCGGTGTCTATTGTTGCAGATGTGTGAGCAAAGGCCTCGTGCTATTCTTCGCACATCATATGTCATTTTTACTCACTACATCGTGGTCACACACACCGTGTCATTCGCATTCGCATGCATTGCGTTTATTTGCTACATCAATCTACCACATTATTTGCATGTAATTTTACATTTTACATATTCATTCGCTGCACATAGCAAAAATCCACGATCACATAGCAAATGGAGTCGCTATTGTTTAAGGAAAATGACATGAAAAACAGGCTCTGAAAAATTTATAATCATGAATTATTTGGGTTGTCACTGAATTAATATCATTTTGTCCAACCCTCAAAGAAATTAAGACATCGATCAAACTCACTTGGGTTTTTTCCGATTAAAAGGATTACCCGTCACATTTTAGATAGAATTTATTGAGAAAGATTGATTTTATATGCATTGCGGATTCATTTCCAAAGAGAATGAATTTTTCCCCCTTAAAAATGGCTGTCTATCATACTAACCCGAGCTTCTCGATGCTCTCTAATGTCCGTTCTCTATGTTTGTTATTTTGCTTGTTTTCCTTTGATTGTCCGATTGACATGGTTGTGTTTACATTTGAATAATGGTAATGTTCCTATCTCGCCGATATTAGGGTCGCTTAACTAGAGGGAAAAGACTACTAAGTACGGTTTACGTACATAGTTTTCATATGTTAGACTTGGATTTTACGCATTAAAATGTGTTAAGAAATATGTTGTGGGATATTATGGATATGCCTTTTGACAACCTGATTTTCAGAAAATGTGTTTTTTTAATGGAATTAATAGAGCATGTTGAGCAAGTGGAAGCCCAAGCGGTCAAACCAAAAAGGGCAATTCTATTAGAAAAAGGAAAAACAAATATCGAGAACAATTATATTAGGTGTATCGAAATTTATTCAATAAATGGATATATTAAGTAATTCAAAAACTAGTGCCGATTTTTTTTTTTGCGAGTTGGATCTACATAGATCGATCAGATCTATCAAAATTGTTAATCATAGGCAAATCCATGCAAGTCCCATAAAATTTAATTTTTTCCAACTGCTTGTGACCAATTGACCATGTTCTTACCTAAATCTTATTTTGCCGGAAGCTAATTGTACCTTACGCATTGTTCATTTTAGCAAGAAAAAGAGTAAGAAAGAAAGAAATTAGGGCTATCTATTTACCGTTAACGAAAAGTTAAAAACAAATTCAAAGAGCCGTATAATATTTATATTAGAAAACATTATAGGCGAACTATCAATTCCGAACAAAAAAAAAATATCTATCAACATTATGAAAGTTCAGGGCATTATTGAATAGAAAAAAGTGAGTCAGAATATGTTGGATTAATACTACGAAAAACTCCAAACTGCTACGTCAGTGATAAATTTACCTTAAATCAATTTTTTGATCACAAAAAAATATACTTGTAACAAATTTATCCTCTGTTAGTTTTTGTTAAATTGAATTAATATCACAAAAAATCACAAATTATGGTACACCCGTCAATTATCATGTACCATCCAACATAATAATTTGACGGTAAAATTTAACAGAAACTACCGGGTGATAAGGTGGTAAATTCATCACAGGTGCATGAGTTTAAGATTTTTTATGATCGAAAAATTAGTTTGGGGTAAATTTATTACGGATGTACCGGTGTGAAGTTTTTCGTGGTATTAATCTAATTTTTTTTAATTTAAGTAAAAAAATCAATGGTAATTCCGTAATTTCCTGGACAAACTTGGTCTCTTTCTCTCTCTCCTCCTTAAACCCTCCGAAGCAGCTGCATAGGCAAAAGCAAAACGAGGAGGAGAGAGCGGAGCCACCCCCCCAGCTAAAACCCCTCTCGCTGCTCCGCCGCACGCCGTCGCGCTCTCTCCTTCTCCCTCTCTCGCTCCGCCGATTTCAATGGCGGCCGCTGCCCTGAGACGCCGTAGTCCGACGCACCTCTCGCCTCTTCCCCCCCGAATCTACTCCTGCTGCCGGGGTCTCGTCGCCGGCCGCTCAATCGCCGATTCGCTCCCCGCCGATGGCCACCGGTCCGGCGCCTCGCCCCCGTGGTGGAGATCCATGGCCACCTTCACCCGGACGTGAGTTTCGCGCTCTCCATTTGCCCGTTTCTTTCGCAATCTGGGGGATGTTATTTTATCTTCGTCATGGTTTGTTCGTTTGTTCTGGAGTTTGTCTTTCTGTTTCGATGGAACTTGTTAATTTCTCTCCTTGACATTCTGCAAGAGACTGACCATTGTTGAACAATAGGGATCTTGACTTGGCCTGATTGAAAAAGAAGCTTCTTTTGTTTATGCTTTGCGAGAAGGGAAGAAAATGATAGGAAAAGGGTAAGGAAAGGATGATTTTTTTTTTTTAAGAAAATGGAAGCAATTGGTGGAAGTGCTAGACTTTAATCTTCTTGTCCTTGCTTAGAAGTCGCGATAATGTGGGGGCGACAGATTGTTTGGTGAATTCGTTTAGCTGAACGAGTACCGTAAAGGCGAGAATATCTATTCTAGTAGGCTCTTGAAAGTACTTTCTTTAGGTACAAGTATGTATTACACTGGGAACAGTGAGCTTGAATGTGTACTGAGGTTATTGAATAGCAAGTGGTGTGCGTGCTGCTATCATCTTCGAGGGAGAAATATGGCTGATCCTCACAATGGAGACCTATTAATGGCAGACCACGATATTGCGATTTTAGTGCATAAATTTGAATGCGGAATGGCTTTATCGTCTGTGTGTTGTTTGATCTTCTTTAGCTGATTCACTTCACATAAATCGGCTTACCTACAGTGCTTTATCATTATTTTTGTGACCTCCTTTGAAATTCCTCAGAAACGCAACTCTTGCCCTGCTTAGAAGTTATTTCCATTACGATATTGTCTGTTTTCCTTTTCACTGTCTTAGCTATCAATATCAAAATATGTTCTTGGTAAAAAAATATGCTGCGGCCATTTTTCAGTGATGAGAGGAGATAGATGAGCTGTTAGAATTTTTTGCAGTACAGCTTGAATTTACTTTTATAATTTTCTTTTCCTACAGAAAACCTCATGTAAATGTGGGTACAATTGGCCATGTCGATCATGGAAAAACTACGCTTACTGCTGCAATTACAAAGGTGGGTTTTGGGTGGAATTGGTTATGTCATCGTTTTTCACATTGCTCTTTTGTTTATTTAAAGATTGATTTTGAAAGCCTCGAATCATAAAGATGAGTAGTGGCCTAAGTTTTTCGACAATGGTATGTTTAGGTGCTGGCAGAAGAAGGAAAAGCAAAAGCTGTCGCCTTTGATGAAATCGACAAGGCTCCAGAAGAGAAGAAAAGAGGGATTACTATTGCGACAGTAAGATATCGACTGCTTGCTTAATTTATGGGCATGATTTAAGCTCCTTTATGCATCTTGACTTACTTTGCATTTTTTTTTATTTATAAACTGCATGTTGCCTGTTTAACATTGGCCATGATTTTGCAGGCCCACGTAGAGTATGAGACTGCCAAGCGACACTATGCACATGTTGATTGCCCAGGACATGCTGATTACGTTAAAGTAAGATGTAAATGGACTGATCTTTTCGGTTGGAATGAATTTGGTTTAAGTGTGAGAGCTATGAGAGGTTACATTTTCAGCAAGGATATATCTCATATAAGTTCAATGTGTTTTTGGGTTATGCTAGAGAGAGAATGGTTTTAATGTCAATATTGTTGACTATTTGATATATTAATTTATAGATGGGAATTTTGCGTTTGCCATTATTCCTTGCAATATTCAACAAGTTGTTTTCATCTTGTAGAACATGATAACTGGAGCTGCTCAAATGGATGGTGGTATTCTTGTTGTATCTGCCCCTGATGGTCCCATGCCTCAGACAAAGGAGCATATTCTTTTGGCACGTCAGGTCTGTATCTTGCTTGTAAAAGCTGTATACATATCCAGCAGATTTTTAGCATGTGTGTCATTTAATATTTCTTGAGCAGCAGTATAAATAGTAAGCATTTGTTATTGCATTGAGCAGGTTGGGGTGCCATCTCTTGTGTGTTTCTTAAATAAGGTTGATGCTGTTGATGATCCAGAGCTCTTGGAGCTTGTTGAAATGGAACTTAGGGGTAGGGTGAATATGGAAGTTCTCTTGTTGGATATCTACTCTTTTCTGTTGTTGAGCTAGAAAGGTTTTACACGAACTTCAATGTTTTCCAGAGCTTCTTAGCTTCTACAAGTTCCCTGGGGATGAAATTCCAATTGTCCGCGGTTCGGCATTGTCCGCTTTACAGGGGACAAATGAAGACATAGGCAAGAAAGCTATTTTGAAGTTGATGGAGGCTGTTGATGAGTACATTCCTGATCCTGTGCGTCAACTTGATAAACCTTTCCTCATGCCAATTGAAGACGTTTTTTCAATCCAGGTGAAGTAGAAGTTCACTTGTCATTGACATAATAATGTTTGATGTTGTCTTACAACTTTATAAGAGACTACATTTGTAAATAATTTAAACCCAAACCCCCACCATCAATTAAGTTTGTGCACTTTGAACATTTGAAAGAGGATGCTGCTCCTTTCTTTCACCTATTTAGCTGACAGTTAAGATCACAGTACTCACACTTTTTCAGCGTAGATGCTTTTGGTCTTGAATTCCCTTTCTATGCCACCAAAAAGGGAAGTGTTACTGTTCGCTAATCTCGCGACTCTGGTTGTGTTTCAGGGACGTGGGACTGTTGCAACTGGCCGTGTTGAACAGGGAATTGTTAAAGTTGGTGATGAAGTTGAGATTTTGGGTTTAATGCAGGTGAATATCAGAATAAATCTTCTCCTTTTTCATCTATTCTGGAGCTATCTTATGTCAGCATGACATATCATGGGTGATTGTGCTTAAATTGACCTCATCTCATCAATCAGTAAGAGGAAAATTTGAGCCTGATGCTAAGCTTTTTGTGTAGGGTGCCCCTCTGAAAACTACAGTGACTGGTGTTGAGATGTTCAAGAAGTTGTTGGATCAGGGACAGGTGAGGTTCTGGTTCTTTCCAGACCTCTGGAGAACCTTATGCAGCAATGTTTCTGATACATCCTGTCAAATTGCAGGCTGGTGACAATGTTGGCCTCCTTCTTCGTGGTTTGAAGCGGGATGATGTGCAGCGTGGTCAGGTAAGTAATTGGGCTTAAATTATTTAACCTGGAGTTTTAATTGATAAGTTAAGTGATGTAGCATACATTCTTGTTATGCTCTATTGACGGCTATATATTGTTGCCATTATTGTATGTGTGACCTACAGATGGGCGATTTAGAAATGATGTCGAGGCTTGTACTTTGCTCTAAGTGTGTAGAATTACTTTCGTCAAAGTAGGATATAAACAATCAGATGTGACGTTATTGAGGATATGCTTTGGAGAGAAAGTGATTAGTTTCCTCTCTTTGAATAGGTCATTGCAAAACCTGGTAGTGTCAAAACATACAAGAGATTTGAGGCAGAAATATACGTCCTAACAAAAGATGAAGGTGGACGCCACACTGCCTTCTTTTCAAATTACAGGCCTCAGTTTTACTTGAGAACTGCAGATGTCACGGGAAAAGTTGAACTACCTGAAGAAGTTAAGATGGTTATGCCCGGAGACAACGTGACGGCAGTTTTCGAGCTTATTTCATCTGTTCCACTTGAAGCAGGTATGTGGAACTCATGTTTCAATTTTACTATTCGTTGTGATTTTCATTGTAGCCGAGAACTTGGAATATGATTTCTCATTGAGCTTCTTATTAATCAATGTTTGACAGGACAAAGATTTGCCTTGAGAGAGGGAGGTAGGACGGTCGGTGCAGGTGTAGTGTCAAAAGTGATTAGCTGAGCTGAGATTCTCAAAGTTTGAATTCGTGAAAGCAAATCCTGAGTTTTGAGACGCAAAGTGCGGCAATTACTTTCATAGCCTGCGGGGTTTACTTCTGATGTTTTTGCCTAGCACTATTTATAGCAATTGCTAGTGGTGTGATAAAGTGGACAAGGAGGAAGCTCAACTGAAATGTTAGTTTCATTGCAAAGCTTAGTTAGTTGCACATGATTTTGCTCTTCCAATAATCTATAACCGCATTTGTCCTGTCTAAACAGCGTTTTTCTTTGAGTTGTAGCATGGATGTAGCTCTGGATGATATATCTCTCCAGAGCTACATTCGTTGGCTAGTGGAAATTTCGAGACCACTAGGCAAGTGTGTTCTAATAATAAATTGCATCGATCTCGTGGTTATTATTCGTTGGTTAGTAATTCGATGAATAGGGCGAGTGAGCTTGTGGCGATACAGCTCAGGGTACGCGCCGCCACCCCGCAGTATTCCAATTATTCTTATTATGATAGTGGGGGGCATTATTATTCTCGTGGCTTGTCAATCTCACTAATCGCTTTTGTAACGATGCACCGGGTTCATTGGAGTATTCACTGCCCGATGCAAGCTTTCTAGCATAGCCCTCCTCGGGTGGAAACCCCTTTATAGTGTGAGTTGCCATATAATATAGTGAGGGCATGTTTTGTGCTTATTAATTTTTGAGATTAGTGTCTTGGAAGTTTTAAAATTTGTCACGAAAATGTGATTGAGTTTTAATACTTTTAAAAAGTATAATCAAGTCCTAAAACTTATCACGAAAGAGCAATCGGGACTTGAAACTTGCAGGGAGAGTGAAGTGAAGCAAGAGTTAGAAACAGAGTAAGAGAGAGACTGAGATAGAGAGAGTGAAGTGAAGCGGAGCGGTGGATTTGAACAAAAACAGAGTTTGAGAGAGAGCGACTGCAGGAGAGCGTAAGTTCAGAGCAACAGCTTCAGCCTTAGAACATTGCAAAAAGCTTCTACAACCAAATTGTAGAAAGAAAGACACTGCAAAAACTTTTGACTCCCCCTATACGTACTATGATAATTTGACATGTTAAATCTTTTTTCATAAACATCCATCAAGTTAATTTAAGATACGTTATCCGAATTCAGATTTAGAAAGCGTGTGCATAACATGGCAAAGATCATCTAAAAACACCTCGAATCGAGCACGTGCGAATGAAATAAATAGTACTACATACGGCCTTTACTCATATATAACTAGTTACAAGGACCGCTTTTGCACGGGTACTGCACGTGCAATTGCTTGGAAAAGTGCCAAAAAAATCCTAAACCTTTTGCATTAGTGTCAATTTAGTCCTAAATCTTTTTTTAGTGTCAATTCAGTCCTAAACCTTTTGTATTGGTGCCAATTTAATCTTAAACCTTTTTTTGGTGCCAATTAAGTCCTAAACCTTTTAAATTGGTACCAATTCAGTCCTAAACCTTTTGTTTTTGTGCCAATTTAGTCCTTCCGGTCAATTTTGATCGGAATTTGCCGACGTGGACGCCTACCGACCGTCGGCCGGTCACCAGTGCGACGTAGACAACTTTAATAATATTTTTTGAATTTTTATTTTTTTCCCATTTTTTTTGTCTCTCCCTCCTTCCTTTGGTCCGTCGCCGGTCCGGTGACCGGCCATAGGCCGGCGAGCTCGACCTCGGCCTCACCCGACGAGGGCAGGTGAGGTTGAGCTCGTCGACCTCTGGCCGGTCGCCGGAAGGAGGGAGAGACAAAAAAAAGTGAGAAAAAACAGAAAAAAAGGAAAAAATAAAAATTCAAAAAATATTATTAAAGTTGTCCACGTCGGCGCCGGTGATCGGTCGCCGGCCAGTAGGCATCCACGTCGGTAAATTCCGATCAAAATTGGCCGAAATGACTATATTGGTACAAAAACAAAAGGTTTAGGACTGAATTGGCACCAATTAAAAAGGTTTAGGACTTAATTGGCACAAAAAAAAAGTTTATGACTAAATTGGCACCAATGCAAAAGGTTTAGGACTTAATTGGCATCAAAAAAAGGTTTAGGACTAAATTGGCACTAATACAAAAAATTTAGGACTTTTTTGGCACTTTTCCTTGCAATTGCTAGCCTGCGGGTTTACTTCTAATGTTTATGCAGATCACTATAGGTAGCAAATTGCTTGTGGTGTGATGAAGTGAACTAGGAGGAAGCTCAACTGAAATGTTATTTTTATTGCAAAGTTAGTTGCACATGATTTTGCTCTTCTAATAATTTATAACTGCATTTGTCCCGTGTAAACGACGTTTTTCTTTGAGCTGTAGCATGGATATATACCTCTCCAGAGCTACACTCGTTTGTTAGCGGAGTCCGGCGATTGAATTAAACAATTATGCAGATGCAAATAAAGCTGCGATAGCAGTCAACGAGTGAAAATTCATTTAGAATGTACAAGTGATGATGCATCCAAATGACTCGTATATAGACGATTTAAGTTAGAATCAAACTATTCAGCACATCCTAATGACTACCACGCTCATAATTTAGTTAATATCATACTGTTCATCGTATCCAAATGACTACCATGTACATGGTATAGTTAGAATCAAGCCCTTCAATGCTCACTCTGTCTAAGGCGGGTGGCATTGTTGGGAAAAGTGTTTGAAAAGTCCTAAATCGTTTGCATTTGTATCAATTTAGTCTTAAACCATTTTTTTGTTCCAATTGAGTTCTAATCATTTTGTCTTTGTGCCAATTCGGCATCGCTAGCAGGCCTACGTGGCTCCTCCGGCGCTGATGTGGAACTATTAATAGTATTTTAATATTTTTTGATGTTTTCTTTTTTTTTTCTTTTGTTTTCCTTTTCTCCCTCCTTACTCCAGCCAATTGTCAGACTGGCAACTGGCGAGGGCTCCCTCGTTGGATGGCCGTGAGGCTAGCCTTCATAGCCTAGCATGAGGCCGCCCTTGCCAACGACGGCGAAGGCGAGCCTTGCCTAGCCGCTGGCGAGGTCGAGCCTTGCCCAGCCATCGCGAGGTCGAGCCTTGCCCAGCCATGGTGAGGCTCGCCTTCGCTGTCGTTGGTGAGAGCAAGCCTCGCGTTGGGCTGGCGAGGGTCAAGCCTTGTAGACCATGGGTGAGGCCGCCCTCGCGACCATCCGGCGAGCTTCGCTAGTGGTTGGCATGGCTTGCCAGAGGCTGATGAGGTTTGGCCCTTGGCTGGTCATTGATCTGGCGACCGGCTAGATTAAGGAGGGAGAAGAAGAAAAAAGAAAAGAAAAAGAAAGAAAAATGAAAAAAGAAAATAAAATATTATTAAAAATTGTCCATGTTAGCACTGACGGTACTACGTAGGCCGATCGACGTCCACGTCAGTAATATCTAGTCAAAATTAGCCGAAAGGACTAAATTGGGATAAATATAAAATATTTAGAACTTAATTAATATAAAAAAATTTATAACTAAATTGGGAGACTTTTTTGACACTTTTCCTGCATTGTTGGCTATGACCTTCGTGCTAATGAATCCTCTGACACCGAGAAGAATTGAAAGAAGCAAAGTCGACACGTTATTTATCATGGACAAAAGTACACCAGAAGTGCTATAACTTGTGTACGGAGATTACTTTGGTGCCATACTTTTTTTTTTGAATCACTTTGATGCCAAGTCAGAGAAAAATAGATCACTTTAGTGACTCCGGCCAAAAATTGACTTGGCATTTACATTAAAAAAAATGGTGACATGACATTTACATTTTAAAAAAAAATGATATGTCTTGTACACATGGAAATTAGGTGGCTTTTAAAAAAAATTAAATTTAAATTATATTCAAATAAGAAAAAAAAAGGGGAAGCAGCAGCAGGCGAGGACTTGCCGTTGCCCCACCACCACCGGCCGGGCGAGGGCTTCCGTCGCCCGACTCAAGCGAGGGTTGCCCTCGCCGGATCTGGTGAGGGCGACCCTCGCCAGCGTCGGGCAAGGGAAGCCCTCACTGGGGCGGGGGAAGCCCTTGCCTAAGTCGGGCATGGGCGAGGGTTGCCCTCGCTCGAGTCGGGCATGGGCGACCCTTGCCCGACGCTGGCGAGGGAAGCCCACACCTGAGTCGGGCGAGGGCGACCATCGCCGGCGTCTGGCGAGGGAAGCCCTCGCTTGGGCGGGCGAGGGTCGCCCTCGCTAGATCCGGCGAGGGTAGCCCTCGCCCAACCCAGGGGAGGGCGACCTTGCCCGCCTAGGAGAGGGTTTCCCTCGCCGATGTCGGGCGAGGGAAGGCCTCGCCTAGGCGGGTAAGGGTCGCCCTCGCCTGAGTTGGGCGAGGGAAGCCCTCGCCTGGGCGGGTGAGGGTCGCCCTCGCCAGATCCGGCGAGGGTAATCTCGCCCGACGCCGGCGAGGGTTGCCCTCATAGGAGAAGAAAGAAAAAAAAACAAAAAAAGAAAAAAGACGAAAATACCTTTGAATTAAAGTGTTGTGAGGTAAATGTATCACAATGAGTATAATTTGAGATTTTTAGTATGACAAAAAAAGTTCAGAGTAAATTGTCACAAATGGCATAGATTAAGGTTTTTCGTGTAAAAAAAAAGTTCAAGGTAAATTATCACAAGTCTGAAGCTTCAGACTTTCTGTTGTGAAATTCACCTCACACACTTAGGCTTTGCTGTTGACATCGTGATGTTTATGAATGGCGATGTACACTCTTTACAAGTTCCGTTTATCTTTAGCTAGTTCCAGAGCTGTCAGGTTCAAGCATTAATAAACTGAAACAGAGGTATTTCCATTCCGGGATTTCTGACGAAATACTTTGGTCTCAAAAGGATTATATGATGGATTAGAACTTATGTTATCCACACTATATTTGGTTGGTGTATGGTCAAGCTGTTTTTATTTGGGGTTTTGTGGCTAAATTGCGACAAATTGAAGGATAAATACTCGTGGACTCTAACTGTTCCATCTAATGCTTCTCTTACTTGGAGAAAGAATTCGAAGACTTGAAGAACATTGCCGGACTCTTCATATAAAAGCCATCTTATTGCCGATGGAAAACTTTCCTTTTTGTGGCTTGATCATTTGCATCCATTTGCTCCTTTCTTCGGAGAAATTCTCTAGTAGAATGACATACTATTCCACTTTTTCACTTTTGGCTCAAAAGCAGTCATATTGCATAAAGCATATTTTAACAAGTGTATTACCATTGAATCATATATACATACATGTGACATTGGAACGCTGTTGACTTTCTACTAGCCTTCGCAATATTCATTTCGAGTCAAACTAGCCATTGCAGCCCGGCCTGCGATGATTTGGGTCGGGCCCAGCATCACCCATTTGTTGGGAAAATGATCAAAAAAGTCCCAAACTTATTGCTATTGTGCTAATTTAGTCATAAACTTTTTATTTTTGTCAATTCAATCCTAAACCTTCTAAATTTGTACCAATTCAGTCCATCAGATCAATTTTGGCTGGCCGACACTGGCATGGACGCTAGTCAATACTGGTTGTCCTACGAGACATAGTCGGTGTTAACGTAGACAATATTTAATAATATTTTCTTTTTTTCTTTTCTTTCTTCTTTCTTTTTTTTTCCCACAATGGCCAGTCAGGCTCGCTAGCTACTAGGTGAGGTTTGGGGGCCACGAGCAAGGCTAGCTCGCCATGGCCTCTTTAGCTGCGGGCGAAGGTGGCCTCGCCCTTAGTTGGCAAGGTTGGCCTCACGCCCAGATCACAAGGTCTGGCTGTGGGCGAGGGCCGCGATTGATGAGGGCTTTGCAGCCCTTGCCCAGTGGCCAACAAGCCTTGCCAGCCACTGTGGGGAAGAAAAAAGAAAAAAAGGAAGGAAAGAAAAAGAAAAAGAAAAAGAAAAAGAAAAAGAAAAAGAAAAATAAAATATCTAATTATTCTACCACCGTCACTAGTTGATGTAGCATGGAGTTAGTTAGATAGATATGTGTTCCGATCCCACAATGGAGACGCGATACTAGTCCAAACAACAAATTTAGGGAAAATTGGCCAATTAGCCCTAAACCTACTATATAAATGTCAATTAAGTCCTAAACTTTCAATTTTGCTAATTTAGTTCTAATATTTAAAGCGAAATTCCAATGTAGTCATCTGATTAATTTTTGCCGGAAATCGCTGACGTAGCAGTCCAATCATCTCAGGCAGTAAATCGATTTTTTGATTAATTGCTCGACTGAAACCTAGATCAATTATTTGAGAACTTTAAAAATCAACCAAGTTTTCCTCAAGGAAAAAAGTGGTGAGACTCTGTGGTGTTTAATTAATGCAATGCAATTGTGGATCAATTATTTGGTAATCGAAGTCCCATCATTCTCTCACCCCCATCCACCTTAACGTGGGTCCTTATAATAATACTAAGCTAACTAATAAAGCTAATACAATTAACTGAAAGGCCAACCACCTCACGGCATGAGTAATGACAACTAGGAACCAACTAATTGACATTAAGGGTGTGTTTGTTTCGGTGAAAGTATTTTTCGGATTTTCACCCGTTTGATTCTTCGAAAATGAATTTATGTGAATGTGTGAGCAAAAGGAAGATTTGAGAAGGATAACCTGAAAAGGAAACCCTCGAATCAACCAGCGAAAGGTTCTCTATAAGTGCTTGTTATCATGGTTGGTCTTACAACAGCAAGCGACACATCCCAGTTGAGAGCATGTTTAGATTAAGAGAACGATGATGGCGGCACCGAGTAACAGAATTTCGCCAATATAGGCCTAAGCGTGCGTGACCTCGTTGTTTTATCAGGCAAAATAATTTCCTTACTAGCTCTCATGAAAAACATTGTTCTCAAAAAATTCCAGATGGAACACGAAAGTCGGGCTTCACACATGGATCACAATGGCTATAAGCAAATAGCCGCATCAAATCAACAACCAGATCAGAGAACAAAGACACGATAACCAGAAAAGAGGGAACCTCACATTGTAGCTCATGAATTGACTCCGCTACTATGTTAGAAAGCGGCTAATTTATCCCAAGAACTTTATTGACACCTATTTTAATTTTGCTCAAAATTAATTTTGCAAAAATTAGGGGTTAATGTCCTTTATTCCTAAATAAAAAATTATTATTTCTAATTGCATTGCATGAGACATTAAGCACATTTGCATTAATAGAGCATATTAAAGCATCGTTTCTTAATTAATTTAAAAAAAATTAAAATCTGATCGGGCCAGGTCAGGACCGGACTGACTAGGCCCTCTCTTCTCCTTCTTGTGCGGGATTGGGCCCGACCCGGCTCATCCTGGCTTTTTTCTTTCTCCTGCACAAGAGCCGGCCTAGCCCATTCCGGTCCCCTTTTTTCTTCCCCCCACGAGCGAGCCCAACCTCTCTCTCTCTCTCTCCCTTTCCCCTCCTCTTTCTGCCCTGTTCTTGACCGTCGAACAATGGATGATGGAGCGGCTGTCGCTATCCCCTCAAGCAGAAGATGGATAGGGAAACATGGCAAGGGGGCTGGCATTGATGGCTAGTCCCCTCCTTCCTCCTTTCCCGGTCTCCCCTCTCTCCTCCTTCCTTTCTCTCCCCCAAGCCAAAACAGACCCCCTGCACTGGCCTAAACGGGCCACAAAAGTCCTCGGTAGGTCTAGGCTGATGTAGGCCATTAATGAGGTGAGTGGCCGGCGTCGGCTATATAAACCGGCGATGTAGAGAGAGAAAGGGTCGATCTCTTTGAATAGAAAATTGAAGTAGAGAGAAGAGAGAGAACAGAGAGAGAGTGTACCGAGAGTTCACAGGTCGCAGGAACGGAACCAATAGCCTCACCGTTGTCCGCAGATCAACCGGAAACCCCCCAGATGCGCCGCCAACCGGTGAGCGTTCCCGGTCTCATCAACTGCCCTGTTTTCCCCTTGTTTTTGTGCGTGGTTTGGCTGGGACTCATGCTGGCCATTTCGCGCGAGTCTCAGCCCATACTGTCGTTCCCTGTGGCCTATACGTCATCGCCAAAGGTAAACCCAAGTCGCCGGAGGACACTAGAGCCCTGAAATAGATCAAAGTTGTTTCGTTTTAGCCGCGCACATCAGGTATTTGTTGAAATGCCTTAATGAGGCTGATTTGGTTTTGGATGCCGGCCGGCAAGTGGATGGTCGGATGGCGAACTGGGTAGCTGTGGGGGCTTCGTGGTGGTTCTTAGGGGTGAAAACCAGGTCAAAGCCAGCCTACCCAAGCCAAATCTCGCTTGGCTGGCATACCCGCGTGCTTTTGCATGTGGGAGTCGACCCAACTTGGTTCAGGACCCTAGTCAACCACCCGGGTTGACCCTTGACCCGATTTGGATCCAAAGATCCGTTCTAGGTCAACGCTTTAGGTCGAATCCGTTGACTCGGGTTGGATTTAACCCGATCTGGGTCCGCCGACCCGACCAGGTTGATTATTATATTAATATTATATTATTTTTAATTAAAAATATTATTTTTAAAATTAATTTTTTTAAATTCATGTTTATTATTATTATTATTATTTCTAAAAATATATATATAATATTTTTTTAAAATTTCTTTTAAAATTAGGAAATAGTTTAGAAATTAGTACTTTTGAATATTTTTCTAAATTATGTGAATTATTTAATTAATAATCATGTTTAAATCGAATAAGCTTATAGGGTTATATGGTAGGATTTTCGTGTGTTATTTTTACCATTATTGTATTATTATTCTGCATGTTGTTTATAATTAGAATATAATTGCATAAATTGTCGTGTTTCGAATGTTGTCGCCTTAGTTAGAGTTAGAACCCTAGGCTGCATATTTATCTTGACTGTTAATCATTAATGATTGTGCATTCGTTTGATCGCCTCACATGTTAGGAGATAGGGCATAAAATCAATCACAATTGCTTGACAAATATTTTCTAAAACGAACAGGGTAAAAAGGTACCAAAAAGACACTAGTCACTCAACTAATATAACCAAGTCCCCGAACTCATTTAATCTCTGGTTCGTAGGAGTAGAGTGATTTTCCCGTCACCTTACTTGGGTTTCTAATCGACCCACTCCAAATCGATTAGTGACGACTTCTAGATAAAAATTACTTATAGGTTAAAAAAAACCTAAACCATAAGTCGTGATATGATATGGGCTTGGAAGAGCCCGAGTTAAGTTCCAGACCCAAACTTAGCGCTTACCAGACGAGAACCCCCTTTTTCCTTTGAAAATCAGAGGTCGGTCGAGACAAACTTAAATTGCCCCGAAAATAGGCTCACCATGTACATATCAAGCGCATTCGCGCGTTCTCTTATTTATTTGTTCTGGATGAAAAATAATACTTTGTGAGTGGGGTAGGACACCGCAACGCCTTCAGCATAAGGCTCCACAACTTCTCCGGAAACGGCGATCAACAGCCGTCCTTGAACTCCACCTACGCTGCCTTCTTGAAGACCAAGTGCAAAAACCTAACTGACGACACCGCTTTCGTGCCGACGGAGCCACTCATCCCTCTCAGTTTCAACAATAACTACTACGTCATCCTCAAACAGCACATGGGCCTCTTTGAATCCACCGCGCTGCTCATGAACCCCACCTCAGCCGGGATCGCGCGGGAGATGCTCAGCTCGCTCTGAGTTCTTTGGAGATTTCAGGAAGTCGATCAAGAGGATGAGGGGGGAGATCGGCGTCCTCACTGGGAAATCTGGGGTGCTCAGGAAAGTCTGTAGTAAGGTCAACCAAGTCCTCATGCTCAAGGAAGCGATCTTCATGAATCAATAAGGGTTAAGCGTGTCATGAAGCGATCCCTCAGTCGTCGCCAATTGCAGTTGTTGTTGGCTAAGGTTGTGGTGATTAACGATAAAGGAAATGTACTCTCTGATTCCTATGTCGTTGATGATGTTGAGAAAGTCGGAGAAGGTTGCAACTGGGTTTTTCTCTTTGTTGCGAGGGCTTTAATAATTTGCAGCAGTTTCATTTGTTCGATTCACTAATAGAGAAACAAGCTCGACTCATATGCAAAATTTGTGAAACGATTGAATATAATCCACCTTGCTTTTCTCACTTGCTTAGCAGAAACATGCAAAAAGTGTTACTAAGCGTTAAAGGAAGATTAAACAGGATATGCCACATCAAGAGCCGTCAACTATACGTATTTCCCAGCAAGGTAAGCTATTATAGCGTCAGAAAAACTTCTATATTGGTCCCCATGCACAATTCCAAGCTATAAAAACTAGGAGACAATCAAACCCTACTAAACAAAAATAGGAACATCAAATACCAGGAGACAGTCAGGGGAAAAATGGGTAAATCGAAGTTATGATGCTAGGCAGGCCTCCCAAAACAACCTACTCTTCTCCATCTCACTCAGATGCACTTCGCTTGACACGATTCCACTAGGCTTCTTGCTAATCTCCTTGTCGTCGTCAAAACTGTTGATTTCCTCCGAAACACACGGCTCCTCGGCTTCCAGCCACCGTTGCTGCTTAACACGTTCATTTTTCCCTGTTTTGCGCATCCACTGCCACCGATCGCTCTCGTCCGCACCGTCACATGCTTTGGTGTCACCGCAGTCTAAATCTCGAACATCGTGGTTATTATGGGGCTCGTAAGAAGACCGCTTGCTGCTACAAGATTCCGAGTCCTCGTCGTGGCTGCCATCGCTGCCGCCGCCGTTGCCATCACTGCTGTCATATGCTGTACTGCTAGTGAGGCCAGGATCGCGCGTTGTGGCCGGATCGGAGTCAACCTCCTCTGAGTCACCGGTGGCTTCGATGAGCAAGAAAGGTGAGACGTCGACGACCATGTTCTTTCGCTCCATCTTGTTGTGCTTTTCTTTTTCCCAAACCCCGACCCAATCTGTCTCTCTTTAGAAAGTGATCCAGTGGGCAAGTTTTTCTTGGAAAATCTCGTCTTTGTCGCATGGAACTTTGTATTTATAGTGTCAACCTGGGATCTTTTGTGTGGATAAAACGTGGGCTGTCCCTGTTTCTTGTTTCACACTCTGTATTACGTGGTGGGCGGCCTCCAACGCAAAGAATAAACTACCTATTCTAGACTCCATTCTTTTAGGGAAAATCAACCCCTTTTAGAAAAGAATTTCATAACTTGGACCATCTATATTGCTTATAGTACGTCAATCAGATTTTTCGTTCATAATAACAACAAATCTACGCTTGAATACATTCCTTGGTAACGAAAAGATCGAATCCTGTAAAAATATTTATAAATTATTGAATTTCTGCGAGATAAAAGGAGTTTTATAACAAGAATGTTTAATTCGATTTATTTGCACAAACTGACATAAATTGGGAAAAGCAAGACTCTATCCATGAAACGGCGAGCACAAATTTCAAATGAGAACGCTGCAATTCGAACACAAAATCCATCCCGTCCAAATCAAATGCTCGGCGATGACCAGCTTGAGGGTTAAGAACAATTTCATTCATATTTTCCAGGTAATTTATTACGAGGAGAATCAGATGTTGGGAGGATAGAGAGAGACAGATCATACGAGGTCGAGCCCACCAACCTTCTAGATGAAATCTAACTAGAGGCCAATGATGAATGCGTATGTGCGAAAGCATTTCAATGCATGAAGCCAAGGTCTTCTAGAAGAGAAGAGGGCAAAATAATTATCGATGTGACGTGACCGACCCAGCCTTCTCTATCCGAGGAGATAAGGGTGTTCTTTTTCTTTTTGATCCCCACTTTTTTCTACCTTTTCCCGACATCTGTCCTGCAAAAGCCTTAAAAGTTTTCATCATCCACCCTCCATTTTACTAATCAACAATTCCAAAACATCCCATTTCCGCAACTTTCCACACGCCCCACCCCTGCAAATTTTTTGGTTAACGCCGCAAAAAATTTCATACTGATATATTTATAAAAAATTTATTATTTATTAATTTTTATTAAATTTTGCTATCAAATTATTGAGTTGAATAACACGTGACAGTTAACGGATATATCAATTTAGATTTTATGCCTCAGTTTGTCACAGATTTATATAATTTTTCGTGATATTAATTCAATTTAACGAAGGGTAAATTTATTACAAGTATACAAATTTGAGATTTTTGATAGTCAAAAAATTGATTTTGGATAAATTTATCACAGGTCTACCAGTTTGAGATTTTTAGTGATCAAAAAATTAATTATGAGTAAATTTATCACAAGTGTATCAATTTAAAGTTTTTCGTAATATTAATCCTAAATTTTTTCTGCCGCGTCCTTCTTTTTCTTGTCTAATTTTGGAGCCACTCCGATTGACTGATTTCCCCTTTTTTAATCTTCTCTAAATTTTCCCCTTTTTTTCTTTGATCGATTTCTCACTCGCAGCAGTAGAATGGAGCACTATTGTAGATGAGGATGTGCGCCGTGAGTTTAACATGTGAATAAAGAAGAGTACGATTTTTGGATTGGCTATAACATAAAAGACTAGCCATGGCTACAAATGGGAGATTCGATTCTTTACCTTTACATATAGTCTTGTTTCTACCTCTCTTTCTTTCAATATCCTTCGTTGTGGCCGAATTTTCTAGGGTGACCTACCTAGACATCTGCCACGAGTAAAACCAATTTTGTACTTGTCGGCTGACGGCTGCTGCATCAGTCTATGTAAATTACATAATGGGAAAAATGCAATCCATCTATTCATTCAACTTCCCCTGGGACATTACGGAACTATGTCATCTAATTCTCCCAGAAAAATGGATGGAGACTATTTCGAACATAAAGTACAGAGATTAATTTCACCAAATCGGAAGTATTGGGTACCCGCTTTTTTCTGGGTGTGCAAGATAAGATACAATTTTTAGAGGATAACGTAAAATTTGATTATGCTTAGAAGAAGTAAGATTGTGGGAGCTAAAGAAGAAATTGCGGTTTTTGGATCAAAATTTACAGGTGCACTAACAAACGTGCACGGAAATTAGGGTAGGCCCGCCTTTGGATTGGATTAGATTGCCTTTGGCCTTTTAATTGCCGGAACGTACGTACCATGATCGACCACGTCTCTATCTGAAATATGCCAGATCTTCCTTTTCCTTAGGGACATCCTGACCGATCATTCACGGAGATCGTTTTTTTTTTCCCTTCTAGAAGTGAACCCTGTTTCATTTGTCCTCTCCTCTTGAATTAATACCACAAAAAATCTAAAATTATGTCGACTACACCGTAAATATCCCGAATTTTCTTTGTGTCGGTAAAAACTTTAAATTTGCTCATTGTGACATAAACACCCAAACTTTTTTTTTTTATGTTATAAAAAACCCCGAACTTATACTATTATCGCAAATATACCTTGGATGGAATTGAAATAGAGGGCATATATATTACACATGTATAAGTTAAGGTTTTTTAGTGACACAAAAAAACATAGTAGCATTTGTGTCACAGTGGGAAAGTTTATAGTTTTTGGTGACACAAAAAAACATAAAGGCATTTGTGTCACAGCGAGCTTAGTTTGAGGTTTTTTTGTAATATTACCCTTTACTATTTTGCTTGCGAATAGGATTAGTACTATCTCACATGTAGTCCTCACTGGTGTTTGTTCGACACCTCAAGTAGACATAGACCTCTTTTAAGGTATCGGCTAGCGATGGAACGAATCGGGTCTTTGAAGATGATATCAAAGTGACAACTTTTAAATAGATGTGCAGTTCCAGAGCAGACTCGACTCGTATCAAATTAGACACGGGCAGGGAATGATGTATACAACGAGAGGGCTTGGACAAGGTATGACTCTTATTAAGCTTCTAGAATGGTAAGGAAAGTAAAAGTGGATCGAATAACCTATTAAGTAGGAGGAATATCAATGAGCGGATAAACCAAAATTGACGGTGAAGCCAACTTTTTTAAGCGGGAGGCTTCATAACATCCAAGAATTTCACATCGAACAAAAGAGACTCTTCTACGTGATTCATAAAATAAAGTTCCTGACCGAGTAAGGTGTGAAGAAAAACTCTAAGTGGATAACTCAAACATAAAAATATTTATACCCAGCAACATAATAAATAAAACGGTAGCGTCCACTTGGTCGATACACAGGTCCGTTCGATAACCACTAAGCTAGTCCAAGGTCCGCTGCAGGTATTTAGTGCTTAACATGCAGAACGCAAAAATGACAAACATCAAATCACCTACAAGAACCCAAATGATCCACTTTAGCCTACCTTTTTGGTAGCCATCCATTTCCCCATTTCATCTCCAACACCACCAATACATGGATTAGGTTTCCAATTCGTGGATGAACATTTATAGCTTGTGCTTAAGGACTATTGAAAAACCTAAGACGCTGACACCTGTCAACGCGAATTAAGACGACTTCTCACTTCAACAAACACGATGGGGTCCTTCGAGCTGTGACCATGACGATGCAGTGCGGTTCGGACCTACTCATGTCGATTTTCTCACGCTTTCGCGTCATCTTGCATGAAATCTTAGACAAGAAAGACATAACGTGCCACGGTGATCCAACTACCAGAACCAGAACGGGATCTCATGTAAATCAAGGGAGGTTGGACACGCCATGATCAATCTTGTCGAGGCATCCGTTGGAGCAGGGAACCTCCCCGTGTCAGACCATCGGTGCTTCATTCCCTTCTAAATCGTCTTCAGACAGGGAGTTGATCCGAGTTTCCTTTCTACTGAACTTAATTCTGGTTGATGTTTAGCCATGATTGCAGTTTTTTATGCAAATAAGGAAAGGCCTCACAGCAAGGAAATACCACTGTATACGATTTCCAAGAGAGAGACGATGAATATCCACGAGTATATGCATCTCAAGCTATACAGGAAAAGATAACTATCCAAAGCAAAAATCCAAGCAGAAAGATTTCATGATTAACGTTCACGTTTGCATATATGGAGCTACCCTAGCAAAACATATCGTCCTTTGTAGGTATCCGCAACATCAATCATCGCATTAAGCTTGAACAATGCACAATCAGCAGGCACATTTTAAGTGTGTTAGTTCATGAATGTCACGTATGTCTGCACAGACACAAATCTCTCCTCTTTCCATTAAAAAAACTGGATTTTTGCCACGAAAATTTGCGACAAAAAAATTTTCGTCGCAAATTTGCGACAAATTTTCCAACGAAAAATTTTTCGTCGCAAAATTCGTTGGAAATTTCCAACGAATTTTGCGACGAATTCAAAAAAACCCGGTATTGTTCGGCATTTTTTATATTCGTGGGAAAATTCGTTGGAAATTTCCAACGAATTTTTCCACGAATTTCAATTTTCCGGGCAATTATTTCAGTGTGTACAATTTTCGTTGGAAAATTCGTTGGAAATTTCCAATGAATTTTCCAAAGAATTAAAAAAGAATCCAGTATTGTTCGGCATTTTTTATATTCGTTGGAAATTTCCAACGAATTTTCCAACAAATTTTATTTTTCCGAGCAATTATTTTAGTGTGTACAATTTTTGTTGGAAAATTCGTTGAAAATTTCCAACGAATTTTTTTTCGTTGGAAATTTCCAACGACTTTTCCAACAAATTCAAAAAAACCCGGTATTGTTCGGCATTTTTTATATTCGTTGGAAAATTTGTTGGAAATTTTCAACGAATTTTCCAACGAATTTCAATTTTCCGGACAATTATTTCAGTGTGTACAATTTTCGTTGGAAATTTCCAACGAATTTTCCAACGAATTCAAAAAAACCCGGTATTGTTCGGCATTTTTTATATTCATTGGAAAATTCGTTGGAAATTTCCAACGAATTTTCCAACGAATTTCAATTTTCCGTGCAATTATTTTAGTGTGTACAATTTTCGTTGCAAAATTCGTGGGAAATTTCCCACGAATTTTGCAACGAAAACCCTACTCCTTCCTTATTCAACATTTTCGCGCTCATTATTCCCGCAACTCTCAATTTCCACATTCTCTCTCTCTCTCTCTCTCTCTCTCTCTCTCTCTCTCTCTCTCTCTCTCTCTCTCTCTCTCTCTCTCTCTCTCTCTCTCTCTCTCTCTCTCCGCGAACAACCTCCATTGCACGCTTCACCTTCGCCTGATCACCTTCTCCCTCCGCTTCCCCCTCCGCCTCCTCCCCCGCCGCCTCCCCTCCTCCTCCGGCTCCGGCTCCGGCTCCGGCTCCTGCGCCATGGACACCAAGATCGGGGCCCTCAACTCCTGCAAGCCCCCCTCGGGCGACGTCGGCTCCCTCCCCAAAGGCGCCGCCGCGGCCATCCAGGGCCAGGCCCCCGCGGCGGTCGGCGCCCCCGACGCCACCATGGGCCGCCACCTCGCCCGCCGCCTTGTCCAGATTGGCATCACCGACGTCACTTCGTCCCTGGTGACTTCAACCTCACGCTTCTCGACCACCTCATCGCCGTCGCCGGTGAGCTCGAGGTCGCCCAAATCTGGGCAAGCTCGAGCTCGCCGGCCATGGCAAGCGTTCTAGGCAAGCTCGAGCTCGCCGGCCATGGCGAGCTCGGCCCTCGCCATGGCCGGCGAGGCCTAGCCTCGTCGTCGACGAGGGCCAAGCTCACCATGGCCGAAGAGGGCCGAGCTTGCCGGCGACGAGGCTGGCCCTCGCCGGCCATGGCGAGGGACGAGCTCGAGCTCGCCCAGCCGGCGAGGGCTGAGCTCGCCGGCGACGAGGCTGGCCCTCGCCGGCCATGGCGAGCTCGGCCCTCGCCGGCGGCGAGGGCGATTTTTCGACAAAAAAAAAGTTTTTTCGTTGGAAAAAAAATTTCCACGATTTTTCGACCAAAAAAAAAATTTTGTAGTTGGAGACCAAAAAAAAAATTTAGTAATTTTTTCAACGAATTTAGCCACGAGTTTTCTAACGAATTTTCCAACGAAATAAAATTCGTCGCAAATTTCCAACGAAAATTGAAATTTTTCGTTAAAAAAATTTGCGACGACGAATTACCAACGAATTTTTTTTCGTTGGAAAATTCTTTGGAAATTCGTTTTCCAACGAATTTTTCCAAATTTTTCGTTGGAAATTTTGTCGGAAAAAACATGTTTTTTTGTAGTGTTCGTTGATGAATGATTCATTGCCGTAGAGATAATCACAATGTTGACTGTGCATTTGCACTTGAATGTCGACAAACAAAACAATAATAGACAGGTTTTACTTCCGGAGACACAGCATTATTAGTTGTGCAACAAGCACTAGTTGTGCATAGGAGGACTAGTTCCTCGTTTCTGGAACCAGGGACCAGACCGGATCACTTTGGGACCGGGAACCGGTCACTTATTGTACATAACTTAGAATAACTGTTGCAATTTATGTTCACATCAAGTTTCTTCCTGCTTATAACGGCTAGGTATGTACCTTTTCTCTCTTTGAAATCAGTCCGAAAGTATTGTAATTTTGTAATAATTGTTCTAGTGAGAATAGCTTATAGACAAGTTAAATTTGTTCATGTTACTACCGAAAACAATGTAACTTTTGGAAATTTTGCGAGGACTAAATTTCACTTAAGATTTCACTTTACTTTACGTAATTTTATTAAGAAGGTAAAGTATATGTAGTCGGTTCAGTCTGATCAGTTCGGTTCGAATCCCCTTTGGAATCGGGAATTGAATTTCCCAGATCACGGTTCCACTTTTAGGAATCGAACCGGACAGGCACTCCTAGGAACCGGACCCTTTTCCTATCTTTTTGCTTGGGTTTTTGTATTGTCTCGACTTGTTGTTATGATCAGGCTCTGGGTTTTCTTATCTCTCTCTTGACTCGGTTTGCCGTATTTAGGGGAAACCTATTTCTCATTAAAAAGTATCCTAGATGATCAAAAGACGAAAGGCCTTATCATTTGTCGTTGGTGATAAGGAACAGAGAACATGCAGGGCGATTTGAATCTACGGCTTTCGGTTCATTTGGCTTGCAAAGAAAAGAAAAGAGGGGTTTCGATTTCACGGGACAGCAGGTATCTCTCATGAAATCTCAACTGATATTTTAGATGTTTGGACTCTTTTATCTCCTTGTATTTTACTGTTATGTTGATATGGTATTGTTGTTCCCTATGACAGTCACAAACTGAACCTAGGAACATCCAAGATTCAGCTTTTCTCAATGCTGTCGTTGAGGTAGACTTTGTGTTGGACTCCATTTTTGACGTCTCTGTTTTTCTCCCAAAAGCTAAACATTATTTGTTAGAATCCGCCTATCTTAATTTCTCTGTTGATCTCATCATGAATTTTTTACGTGCATCAACTGGAATCTGTTGCTGCATGTCTGAATAACAAGTACTTTTATTTGAATTCTTCGAGACGTTGTTTTCCCTATCATATTTTGTTAATGAAATTGTTATATGATTATATCTAGATATATTTCATTTAAAAAAGATGACGATGATGATACTTGAGTATCCTTTTGAGTTGACAATTGCAGTGTAATATACTTGTGTTTGATCTCCCTTTATGATTATCAGGCGTGTTGCGCTCATACGGAACCCGACTATTCTCTTCCCTGGCAAAAGCAAAGACAATAAACAAGTACTGGAAGGCAGGTATTCTTGCAATAGTTCTCCCATTTTATATCATTTTTCGGCGATCGCTCTTTCTATGTGCAAGAGTTGAACTTCCAGTAAATTGACTATTCACTCTTTATCTTGCTCCAGTGTTATTATGATTGGTGATGTAAAGCTCATGACAAATGCACATCATGTCGAACATTATACGCTAATAATCTACTCATTTGTCTACCGAAAGTTTATTCATTATTCGATAGATATCAATGGGGGTTTGAGTCTGCTCTAGTTGTTTCTGTAGCAAACTAGCTTCTCTAGGCCATATAGTTAGATATCGGACGACATTATGCAGATTTAGAAAATGATTCCTGATTGTTCTTGGAAGAGATTTTCCGAATGTCGCAATGGCATATTGGTTATGGCATTCAATACCGCAAGATTAGTACTTGCCTAGAACCCCCACTTAGATACTTTCCAGTAATATATGGCATCAGATGAAATAGTGCTTAGCCATGGTTTGCCTAGTGGTGATGTTCTCGAATGGATTCAAGATGGGTGATGAAGGATTTGGGCATAGGCATCTGGGTGGCCATAGTTCCTATGGCGAGTGATGATACGACAGAGTACTGTAAATGGAGTAATAACAACAGAAATTAACAAGAACATGACTGATGTTGACACCTAATTTTTAGCCGATGTGTCATTAAAAAATAGAAAATTCGAGATTATGGTTTCCGATCGCGACGGAGCCCGTTTCTTGAGCAAAAAGTGTCGTTTTTTAATTCCGTCTGTTGGATTAGTTTTTTTAAATGATTTTCTATTCATTTCATACAAAAACCCGAAAAGTCAAATGGTTGACTTTGGCGTTGACTTTTTGGTCAACCCTTTGACCAAAAGTCAACCCCAGGTCAAATTGGGGCTTTTTGCATAAAAAGATTCCTTTCAAGTCCAATTTCACTTTAGAAGTGGAAATTTCAGAAAAATTCAAAGATTTGATCATAAAATCAAGCTCCTAGTGAAAAGTCAACTAGGGTTTGACTTTTGGTCAAACCTTTGACCAAAAAAATTGAAAAAATTCAAAAATCCCAAATCATCTTATTTTACTTTCAATTTACCTTTGGCATTAGAAATTTTACAAAAATCGATTTTGAATCAACTTTTTCCCAAATTACGGAAGTTGATTCAAATCGGCCAAAAATGAAATTACTTCATTTCTAGTCATTTTTTAGATTAGTTTTCTTCACGACATTTGATCTAGAGGTCATTTTATATCCAATTTTTGAACCAATTTTGTGATTCCAAGTCAAACACAAAAACCCCCAATTTTGGCCCTGATCAGTGATTTTGATCGATTCTTCATGATGTGCGCAATTGAGACACGAATGAGCCTAATTTCTTATATGAAACCCAAATTCAAAATCAATTTTAGAAGAATCACATGAATTTGGGTCAATTTGGTCAATTTAGTGATCCAATAATTAGGAAGTCTAAGAGTGATTGGTCTAATTAATGCAATTCAACTTGACCCACTCTAGACTAATATTCAATTTGATGAATTGAGACTCAATTTGGTTAATTAGACTTCAATTAAACTTGTTAGTCTAGTTTGATCATGCGATTACTCAAAATTCAATGCTAATTGATTCAAATCGGTTTAATTCAAATTGAACTAATCCGATCAAATTAGTCATTTTCCGGTCGAAAATTTTGATGATCAATAATCCGGTCGGACCAACCGAGGTCAGTCACATTCTCTTGAGTGCGAAAATGACAAAATTGACCTTAATTGAGAATTACAAAAAAATGACTAAGAGAAATGACCAAAATACCCTTCTTCAAGGATTAAACAAATTAATTAGGGGATTAGCAAATCAATCATGGCCATTCATCTAAAATTGATCATGACCATCCATGATGCCATGTCATCAATCCTTAGCTATTAAGGAATATTCTTAATCATTAAGGATCCATTTTGAGCCATTTGATTGATCTAAGGGCTAAAATTCAAAGTTGGGGAAGGTATATAGCATTTTTCCCTCCAAAAATTGAGGGGGATGCTCATTTTCAGATCTGGAATTTCTCTCTCCTCTCTCTCACTCTCTCTCTCTCTCTCTCTCTCTCTCTCTCTCTCCCTCTCCCACGATTAACTCTCTCTCTTGAGCTCCCTCTCGGCCGCCGGCCATCCGGCGCCTTGCCGGCCTCTTCCCGGCGAGCCGCCGCCACACCGGCGTCCCCCACGGCGGCACAAGGCTGATCGCAAGATCAGCCTCCTTCACCGGTGGCCGGAGCTTCCTTTTCCGGCGAGTTCTTCATCTCGGCAACAGTACCGGCAAAACTGCCGGTGTTGTGTCCAGCCGGTTCAACCGGCTGAACCGGCTCTCCGGCGACCTCCTCCGGCGATTCCGAGCCTCCGACTACATCCCCCGACGTCCTCAAGTCGCTGTGGTGGCCGGCCTTGCACCGAACAGCCGCCGGATCACATCGTTTTCTTAGTTTTTTACTGATTCGTTTACTCGAGTAAAAACGAGTCGGTTCTAACATCATCTCTTGCAATCTATTGTCGTAGATCGGCCGAGCTTTCCGAGGTCTCTCCGTGCAATTCTAGATCAGAATACGGAGTCCGGATCGCTCGCTTGAGCGTTGGATTATCGTGAGACAAGGTAAGAATGCCTAAACACAACTCTGTAAATTCGTGTTCAATGAATCCTGATTGCTTGAGATGCTGTTTTGAGCTAGTAAACGTCGAAATCTGATGAAGTGATAAACTAGAGAGTCGTAGAACTCGTTCTAAGCTTCGATTCGATATATCATATGCCTCGATCGGACTTCATTTGCTATGTCAAAACACTGTTAGACGTCAGGATCAGAATCTGTAAATTGCTGTTCATGTCTGTTCTGATGCATTCCTGACTGACGTTGTGCTGTTCGATGAATTTTATGATTTTCTATGATCATTTTCTGGAAAAACTTCCTTCATGAGAATTGTTAAGAACATCTAGATCTGTTCACTGTAAAATTTTCAAAAATTTCTGAGCATGATAGCCTAGCACGATTTACAACGTCATCTGCATATGGATCGGATTTCATGCTAGTTTCAGTTGACCTTTGTATGTTCTTCAATTTTCATAAATTCGTGTGTTCGAAATATGAAAAAATTTTCTTCACGAAAGTTCTTCCTGAGATCAAGATCTTTCAATTGATACTAATTTCATCAAAATCGGAGATCATTTGAATTTTCAAAAGGAATTCTCACAATTTGATCAGAATCTGTGTTCAGATCTGATTTTCATTCCTTTGAAGTTCAAAAGATGTTTCTCCGAATTTGATGAAGTTAGGGTCCTTTTTTGCAAAAAATCAAAACTTCAAAGTTGTTCATTGGGGTCTCATTATGTCAACTGAACATTTTGAGGACCTAATTGCAATTTTTGGAGGGTTGATTTGCTTGAAAAATCTTCTCGGGCTAAAATTTCATTTGCAATTGAGTCCCTCGCGAAAATCGAATTTTATAAAAATTTGGAGGACTTTTTAGCAAAAACTCAAAACACAAAAGTTGTTGCACACAGGGAATCCTAACGGCACAAAAATTTTCGCGCTGTTTTGATGATGTTTGTTATTTTTCCCGCCTTTAATTTGAAATTCGTAACTGAACCGTGTCCAGCCTGTCACTGAAATTTAATTGAGCATTTTCGGGAAAATTGGCTAGGATTTAGAAAAAATGGTCTTCATGACTTTTGTTCCTCATGTTATAAGCTTTCTAATGACACCTGATTCGCTTCATTTGAATGTCATTAGGATAGTTAATCATGCTTGAACAGAATTGATCCGATTTAGATGTTAATTGAATAAGTGGTCTTTCTCATAAAGCCCACTTCCTCTTGTTTGATTGGTTTTGAAATAAGGCCCATGGGCCTAAACGCATGTTCATTTATGATTACGCATGTCTATGTTAGATGAATGTTAGGCCCGATGCATGTTCGGCGGGTAGCCCATTCATGATCATTAGAACCCGACTTTAGGGGTTAATTGATATGAGTTACCGTTTTGTGAATACAAATGGTAGCTCATTATCATTAACCATTAATCAAACAATGTTAGGTGATTAGTGGGTGATTGAATCGAAACGCATGAAAAACAAAGGCCGATCCCGAGGCCCGTGCTTAATTAGTGATTTGGTTGCATCTTTGTTCTTTCATATGTCATTATGAATGAATGTATGAATGTAAACATCGACACCCGAGAGGCGGTCCAAGGAAGAAAAATCCGAAATAGAAGACCAAGGTGATTGACCGATGTCCAATCCGGTCTCAATTTGTACTCATTTGATGATGGTTCTAAACCGATGTCCAATCCGGTTTCAATTTGTACTTAAATTCATTCATCCCCGACCATGTCTCGGGATTTCAATTTGTGTTGTAATAAACACCCGACGAGTTGCGGGTTCTTACTTTTTATTTTCTCGCACTTAGAATTAGCTCGTCCTTTCAATACTTCGAGTGTCTACTTTACGTAAAGTCTTTCAATACAATTGATTGTTTCTTTCTTTTTCTAGACTAAGATAGGATTAGTTTAGAATCTTAAATGAAAATGCAAAAACAAGATGCATGATCACCTAGTGGACTAAGACTTTGGCATGAAAATGGTAAAAAACAAATGCATGATGACTTAGATAACAACCATGTTAAGTTTAGCGGTACCGAAAGGGCGTTAATAGAAATATTAACGTAAGCTAGTCCCCGAACCTTTGATCTCTGGTTTTCGTAGAAACCGAAACGAAATTCCCGCGTTTCGGTTGGGTTTTCTAGCCGACCCCCGACCTAGGCTAGTGGCGACTCCTTAAAAAATAAAATCAATCCGCTGTCACGCGAGATATGGATTTAGGGAAAATCCACGTTCATGATTAATGGATCATATGGTTAAACAAGAGATTTACACTTCAGTAAAAATCATTTTTAATACCATATGAAACATCTCATGAACACTTATCTCTAAACCCGCCTCATCCGAGCATTCGGACCCTCGAGGGGCAGGTCGCGACAGGCTTGGCGACTCCACTGGGGACTAGGTTACAAACCTAAGTGGATTAAAGCCGTAATAAACTTGATTGGTTGTTATCTCACTTGTTTACATTTTGTAGCATCGACTGCAAGTCAAAGTCACGTGGAAAATGAGGTTAGTCCACTAACCATGTGTTAAATGGTTTTATAGGTGGGAGCCATAAGGGGTGGAGTGAATGCAAACCCTTTGTTTTGTAGGTGGTGTTCGGGTGAATGTCGAATGTATGAGATTATATTGAAGTGTTGTTTGCTTTAGATTTAAATGCATGTTTACTTGCTTTAGCACGACACAAATGCACCCACATCCCGCGGTCTAAAACCCCGGATCGCTTTAGGGTACCTTTAGGAGGTATTAAGAGTGGAATCCGCATGTGAATCCATGTGGTAATCCATTCTTCAATACCGCTCATCTTGATTAGTAAGAAGTGCACCGGCCGACGTTAGTAGCGGTGGGTAAACTCTTCTTATCTAATTAAGATGGGGACCTTAAACCTTTAGAATCCTACCCTTAGGTGTCAAAACTCACATGTCCTCATGCGATGTGTCGATGTGTTTGCCATTTTCTCTCCATGGTAAGGTTGATTGTATCGTTCTACGATTTCAATTATGCCATTTCAAATTCCACGTTATTTTCCTTTTCTATAATGCGTGGTGATTAATCTCGATGCCCCAAATTAGGGTTAGTCAAAATGGATATGTCGGAGATTCGAATCGTCCCCGTTCCAAGAGCTCTCGTGACTATGTGGGAAAGCCTCGAGTCAAAGCATAAAGAATACGTGGAAAAGAGGATTGGATATCTTCCCGCACTCTTATACATCGAGCCTCGGATCGCCATGATCAAGGCATTGTCTCATTTTTGGAACTCGAAGACATCCACTTTTGTGTTTGGTCGAAATGAATTGACCCCTACAATTGAGGAGTATGATATTGCCATTGGTAGGGTCGGGTCTTTTGGTCTAGTTAGTCCTCCAATAGATATAGATCCTATAACTCTTTTGAGCCAATTCTTAGGAATCGATATTCTTCAAATCAAAGGCGTTCTTAGAGGAAATTCCAACGCACTCTCTTTCACATTCCTAGAACAACATTTTTCTAGTTTGCCAAAAGAATCGGGTAATCAAATTCCTCGAGTTTTTCTCTTAGCATTCTTTGGTTTTGTGATTTTCCCATTCACCAAAAAGACTATGGATCCTTCAGTAGTTCATATTGTCAACCAAGTGTGTATGTTCAAAAGATTCTCAAATATGATCTTAGGCGAGACCTTTGTGTCACTCAATAGGTTCAAACAAAACAGAAATGGTACCTTTAGAGCCCCAATAGGTTTACTCCAAATTTGGTTGGTCTCTCACCTCAAAGATTTTGGTTTGAGCTTAAAAATCATAGATGTGTCCAAAGATTGTCATCCTATCTCGCTTTTCCGAGAAAAGGAAAAAATCTTTCCCTTTTGGTCATTCTCAACTTGGTTTAGTTTTTTCAAGAACCTTGTTCCAAATCAAATCCAATGGCATGTTCGTTGGCTTGGAAATCCCGAGGTGCGCCTTAATAACGGATCCGACAACCCAATCCCACTTTTGGGTCTTACGGGGTCTACGTCATATTACCCTTTTAGGGTGATCCGTCAATATCGCGCGCTTCAAAAGATTCCACCATTCCTCAAGCTGGGGTTATATCATTTTGACTATCGCAAAGATGTCATCCAAAAGGACCAAATGACCGATGTGAAGGAAATGGTCAAATCTATCATCGATATGTGGTACAAATGCCGCCCGGAGCCGATTATCATTACCGATGAGTCGGAATTGGAAGGAGAAATGAAGATACATCATGCGTTGCCGGAGTACATACACCGTCGACTTGAGCCCGAGCTTAAAGTGGATCTTCCTAATGTTCCCGAGAAGCCAACTCAACAACAAGCTATAGCTGCAAGAGCTCTTAAGGAAAAGAATGAAGCTTTAGCCGAGGTTGAACGTTTGACCCAAGAAAACAAACGAATTCGCCTCGCGCCTAAAGAGGATCCATTAGGAGTTTGGCTATATTCCATGAGGAAATCTCCTTTCATGTAATTTTCCTTTTATAGATTCGATGTATAGGGTTTCCTTTTTACTCATTTTAGTAATGATGTAATAGGATTCTCTTCTTGTCTTTAAGGGATTGTATTTCACAAATTTTGTTGTTAATAGTGAAATTTCCCTTTGTGTGTGTTTTATTTTCCGAGATTCCAATGGAATATAGATGGGGCATCTTGATTAATCATCGCGTGTTACCCCTTTAATTGTATAATTTCTTGTGAAGAAATTATGATAAGAGATTATTCACGTGATATTGGGATCATGAGAATATTTCTTATCTCTATTTCATCTAAAGAAAATATAAAATTGAAGGGTTTTATATTTTCGTCTCGATTCATTTTCCGTATGCTAATTTGATTTCTGTTTTTTTACAGAGAGAGAATATTAAAATACGGCTGAATCGCGTTTTATTATACGCACCCGTCGCCAAGCAAGGATGGAGAACGAAGACACTCGTGCTCGCGTTATTACCATCGAGAATCAAATGGCGCAAATGATGGCGCTCTTAACCGATCTTGCAAATCAAGTAAAGAACTTCACGCCCATGGCTCCTGCTGCTGCGGCTTCTACTCCCAATGCGCCCACTAGTGCGCCGGTGATAGATCCAGTTGATAAAGGACCTGTTGAAGAAGTTCCCGTTAATGCCATTCCTACCGTCATCGATTTGGAAGCTCCACCTAAGGAGTCGCCTGTCGCTCATATGGATGAAGAGAGCGCGAGACGCCTCGCAAAATTGGAAGAACGCCTATGCATGTTGCAAGGTTATCAACTTCAAGGCTTTGATAAGTTGTCACCTTTTACAAAGGTGAAAGTTCCTGATTTTTACAAGGAGCCCGAATTCTCAAGGAAGTACGATGGAACTGGGTGTCCTAAAACCCACTTGAAATATTATTTGAGCAAGATGGCTCGTTATTCCGATAACACCCCGCTTTTGATCAACAATTTTCAAGATAGCTTGGCAGACTCCGCCTTGACTTGGTTCATCGAATTGGATTTGGAGAAAATTTGCACCTGGGAAGATCTTGCAGATGAATTCCTTCAGCAATACAAGTTCAATACCGAAATTGCTCCAACCCGTGAAGAGCTGGTCCGGGTTGACAAAAGGAGGATTGAAACTTTTAGAGCATATGCCCAAAGGTGGAGAACTATGGCGTCTCAAGTCAAACCTCCGTTGTCCGAGAAAGAGATCATGCAGCTGTTTCTTCGAGCATTACCTCGAGAATACTTCGACAAGATGTTTAATAACACTTGCATTAATTTTCCCGCAATGGTTGAGTTGGGAGAGCGTATTGAAGGAATTATGCGGGAAGGTCGATTGTCCGAGACGACGACTCGCAGATTTACCTTAAAGAAGGATAAAGAGCCAACGGTGGAGGTTGCCTATATTCAAAATCCTAATGCTCAAAAGCCACTAAACGCACCAGTTCAAAGGTCCGTTGTAGAAACAGGAGGTTCTTCCCGGAATTTTGACCGAAAAGGGAAAGCTCCGCAAAGACAATTCACTCCGTTACCAAGACCTATGTCTCAATTACTACCGATGTTGATTGAACAAAGGCTCGTAGCAAAAGAAATTCCGAGAGACAACCCACCAAAGTTTGCTGGGTTTGATTTGACAAAATCTTGTGTATATCACATGGGCGAGAAGGGCCATGATGTGAACAATTGTTACACTCTCAAGGTCAAAATTCAGAACCTGTTGGATAAGAAGATCTTGTCGTTTAAAGATGCCACTCCGAATGTTCAGCAAAATCCGCTCCCTAATCATACCGAAGCCGTTAACGTGATATTTGGAGATGAGAATGAGAAACCTTTCTTGTTCGATGTGACGAAGTTGGAAGAGCTATTGACTATAGCTAGAGATCAACCGAAAGAAGGAAATGTATCCCGGGAGGAGAAAATGTATTGCTTAGCCAAGATGTTCGCTTTAGGCATAATTCAGCCTCTTCAAGAAAGGAAGCCCGAAGGGTCCATCGAGACCGCTGTAATTGATTTGTCGTCAGAAAAATTCTCATGCAAGTTCGTGGATGAAGCCTCATGCTCTAAGCTAAAAGATGATGGGTACGAGCCAGATGTTGATGAACCGTGGGTTGATACTTATTCCGATAGTGATTCGGAATGTGAGAGTAATAATGCCTGTCGAGATCGTGAATTTATGAAGAAGGCTATCGAGAAAGGTGAAATTGTTGATACCCTCGGACAGCCGAGTGGTAAATATGACTTTATGGTCAAATATACACCATCTCTAAGTTTCTTCGTTGACCTAAAGGATATCGTTCCCGATGGATGGGGAGGCATGGATGATGAAGGCATATCCGCCAATGAAGACAAGAAGTATGCTTTTAACATGGATTCTGATCTTAGTAAGACTCATTGGGATCACGAATTTGTAATGACCGCTCGTGAAAGTGATGAAGTGGTTGATGCTCTAAGGCAATCAAGTAGGAAGTATGACACTTTTGTCAAATGTTTGCCTCCGCCAAGTTTCTTCGTTGATTTGAAAGACATTGTTCCGACTGGATGGAGTGATGACGGAGATAATGAAGAAGCTCTTTCCGATGCTGATTCGGAATTTGAATACCATACCTCCCACTGGGATCGGGAGTTCGTTAGGAAAGCGATTGAAAAGGGCGAAATTGTTGACACTCTCGGGCAGCCAAGTGGAAAATACGATTTCATGGTGAAATACTCTCCTCCTCCAAGCGCTTCTATCGACCCTAAGACTATCGTCCCAAGTGGATGGGGGTCCGAATTTGAAGATGATGGCATGGTAGCCATGATTGATCCTGTTGTGATTGAATTGAATGCAACTTGTGAAATCCAAGCACATGTTATAGAACCAGTGGTTATTGATCTAATGGCCGATGGCTTCGGAAATATAGAGATCTCTAATGAAGATATTGGGCCTGTGGTGATTGAGTTGCCACCGAAGAAGAATGAGAATTTGAAAGAAAGAATTCCTCCTGTTTATGACTCTAAGGCAGTTCCTTGGAATTATGAGATAGACGCTGTTACTCGGTCAGGCCGATGTTTTCCATCTCGTGAAGGTGTCGAGAAAAAGGCTGTAACCGAAGAAGAGGCGGAACAGCTTCTCAAAACTCTCAAAACGAGTGAATCAGAGGTGATCGAGCAGTTAAGGAAAATGCCGGCTCAAATCTCGTTACTTGAACTATTCAAGTCTTCCGAGAAGCATAGAAATGCTCTCTTAAAGGTTCTTAATGAAGTACATGTACCCGAGACAATTGGAGAGGTACAGTTGGAAGAGTTTGTAGGTGCTATCCTTCTTAAGGATCAAATTTCTTTCTTCGAAAAGGATTTGCCGCCGGAAGGGCGAGCACACTCTAAAGCATTATACATCTCTGTTCAGCACTTTGATACAAGGATATCAAGAGTTCTTATTGATAATGGTTCAGCTCTCAACATCTGTCCGTTATCAACTTTGCGCCGTCTAGGTGTGGGTATGGATAATGTTCGTCCTTCTAAGACTCCAGTCAGAGCCTTTGATGGCATGAAAAAGGAAGCTCTTGGAGAAATTGACTTGCAACTGATGATTGGTCCAGTTATGTTCGCTCAGAAGTTTCAAGTGCTCGATATCCCGAGCAACTTCAGTTTGTTGTTGGGACGACCTTGGATTCACGCGGCGGGTGTTATACCCTCAAGTCTACATCAGATGATCCGTTTTGTCGTCTGTGGCAAGATTATAACGGTACATTGCGAGAAGGATACCGAAACTTTCAATAATACTGCAATTCCTTACGTGGAGCCGGAAGTAAAAGGAGAATCAAGCTACTACTCATTTGAGTTAGTGTCAGTATCTCACGTGCCCGCGGGCACTGTTATGAGGAAGCCTCACTATTCAAAGGCGGCCCTTATGTCTAGCAAAATGTTGATCGAGTATGGATTCATTATTGGCAAAGGATTGGGAAAGCTGTCCCAAGGTATTCTCACACCTATTGAGGTGACTAAGAGAAAGAAGCGAGAAGGCTTAGGTTACCAAGGCGATCAACAAGATCAAGGTAATCAGAAAAACCCGAGCATCAAGGAAAAGAGTTACCGACGTTTACTCCCTCCTCCGTTGAAAGATTTCTTCCCTGGACCGTCAAAGTTCCTCCAAGATGAAGAAGCAGACATTTATGATATCGTCGATTTATTTGAAGAGAATTTTGTGGGTGTCATTTCCGAGAGCTTCGAAGATGATCTACCTACCGATCCCGCTGTGTAAGGGATGTTTCCATTGTTTTCAGTTGTTTTCAATTGTAATCCATTTAATTCTCCCCTGCGAGGGAATTCCATTTGTTCATTTGTTTTGTTCATTTCAAGTGTTGTAATAATTCGGATCACGAGCTTCGGATCCAAAATATTATATAGCATTCATTTGCAATTCAATAAAAGCATATGCATGTTTTGTTAATAGATGTGCAAAAGTATACCAAACCAGCCCTATGATGATGCTTTGAGGCCTGGACTTTTGCACGATCTATAGTTTTCAAAATAATTTTGGAACAAGGATGTCCAATGATATGAGGACGAGTTCCCCTTGAAATTTTCGAAAATTCAGAATTCGAAAATTTGTTTTCATCACATCTTCATGCATTGCATTTCTTATTTTCATATACTGACCATTCTTTTGTTACATCTCAGGCATGACACTTTGCATAACCATAGTAGTCATATGCATGGCTTGGATTCATGTCCGAAAAACTCATACGAATCTGATCATTCTGATCCCGAAAATGAAGAGGATTCTCATGTTATTAAAAGGGAATGGATTCGACATGAAGAATCCGCACCTCCCACAGAAGAACGAACTGTTGTTATAAATTTGGGCGATTCAGAAAATCCCAAAGAAACAAAAATTGGAGCAAGTCTCACTCAAGCAGATGCAGATCGACTGATCAAACTATTGAAGGAATATCAAGATGTCTTTGCTTGGTCATATGCTGATATGCCGGGTCTGGACCCCAACATTGTGGAGCACACGTTGCCTCTTGATCCTACCATTCCACCTAAGAAGCAGAAGCTTAGGAGGACAAAGCCAGAATTATCCAAGAAGATTGAGGAAGAAGTCATGAAACTGTTAAAAGTTGATTTCATCGAAGTTACTCATTATGCTGAGTGGATTGCTAATGTCGTCCCAGTCATGAAGAAAGATGGGCGAGTTCGGGTATGTGTCGATTACCGCGACTTGAACAAAGCAAGTCCCAAAGATGACTTCCCATTACCACATATTGACGTCCTGGTCGACAGCACCGCAGGATTCGAATTATTTTCTTTCATGGATGGTTTCTCTGGTTATAACCAAATCCGAATGAAGGAAGAAGATAAGACTAAAACATCATTCATCACCCCATGGGGGACATTCTGTTACAAAGTTATGCCCTTCGGCTTGAAGAATGCAGGGGCAACTTACCAAAGAGCCATGGTGACACTATTCCATGATATGATGCATAAAGAAATTGAAGTTTATGTCGATGACATGATCGCTAAATCACGACAAGGTGAAGACCACATTGAAGTCTTGAAGAAACTGTTTGATCGACTTAGAAAATTCAAGCTAAGGCTTAACCCCGCCAAGTGCATTTTTGGGGCAAAGTCTGGGAAGCTTCTTGGATTTATGGTTAGTAACAAGGGCATTGAGATTGATCCCTCGAAGGTGAAGGCCATTTGTGATTTGAAACCTCCTTCTACTGTTAAGGAAGTTCGAAGCTTGTTGGGAAGATTGAATTATGTTGCAAGATTCATTTCCCAATTATCAGAAACAGCTAAACCATTCTTTAAGCTGTTGAAAAAGAATGCCAAAGTTGAATGGAATGAAGATTGTCAGAAATCCTTTCAACAATTGAAGCAATATCTTTCACAACCACCAGTTTTGGTACCGCCCACTCCGGGTATACCTTTGATCTTGTACCTCATCATTCACGATGAGTCTTTGGGAGCTATGTTAGCACAGAAAAGACCAGAGGATGGAAAGGAATGCGCTATTTACTACCTCAGCAAAAAGTTTACTTCTGGTGAAGCTCGATATCCAGAAGTTGAGAAAACGTGTGTAGCCTTAATTTGGGTATTACACAGACTACGGCAATACACTCTTCATCATCGTATCCTACTTGTGAATGAGAACGATCCTATCAAGTATCTTTTGGAAAAGCCTGCACTGGTTGGAAGGCTTGCCAAATGGCAAATATTACTCTCCGAGTTTGATATCCAGAGCATGTCTCAGAAGTCCGTCAAAGGTCGAGTCATAGCTGATATGTTGGCTGAAAATCCCTTAAAGTCAAATGACTGGGATGAAATTGATGAAAGAATCCATTTGGTGTCACAAGACAAGTGGGTCATGTATTTTGATGGAGCCGTTAATCTCTCCGGTTCAGGTACTGGAGCAGTTCTGATATCCCCATCGGGTCAACATTATCCAGTAGCCGCAAAATTGGTATTTCCTTGTACCAATAACATTTCAGAATATGAAGCTTGCATCTTCGGTCTTCAATTAGCCATCGATATGAAGATTAAGAGATTACAAGTTTATGGCGATTCCGCACTTATCATCCTCCAAACAGGAGGTGAATGGCAAACTCGTGATTCGAAATTGATTCCTTATCATGAGTATCTTAAAGATTTGGTGGAGGAGTTCGAAGATATCTCGTTCGATTATTTGCCAAGATCTCAGAATCAATTTGCCGATGCTTTGGCAACATTATCCTCAATGTTACAAGTAACTGATGGATTGAACGTTGATCCTTTGCAAATCGACGTTTTAAAGAAGCCTGCATATTGCATGGTTATAGAAGAAGAATTTGATGGTCAACCATGGTACTATGACATCATGAATTACCTTCGAGAAGGAAAATTTCCCCAAGGAAGTCAAGCTACGGATCGAAAATACTTGACTAAATTAGCTTCCAAATTCTTTCTTAGTGGAGGTGCTTTGTACAAGAGATCTTTCGATTCGGTCCTGTTGAAGTGCGTAGACACCAAAGAGGCCAATTTATTAATGAAGGAGATACATGAAGGAGAATGTGGTCCTCATATGAATGGCCATCTTCTAGCAAGGAAGATCATGAGGCTAGGTTATTATTGGTTAACCATGGAAGCCGACTGCATTCAACATGTCAGATGTTGTTATCAATGTCAAATTTATGGGAACAAAATCAATGCTCCCCCAAATGAATTACATCAAATGTCCGAAGCATGGCCTTTCTCAATGTGGGGAATTGACATTATCGGACCAATTAATCCTAAGGCGTCAAATGGACACCGCTTCATTCTAGTGGCTATTGATTACTTCACCAAATGGATCGAAGCCAATTCTTATGCTCATGTCACCGCGAGAAGTGTGGCAAAGTTTATTCGTCGAGACATTATTGCTCGATACGGGGTTCCCGAAGCAATTATCACGGATAATGGGTCAAATTTGAATAACAAAGTAGTGGATGAGCTACTCAGTAAGTTTCACATTCGCCACTTGAATTCTTCTCCTTACCGCCCACAAATGAATGGAGCTGTTGAGGCGGCAAACAAGAACATAAAGAAGATTCTGTCCAAGACGGCAGAAAATTACCGAGACTGGCATGATCGGTTGCCATATGCGTTAATGGCTTATCGAACTTCCATTCGCACCTCGACTGGGGCAACACCATTCTCATTGGTATATGGGATGGAAGCAGTTTTACCTGTGGAAGTGGAAATTCCTTCGTTAAGGGTACTTTCGCAAATAAAGCTTTCCGAAGCAGAGTGGATTCAACAGAGATTTGAACAGCTTAATATGATTGATGAGAAGAGGGTAAAAGCCCTATGCCATGGACAAAGCTATCAAAAGCGAGTAGCTAAGTCATTCAACCGTAAGGTTCGACCCAGACATTTTGAGATCAATGATCTGATTTTGAGGAAAGTCTTACCCATTATTCCAGATCGTGGAAAGTTCACTCCCAATTATGAAGGGCCATATGTCATCAAGAAAGTGTTGCCTGGTGGAGCATTGATTCTTGTAGAAATGGATGGCCGAGAGTTGTCAAAACCTGTGAACGCAGATGCTGTCAAGAAATATTTTCCCTGAATAAAATGTTTCGAGTTGCTTTGGACTGAATCCAAGTCTCCTTAAGAACGTTTGCATCATGCATTTCATGCATACATAGCATTTTTGCATGATTGTTCATTTTGTAGGTACTCAACTGCTCCCCAGGGAAGCTATTCCAAACCTCAAGGAATCAAGCCCGAGGAAGTTGCTACATCAAATCAATCTTCTCCCTAGAATTTAGGAAGTAGATCCCATGTGTGAAAACCTTTTTCTGTCCAAAAGGTTTTTCAAGTTTGAAATAAAAATCCCCAAAGGAGTTTTTTAAGAAAAATCACTCAAATGTTTTGATTTATCAAATTTCCTCACAGACGGGAGATTTAACCAGATGATCCTTTGGAAAAACAAAAAGAGGATTTCTCAAAAATGCCAATTGGAAATGCCTAGGATGATAAAAGGCAAACCTTTGATCAAACACGTCCTTATACTCATTTTGAGAGAATTGAGCGAAAAAGCCATGTCGTAGGACGTAGGGTTCGTTCACATTGAATACATGGATTGAGATGATAAAAGGCATTTCATTTCTCTATCCTAAACACTCATGTTATCCTTTGATAGCCACTTTGAGCCAAATAAGGAGAATTCTCAAAATACCCCTGTCAAGAACCACCCCACATTGGGGCAAAATAAGAAGTTATGGTTGATCATTTTTGGAGCAAAAAGATTAAGAAAGATTTTATTGCTTTCACTTGCATCAATCTTCTTGTGATAGTTTCAGATGGATCTTTATGGAAGCTCGAAGCATCCCAAAGTGAAGAAGAGCATTCTTTTCCTCTACCCCAAACACAATTATCCTTTGCTTAGCCAAATTGAGCCTTAAGCATCTTCATTTCAAAGCCCAAAATGTTGATTATCTCCCCACATTGGGGCAATGCATATGATTTACCAAGGAGATTGAGAAAAATTGGTGAATATGTATAAAATGTCTCGAGAGTCCAAAGAACTCAAAAGATAAATATTAGGGGGCATGAAAAAGCAGTGTGCCTGGTAAAAGCAAGGCCGATGCCCATGAAAAAACATGTCAAAAGCAAAAGCAAAAGCAAAAGCAAGAAAAAGCAACATGCTTATGCTTAAAACAAAATTCCATTTGCATAAGATGCTTAGAAAGAGCAAAGCTCTTATGTTGCAAGAAAAATGGACTCTCGAGACAGTTTGGTTTTCAAGAATCAAATAATGTCAGATTTGAATGATTTGGTAATGATGCCAAGATAATCATCATTCTTCTTTCAAACCCCTTCTATCAAGTTTCAAGCCTTTTGAGCCTAACCTGAACCAACATTACAACCCTCTCCGAAGTCTCTTCCGATTGGGATGGTTTGAGTTAATGTAAAGATTTCACAAAGGAACTACCGCTAGAAGGAGTGGAAGTAATCCTATCTTATCTTATCTTCAAGGTTCTTGACTTGTAAACCCGTTGAAGATATTGATATATTTCTTTTCTTGGCCTCAAAGCAAATACCCTTTGTGTAAGCCCATGACCAAGCCTATATTACGGTCCTTTGGAAAGACCTTTCTGATCAATCAATTTGTATTCAATGTGAATGTTTCCGAAAACCTTTGACATAGGTTCGTGAGGCATCACCAGTGAGAATTGAATAGCTTTCCCACATCGATAAATGGGAATCAAAACCTTTATGAGAGCCAGTGTGAAAGACCTTTTTGATTAGGTTATTTTCAATTTGGCATTTTTACCTAACCTCTTTAAGTGGTTATTCAGAGATTATTTTGTTAAAATTTCCTCTTAAGGATTTTGATAATCTTTGCCTTTCACCAAGAGTTGAAAAATTCCGTTTGTTGTTAAACAATCTCGGATTTCAAAATATCTTTCCCCAGTGGATCGGTTTTTGGTTAGCCTAAACCATAACTTTCATTTTCGGTTTTTGGTTAGCCTAAACCATAACTTTCATTTTCGGTTTTTGGTCAGCCTAAACCATACCTTCGGTTTTTGGTTAGCCTAAACCATAACTTTCATTTTCGGTTTTTGGTCATCCTAAACCATACCTTCGGTTTTTGGTCATCCTAGACCATACCTTCGGTTTTTGGTTAGCCTAAACCATAGCTTTCATTTTCGGTTTTTGGTCATCCTAAACCATACCTTCGGTTTTTGGTCAGCCTAAACCATACCTTCGGTTTTTGGTCATCCTAAACCATACCTTCGGTTTTTGGTCAGCCTAAACCATACCCTAGGTTCTAGGTCATCCTTAAACCTTGTCTTAGGTTCCTGGTCATCCTTAAACCTTACCCTAGGTTCTAGGTTTTCCTTAAACCTTGTCTTAGGTTCCTGGTCATCCTTAAACCTTGTCTTAGGTTCCTGGTCGTCCTTAAACCTTACCCTAGGTTCTAGGTTATCCTTAAACCTTGTCTTAGGTTCCTGGTTATCCTTAAACCTTACCTTAGGTTCTAGGTCATCCTTAAACCTTACCTCCTTAGGTTCTAGGTCATCCTTAAACCTTGTCCTTTGGTTCTTGGTTTTCCTTAAACCATAGATTTCCCACAAAACCATTTCTTTGTTTTTTCTTTCTTCCTTCATTCCACCCCATGAGAGAGAGAAGAACACGTGAACGGTCTGACAATTCAACGGTAAGTGCTTCAGGTAAGACTCTGATCAAATGTCTTTGTCCTTATTTTCTTTTTCCCAAGTGGAATCGACTAAAAATTTGCAGGTGCCAATTGGTCTTTGAGCGAAACCTCTTCGAACTCCCACTCAAAGAGGGGCAGCTGTTGACACCTAATTTTTAGCCGATGTGTCATTAAAAAATAGAAAATTCGAGATTATGGTTTCCGATCGCGACGGAGCCCGTTTCTTGAGCAAAAAGTGTCGTTTTTTAATTCCGTCTGTTGGATTAGTTTTTTTAAATGATTTTCTATTCATTTCATACAAAAACCCGAAAAGTCAAATGGTTGACTTTGGCATTGACTTTTTGGTCAACCCTTTGACCAAAAGTCAACCCCAGGTCAAATTGGGGCTTTTTGCATAAAAAGATTCCTTTCAAGTCCAATTTCACTTTAGAAGTGGAAATTTCAGAAAAATTCAAAGATTTGATCATAAAATCAAGCTCCTAGTGAAAAGTCAACTAGGGTTTGACTTTTGGTCAAACCTTTGACCAAAAAAATTGAAAAAATTCAAAAATCCCAAATCATCTTATTTTACTTTCAATTTACCTTTGGCATTAGAAATTTTACAAAAATCGATTTTGAATCAACTTTTTCCCAAATTACGGAAGTTGATTCAAATCGGCCAAAAATGAAATTACTTCATTTCTAGTCATTTTTTAGATTAGTTTTCTTCACGACATTTGATCTAGAGGTCATTTTATATCCAATTTTTGAACCAATTTTGTGATTCCAAGTCAAACACAAAAACCCCCAATTTTGGCCCTGATCAGTGATTTTGATCGATTCTTCATGATGTGCGCAATTGAGACACGAATGAGCCTAATTTCTTATATGAAACCCAAATTCAAAATCAATTTTAGAAGAATCACATGAATTTGGGTCAATTTGGTCAATTTAGTGATCCAATAATTAGGAAGTCTAAGAGTGATTGGTCTAATTAATGCAATTCAACTTGACCCACTCTAGACTAATATTCAATTTGATGAATTGAGACTCAATTTGGTTAATTAGACTTCAATTAAACTTGTTAGTCTAGTTTGATCATGCGATTACTCAAAATTCAATGCTAATTGATTCAAATCGGTTTAATTCAAATTGAACTAATCCGATCAAATTAGTCATTTTCCGGTCGAAAATTTTGATGATCAATAATCCGGTCGGACCAACCGAGGTCAGTCACATTCTCTTGAGTGCGAAAATGACAAAATTGACCTTAATTGAGAATTACAAAAAAATGACTAAGAGAAATGACCAAAATACCCTTCTTCAAGGATTAAACAAATTAATTAGGGGATTAGCAAATCAATCATGGCCATTCATCTAAAATTGATCATGACCATCCATGATGCCATGTCATCAATCCTTAGCTATTAAGGAATATTCTTAATCATTAAGGATCCATTTTGAGCCATTTGATTGATCTAAGGGCTAAAATTCAAAGTTGGGGAGGGTATATAGCATTTTTCCCTCCAAAAATTGAGGGGGATGCTCATTTTCAGATCTGGAATTTCTCTCTCCTCTCTCTCACTCTCTCTCTCTCTCTCTCTCTCTCTCTCTCTCTCCCTCTCCCACGATTAACTCTCTCTCTTGAGCTCCCTCTCGGCCGCCGGCCATCCGGCGCCTTGCCGGCCTCTTCCCGGCGAGCCGCCGCCACACCGGCGTCCCCCACGGCGGCACAAGGCTGATCGCAAGATCAGCCTCCTTCACCGGTGGCCGGAGCTTCCTTTTCCGGCGAGTTCTTCATCTCGGCAACAGTACCGGCAAAACTGCCGGTGTTGTGTCCAGCCGGTTCAACCGGCTGAACCGGCTCTCCGGCGACCTCCTCCGGCGATTCCGAGCCTCCGACTACATCCCCCGACGTCCTCAAGTCGCTGTGGTGGCCGGCCTTGCACCGAACAGCCGCCGGATCACATCGTTTTCTTAGTTTTTTACTGATTCGTTTACTCGAGTAAAAACGAGTCGGTTCTAACATCATCTCTTGCAATCTATTGTCGTAGATCGGCCGAGCTTTCCGAGGTCTCTCCGTGCAATTCTAGATCAGAATACGGAGTCCGGATCGCTCGCTTGAGCGTTGGATTATCGTGAGACAAGGTAAGAATGCCTAAACACAACTCTGTAAATTCGTGTTCAATGAATCCTGATTGCTTGAGATGCTGTTTTGAGCTAGTAAACGTCGAAATCTGATGAAGTGATAAACTAGAGAGTCGTAGAACTCGTTCTAAGCTTCGATTCGATATATCATATGCCTCGATCGGACTTCATTTGCTATGTCAAAACACTGTTAGACGTCAGGATCAGAATCTGTAAATTGCTGTTCATGTCTGTTCTGATGCATTCCTGACTGACGTTGTGCTGTTCGATGAATTTTATGATTTTCTATGATCATTTTCTGGAAAAACTTCCTTCATGAGAATTGTTAAGAACATCTAGATCTGTTCACTGTAAAATTTTCAAAAATTTCTGAGCATGATAGCCTAGCACGATTTACAACGTCATCTGCATATGGATCGGATTTCATGCTAGTTTCAGTTGACCTTTGTATGTTCTTCAATTTTCATAAATTCGTGTGTTCGAAATATGAAAAAATTTTCTTCACGAAAGTTCTTCCTGAGATCAAGATCTTTCAATTGATACTAATTTCATCAAAATCGGAGATCATTTGAATTTTCAAAAGGAATTCTCACAATTTGATCAGAATCTGTGTTCAGATCTGATTTTCATTCCTTTGAAGTTCAAAAGATGTTTCTCCGAATTTGATGAAGTTAGGGTCCTTTTTTGCAAAAAATCAAAACTTCAAAGTTGTTCATTGGGGTCTCATTATGTCAACTGAACATTTTGAGGACCTAATTGCAATTTTTGGAGGGTTGATTTGCTTGAAAAATCTTCTCGGGCTAAAATTTCATTTGCAATTGAGTCCCTCGCGAAAATCGAATTTTATAAAAATTTGGAGGACTTTTTAGCAAAAACTCAAAACACAAAAGTTGTTGCACACAGGGAATCCTAACGGCACAAAAATTTTCGCGCTGTTTTGATGATGTTTGTTATTTTTCCCGCCTTTAATTTGAAATTCGTAACTGAACCGTGTCCAGCCTGTCACTGAAATTTAATTGAGCATTTTCGGGAAAATTGGCTAGGATTTAGAAAAAATGGTCTTCATGACTTTTGTTCCTCATGTTATAAGCTTTCTAATGACACCTGATTCGCTTCATTTGAATGTCATTAGGATAGTTAATCATGCTTGAACAGAATTGATCCGATTTAGATGTTAATTGAATAAGTGGTCTTTCTCATAAAGCCCACTTCCTCTTGTTTGATTGGTTTTGAAATAAGGCCCATGGGCCTAAACGCATGTTCATTTATGATTACGCATGTCTATGTTAGATGAATGTTAGGCCCGATGCATGTTCGGCGGGTAGCCCATTCATGATCATTAGAACCCGACTTTAGGGGTTAATTGATATGAGTTACCGTTTTGTGAATACAAATGGTAGCTCATTATCATTAACCATTAATCAAACAATGTTAGGTGATTAGTGGGTGATTGAATCGAAACGCATGAAAAACAAAGGCCGATCCCGAGGCCCGTGCTTAATTAGTGATTTGGTTGCATCTTTGTTCTTTCATATGTCATTATGAATGAATGTATGAATGTAAACATCGACACCCGAGAGGCGGTCCAAGGAAGAAAAATCCGAAATAGAAGACCAAGGTGATTGACCGATGTCCAATCCGGTCTCAATTTGTACTCATTTGATGATGGTTCTAAACCGATGTCCAATCCGGTTTCAATTTGTACTTAAATTCATTCATCCCCGACCATGTCTCGGGATTTCAATTTGTGTTGTAATAAACACCCGACGAGTTGCGGGTTCTCTTTTTATTTTCTCGCACTTAGAATTAGCTCGTCCTTTCAATACTTCGAGTGTCTACTTTACGTAAAGTCTTTCAATACAATTGATTGTTTCTTTCTTTTTCTAGACTAAGATAGGATTAGTTTAGAATCTTAAATGAAAATGCAAAAACAAGATGCATGATCACCTAGTGGACTAAGACTTTGGCATGAAAATGGTAAAAAACAAATGCATGATGACTTAGATAACAACCATGTTAAGTTTAGCGGTACCGAAAGGGCGTTAATAGAAATATTAACGTAAGCTAGTCCCCGAACCTTTGATCTCTGGTTTTCGTAGAAACCGAAACGAAATTCCCGCGTTTCGGTTGGGTTTTCTAGCCGACCCCCGACCTAGGCTAGTGGCGACTCCTTAAAAAATAAAATCAATCCGCTGTCACGCGAGATATGGATTTAGGGAAAATCCACGTTCATGATTAATGGATCATATGGTTAAACAAGAGATTTACACTTCAGTAAAAATCATTTTTAATACCATATGAAACATCTCATGAACACTTATCTCTAAACCCGCCTCATCCGAGCATTCGGACCCTCGAGGGGGCAGGTCGCGACAACTGATTCTTATGACTACTATATACATAAATTTGGTCAATATCAAACTATCCAACGCCACATGACCGATTCTTCCTAAATGACTACTATGTACATAATGTGTGTTGAAAGAGTAGTTTAGTCTTCTCCGTAATTAGTGAGCCCTAATGCTCACTCTCTCTCTCTCTCTCTCTATATATATATATATATATATATATATATATATAGATGATGTAATTTGAAAAAGTAAATGACGATTATGTTTTTCATCATGGTATTAGAGCCTACGATCATCACCAAAATCCTTCTCCATTTTCAAAAAAAAAAAGAAAACCTAGATCCAAAGTGGCTGGCGTTGCCCAACGCCACTCGACATTGCCCAACGCCGCCCAACCCTAGATCCAAAGCGGCTGGCATTGCTCGACGCAGCCCAGATCCGACGTCACCCGACCCTATCTAGTGTCACCAGATGTCCAAATCTGGCGAAGCATCACCGACCAACATTGCCCTATGCTTGGCACCGCCGCCCATCTCGTGCGTGTCCCTACATCATGGCTCAATAAAGCATAGGGCAGGAACTGAACAAGGAGAGATTAGGCACAGGTTGCATCAATTGCAAAAGACCTAATGCTATCAGCAATAGATATTCTACCCCTGCCGCTCCCCTTATTGTATAGACAAGCCATTGAAGAAGGTTCACTAGTCTCAGAAGACGCAAATCTAGTGGCAGAGCTAGAACTTTTCTTAAGCTTTGATGAAAAACAACCGCCTATTCCCTTGGCAAGTATGCCTGAGTCGTCCGCATTATCGCCTAGGTTTTAGTTCGCCAACAAGACCTATCAACAGCGCCGGTCTATTCAACGTGAGGTAGTACAGTCGCCGCCTGCATTGGATATGCATGATTCGCCACCAGTCAATGTCCCGTCTATTACTAACATTCTAGTACTGACATTCCCATTGCATTGTGCAAAGGTACACGTTCTTGTGTTGGTCAACCCAATCCTCGGTTTACTCCCTACAGTGGTTTATCTTGTCATACACATAATTACTACCCTCTTTCTTGGTTTTTATCCTACGATTATCTTTCTCCTACATATTTCTCATTTGTTGCTTCTTTATCTGCTGTGTCTATGCCAAGTACTATTACAAAGGCTCTTGTTCATCCAGGTTGACAACATGCTATGGAGGACGAAATGTAGGCGTTACAAGATTACGAGACATGTCAACTTACATCGTTACCTACTGGGAAATAGGTTGTGGAGTGTCGTTAGGTTTTCACAGTGAAGTTTCAACCAGATGGCACTGTTGAGCGTCCGAAGGCACGTCTAGTTGCCAAAGGTTCCACCCAGACATATGGAGTTGATTATGAAGATACATTCTCTCCTTTAGCAAAGATACCTTCCGTTCGTGTTTTCATCTCTCTTGATGTCCATTATGGTTGGACTTTTCACCAACTTGATGTTAAGAATGCCTTTTTTCATGGGGACTTGGCAGAGGAGATATATATGGAGCAACTCCCGGGGTTCGTTGATTAGGGAGAGTCTACCAGTGTTTGTTGCCTACGAAAAGTATTATATGGGTTGAAACAGTCTCCTCATGCCTAATTTGATCGTTTTAGTGATGTAGTTATTTGGTTTGGTTTGCGATGTTGTACTGCAGATCATTATGTATTTAGCTCTACTTCCTTTGCTGGGTGTGTTCTCTTGGTTGGGTATGTGGATGATATTATCATTACTGGCAGTGATTCTGTGAGCATAAAAAAATTGAAATAGTTTTTATAAGCAGAGTTTAGTACAAAAGATATGGGTTGTTTGCAGTATTTCTTGGGCATTGAGGTGGCCTACTCACGTGATGATATCTCATTATCACAGTGAAAATATATACTGAATATTCTCAATGAGGTTGGTTTTATTGGAACGAAGCATGTTAGGCTGCGTTTGGTTCAACTTTGGGGAAATGCATTTGGGGGAATGCAAATACCTTTGAGCCAAAGGGGTTTTTCAAAATGCAAGTGCTGTTTGGTAAGTATTTTTTAAAATCAACTTGTGCTAAAAGTACTTTTGCATTTTTTTTTTTTAAAAAAGGGCTCCGGTGGAGCTGGGGTCGCCGGCCACCGCCGCCGGCCAGATCTGGTCGCCGGCCAACCGCCGACGGCCAGATCTGGTCGCCGGCGACCACCGCCTGGGGTCGCGCGACCCCGGCGACCGCCGCCTGGGGTCGCCGGACCCCGGGCGTCGCCTGGGTCGCGCGACCCAGGCCAAGCGTTGCCTGGGTCACGCGACCCAGGCAACGCTTGGCCTGGGTCGCGCGACCCAGGCGACGCCGGGGTCCGGCGACCCCAGGCGGCGGTCGCCGGGGCCGCGCGACCCCCAGGCGGCGGTCGCCGGACGTCGGCCGACCCTCAGGCGGCAGTGGCCGGACCCCTCAGGCCGCGGTCGCCGGCCTCCAGTTGGTTCCTCGGGGAAGATGAACAGTGACAGACGAGGGCAAAACCAGAAAATCAAAAAATAGATGAGGGTAGTTTCGGAAGAAAATTTTTTTACTTACCGGGTACTGTTGCTTACCGAAAATGCTGAAAGCCCAAGGCAACCTAGGACCTGCCTTGGGCTTTCAGCCTTCACAAAGCCAACTTTGGCTCAATGGGGTTTCAAAAAAAATTTGCCAAACACCAAATTTTAGCCTAAAGGGCTTTAGGTGCTCAAAGTGGCTTTGCAAAGCCAATCCCAAACGCAGCCTTAATACTCCGATGGATCCTAATATGAAGCTTGATGCAGAACATTGCAAATTACTTCATGATCTAAGTATCGGAGACTAGTGGATAAGCTCAATTATTTAACTATCACCCGATCAGATATCTCTTTTGCCGTTAGTACTTTTAGTCAATTTATAAGTACTTCGTGTACTATACATTGGGAGGTAGTGCTACGTATAGTTAAATACTTGAAGGGAGCATCAGGTAAAGAGATATTGCTCAAGAATCATGGACATTTTGATATTATTAGCTACCTTGATGCTAATTGGGCTGGTCGTCCTTTTGATAGGCGATCAACTTCTGGTTGCTATGTATTCTTGGGAGGCAATCTTGTGAGTTGGAAAATTAAGAAAGAACAGGCGATGTCTCGATCGAGTGTTGAAGCGGAATATCGGGCCATGGCTCATGTGACTAGTGAGTTGATTCAGTTGAGGATGCTATTATCCGAACTTAGAGTTCCTTTGCTCATATCAATTCCCATATGTTTTTTATTTTGTAATTTAGATAGTGATCTCATAGTTCCTATTTTAATATCTAGTGAAGTATGTGTAGGGATGATGAACTCGGGGCACGGCTTTTCTTTATTTTTCATAACAAGTGACTAGGGTTATATGATTTGATAGCTTTCGCTTTCCCGTGTTTGCAATTTTTTTATTGGCCACATAGGGTTTGTGAATTTCATCAAGTTAATTTAAGGTACAAGAAATGGTGACCCAAATTCAAAGTTACAAATCCCGTGCAAAATATCACAAATATCATCCAAATTCATCTCGAATAGGGCACGTGCATTTAGTGAAAAATACACGTGAAGTAAGCTTGGAGATTAGAAGTTGTTTCAATGTATTCCAACAGCAAAGAATCGGATAAGAAGTGCTTGGTGGTGAGATTTGAAGAAAAATGGAAGAAGCACAAGGAAGAGCAATCGAAACAAAAGAAAAATCAAGGTTGTTCCTCAGCAACTCAAGAAGATCTCAAGGCGGGTTGAGCTGCCGGGGTACTTCGCGAACTCATCACAGTTCTCGAAGATGTCGGGGCAGAGCTTCTTGCCGAGGCAGTGCCGTAGGGATGTGCTGTACAACCCCTGTGAGCACCAAATGGGGAAGGAGGAGTGGGCATCAGGACCACCTCGGGTGTATCGGGGGTGTTTAAGGAGTTCAGTTGCCGATGACGCGGGCCTGCCCGATAGGACACCAGGTGGAGCTCAAGGATCGGGTGTGCCCATACTGTGGGGGCCACGTGTGGAGCATGACAACGGCGCGGCTCATGCTGCGGAGTGCGGCAAGGAGGCTTGGCTCACGGAACGGGCGGCTCAAGTACTTCATATGCATAAATGGGCACTTGAATATTTTCCTTGATCGAAAAGTGTTTTCAATTGACTTATTATTTTTGGCGAACCAAACGGATGAAAGTCTGAAAAACAGATTTTCGAAAAATATTTTCCTTCTAACAAACGCACCGTTAGATCTACTTTTCAAGGTTAAGGATGGTACATATTTTCAATCATCTTCAAAAACAATCCTCAATTGTTGAGCGGGAAAATTGCACGACAGTCCAAAATCTTATATACATAATGTAATTGAGTCATGAACTTTGAATGGAAAAGTGCAATTTAAGGATTGGAGGCATCTAAAATTACCATGTATGCTGTCCATGGAAAGGATATGAGTACCCTTGTTGACAAAAGATTTTGGACTTAATTGAGTTGATCGAAAGATTTTAAAAATTACAATCCGTAGAGAAGATTCATGACTTGCAATGCATTTTTTCCTTTAATGTTAATTTCATGCAAGTATCGAATGAAACTAACGTAATTCTTTTTGTTTTCTCTGTAATTTTACTAGATCGATTGTAGTTTGGATCGAAATTCTTTTAAATTGATGTGTTTAGTCGTCGAACGCAAATACCTCCGATCTAACGAATGAACATCCACTTCTTGCTGTACTTGTTGAATACAACATCAAAGATGGAAACCTCATATTTTTTCTTACTCAAGATCATGAGCACTTCCCAAACATTGTACAACACTTCTAATTAAGTTCTACTCACGTTCAACTTTCCAAACATCGTTCTATCTCTTTCCCCACCCAACTCTCTGTCTCCATCATCGGAAAGGGCGCGAGAGAGGGAGAGAGTGTTGTCTTGCCGTGGCAAAGCAAGCCAAGGGCAAAGCGGAGAGTCGTTCGTGTTCGTATTTTGATGGTAATATGCACAATAAAAGTAAAGGTCTGTTAAAAAGTTGATCATGTTCATACTTTTCTTGATTTTTATTGAGAATTAATTCTTAAATTTGCTCGATAACGTGGAAAAAATTAAGTGTCTCGAAAATTTCTTGCATGGTAATACCCACTTAATTTCTTTAAAAAAGAAAAATATATGATACTCATAACTATGGCAACTAGATTCAACATGAAAATTAAAAAAAATTAAAAAGGAAGAAATGTGAGTCAAATTGAGGTTCACCATCATAAATATCTATAGGATGAAATAAGGGTAATTTCATCTTTTTAATGAAAATAGGGTGGATTTAGTTGTATAAGAGTGGAAATACGTCCACCCTTTTTCTCATAGCGTGATTGTTTGTAAAGAAATGTACACGTAACCGACCGAGAACAACCTACAATTGCGCCTTTTGTGAATCAAAAATTGGATCTACATTATTGTTTGTTCAATGATTTTGATAGAAATTCCATCAAGTTGCCTTTGCTGAATACTTCTTGAAGTATATATGGCATGAAATATATAATACATAACTTTAAATAGTTTCCTGGAAAATCATTTTGAAAAAATCAAAAAATTAACACGATAACAATGTCCACTCTTACTAGATTATTCCAGGAACTTGCTTCCTCTTTATGTTGGAAGCCAACTCTCCATAATTTAGTTGAAATACTGACATAACCTTGGACTAATTAGACATGACTAGGTTCATTTTGCACAATGTTTGCTGTTTGATATGCGATAAAAGTATAGAATTTCAAACTTTACTAATGCATGTCTATAATTACCTGCCTATCCCATGACCACGGGTCAAGAAGCTAGTATAAAAAGTTACTTAATCGAGTAAACAGCATGATCTTTTGCAACACTTTTCAAGCTAAACTCAAATATCTTTTCTACTAGTTGAGTTAAAATCTTTCTTATTTCGTGAAATCAAACCAAAATCTTTGAACTTTTTTTTTCTATTTTTCTTTTTATCTTTTAGTTACCAAATTAAGGATGTGAAAGAAAAGGAAATCAATTCACCACGTGGGCAGAATAGAAATATTCACTTTTGCAATCCGTCTAATGTTATTATGTCCACGGGGAAAATTACCAAAAAAGTTTTAAACCTATTGTATTTGTGTCAATTCAATCTTAAACTTTTTTTTGGCCAATTGAGTCTTAAACCTTTTACATTTGTGTCAATTCAATCAATCTAACCAATTTTGGCCAAAAATTATTAGCATGGACACTGACCATCCTATGTGGCACGACTAATGCTGACATGGTCAAATTTTAATGATATTTAAAAAGTGCCAAATACCTATTCTTTGTGGAGGACCATCCTTAAGGGTTTTTCTTTACTGTTTTTCTTGATGCAATGTATCTTTTTAACTTAAACCATAGTTATTGCACATCGGACTGTTTCTCTAGGGTTTTATCGTGCAATAAAATCAGGAGTTGGATAGTAGACTAGTCTATAGCTTTCTTTCATGTTAAAGTAAGGAGGGCGATTAAGGTTGATTCTTTAAATAGTTTTAGGATATAAATGACTTAATCAGAGTTTTTAGGGACAAAGCTGAATACCCATCCAAGTTTATGGATTGTATAAACTCCTCATCCATCACAATCATACATTTCTTCAGATGACCGCTTCATGATGCTTTGGCGGACTCAGCGTATGCATCTTTCTTTCTCTTTTGGCATTATAATCCAATTTCCATTTTTCATGACAATCTGAATCCTGTCCTCCAAATGTTCATTCCCATGTAGTACTTTCTCGCGAAAATCTAATAGCATCAGTATTAGGTTTCATAAAAATTAGGGTTAATCCCACGAAAAACCCTAAACTGATTCATCTGTTACCAATTTACCCCTAACTAATTTTTTAACTACAAAAAATATCAAACCGGTACACTTGTGACAATTTATCCCAAACTAATATTTTGATTACCAAAAATCCCAAATCAGTACACTTGTGATAAATTTACCTTCCGATAAATTGGATAAAATCAAGAAAAATCATAGACTAGTAAACCTATGAATAACGGAGGGGTAAAACCCAAAACCGGTATTCCCGTCAACTGGCACATGTCATCTAACTCGGAAATTTGACAGTAAAAATTTAACAGAAATTAACGAAAAGTAAAATTATCGCAGGTATATCAGTTTGGAGTTTTTCATGATATTAATTCTAAAAACTAGAGGGAAGAAAGTACATTATATTGGTGCATTACTAATACTCATCAACCCGATTCTTCAGAATCCATTTGTAGCAAATGACTCTAGTGTAAAAGAACTGAGGAATTTTGGAATGAGAATTCTGTTCTTCATTGCCACATAAACGTAACATATATACAAGAAGATACAGCTATCAAACAAACTCCTAATTAGGCTAAACTACTAAAAATACAAGGACCACACAATAAAAAGGAATAAAAGATATGCACACAAAACTTCCTAAGTAAACGGCCTAAATAAATGGCCTAAATAAAAGCAGATCACAGCTGCCTTTCCAATACGCCCCTCAAGTTGGAGCATGGGGATCTCGAATGCCTAACTTGTGAAGAATAAAGTTAAATTGATCCTTCCCCAACGCCTTCGTGAAGATATCAGCTGGCTGCATTGAACTACGTACGTAATCTGTTTGAATGTTATCATTAAGTATCTCATTACGAATAAAATGACAGTCCACTTCAATATGCCTGGTACGCTCATGATAGACAGGATTGGCGGCTATATGTAAAGCTGCCTGATTATCGCAATACAAGTGCTTAGGTTGAGAATGTGCCACACCAAAAGAATCCAATAATCCTTTTAACCACTTAAGTTCACAAATCGTAGTAGTCATAGACCTGTATTCAGCTTCAGCGGATGAGCGAGACACTGTCTGTTGCTTTTTAGTCTTCCACGAGATAGGAGATTCTCCCAAAAGAACAAAGTAACCAGTCAAAGAACGTCTCGTCAAAGGACAACTAGCCCAGTCAGAATCGCAGTAAGCAGTCAATTTGAGGTCACAATTGGCACGCAACATGATACCCTGACCTGGATTTCCTTTCAGATAACGCAAAACTCTCACAGCTGCCTCCCAATGAGCTTTCTTTGGCCGCTGCATGAACTGTGCAAGAATATGCACACAGTAAGACAATTCAGGTCGAGTTATTGTTAGATAAATAAGCTGACCCACTAGGCACCTATACTGAGCAGGATTGTCTACATCATCGCTCTCAGTAAGGGCTAGCTTGTGATTTTGTTCAAGAGGAGTTTTAGCCGGCTTGGAACCCAGTAATCCGACCTCAGAAATTACATCCAACGCATACTTACGTTAACACAAGAAAATACCATCCGAGTTTCTCGCCACTTCAATCCCCAAGAAAAATTTCAGCTTCCCCAAGTCTTTCATATGAAAACAATGACTCATATAGTTCTTGAACTTTTGCACAGCAGAAATATCATTACCGGAGATAATGAGATCATCAACATAAATAAGCACATTCAATTGAACAGTCCCAACTTGAAAAATGAACAAGGAGTAATCTGAATATGATTGCTGAAATCCATAAGCTTTCAAAGATGCAGCCAATTTCGCAAACCAACATCTAGGTGCTTGCCGCAAACCATATAGAGATTTCCGAAGTCTGCATACCTTCCCTGATGATTGAGAGGTAAATCCAAGCGGAATCTTCATGTAAACTTCTTCCTCTAAATCGCCATGTAAAAAAGCATTTTGAACGTCCATATGATGAAGTTCCCAATTCTTTGCAACCGCAACGGCAAGAAAGGTGCATACAGTGCACATTTTTGCCGTAGGAGCAAAAGTCTCCTGATAATCTATGCCTTCAACTTGATTATTTCCCAGTATCACCAACCGCGCCTTGTATCGTTCAACACTTCCATCAAAATTGTACTTAATTTTATACACCCACTTGCTCCCAATTGCTTTCTTCCCAGGCGGCAAATTTTCAACTATCCATGTGCCATTATCTTCTAAAGCCTGTATTTGTTTACTCATGGCCTCTCTCCACCATTCATCTTTAATCGCTTCCGCATAAGAGTTTGGTTCATGTCCTGCAGTAATTGTTGCCAAGAAACACCGGTGTTGCGCAGAAAATTTTTCATAACTTACATAACGTGCTATAGAATAAGGCGTACCTGAGGAATTAGATCGGGCAGATGAGCATATCGAGGGGCTTATTCTAATGGTGTTTGTCACATAATCTTTCAAGCGAACAGAAGATTGTTTGACCCTTTGTCCCCTGCCTAGCTACTCTACAACGACTTCACTTCTTTCCACATCCTCATTGTTTGTGTGGATCAATTCCTCCATTTCATGATTCACTTCATTTTCTCTATCTACACTTTCGGCGACAACTCCACTTCTTTCCATGTCCTCATTATTTGTGTGGATCAATTCCTCCCTCAAGTTACTTTTTAAATCATCAACTTCATCACCCAACTCCATAACTCTATTTTTAATGAGCTCATCACTTACTGTTTTCTCATCAGCATATGGAAATTCTGTTTCAACAAACACTACATCTCTTGATACAAAGTATTTATCAGCTTCTAAATCATACAATCTCCACCCTTTCTTTCCCAATGGATAACCAACAAAAACACACCGACGATTTCTACTAGCAAATTTATCTTTATCCCGATTCTGATTATGCGCATAGCACAAACAACCAAAAATCCGAATATGTTTGTAAGAAGGAGGTTGGCCAAAGATAATCTCATATGGGGTTTTACCATTCAATAATATAGATGGAGTCCTGTTAATCAAATACCTAGCTGCAAGTACACATTCTCCCCAAAATTCTATGGGTAAATTTGCTTGGAAACGCAAAGCTCTTGCAATATTAAGGATATGGCGATGCTTTCTTTCCACTCGGCCATTTTGTTGAGGTGTTCCAACACAAGAAGTTTGATGCAATATCCCATGTTCATCAAAATATTCTTTCAAACACAAAAATTCACTTCCTTTATCACTTCTAATGATTTTCACATTTTTCTCAAATTGGCATTTAACCATCGCAATAAATTTCCTAAGAACACAAGCCACTTCATTTTTTCCATTCAGCAAATATATCCACACGGCACGAGAGTAATCATCAACAACTGTCAAGAAATAAATTGCTCCACATGAAGCTGGGACTCTATAAGGTCCCCACAAATCACAATGCATCAATTCAAAACAATCTTTAGCTTTATTGTCACTAGATAAGAAGATCTCTCTTGTTTGTTTTGCTCTAAAACAAACCTCATAAGTTTTATTGGTTTTCCTTATCATTTTGCCAGCTTCTGGAATTAACTCCACCACCTTAGAAGAAGGGTGACCCATTCTTTTATGCCAAAGCTCAAAGGATTCCATATCATCCACCTTGCAAGCATGTACCGAAGTCACTCCCTTGAGAAAGTAAAGCCCCTCGCGTTGCTCACCCGCTCCAATCAGGTTCCTCGAATTTAGGTCCTGTATAGCACATATTTTGTTAGTGAGTTGGATAACCAAATTTGAATCATTAAGAAGTTGTGATACAGAAATCAGATTGCATTTCAAATTGGGCACAAAAAGAACTCGTCGCAATTTCAAGTCTCCTCCAAGCAACACAGTTCCTTCTTTCACTGCCATGGTCTTTTCTCCATCAGATAATTCGACTGAGCATGGCATAATGTCACACAATTCTCTAAAAAATGCCAACGTTCCTGTCATATGGTGGGAAGCTCCTGTGTCAATAATCCAAGGAAAAATACTCTACTTACCTATCAACCTCTCATGGGCACCATTCTGATGAGAACTCAACATTCCCAGCAAAGTCGCCCACTGCTCATTGTCGCGACCTAAAATTTTGCTCTCAGGCTAATGGATTATTAAGACTAAGCTTAACTCGGGCCCTCCCAAACCCTACCAATTCGCAACTTAGGATTTAAGTTCTTAACGTGCAAATGTTTTCATGCTTGGAGTCGCCACTAATCTATTTGTGGTAGGTCGATTATAAACCTAAATAAAACATAGGGAGATATGTTTTATTCCTACGAACCAGAGATTCTAAGCTCGGGGACTTGATTACGCTAGATTTAGTCTAACGCCCTTTCGGTACCTTTTCTTTTCAAAAAAAATGTTTTGCATGCAGTCTGGATCCATTTTATAGCCTAATTACTAACATGTGAGGTGTTCATGCGAGTGCGCAAACCACCAAAGTAACACCCAATAATCAAAACATTAAATAAATTGCATGAATGGGAGAATTACTTACCTCGAAGCAACGTAAGCATCTGCATTGTTAGCTAGAAAATCACATCAACAATCCTAATATGATTTCTAATTAACAAGCAGTTCACTTAATATTTTTTAGGATTTTCACTTATTTAAATGAAAGCTAAGCTATATGTAATGACGTGCAAAAATTAACATGCGATTAATGCAACCTAACATGCAAACTATATGTCATGCGACGACGTGACCTAATTCTAATGATGGAAAAATGATTTATTTTTTGATATTTTTAAATGAAATTCGGAATAAAAAATGCCTAAATTAATATGCAATCTATCCTAAAGACTATCCTAAAGTGATTCTTTTTTTTTGGGATTTTTATTAAAATTCGAAATTATTAAATATCCTAAATAATCCACTAAGATTAAAACAATCTCTAATTTAAACTAGGAAATATGTTACCTTAAATCCCAATTTAAATCAAATAATTATCTTATTCTTTTGGATATATTTAAGATTCCCTAAGCATGCAAAATTTCTAATTTAAATTTAACTAACAAATTTTTGGATTTTCTTTATTTAAAAGGAAAACAATCAAATAAAGATAACAACCACGTTCAAACAATCCACGCAATCCGCAAGATTTATTCAAATTCGGATAAGGCAAAGAAATCAAACTGACAATCATATCTATAGGGTTATAGATATTGACGGAAAGTTGATTGGTCAAATTTGGAAAGCAAATAAAATCTATTATCGTATCCAAGTGATTATGGACAAGATAACGATTTTCCGTATCGCCGCGTATCGTACCTTAGGGATAAGGTCGGATAGTCGTCCAGATACGTTGCTAAATTAGACAAAATTCCTAATTTTGGGTATTTTCAAATATTGCGGATATCGCAAATATTATCCTAAGATATCTAGCAATCCACCAAAGAATATCCACGAAATATTCAAACACTGAAAACTTAGGAAATTAAATATTTCGAAAAATATTCGGATAATGATCTTACCTAATTTGCGGATATTTCCAAATTTGAATCACTAGGATTGCGGATCGGGACCGACGGCGAATGGACTGGCAGCGATGGGCGCGGCTACGAGGACGGCGGTAGCGGCGGCTCAACGGACTTGCGACTGGTAGGTGCTGGTTGCTGTAAAAGAGGGTCTGGTCTTGTCCAAGTGACCTGCAAGGAAGTTTCGTTGAAGTTGGACAGCAGCAAACGGAGAGCAGCAACGTCGGTGGAGTCGCAGGTGACGTTGGGTTGCAGCAGCAGAAACTCAAGCACTGGACAGGACGACAATGCTACGGAGACGCTGCAGGGCAATGCCTGGTTGCTGGAGTGATCGCTGAAGCTGCTGGTTGCCTCGCTTGAATCGAGCAGGAGAGATGCGACGTGGCGATGGCTGTGTAGACGAGAAGCGAAGCAGCAGCGTGGACCTCCAAGCTCTCGGCCGTGACTTTCTTTTTCTCTCCTTCTTTGACTTTTTCCTTCTTTCTGTACGTGATCCACCAGAGAAGGAGAGCCCCTCCCCTTTTTATATTGTTTTTCCCTTGCTCCCAACGTGAGTTCTCTTCATCCCAACGTGAGTTCTCTTCTCTCACGATTTTTCTCTCTTTCACTTTTTCGTTCTCTGCCCAAAAGACCAGAAGAACGTGAAGACCTCCCTTTGAACGAAGCCTCCCCCGGATGTATAGCCTCCGACTTCTCCGAATCTCTCAACCGAAAATTCTCTCTCAATGGTCTCACGTGTTTCACTCGTGTGTCTCTCTAAAAATCTAATCTGAAAATTATGAGAGCTCCCCCTCCCTTGAAAGACATAAACATATATTTATAGTATAAACCTAGGTCAAATAACCGGGTCTTCTAGTCCTAATGGGCTTAGGCTTGGGCTTAGGCTTTAATTTTCATTTAATTCCAAATTGGCTGAATTAATTCGGGCTTTTATTCAATTAACTTAATGGGCTAATTTAAGCTCAAATTAAGACAACCAAGCCCTTTTGCGTGTGATTTTCGGCCCATGCTTTCCGAGTGAGTCGAGTCTCGTTCGATGCCCAAGCTCAATTTACATGATGAATTTTAAGTTCGCTTGCCACCGTCGATCCGATGCGGAATGCAATTAATCTATATGAGCCTAAACTATATGCTATGCAATTTTAATATTTTTGTTCAGGGGTTAAAAATTTAATCCCTAATTTTCTATGCAATTAACACTAAATGATGCGCCAAAATTTAGGTGTCAACACTCATCATTCAATCCACTAAGACCCTTTTGATCCGAATCTGTCACAACTCCTCGCCCACCATCAACTCCAGTTGCCTGTGAGACGTTGGCGCGAGCACCTCCTCCCTTGTTTCGTCCACCTCTATTACCACGCTTTTGACCACTACCTTGTCCAACAGAGGTTCCACGTGGTCTATTACCCCACCATTCTGGATATCCTATCAGTTGGAAACAACTTTCAGCATCATGTTCCTCTCGGTTGCAATTAGAACAGAACGGGATTTTATCTTTATCCCCCTTCGAATTTTGACCACCCGCCCGGATTGCAAAACTCATGGGATTGTGTGACATTCCGAAATTTCCGCCAATTGGAAATTATAAAATAACTGAGTTTTATGAAATGTGCTCGTAGTAAATTCTCGTCCGGAACTGATCATTCCTAGAAATGCTAACCATTAGGGAAAGGCTAATAGGGGAATTAAATTCGCACGACTAAAGAAAATTCGATCGTAAATGGATTTCGACCATTAAATCGTGTAAGTAATATTTTGAGCCACTGTTGGTCGATCCAAGGATAGTTATGGGTCAGTTCGCCACTGTCCTAGTAGTGGATCACGGGTGATTCCGTTGGATCACGAAACGACTTGACGAATGATTCTGAAATTATACCGAACGATCGTACCCCATGGATCAAGTGATTGATCTTCGCGATTATTATGACAACCGAGATCGTCACGTACCGAACGGACTTGCACGTGACTTAATTCAGTATCAGTCATGAGTTGATTCTACGAATTTTCCCAGTAAGCCGCCCGTTAGCTCGAGAAACGCTCGAGTTGCGTTTAATAGAATTTAATTATTGAATTCTTGCCTAAATTGGACACCGGAAAATTAGGAAGTCACGCCGGAACGTTAGGACGACGTTGCACCCGACACATGTCAATTTTTGGTGCGCTTAAATCCTTCGGAAAAACTCGATTTGGACAAGAAACGGAGAAAGTGACCAAAATATCCCTAGGATTTATTAAAGGGTATGTTTTAAGGGTAAATGGCATTTTGGTCATTTTCACATTTAGTCAAATTTACTGTTTAGGTCAAGAATGTCATCTTTCTCACCCCATTTTTTCTCTTCCTTTGCCGTGAAACACCTCCCCCAAATTGCTGTGAGCTCTCCCTCTCTCTCCCGTGAGTTTCCTTGGCCATTCTTCTTCACGCCGGCGCCACCGCCGCTCACCGCCGCTTGCCACACCGCCGGACCGCCACCTTGCCGTCGCCGTGCCGCCCTCCAACCTTACCGTCTCTCTCTCTTTCCCCTCTCTTTCTCTCTCTTCCCGTGACCCATTTCCGGCCATGCAAGACCACGCCACCGCCGGACCGCCGCCGTGCAAGCCGAAAGCCACCGTGAGTTGTTTGCCTTTGCCATAGAGCGCCACCGCTTTCCGTTCTAGCCGTTTTAGCCTAGAACGCGGTAAGTCATACTCTAATCCCAATTTAGGATTTTGGGTATCGCCGAACAATTTAATTTTGGGTGAAATTGGACTTGTGTGGGTGCAAAATGTTGGGGCTTTAGACCGGGAATGTGTGGCGGGCCTTAAGGAATTAATTTGAAATTTTTGGAGGACGATTTGAGGGAATTTTAAGCTAACGATCACTGTTCATGAGCTGTGATTCACTATTCACGAGGCTGTGATGCTCGGTTCGGGACGCAAGTTGGATTTTTAGAACCGATATTTAATGGCGAGAAAGTCCCATGAAGGATCGGAATTAATCTGACGCCACTAGAACACGGGTAGGTCGCGCTCTAAACCCAATTTAGGATTTCGGGTATCGACGGGTGATTTTGGGCGAAATCTGTATAAAGTTAGGTGCGGAATTGTATGAATTGGTAGTGGAAATTTTATGGCGGGCCTTAGGATTTAATTCAGGCATTAATTATTGGAAATTAGAAAATAACAGTGGCTGTGATTTACTGTTCACGGGGCCGTGATGGGCCGATCGGGACGCAAGTTGGATTTTTAGAACTAAGAATTTATGGTGAGAAAGTCTCGTGAAGGACCGGAATCGATTTGGCGTCGTTTGGTGGGAGAAAAATAGCGATTTCTATGTTTGATGTGCGTTTGGAAAATAATTTAGTTGTGGTGGTGGATTTGAGCGTGCATTTGTGCAATTTGGCTGATTGAAAATGCTTGTTGGGTGCACGTTGTGCCAGATTGAGTTAATTGATAAAATTGGCTATGTCAATTTTTCGATGAGCATGAATTACGTGTGAATTATTGCGTGCACGGGCCGCATGTGACGGGCCAATTGTGTGTGACAAGTGATTGTTGGGCGTGTGCGTGAGCGAGAAAGAAATGTGATATGATTTGTGTTCGTGAAAATTATGTGCGACATGGCATATGTGCGATTGTGAAAATTGTGCCGTCCAGAGGCATGTACGTTTACGCGGGCCTAAAGTGTTGTGAGATGTAGTCGCAGTAGACTTGAGGCGTGTACGTTTACGCGGGTCACTGGCGAGGGTTGAGAAATGCCCGATATTACCGGAAGACTGCCAGCCTGAGGCGTGTACTTCAACGCGGGTTGCGCAGTAGGTGGTAGATGTTAAGCCTGAGGCGTGTACGTTTACGCGGGCAAGAAACATGGCCTGGGGTGTGTACGTTTACGCGAGCCTGAAGTGTTGTGAAAAGTGGTCGCAATGTGCCTGAGGCGTGTACTTCAACGCGGGTCACTGGCGAGTGGATGCGAAAGTGAAAATGAGAATGGAAGGAATAGTGGGATGAGAACGATACATGCACGTGTTTCATACGATGTGATTGTGATTGAGTACGGGTATACGCATGTTTGAGTTTGACTATATTATTTGATGTGCCTGCAATGTAATGGTGTGATGTGTACGAATGCACGTGTGTCTATATGATTGTCTGGAGATACGTGATAGCCTAGGTTGGGTTTAGGGGTGTACTTACTGAGAAGTGTCTCACGGTTATTTCAACCAAACAATTTCAGAACCCCGACAGGATCCATGAATCTTCCGCCACCGCCACCAGAACGTTTTGGAGTCCTCAGTGGATGGGACGGTATAAGGGGACTCAAACTCAGAGGACAAGGAATCAGACTCAGAATGGGTTTTTGGTGAGCACCATTTTTGGAGTAGTAGTAAACCCAGGTCTTCATCCTTGGAGTATCAGTTTTTGAGAAAGGCGATGTGCATGTACATGTATGGGACAGTTTATAAATGTAAATATTATGGTATAAGAAGGAAATGAAAAAGCTATGTACATTCTCCCAATTCTCCCTAGTTTTATTTATTCAGGTATTTCATGGTTTCCGTTTGCGAAATGAAATCTCTGATGTTTATTTAAGGTCGGCGACATTCCTGGGACGTCGCGCAAATAAATCGACCAGTAGAGGATGTCGCGAGCTCGATAGGGTTCGGGGCGTGACAGATTGTCTATTTCATCCTTGGTTCGTGTCATAGTTCGCACTCGCTCTTGCTGAACAACCATAGCATAGACACGATTCAGATTAGGCAAAGGTTCAGTGCTCAAAATATTAGCGCGCACTGTTCCATATCCTTCTTCATCTAAGCCCATCAAAAACTGATGAACTCTCTCTTCTTCACGCTTTCTTTCCAATATAATGGTAAGATTGCATCTGCAACCTGTACAAACACACACTGGTATCTGATCATAGTTATTTGTTTCATCCCACAAGGTTTTGAGTTTACCGAAATAGGACACGATGGGTTGACCATCCTACCTACAATTGGCCAAATCCAATCTTAGTTGCTGCATCCGTGGACCATTCCTAATCGAAAATCTCTGCTTGATATCCTCCCACAGATCTTTCGCATTCTCCATGTGAGAGATAGTCGAGCGAAGTGTCGATTCAACGGTATTAAACACCCAATAAACCAACATGGAATTAATCGTCCACCAATCTTCAAGTTCCAGTGAATCATCTGCTGGTTGCTTGACAGATCCATCAATAAAACCATATTTCTTCTTGGCTCGTAATGCAGTCTGCATAGCTCGCGCCCATTTTTCATAATTCTCGCCCTTCAACTGAACTTGGGTAATCAGGTTATCCGGGTTGTCATTCGAATTTAGTGTGTAAGGACTAAAGGTTTTCTTGTCCGTTCCAGAAATCTCCTCACCTTTTTTTTCATCAGTCATGGCTCTGATACCATGTAAAAAAACTGAGGAATTTTGGAATGAGAATTCTGTTCTTCATTGCCACAGAAACGTAACATCTATACAAGAAGATACAGCTATCAAACAAACTCCTAATTAGGCTAAACTACTAAAAATACAAGGACCACACAATAAAAAGGAATAAAAGATATGCACACAAAACTTCCTAAGTAAACGGCCTAAATAAATAGCCTAAATAAATGCAGATCACAGCTGCCTTTCCAAATATCTAGCTAGCTACATCTTGATTCACTCACGAACTCATATACGATTTGGGAGAAATCCGATCACTGGGTATTTTGAACCAAATACTTGGCCTAAGAGTCCTTCCTCAGGGGCACCATGTAATGAATATTAAATTTATCCATAAATTCATAAAATAATTAGGCCTCAACTGGTCCAAGATATAAAGTAAATTGCTTGCCTAGGCTCATTCGATTAGTGCCATAGGCTTTTTGCTGGCTTGGCCGTCATTGGGCCGCCAAACTCATGATTGATTCTGATTCGATTGATCTACATGCCTCATTTGGACATGAAGAAACATTTTAAAAGGTTATTTTTCATGAGAATGTACGAACTCAAGATTATTAAAGGTGCGTGAAGTACTCTTATATGTTCGGCCGGTCCAGTCCGGTTCCCACCCTAGAACCGGCCACCGGACTACCCGGAAATCGGTTCCACTTTTAGTAACCGGGAACCAAACCGATATTCCTAAGAACCGGACCAAACCGGTCGGTCCGATCCCGGTTTAGGCGATCCATCTTGCTCACTCTTACTCTACACCACATTGGTAATAAGAACATTGAATCTAGATGTGCACGTAAGCTGTTGCAAATGAGATCTCGGAGTGTACTCATCACTGAATCTTGTGATTGGCCACCAATCATTTACAGTGATAATCTGTTCTTGAGGAACAATAGTATACTTCTAGCTACATATTGTGCTTCGTTATATGCTTAATGGCTTTTGCTTTTTTATGCGGTTATTTGGAATTTGCTAGTCGTGAAAGTCTTCTATCTATCTCTCGAATATTATTCTGATATATGAATGGCATCTTTGCTTTGCATGTATGTAATTTTCTTCAGGTGAACCCACTAGCTATCGAACCATAAGCATGAAAGAGGTAAGAAATAAGTTCATTACATACGCAAACAGAATATATATATATATATATATATATATATATATATATATATATCTCTCTAATCTCTCCTAATGTAAAGTGATAAGTATACATTCGTAAAGAAATATATGACCGTATTATATCGCATTTCCAATTTGATACATAAATAATTAAATAGACCTATCCCTTCATTATTTAATTTTCCTTCGATTGCCTTTATTTTAACTATAGAATATTGTATTATGGCTTGATATTTATCCATTGCCTCGTTCATAACGTGCCATCAGGAAACTTAATATTTCAACAACCTCCAAAATATTTCATATATATTGCACTCGGAACTAAAGCCTTTTATAAAACATTCCTGCGACTCCATATATATATGTGTGTGTGTGTGTGTGGCACTCACTATATTCCTATTTACCTAAATTTTTTGGAGATTCGAAAGTCGCTTCAATGGCATGCAACAGCAATGAATCGGACAAGAAGCTGAGGGGCTCGGTGATGGAGTTCTCCCAAAAATGGAGGGCGTACAAGAAGAGCCAATCGAGACGGAGGTCTCGGTCTCCGACTTCGAATCAAAGTCCCTCCTCCTCCTCCTCCTCGGGAAGCGAATGGGGATACCCTCCGGGAGCACCGAGCGGCAGCATCGCTGCGAGCGCAGCCAAGTACCGTCTCCATCTCCCCTTGTCAAACAGCCACGGATTTTCATCGGCCTGGTTCAAGGCGGCCTCGGTCAGGAGCCAGAGGGGGAACCCGCCCCCGAAGTCTCGGCTGAGCATCTCAAGTGGCGGTGGTGGGAGAGAGTATCATCATCGAGAGCTGCCACTAAGCTTGTTGGACAACATGCCGCCATTGGAGTATCACCCGCCGCCGCAAAGTTCTAGCAATTATTACAGGAACCCGTTGTCATCACCGCCACGGGCTTCTCACGACAGCACGAATTGCGTTGTGATGTGAGTTGCTATAGTTGCCATTTGATTTTTAATGAATTACATGATGAACTAGGGACATAATTTATTTTTTTAATTAGTATAGCTAGGGCATATGGCAAAAGGTCAAATTCGTTGTTTGAAGAGTTGACAGAGTGCCATCCCAGCTTGAAAGTGAGTTTCATTTTGTTTTACCTGTTGGTGAGTATCATTTGACGCAATTATGTCTCAAAATTCATCGTTAACTCGATTTTTCAACGATACAACTACTAAAATAATAACAAAAATTGCCAGGACATATGAATCTAAATTGAAAATTGAACGATCAAACCTTTTGGAGCATCCAAGTAATCCATACGATTGACGACAATTCTTTTGTCCCATTTCTAATGAGTATGTATGGTACTCTGACTCTCGAGGTAACTCTAAATGACTAGACTTAAAATTAAGGAAATTTATCCAATTTCGAATGTCAATTCAGTTCTAAATTTTTTAATTTTATTAATTTAATCCTAAACTTTTGCGTAGCAATTTTCGCTTGAAACGACAGTTTAGTCATCGCCAGCAGTCCTATATAGCAAACTGCTGCACTAGCGATTTCCGGCGAAAATTAGTCGTAATGACTATATTGGAATTTTACACAAATATTTACAACTAAGTCAATAAAATTAGAAAGTTTAAAGCTGAATTGACATCTATATAATAGATTTATGAATGATTGGAAAATTTCCCCTCAAAATTGAGTTAAGTTATGTGTCTCATGCAGATCGCAGATTATCATATGCGGCATGCTTAAGCATATAGCTTGGTCGATTAATTATATTGCGATAGAGCAAAATATAAATTTCATTTATTAGAAAAACGGCCCATTCGACATAGCTCGGAGATAGGCCTCTTTGTCCGTGGGGAAACAAGGAAGGCAACCCTAAAGTTCCATTATTATTATTTTGCCCCCGATTTCGAATGCGAGTAAGTCTTCTATTTATTTTATTTTTGGCCATAATTCTTGCACGTGGCTTGACCTAAAGTGTACTGCCCAAAATAAAAATAAAAAAATTGAACTAAAGTGTAACGAAAATGTTACTCGATCGAAATTGGCAATGTAAAGTCGACCAGAAAAGATCCTTGAAGTTTAATGCAAGGTGGAACAATCATGGTGGACCATATTCATTGCAAGAAAAGAACGAAAGCCTATGGACTAAGATACCATTATTTTTATTTGTCTACATATAAGATTGTACAATGGGCTCGTATGGCGTCGTCGTAGCTCGCAAAACAATGAGTTAATATGATAAATTCTTGAAATTCGCCACCACCAATGTCGAAAATATTCCAATGTCGTGACTCTGTTGCTTTGACTTTGGTCGTATCACCACCACCAATTAAGTGTTTTTGATTGATTTTGTTTTGGGTTCAGATTGTATATTTTCAAATCGATAAGACTGAATATGGGATAAAAGTACCTCCATTTCGAACAAATCAGCATCCATCTCTTAGCTCTACTTTTCAAGGTTAAGGATGGCACATACTTTCAATTGCCTCTAAAAACAATCCTCAATTGCTGAGTGGGAAAATTGTACGATGGTCCTAAATCTTATATACGTAATTGAGTCATGATCTCTTTAATGGAAAAGTGCAATTTAAGGATTGGAGGTATCCAAAATCACCTACATGTCACGTAATTTTAGATGCTGTCTATGGAAAGGATATGAGTACCCTTGTTGAAAAAGATTTTGAACTTAATTGAGCTAATTGATAGATTTTAGAAATCAATTACAATCCGTGGACAAGATTCACAGACTTCTAATGCACTTTTGCCTTTAATGTTGATGTCATGCAAGTAATACATTTTTTTCCCTTGTCTTATTAATATTCTTTGAATGGACGATTGTTATTGTGTTTTTTTTTTTCTAGATTGATTGTAGTTTGGATTGAGTTTCTTTTAAATTGATGCATTTAGTCATCAAATCAAGATGCCTCCAATCAAACGAATGAACATCCACTTCTTGCTGTACTTGTTGAATACAACATCAAGGATGGCAGCCTCATTTTTTTTTCCAACTCAAAATCATGAACTCTTCACAAACATTGTACAATACTTATAATTAAGTTCTCCTCACGTTCAACTTTCCAGACATTGTTCTCTCTCTTTCCCTACCTAACTCTCTGTCTCCATCGTTAGAAAGAGCGCAAGAGAGGGAGAGAGTGTCGCCTCGCCGTGGCAAAGCAGGCCAAGGGCAGAATGGAGAAGTTGTCCGTGTTCGTATTTTGATGGTGATATGCACAATAAAAGTAAAGTTTATAAACATTTGACCGTTTTAAAAAGTTGTTCATGTTCATGTTTTTCTCCATTCTTATTGGGAATTAATTCTGAAATTTGCTTGACAACGTGGAAAAAATTAGGTTTCTCGAAAATTTCTTGCATGGTAATACGCACTTAATTTCTTTAGAAAAGAGAAATATATGATACTCATAACTATGGCAACTAGATACAGCATAAAAATAAAAAAATTTTAAATAGGAAGAAATGTGAGTCAAATTGAGGTTCACCGTCTTAAATATTTATAGGATGAAATAAGGGCAATTTCATCTCTTTAATGAAAATAGGGTGGATTTAGTCCTATGAGAGTGGAAATACGCCCACCCTTTTTCTCATAGTGTGATTGTTTGTAAATAAATGTACATGTAACCGACCGAGAACAACCTATGATTGCGCCTTTTGTGAATAAAAAATTGGATCTACATTATTGTTTGTTCATGTGGGAAAAATGTCCGAAAAGTCATAAACATAATATATTTGTATCAATTTAGTCATAAACCTTTTTTTGGCATCAATTTAGTCGTAAACCTTTCGACATAGTGTCAATTCACTCCTTCTGGCTAATTTTGATAGGAAATTACTGACTTGGGCGCCAATTAGCTTACGTGGCATAACCAGCGCTAACATGGATAACTTTAAATAATATTTTAATATTTTTAAATTTTTTATTTAGTTATTTAGTTATTTATTTTTTTCTTTTCTTTCTATTTCTTTTTTTTTCCTCCTCTCCCTTCTTCTTACAGTTGGTTGCCAGACCTCGGTGACCGGACAAAGGCCAAGACCTCATCGGCCTCTTAAGCTCGACTTTGCCAGATCTAGTGAGGGCTCAAGCATTACCCAGCCATAGTGAGGCTCTCTCTTGTTGTTGCCAGAGGCCGCGAGGTCTCTGGCAAGGGCTCGAGCCTTGCCCATGGTCGGATAGGCTCGACCATCTTCGCATCCAGCGAGAGCGAGTCGTGCCAGTGGCCGGCAAGGTTGACCTTGCCAGTCTTGGCCTCTGGTTGATTGCTGAGGTCTGGTGATTGGCTAGAGGAAGAAGGGAGGGGAGGAAAAAAAAACAAGAAAGAAAATAAATAAATAAATAAAAATAAAAAATTATTAAAAAATTATTAAAAGTTGTCTATGTTTGCGCCGACCGTGCCACATAGGCCGGCCGACGTCACTATGTAAGCCGGTTGATGTTCACGTAAGTAACATCCGGCCAAAATTAGCCGGAATGATCGAATTGGCATTATGTCAAAAGGCTTATGACTAAATTGGGGCAAAAAAAAGGTTTATGACTAAATTGGCATAAATGCAATAAGTTTATGACTTTTTTAACACGTTTTCCCAATTATTTTGATAGAAATTCCATCAAGTTGCCTTAGCTGAATACTTCTTGAAGTATATATGACGGGAAATATATATTACATAACTTTAAATAGTTTCCTGAAAAATGATTTTGAAAAAAATAAAAATTAACACGGTAACAACGTCCACTCTTACAAGATTATTCCAGGAACTTGCTTTCGCTTTATGTTGGAAGCCAACTCTTCATAATTTAGTTGAAATACTGACTTAACCTTGGATTAATTAGACATGACAAGGTTCATTTTGCATAATGTTTGCTGTTTGATATCATGATATGCCACTACAAAAAAACTGGATTTTTGCCACGAAAATTTGCGACGAAAAATTTTTGTCGCAAATTTGCGAAAAATTTTCCAACGAAAAGTAAAATTTGTTGGAAATTTCCAACGAAACATTTTTCGTGGGAAAATTCGTTGGAAATTTCCAACGAAAAAATTTTCGTCGCAAAATTAGTTGGAAATTTCCAACGAAAAAAAATTCGTTGGAAATTTCCAACGAATTTTCCCACGAATTTCAATTTTCCGGCAATTATTTCATTGTGTACATTTTTCGTTGGAAAATTCGTTGGAAATTTCCAACGAATTTTCCAACGAATTCCAAAAAAACCCGGTACTGTTCGGCATTTTTTATATTCGTTGGAAAATTCGTTGGAAATTTCCAACGAATTTTTCAACGAATTTCAATTTTCCGGCAATTATTTCAGTGTGTACAATTTTCGTTGGAAAATTCGTTGGAAATTTCCAACAATTTGTCGGAAATTTCCAACGAATTTTCCAACGAATTCCAAAAAAAACCGGTACTATTCGGCATTTTTTATATTCGTTGAAAAATTCGTTGGAAATTTCCAACGAATTTTCCAATGAATTTCAATTTTCCGGACAATTATTTCAGTGTGTACAATTTTCGTTGGAAATTTTCAACGAATTTTCCAACGAATTTCAATTTTCCGGGCAATTATTTTAGTGTGTACAATTTTCGTTGCAAAATTCATGGGAAATTTCCCACGAATTTTGCAACGAAAACCCTACTTCTTCCTTATTCAATATTTTCGCGCTCAATTCCCGCAACTCTCAATTTCCACATTCTCTCTCTCTCTCTCTCTCTCTCTCTCTCTCTCTCTCTCTCTCTCTCTCTCTCTCTCTCTCTCTCTCTCTCTCTCTCTCTCTCTCTCTCTCTCTCTCTCTCTCTCTCTCTCTCTCTCTCTCTCTCTCTCTCTCTCTCTCTCTCTCTCTCTCTCTCTCTCTCTCTCTCTCTCTCTCTCTCATCCCTCGCCTTCACCTTCTCCCTCCGCCTCCCCCTCCGCCTCCTCCCCCGCCGCCCCCCTCCTCCTCCGGCTCCGGCTCCGGCGCCATAGACACCAAGATCGGGGCCCTCAACTCCTGCAACCCCCCTTGGGCGACGTTGGCTCCCTCCCTAAAGGCGCTGCCGCGGCCATCCAGGGCCAGGCCCCTGCGGCGGTTGGCGCCCCCGACGCCACCATGGGCCGCCACCTCGCCCGCCGCCTCAACCACCTCATCGTCGTCGCCGGTGAGCTAGAGGTCGCCCAGATTTGGGCGAGCTTCGCCGGCGACGAGGCTGGGCCTCGCCGGCGACGAGCTCGAGCTCGCCCAGATCTGGGCAAGCTCGGCCCTCGCCGGCGGCGAGGGCGATTTTTCGACAAAAACAAAAAAAAATTTCATTGGAAAAAAAATTTCCACGATTTTTCAACCAAAAAAAAATTTGTAATTTTTCCAACGAATTTAGCCACGAGTTTTTCAACGAAAATTGAAATTTGTCGTTGGAAAAATTTCCGACGACCTATTACCAATGAATTTTTTTTCGTTGGAAATTCGTTTTCCAACGAATTTTTCCAAATTTTTCGTTGGAAATTTCGTCAGAAAAAACATGTTTTTTTGTAGTGTGCGATCAAAGTATAGAATTTCAAACTTTACTAATGCATATCTACAATTACCTGCCCATCCCATGGCCACAGGTCGAGAAACTAGTATAAAAAGTTACTTAATCGAGTAGTAAGTTCATCGTGTAAAATGGTACATCTAAGTAAACAGCATAATCTTTTACAACACTTTTCAAGCTAAATTCAAATATCTTTTCTACTTGGTGAGTTAAAATCTTTCTTATTTCGTGAAATCAAACCAAAATCTTTGAACCTATATTTTTTCTATTTTTCTGTTTGTCTTTCAGTTACCAAATTAAGGATGTGAAAGAAGAGGAAATCAATTCACCACGTGGGCAGAATCGAATTATTCACTTTTGCAATCCGTCTAATGTTATGTCCATGGGAAAATTAAACATATTTTACTTGTGTCAATTCAATCTTAAATCTTTTTTTTGGTCAATTGAGTCCTAAACATTTTGCATTTACAACAATTCAGTACATCTGATCAATTTTGACCGGAAATTACTGACACGGACGCCAACTGTCTCACGTGGCATAACCGGCGCCGACGTGGATAATTTTTAATGATATTTAAAAAATGCCAAATACCTATTGTGTTGTGGAGGATCATCCTTGGGGGCTTTCCTTTACTTCTTTTCCTGATGCAACATATCTTTTTTACTCAAACCCTAGATTATTGCACTTCGCACTGTTTCTCTAGGGTTTTTTCTTGCAATAAAATCACGAGTTGGACAGTAGACTAGTCTATGGCTTTCTTTCATGTTAAAGTGAGGGGGGGGGGGGCGGGCTATAAACGTTGATTCTTTAAATAGTTTTAGGATACAAATGAATCAATCAGAGTTTTTAGGGACAAAACAGGCCCTTATATGCTCGACTAGCTATATTTACGTGAATTTATAAACTGCATTTAAGGATGTTCGATTACTCTAATGGAATGCCATCAAATTGCTTTGCCTGAATACTATGTCAAAGTATATATTACGTGAAATATATGTTGCATTACTTAAAGTAGCTTTATGGAAAATTATTTCGAAAAACAAAATAATAATAAAGTCCAAAAGTTTTTTTTATTGTCAATTAGTATAGTTACATTCCACTCTTACTCGAGTTATTCATAAAGCTTGATTCTCTCTATGTTGGAAGCAAATTCTTCACAAATTAGTCATATACTGGCTTAACTTTGGATCAATTTGACATAATTAAATTTTATTTTGCCCAGACGTTGCTGTTTGATATATATTTAAAATAACTACATCTTAATACATTACCGATACATATTTACAATTCCGCGCACCGCACTGTTTAAATAAGCTAATAATAGAATCGATCATTGAAAGTGCAGTTTGGGCACTGGGTGACTGTAGAATTCCACTAGTTATCGAACCAAAAGCATGAAAGGTGTACGGATAAGTACATATTTACCAATTTGGTAAGTATACATCCACAAAGAAATATATGACCGTATTATCTCATTTCCAACTTGATACACGTAAATACTTATATAGACCTATTCCTTCGTTATTTATCTTTCCTTGGATTGCCTTTATTTTAAACATAGAATATTGTATTGTGGTTACATATCATCTATTGCCTCGTACATAATTTGCCATCAGGAAACTCGATATTTCAACAATCTCCAAAATATTCCATATACATGTGTGTGTATAACAACACTCAACTCAAGTTGGCACTCGCTATATTGCTATTTACCTAAGTTTTTTTGGGAGATTCGAAGGTTGCTTCAATGGCGTCCAACAGCAATGAATCCGACGAGAAGCTGAGGGGTTCGGTGATGAGGTTCTCCGATACATGGAAGGCCTACAAGAAGAGCCAATCGACACGGAGGTCTCGGTCTCGGACTCCTAGTCAAAGTCCCTCCTCCTCCTCCTCGGGAAGCGCACAGGGATACCCTCCGGGCACGCCGAGTGGCAGTGTCGCCGTGAGTGCCACGAGCGCCGCCAAGCACCGTCTCGCCCCATCGAACAGTTGCAGACCATTGTCGCGGGGGGACCAGGTGGCATTGGTCAGGAGCCGGAGGGAGAACCCACTCCCAAAGTCCCGGCTGAGCGTTTCGAGTGGCAGTGGCAGCAGGGAGTATCATCATCGAGAGCCACCGCCAAGCTCACTGGACAATGACGATGACATGCCGCCACTGGAGTACGACCTGCCGCCACAAAGTTCAAGTTATTATTACCAGAACCCGGAATATTATTATGCTCCGCAAGCCGATAATTTCTTTCGTCACTTCAGAGACGACGCGCCAGGCTCGTCAGAGTACCCACCACCACAGGCTTCTTATGATCATGGCCATAGCTCGGAGAATAAGTCCTCAGAGAATTGCGTTGTGATGTGAGTCGCCATTGTTGCCATTTGATTTTTAGTGAAGAACATGATGAATCGGGGACATAATATTTATTTAGTTTTCTTAATTTAGTATAGCAAGGGGCATATGGTTTATTACTTTTGGATTTCAATTTTTTTTTTACTTATGTTGGGTCCAAGCAATTTCTTATTTTAGTGACCGGTTTTTACTGTCAAGTTATTAGCGCTTTATAATGGTGTGTTTGAAAGACTATCAACCGCAATTAATCGAAAAACGTGAACTTTTAATTCTTTTGGTTTCCTTTCAAGGATTCAACTAGTTCAAAGGATATAATTTGGGATTTTTGTCCCTTTAATTTGGGTTTATCAAGTTCTATCTACTAGTGTCAAATTCGTTGTTTGAAGAGTTGAAAGAGTGCCATCCCAGGCCGTAAGTGAGCGTCATGTTGTTTTTTCTTGTTGACGACTATTGTTTGACGCAAAGGTTTCCCATAATTCATCATTAACTCGATTTTTCAACCATACTACTACACCTAGAAAAATAATGACAAAAATTGCTACGACAAATGAATCTTATTTGAAACTTGGATGATCAAACCTTTTGGAGCATTCAAGTAAATAGGATAACAATACAAACAGCCCCTGGGTTTTGACCCAATGTATAATGTAGTCCCTGAACTTTAGCCTAATATTTAATATGATCCTCGAACTTTTAATTCATTCAATATGATCCATGGACTTTTAGTATATGTTCAATATAGTCCATAAATTATATAAAAATATTCAATGTAGTCATTGAACTTATTTTATTGGAAGGCCTATATTGAACATTTTCACATAATTCAAAGACTAAATTGAACATTTACCAAAAGTTCAGGGACGATATTGAATAAATTAAAAATTCAAGAATCACATTGAATAAATTAAAAGTTAAGAGATCACATTACATATTGGGTCAAAATTCATGAACTGTTTGTGTCATTTTCCCTCAAGTAATCAATAGGATTAGTCGCTTTAAGCGATTACTGGCTAGGTTCAAAATTGAGTCATGTGTCTCATCCAAATCGCGTATTATCATAAGCACATGCTTAAGCATATAGCTAGGTCAATTAATAATGCTGAGATAGAACGAAATCTAAATTCCATCTAATAGAAAAGAAGTTCGTTCGACATAGCGCGGAGATAGGCCTCTTTGAGTTCTCGAAGTTTAATATGGGATAAAAGTACCACCAAATGAAAAATCAACATCCATTTCTTATATGTACTTCTTTTCAAGGTTGAAGATGGTCTGACCAAAAAAAAAAAAAGGTTGAAGATGGCACATACTTTCAATTGTCTCTGAAAACAATCCTCGATTGTTGAGTGGGAAAATTGCACGGCAATCCTAAATCTCACATACATAGCATAATTGAGTCATAAGCTTTTTAATTGATTTAATTGAATACTAAGTTTCTATTTTTAAGGATGTTGCATAGACAATCTTTACGTGACTTATGGGTAATTTTAGATGCTGTCCATGGAAAGGATATGAGTACCCTCGTTGAAAAAAGATTTTGGACTTAACTGAGATGATTGGAAGATTTTAGAAATTAATTACTATCCATAGAGAAGATTTACGACTTCCAATGCACTTTAGCCTTTAATATTAATTCTACTCACGTTCAACTTTTACAACTAGGGAACATAACTCCTAAACGGCCCATCTCTCCCCACTCTCTCCGGCGGCCGCACCATTGCTAGTCGCCATTGCCTCCAACCTCCCCCACCACACCCCCACCTATTCCGAAACCGATGCATCTTCATTGTCTCGTGACATTTTCCCTCTTTTCCTACCCAACTCTCGGTCTCCATCATTAGAACGGGAGCAAGAGAGGGAGAGAGCGCCGTCTTGCCGTAGCAAACTAAGCCAAGGGCAGAGCCGGAAAGTATAGGGATAAACATAATTTTTGTTGCAATGGCTAAGTTAAATTTCAAGACCATCTTTCTTCATCCATCATTTTAATTTACACCTCAATAATGTATAAATTTCCCATAGGATGACAAGTTAATAAAGCTTATTAGCAAATCTATTCCAAAAAATCGCACCGTGCAAAATCATGCGTCGCGTGGCAAGTATAGGGATAAACATCCTTCCAGCTTGGCTTCAACTATCTATATAGCAAACACCATTTATCAACTAGATAATCAAATACGATTTTAATTTTTAAATTTTACTTTGTCAGGATACATTACGCTCTCATAATTCAGCTTTTGTTTAAAGAGAAACATCTAACTTCAGATATACTAATATGGATTCTCATGATTTTTTTAAAAGTTAAATCATTTCTCCCATCTTCAACTTCTCCAAGAGAAAACCTGGCTCGGGCCCAATTGGGTCGTCGACCGGGCGTCGTGACGGTGGGCCCTTGTCTGGGCCCGCCCAAAAAGCCGTGGAAGGACCATGGGCCGACAGGCCCATGTCGGGTCCGACATGAACATCATACCTAAGCAGCAGCTTCAGAGCGAGTCAGCTCTTGTCCTTGCATTCTTTACCCGGGCTTTCAAGAAAGCTAATAAAAATCCAATTTTTATGATGGTTTGAGATGGTTGAGCTTTCATGGTACGATCTCCCGCATTTGCCGCGAACACTGTAGAGATCCTGCGACAGGAACGGCTCCTCCTGCGGATTTCTTCGCTTGAAAGTTGAAAGCTTTACTTTCTCTCCAATGTCTGTCGTCGGACCCTGATCTCTCCGTCTCTCGTGTCCTTCCAGTTTCCCACTGCTGATGATGCCACTCGGCACTGGTCTCCCGCCATTGCAGCTCTGAGTGACAAAAGCCGTCGCTTCTCTCTCCTCCCCCATGGAAACCCAGGAAGCACGCCCTGCCAAGTCCCTTACCACAAGGTCTCTCTCTCTCTCTCTCTCTCTCTCTCTCTCTCTCTCTCTCTCTCTCTGTGTGTGGCTGAGCTGGTTCTACTGTGTGGTGGTTGCTTTGGTAACGGGAGAAATGGCGAGTGACCCATGAAAATGTCCGATACATCAGAGTGCCCTTCTGGGTTCGCTGCTCTTTTGTCGCCATTTTAAGCTTGATCGCTGGAGCCCTCTCTATCTATGATTTCGACTCTTTGCTTGGACGGAGTTTTTGAACTGAATGCACGCAGTTTTGGCTCTTGACGATGACTTGTTCTCTCTCCCTTCCCCCCAAAATCAGCAATTTTGACACCAAGCTTGTCCAAACAATATGAACCGTTGCAAGTTGGCAATACGAGGCTACACGATAGCGGTTGTATGAATAATGAAACGATTTTCGGCATTTTCTCAAACACACTCGTACAAGAGCAAGAGCTTGTAAGAAGAAAACGAACAGAATCTAAATGCTATGAAGTAACCACCCTAATTTCTTGCGGATTGGTTGATTATGCGTGCCTTCTTCTTGATATCGAGCTACTTTTATACTTCCAAGCCTTTGCTTCCCACGTCTCAAGTAATTGACCACGACCTCCGTGACCCACTGCACAGAAGTCTCCCCAGGTTTAACCATTTAGGCCTACCCCATATTTTTCCAGATTATGGTTTAAACTGTTTGCCGCATCTTCAGGGTTGGTGTCTTCATGGTTTGGCATTGTCCGTTAGCCACCGTTCCTCTCGTCTGAGAAACTAGTACTGTCACTTGACTGTTTCTGTATTTCTCGGTTTGACATCACAGTGGTCTGGTATCACTCAGTTTCAGATGCCAACACTTTGGTGCTGATTCATTCTGCTTCTTTTCACTGATGCTGATGCCAAACCATCAATATTGTATTAATGCCAATTGTGTCAAATTCTGGTGCCAACATGACTATATATTTTTACTTGTAGAATGGCATCATTAGGCAATTTTAGCGGCACTGGCAATGTCTAGAAGTGGAGTTAAATCATAGAAGAGTGAAAGAAAACCTTCCTTTTGTCCCCTAGTTGACCTGCTGTTAAGTATTTCCTATTGCCGGCCACCGCTATTAAATTGTATATGGAAGGAACTGATAAATACAGCTTCTACCTTGATTTCCTTTTTGGTTTTGCTGGTTTGCTTTGCTTTTGGTTGGGTTGAGGTCTTTTGAATTTCCCAGATCAATGTTAAAACTCGAGAGATCAGATTAATGTCATTGTCATGGTTCAACTCTTGACACGATGACATCTGCATTTATGGACTCATTCTTCAGGCTGGAATTTCCATAAATTGTCCTGATCTTTGTACAAGTTTCTTTATCATTGCAAAGCAAGCTCTCCCGGTGTTTCCGTCGACCACCTAGGCTATTCCATACTTGATTATTTTAACTTGATGAGATTTAATGAGTTCATGTGTTGACATTGTTATTTCCTGTCGCCACTTGAGCTAATACTCAATTATCTTGAAGGGAGATGCACTGATTCTCATTGTTTGTCCAAGTTAAAATCAACAACAAGTTAATTCTTTAACCATCACACCCCTGAAATTAATCTCTCTTTACTGACAATGGTTTTTAGCTGCGAAATTCTTGACAGACACAAGTGCTCAGCATGCTACAAGCAATACAAGAAAAAGGAGCATCTTATTGCCCACATGAAGGTCTCCTACCACTCTGTTCATGAGCCCAAATGTGATGTTTGCTATAAGCACTGCAAATCTCTAGAGTCATTAAGAGAACATCTCACTGGTGAATATCATTCCTCACTTGCCATCATCCTGCAGTGAAGGATTCTTTATCTTCTAATTGCTGTATTGCTTTCTATCATCTGTGGCATAGGTCCTTTGCCCAAAGCAAATTGTTCGAGCATTTTCTCTGAGCGAGGATGTGATCTTTGTCTGAAACTTTTTGATAGTCCGAGTGCCCTTACTGAACATAGAGAAACATGTTGTCTGCCTGCACCTGGTCCATTTGTAAGCAATACTATTAGCAAGTAAAGTTTGAAACTTAGAATGAGGGTGGCTTTAGTAGTTATGAATTTACGAAAATTACGTCGGATGCCGGTAGTGCATTGATCATTAACTTTGTTGACCATCTGCAGGAGACAATTTCTGTATCTTCTATAGACTCTCAGGTCCATATTTCTGATCCAGTGGATGGATGCAACTATGATGACCGGCAACAAGGACAACCTAAGGCAATTGCCCTGGATTGTGAGATGGTGGGTGGTGGTAGTGATGGATCTCTTGACCTTTGTGCTCGGGTATGCCTTGTTGATGAAGATGAAAACTTGGCTTTCCACAGTTATGTACAGCCCCAAATTCCTGTTACTGATTATAGGTACATCTGCACTTGAGATCCTGTAATTTTTCTGATTTGGTTTTCTGAGATTTTATTTAGGAAGTAGGGGGAGGTGAGGAAAATGGGAGGTAGGTGCAGAAAATGGGGAAGAATTGATAATTTTGTGCGAGAGGAAAAGAGGGGCAAAGTTTTAAATTTTTGTTTCCCTCCTAAAGTTCCCCAATCCCAAAAAGAATGAGTGTCTAATCCTCTGGATATTATGAGTGTTTTCAGATATGAAGTAACTGGGTTAACAGAAGGGCAACTCAGAGACGCCATGCCACTAAAGGAAGTCCAAGAGAGAATATTGGAAATTTTGTACAACGGCGAGTCTATTGGAAAATTAAGGTTAGATGGAGGAAAGGCCAGGCTATTGGTAGGTCATGACATAGAGCATGACCTGGACTGCTTGAGAATGCACTATCCTGATCACTTGCTGAGGTATGAGGTGTTCTCTTTAGTTTAATTAATGGATAAAAAAGATCATCAGTTTCCATATGGAGGAAGATGCAGGGCAAAAATAAACAAGAATGTGGTGACACATGCATCTTGTTACCTTTACCTTTTCTTAGTATTAGGTATTGCTTGGATGTCTCTTGAACAGAAAACTGTGTTTGTTATCCTTGGGCTGATAATATCTTTCTGTCACAGCTACTAGTTACTACAAACCAATGTGAGATGCGGTTCTTTGTTATTGTAGCCTTTCTTTACAGAGAAATTGAGTTTTGTCTTAGCGGTAGCTGCTCATCAAAGTATCTTATATTTGGTATATATGCGAGTCCACTTTTCTCATGGATTCTGTTTTTGGACACGTGCATTTGCAGTGCGTGGTCAATTCAAGTAATCAGCTTTAAATAGAGAATTTCCTCACTAATTCAGCCAAAACAGAATTGCAGAATTGCATGTGGAGACTATTGCAGAAATCATTTCTCTATTTGAAACAGAATTGTTTGATATGCCGGTCTTATGGAAATTTAGACCAGATTCTTAGCTGAATTGTATAAAGATAATCTGTTTGACGATAGAAAAACATATCATGGTGCCGAGTGTCGGTGCTGGGCACTGATCCTTTAGTAGATTCTGGCGACGGATAACGGAACCCGTGATGGTGGGGTCGGTGATGGTGGGGCCGAGGAGCCAGTGGCTACGGATGGATGGCAACGGTGATGGTGGGGTCGGTGGCTGTGGTGGTGGGGCTGAGGAATTAGGGTCTTCTAACCTTGCTCTGATGCCAAGTTTGATGAGAGAAAAACGTAGTGTTATTCTAATCAAAGGGATTACAAGAATATATATATAAGTAATCCTCTAAACAAAATATGACTATTCTACCCTCATTAACTTATTTCCTAACATCATCCAATCGTTTTTAATTCAAGCTGGATTAATTAACCTGTTCCCTGCATCTATTTGAATCTGATAGTTGAAATACAGTCCCAGAAAGCAGTTTGTTGACTTGTAGTGAACCCTGTGTAGCTGAAGCCACAGGATATCTTGTTGCTGCTGTTTCTGTATTTGTTACCAATTGCAATGCATAATTTACATTTGACTTCCATACTAGTAACTTATATTCTGTTTTATAATCTACATTACATAGTACTTGTGATGTGACAGCTTTTCATAAATCAATCAGCGGTGTGCTGCATGTACTTTACATGCCAGGCCATCTGAAAAATGGAAATATTACTATTGGGGTACTCGTGTGATGAGTGTTCTGAAGCTTTTTTTGTTTATCAATGGAAAAATTATTCCAAAAGGTTACAAATATCTTAGCTAAGCGGACGAGCCAGTGCGCTTGCATCACTTGCTTTCTGTTAAAGTTTCCGATGCTTCAGACTGCCTAAGTGGTACTTTGTATTTCAGCTTTTTCAACTAATTTTAAAACACTGTAAATCACTTGAGAAAGCCAGAAGAACATCTCTGGAACTTTTGTCGATTTTTGAGTAATCAGAGGGTTATTTTTCTTCACTCTTCTGGCAGTTATGATTATTTGGTCTAGTAATCAGGACAGCCCTATGCCTCAATAACAAGTAGTGGGAGCATATTTATTGATTTGGTGCTGTTGAGAGAGAATAAAGAGCTGTATGCTTATCAAACAGTGTAAGCAACCCGGTGGCTGTTTTAGAGCATCTGTTTTGTGCATGAAAAACAAACTGAGTCCCATCTTTTGGCTTTCTCTTAAGTCTTAACTACACTATGATAAATGAACGTACATTATTTCAATTTAACAGAAGGTATATTGGAGTCTCTTCCCTCCTAAAAGGGAGAATTAAGAACACCATTAACCTGATTATATGAATGTTTCTTTCCTTTCAAAGTGCAGTTTGCAATTCCTTTTTTGTTGTACCATTTTTACCTTACAGTTACTTCTTCAAAATGCAGGGATACTGCCAAATATCGTCCATTAATGAAAACAAATTTAGTTAGCCACTCGCTCAAGTACCTCACCAAGAAATATCTGGGGTGAGTTTTTCTTTTTCTTTCTTTTCTTGTTTTTGCTTATACTGGTTTTGGAACCCAGCAAATGCCCCTAAACCCACTCCACCCTCACCAACAGAACCAAAATGCCTGATCTAGGGTGAGTTCCTTGTTTAACTGCCCCCGCTGTGGTGGCATCGAATCTTATTTTGTCTACAAGGTAGTCTTGACTTCTTATATTATCATCATGCTCAGAATAGTGTTCAGATACTAACGAATAATCCTTTTCCAAACCTTTGTGATTTATTTGGCTTTCGAGTTTTCTCGCTTTCTTTCTAGAATTTGCAATTCCCTCTTTAAGTTGTAACGACTCTTGTCACTGATGAAATTATTATGCGTCTATATGGTTGTAGAAGAAGGGAGATTAACAAAAATTCATGTTATAATGCAGCATTTGCTCTGGAAATTAACCATGCATGATGCAATTCGACATCACACACCACAAAATGAATATGTTATTTGCTTGATAACGGGAGTATTCTATTCATAGATGCTGATAAGTATCAAAAAGTTGCTTTGTCATATGGTTTTAGGGTCTATTCTGTCCACCATGTAATCTTTCTTGGGTTCTGATTATTCTGCTGCGTCCATGATTATCTTGCTTTGCACTTAACAGGTACGACATTCAGTGCGGTTTGCATGATCCATATGAAGATTGTGTCTCCGTGATGAGGATTTACAAGAGAATGCGTGCTCAAGACCATCGATTGGAAGGAGCTAAAGTATCTACTTTGCTTGATGATGGGCACAACTCACCCAGAAACTTCGAATTTTCAAATAAGGAACTCGAGAAGATGTCACCAGATGAGCTTTATGAGATATCCAGATCAAATTATAGATGTTGGTGTCTGGATTCGAAACGGGTGCTATGACAAATAGCTAATGCTCCTTTTCAGTTTCTTCAAGAATACTTTGGTCATTGGCATCGTTCACATATATGTTTTTGCCTCATAGATTCCCTTTCAAAGGGATCGAATCGATGCGGTTTAGTACATACCTATTCACTATAGGCTTCAGGCTTCAAAAGGGAACAGATTTCGAGGGGAAAAGTTTTATGATCTTTAGGATTAGGAGTGTAAATAACAGTATTCCATTCTCTCTTATGATTCGTGTTTTGTATCCCTTCTTTCTAACGGTAAACGCTGCAAAGTGTCATTAACTGTGGTCTGAGATCTGTGATTTGTCTCAGAGACGTCTGGTTATGTACCATGTACTGAGAAGAGAAGGTTGCAACGGAGGCCTTAGCTGCTCCGCTCTTTTTGGGTTATTCACAGAGAATGGGAAGGAAGAAAGCGAATTGGTAAATTGCATCATGAGCTTCGCCTATGTCCTGACCTGTGCGGCCTATGGAATGATATTGTTCCTGGTCACTGGTTATAGAATAAACTAGATGAACTTCGTGCAGAGTCTGACAATATCAGTGGGCCTTTTCTTCTCTGCTGTCAATTTGTTTGACAATTTAGTAATCTCTGCTGCTATTTCCTTTCACCGGGGGGACCTTATGTGGTTTCTTGTCACTACCATTGCAATTGCAGGACGCACCACCATCTGACTGAAGACCTCAACAAAGTTTCCTCATAACATGGCCAACTGTTGGTGACCAAAAGATGTTGGTAGAAAAAAAAATCATCTTTACAACTTACAATTGTCTGGACTCTGGTTTGGTAACTAGAGCATCTTGTGTTTAGACAATAATGCAACATTGTGATAGCAACCTTATGTTTTGGATGACGCCCCCGAGCGCAACAGAAGGAACTTCATCGCCGGCGCTGAGGAATCCGGGTCGAAGTCCCTACTCCATAGCTCGACTTCTCAAACCTCGACGTCTTGTTGGAGATGAACTTATATGGAGTGCTCGGAGCGGGCCGATCAATTTATCGGCCTTCTTTTCGTTGTATTACACACTGAAAATCAACATATAATGCACTATCTTCTCTAGTATGTTGAATCCTAGGGGATAGCATACATCTAGCTTTTGCACTCTTTGAAGGGGGGAGATTATTTTCGACATCGGTGTTTGCACACCTCAGATGATCTTCGTTTCTCGTTTTTTAGCAGTGGTTCCCAGGGTGTTTCACCGCATATTATGGAGCAAGGGTTCAATAGCTCAAAGACTTTATCAAGGTTAATTTGCCTCTTATCCCAAGTCTGAGATATCTATTTGATTGAGAAAACTGTCCAAAAAGTCGTAAACCTAAATTAGGTTCTAAATCTTTCAATTTTATCAATTTAATTCTAAATATTTTCATGTTTTGCCAATTGAGTTCACCTAGCCAATTTTGCCAAGAAATTGTTATCGTGGACACCGGACGAGCGTCCTACGTGGCATGGCTAGTGCTGATATGGGCATTTTTAAATAATATTTTAATAACTTTTTAGAATTTTTCTTTTTTTTCCGTTCTTTACTTCTTCTTTTTTAAAGGTTTGAAGAAATGGCCGATGCGACCGTCGCTAGGTGTGGGTGGCCCTCACCGGCTCCAGGCGAGGGCCACGACACCCTCATCGGCCAGAGCAAGGGCTCATGAGCCCTTGCTCGGGCCTGGCAAGGGCCGCGACACCTCACCTAGCTAGATTTGGTGAGCGAGGGCACGCGAGCCCTTGCCTAGATCTAGCAAGGGCCACAATGCCCTCACATAGAGTGGGCGAGAGTTGCCGACCATCTCTCCAAACAACAAAAGACAACAAAGAAAAGGATAAAAGTTATTAAAATATTATTAAAATTGTTCACGTTAGTACTGATCGTGCCTTGTAAGATGATCAGTGTTCTCTTCAACAATTTTCAGCCAAAATTGATTGCATGGGTTCAATTGATAAATTATCAAAATATTTATGATTCAATTGACAAAATTGAAACGTTAAGAATTGAATTGTCAAAAAATGCAATAAATTCATGGCTTTTTGGACAATATTTCCTATTTGATTCGCTAATTCGTAACATCTTCTAGAAAACTCGAGGAGAGGAAATACTCAATTGGACCTGGGTCCAGCGGACCAAATAAATCACCAGCCGTTGTTTCTGTGGGACCGACACGTAGCTTCACACGGGAAATTCACAAAATCGACGGAGGCGACGCGCCCTATCTAGTGGGGCCCCGGGGAGGCGCCCCCAAAGTCCGAACCGTGTGAGAAAGGTCAAAGGATAAAAGAAGAAAGAGCATTGGATAGGCGGTTCTGAATCCGTGTGCTTCCTTTGATGAACAGTTCTCTGTTGCCTATTCAGCTTCCGTAGTTTTGGCATCAGAATTATATCTTCTCAAAAGCACATCGCAATGTCGGAAGGGCCATTCCGATATGGTTTTCACTTACCATCGAATGCAAAACAATTTCATATTTCGACCGTCCATCCCGTTCCGACCGAATTTTTCTATTCCATTCCATCATGCCCAACGCAATCGATTTATTTATTTTTTCTAAAATACATATAATCATCCACGGTCCGTCTAAATCGGTGTTTTTTTAACCTTTTACCTCTTCAAAATGTTGTCGCGTGTATTAGCCAGAACATTTGAAATATTTACGCGTATATCTATGCCCGAAGTTCCATGTTTATGAGTTTTTTTTTTTATGAAATTCAATTGATGTTTCAAATTTTGAAAGGAAAACTTGCTTGAGCACAGATGGATTTTTCTTGTTGAAGCTAAAGGACCTACGAAATGGGGAGCTAAAGTAAAAGCTTCGACAAAAAAGTCAAAGTTCCGTCTAAAGGGCGCAAATTAATTTAAAAGCTAGAAAAAGCAGGGCCCAAAGTGAAAGGGACCTCCACTGTTGACCAGTCAAACCTTCCCACGAAACACAAAGACCCAAATAAATAACGGAAAATGACACTGATGTTGAATTTTGGGCCGATGCTTTAACGTTACGCAGGACTTTTTAATTTATTAAATATGATTCTCGAATGTTTATTAAATATTCAATGTAATTTTTAAATTATTTAAAAATATTTACTGTAATTTCTATTTAAAGTTCAAGAATTATATTAAATAAATTAAAAATTTAGAGGTCGCATAAGACATTGAGTTAAAATTTATGAATTATTTGTGTTGTTATACAGTAAATAAAAAAATTAAAAAAAAGAGGAAAGAAATATTCCCCCGCGCCCCTCAAGACTGACCATCTTGTTCTCATCCTCTCTCTCTCTCTCTCTCTCGCTCCCCACGCCAAAAGATTCACTCTTTCACCCCCGTTTTCTCTCTCGTGCTTCCTCTCTCCTCCTCCTCCTCCTCCTCCCTCCGCCGCCGCCGATCCCTCGCCTGAAGGAGGAGGATAGGAGCGGGGGAATCGATCGCCGCCGCCGCCGCCGCCGCCGCGAGATGGCCGCCGTGTCGGCGCAGCGCCAGCGGGGGGAGCTGTGGGGCGCGCTGCTTGAGATGACGAGGTCGGCGCAGGAGAAGAACAGCGACCCGATCCACTGGGCGATCCGGCTCAGCTCCAGCCTCGGCTCCGCCGGCGTCCCCCTTCCCTCCGCCGACCTCGCCCACCTCCTCGTCTCCCACATATGCTGGGACAACCACGTCCCCATCGCCTGGAAGTTCCTCGACAAGGCCCTCGCCGTCGGGATCGTCCCCCCCATGCTCGTCCTCGCCGTCCTCTCTTCCAGGTCCCCGCTTCTCTCTCTCTCTCTCTCTCTCTCTCTCTCCCCCCTTCTTTCTTCCTTGCTTTTTCTTTTCTGGAATTTGCCAGCGTGACGTGCTCGGTTTAGCTGTCACGCCTAGAGTTTAGAGTAGGTCGTGGGAGCGTGGTCATAGGGAAAGCCGCTAATTTTTGGTAGTGTCGCCTTTTGTTTCTTCTTCTTCTTCTTTTCTAGTATAGGTAGAGTTTCTTATGTAGCGATTGATGACAGTTTTGGGGCATATAGCGCGTGGGGACTTTTTTGAGCAGTAGTTAAAGCTCGGTAGTGATGAGCTCTCTTCTCTCTTCCCCGGTTGTGAATATGAAGTTATCGTTTTCCTGAAGTGGGTCCTCGTGGGGCGACGATGATTAGCGCTAAAATTAGAAACTTGATACTCGTTTTACGTGTTTGAGTGACTTGTTATTACAAGAGACCCGATAACGGTTCGTCCTGGTAAAAGAAATCGGCAAACTTGATAGTCAGAGTTCTCGAGTTTGCATATATATCTGCGTTTCGCTGATACGAAAGTGGGAACAAGTCGAAAAGAGTTTTTGGTGTTCGACATGAATTCAAGAGGAGTGATATAACACAACCAACAAGTCTACGGTCCTCTGTGATGTTAAGAGCTTGGAAAGCATTTCTGGGAAGCCTTCAGGTTACTAAGTATCGTGGTTGAAGGCTAAGCTTTTATGATTATGTTAATACACGCGCTTATTGTGTAGGAGCATAACGAACTTCTGTTTTCTGGTGCCCGTCGATTTATTTACAATTTGAGGGTTGTTTCACTGTGCACATGCATGACAGTTTACATGAACCACCTGCAACTTCATTCTTATATTTCCTTGCGGGCATGATGAATTTTTCTGTGTTACGCTTAATTGTCTGGACAGATCATACTAAATAACATAATTCCCTTTTTATTCTTTTTTTTTTTCATAACTACAGGGTGATTCCCAGTCGGCGCACCTATCCTACAGCTTATAGGCTCTATATGGAGCTCCTTAAGAGACATGCCTTTTCATTTGGCTCCCTAATAAATGGGCCAGATTATCGGGAGTAAGTGAATACTATCTTACGTAGGTTCTATATTACATCTAATTTGACATATATCTGGTACACTGTAGTTGAGGTTACTGAAAAATTCTTGTATTCTCTTCTTTCTGTGGCAATTAACTATGCTTTGAATGGAAAACAAAGATTGAAATGATAGCACTCATGATTAGATACTAACATTGACTGGGTTGTATTGAAATGATGATGGTTTTTACGTCGAGCATTTCTAAGACTATAATGAGCATCCTATTGACCTATAAAAAAAAGGATAAAAAATGAGAACTCTCTTTATAGGTTATATGCAGATGATCTGCCCCCGCACTGCACGTTCCATTGCAGAAAGTATAGACACCTTTCTTGTCAATCTCGTCATTGTGCATTTTGTTCGTTTTGCATGTTGTCTATGCAGGGTTGGCTCACGCTACGGTTTTTCCTCTGGAAATATTTCTTTTCTTTCAATAGCTCATACTTTTCAGGGGCGAAGTCGGTTTGACAATTCTTATTACTTTTTTTCTCAATGTTTAGGGTCGCTTTCACAAGACAATGGCTATTCATGTCGATCTACTTCCTGGGAATCAAGTAACACCTGTTGTTTTAGAAATCTGTGGCAGTCCTGGAAATTGAAAAAATAGGGATTTCCCATTTGAGTTTCATGCTGACTTAAGTACCCAATGTGAATCTTTATGTGCGTGAATGTGGCCGTGATTGTCCGCACAACTTTATAACTTGCTAATGTTCACATCCTTAGCACAACTATATAATTTGATAATGTTCACATCTTCATGGATTAGGCTTCCTTGAACTCACGGGGGTTCTTGCTGTTTGTGTCGTCATGGGCCTCCGTCCACTCTCTATTAGATGATAAGATTAATCTTGGACTAGGTTGGAGAGTTATACCACAAGAATTTATTGTTTTAAGGGAGGTTACTATCTTTGGTTCAATGTAATAATTGGCTCCTTAACTAAATAAATGTTGAAAGAAAAATTTTGTATGCAAACTCCCAGTTAATGTGGTTGTCAAGGTGAATTTGGTTCTACACAATTGGCATATTAAGGGTGTTATCTGCATGTTTAAGAGGGGTAGACTTCTTGTGCTACAGTTTTGAAGTTATTTACATTTGTCTGGTCTTGAATTGAGCAATAGGTTTCCTATCTCACGCTAGTCTTGTGCCTATATATGAAGTGAATGAGTGTTTATATCTCGTGATCCTGCGATATACTCCAAATTCATGGCTGAGAATTTTCTCTCTTACATTGTTTCTTACTTGTTATTTCAGGGTCATGAAATCAATTGACAACGTTCTTGATCTTTCCCAGATATTTGGTCTTGAAGCGTGGGAGCCTGCGATCCTAGTTGTGGAATTTGTTTTTTCACTTGTATGGCAGTTACTTGATGCATCATTAGATGACGAAGGATTGATTGAAATGACTCCAGAAAAGAAGTCTAGATGGGCAACCAAACCACTGGATATGGATATTGATGGTCAAGATACCTTTATTGGAAAGGAAACAGAACGGCAGGAGATGTTGCACAAAGCAAATACTTCAATGGCTATTGAGGTGATTGTAGCGTTTCTCCAGAACACAGTAACTGCAAGGATACTTTTCTTGGCACGACGGAACATGTACTGGTCTATTAGTGCAACTCATCTATTTCTCCTCATGCAGCACAACGTTATTCACCACGAAATGAAGTCATTATCATGTGATGTTAGAAGTATATTGTGTCAGAAGATTGTGAGCTGTGATGATTAAACCGGAAGTAATTCTTCTTCACATGTTCTGTTTGTGTAGGCCACCGCATTGGGTTGGTTTTATTCAGCGCCTGCGACTACTAGCAGCAAATTCAGTAGCGCTGAGGAGTTTGAAACACATAACTCCAGAAGCACTTTTGCAGTTGACGTCTGATAACCGTAACGTCTTAACTCGGGAAGGCAAGACCGTATCACAGCAAGAATTTCATGCAGTTACTGCTTCTGGTTCTCTGATATCATCTGCGGGACAATGCCATGGGGCTAGCCAATCTGCTCTTTGGCTTACTATCGATCTTTTTCTGGAAGATGCCATGGATGGTTCGCAAGTTACAGCTACTAGTGCTGTTGAAATGCTTACAGGTGCAAATCGCTTATTTATTTGTTAGAATTATTAATTATTTTCGGAATTCAAGCATCGTAGAGCCTTTATCAGTATTTTACTTATATGGGGTTGTCGCTTTGCAGTTTTAGCAAAGGCTCTTCGGTCAACTAACAATACTACATGGCATGATGCATTTCTAGGTTTATGGATTTCAGCATTACGCCTTGTTCAAAGGGTAGGTATTTGGTGCCTTTTCATTAAATTTTGCTGGTGTGATATTCTGACAGAAAATATGTTGAAGGGAAAACTAACACTTAAGCCTTACCTTTATACCCAGAGTCACTTTGGCCTACCGTTTCATTTCTTCTAATTTTGCTTTGAGCTGATCAAGGCTCCATTTGTTTCGTGGAAAATAAATGATTTAGAAGATATTTTCTTAAAAATGATCTAATGTATCACTTACAAAATTGAATAAATGAAAATAATTTCATCTTCCACAAAAATGTTTGGACATAAATTGTTGTGGATAATGAAAATATTTTTTCAACCGTAAAGAAATGAAAATATTTTTTATTGACTAATTATTTCAAGCAATATAAGCAATTATTTTTGGAAAATGTTTTTCAAATAATTCATTCTCCACGAAACAAATGGAGCCCAAGTCTACATGACTTTGGAGGGTATAATCTGATTTTGTAGCATCATTGTGGCTTAGGAGGGTCTTTTGATGGCAGGCATCTCCATTATCAATATGATTTATGTGATTTTTCACCATTATTTTAAAATTCTATGGAGCTGAGTTGGGCTCTTTTGTCTGTCCATGCTTACTATAGGGAACTGTCGAGAGATTATAATTTAATATCATAAGAGAAGTTAAATAAATTGATGCTTTCGACATGTTATATCTTTTCTGATTTACACATCTGGGCGAAGCATAGGCTTACTGTGAAATAAGCAAAGGAAGCATCATTTTCAAGACATTAAGAACTTCACGTGCTCCTCATCTCAAGAAATGAAAAATATGCTCATTCAGTTCTCTCGTTTGGTTTTTTTTTTTATTACTATTCTTTTTCAGGAAAGGGATTCCACTGAGGGTCCTGTACCTCGCGTGGACACCTGTTTGTGCATGTTATTGTCTGTCACAACGCTAGCAATTGCTGGCATCATTGAGGAAGAGGAAAGCACTATGGAACATACTGATGTTGTAGTTAGTTATCGAAGGAAAGAGAGGCATTCTCAGGGAAAGCGTCGTAAAGATTTGATTTCAAGTTTACAACAGTTGGGTGACTATGAGGGATTGATAACACCTCCTCAGTCTGTTTGTTCTGTAGCCAATCAGGCTGCTGCAAAGGCGATGATGTATATTTCAGGTCTTACTGCAGGGAATGGATTCTATGAGTGCATAAGCATTAATGACATGGCAATGAACAGTTGTAAGTATTAAAGTTTCTTTCTCTAATATGTTGGAGTCATTAGCAGGTTTATACTTTTGGTATGTGGTCAAAATGAATTTAGCAGACATCGTTGGACCAGATCAAATAATTGATGATGTAGCTTCATTTTCTGAATTAACACCTTACAGAGATCACGATGGGCAGTATCATAATCCTTGGTGTCTGCAGCTGACCAATTTCTCAGTGTTATTCATTCTGGTGCACTGAAATATCTATGTTTCATGGCTGATAGCTTCCCTCTTTGAACCACTTCTTCTGAAATTCATATTGCTTGCAGCTGGAAACATGTGGCATCTGATTGTTGAGGCTTGTATAGCAAGAAATCTACTCGACACGTCTGCATATCTCTGGCCAGGTTATGTGAATGCTCGCAGCAGTCAAATACCTCGAAATATTCCAAGTCAAGCGCATGGCTGGTCATCATTGATGAAGGGGTCACCTCTGGCTCCCTCATTGATAAGTACTTTGGTTTCAGTTCCTGCTTCAAGGTATGCTACTGCCACATGTATGTACCTTTTTATTGTCGACTTTTTATATGCGTTTTTATTGTTGCAAATGTGTGTATGTACATAGGCTGTCTGATTTAGTCTGCTATAGCGTTTGTATAGTTCCAGAATGAGCTAACATTTTCCCTTTTGGCAGAGAAATTGTATGTTTCTCCATTATCAAAAATTAAGTCACTTGTTGTCAGTTAACTCAGTTTAGGTTGGTGATCCCCTATTTCATAATAAGTTTCAATTTGCATGCTTTTGCACAGATGCTTGATGAAATCGATATATTTCAAGGGCATAAACTAGGATTTGAGAGTATCATCTTATACTAAAAAAACACGTAATAAATAGGTTTTGCTCTTTCTAGTTGTCATTGTCAACCACAACTCAGTGGTCGATTTGGTATCTGTTTACTTGAGAAACTCATGAAAATTGGATTGAGGATGTGGAAAAATTTTTGTGGCAGAGTGGCAGGTATTTCTTTCCTTTTCTTTGCCTCCTTCTTTGATACAAGTTGTTTTATGAAAGGTAATAGCAACTAGAAAAAAAGGAGGGTGTGTGTCGTGTGAGGGGTTGGGGTTGGGAAGAAATATGAAATTAACCACGAGATGCACTGAGAGCTTGGTTGAACCTCGGTTTTCACTATGACGTGGTCTTCAGTCTGGCCCGTATTTTTGTTAAGCTGATTTATAAGTTATTATCCAGTGGTATGGATTATGGAAACTGATATTAGCTCATGGATTTGATGGAAGCTTAGCAGAGATTGAGAAAATATATGAGATTGCTCTCAATGGCTCTGAAGAGGAGAAGATATCTGCTGCTACCATTCTCTGTGGAGCATCTCTTGTTCGTGGTTGGAATATACAGGTATATGCTGGCAGGCTTTTTTGGTCTTGTCAGAGAATTACACTAAAGCACGTAATCACATACTTTTCTGTACTAAATCAAGGTTAATGTCTGTCCTTGTTGCCTGCAGGAACACACTGTTATTCTAATTATGAGATTGCTGTCGCCTCCAGTTCCTCCAGATTATTCAGGACCTGAGAGCCATTTGATTGGTTATGCTCCGTTTCTTAATGTTCTTCTTCTCGGAATATCATCAGTGGATTGCGTTCAGATTTTCTCTCTGCATGGTTTGGTAGGTTGAACAAAAGATTTGCATTCTTTTATGCTAGTGTGTGAAAAAGAAAATTAAGTTGAAATCGAATAAAAAAATGGATGATTCTTATTTGGACTTGAAAAGGTAATATTGTGTCAGAAAGTGATCCAAGGAAATTTTAGGCTGAATGATTGAAAACTTGAAGCTGGGAATTAGTAGTATGCATTTAGTGGGGAAGTGAGCCACTTTTAGCTTTCCAGATAAAATATTTGGCCCATCGCTCTACGTGCCAAAGAGGCATATTCCAGTTAGGAAAGGGTACTTTGAGCATGTTCATGATTTGTGATATATGATGTTGAAAGCGCAGTACTTGCATGTACTTGGGAAGCATCTGCTTTCTTACGGTATCGGGAACTCATACCAATCAAACTCAATTCTCTTGCAACAATGCATAAAAGTTGGGAGTTGGCATCTTATGTATATGTTGTGCAATTCCCATTTGTGATCGAGTAGTTTATTTTCACATCCATTCAGGTTCCACAGCTTGCTGCTGTATTGATGCCGATCTGTGAAATTTTTGGGTCAACTGTTCCGAATGTCTCATGTGCTGGTATATCAGGGGAGGAACTGTCCTCTCATGCGGTGTTCTCAAATGCATTTACGCTTCTGCTGAGGCTGTGGAGATTTGATCACCCACCTCTTGAGCATGTGATGGGAGATGTGCCACCTGTAGGAACCCATTTAAGTCCCGAATATCTCCTATTAATTCGAAACTCCCAATTAGCATGTTCTGGAAATTCCATGAGCGATCAGGTTAGAAGCGAAAGCCTCTCTGGCACTCTGGTCCCATTACCTGTGGAACCTCTTTTTATGGAATCCTTTCCAAAACTTAAACGCTGGTATAGGCAGCATCAGAAATGTATTTCATCCACCCTATCTGGTCTTGTACACGGCACCAATGTACATCAGATTGTAGAAGCCCTCCTCAGTATGATGTTCAGAAAGATAGTTAGAGGTGGTCCTGTGACACCTACAACTTCGGGAAGTAGTAATTCATCTGGGTCTGCAGCAGAGGAATTAGCAATCAGACTCAAAGTTCCTGCTTGGGATATTCTGGAGGCAACTCCATTTGTCCTTGATGCTGCTCTGGCAGCCTGTGCCCATGGAAGGGTCTCCCCTCGCGAGATGGCTACAGGTTTGTTTTTCAACTTGTACAACATCTAATCTACACTGGCTTGTTCGATATCCATGCACTGAGTTAAAAGTGCAAATACACATGCTCAGATGTAATGTAGTCATTGTATGAAAGTCTGATATGTCAAAGCCTTGATAATGCAAAGCATAAGGAGACATGACTCTTTAGCCTTTACTTCCTGAGATCTCTAGATTGAAGTCAAAGTCTTTCTTCATGTTCTTGAGATATGGTCTTTTTTCAAGCTAATCTTGGATCTTTTATTCATGTTCCTTAGCTGAGACTCCTTTTTCTGGATGTTCACACTTAGTCGCTGCTGGTAAACATGATTTAGTATGATCTCTCTCTGTGCCCTTATGATTGAAGGTCCTCAAGTTAAACTCTAGTCTCATTATGTTTGCCTCCTCTCTGGGGCTAGTTCAATCAACGCAGTACTGATGCAAGAGCAGAATATGGAAGCAATCCTCCTTTTGTCTTGCTAATGTTCTCACTGCTCTGTTTCAGGTCTAAAGGGTCTCGCTGATTTTCTTCCTGCCTCCTTGGCAACAATTGTGAGCTACTTTTCTGCGGAAGTGACCAGGGGTATATGGAAACCAGTTTTTATGAATGGAACTGATTGGCCTAGCCCTGCTGCAAATTTATCAACAGTTGAGCAGCAAATTAAAAAAAATATTGCTGCTATTGGTGTTGATGTTCCGAGTCTTGCTGTGGGTATGCATTCGTACTTAGTCTTAATGTTATCAGTCCTTGTGCATTAGCTAATTTACTTTTATGTACTTTGACTTTTTTTTTGCTTTTGCCTTCTTTTTTGGTTTTGGCAACTTTAATCTGAAGTGTGAAGGTAAAACTCATGCTATTCGAGTAACCATTTAACCTTTTAGAATGAGTTAATAGCTGGTTGGGCTATGACATAAATTCTTCATGGATATATAATGTATCAGCCACTAAACAAATTCTTCATTGCCTGAGGCTCAAACTAAAAATTTTGCAGGGGGAAGCGCTCCAGCTACACTACCTTTGCCGTTGGCTGCGCTAGTGAGCCTTACAATAACATACAAGCTTGATAAAGCCTCTGAACGTTTACTAACGTTTATTGGTCCAGCCTTGAATTCCCTGGGTGCTGGCTGCCCCTGGCCTTGCATGCCCATCATAGCCTCCTTGTGGGCCCAAAAGGTGAAGCGCTGGAGCGACTTCCTAATCTTCCGAGCTTCTCAAACTGTCTTCCACCATAATAGTGATGCTGTTGTGCACCTTCTTAAAAGCTGCTTCTCATCGACTCTAGGACTAAGCTCCTCACAAATTTCTAGCGGTGGTGTTGGTGCTCTTCTCGGCCAAGGACTCGGTACCCACTGCTCTGGGGGAATTTCCCCAGTTGCCCCAGGAATCCTCTATTTAAGAGTACACAGGTACGTCAGGGATGTCATGTTCATGTCTGAAGTGATTCTCTCTCTTCTGATGCACTTTGTTAGGGAGATTGCAACTAGTGGGTTGCCGAGAGAGAAAGCGGAGAAACTGAGGAAGACCAAGTATGGAATGAGATATGGGCAAGTCTCTCTCGCTGCGGCTATGACACGTGTTAAGGTCGCTGCTTCCTTGGGGGCTTCATTTGTGTGGATCTCTGGTGGGGTGAGTTTGGTACAGTCCTTGATCAAAGAAACTTTACCCTCTTGGTTCATATCGGGTCACAAGTCGGAGCAGGAAGGAGGCGATATGGGTGGTATGGTTGCCATGCTCAGAGGTTATGCCCTTGCATACTTTGCCCTTCTTTGTGGAGCATTCGCTTGGGGCACAGATTCAGCATCGCCAGCATCAAGGCGGCGACCAAAGGTTCTAGGAGCCCACTTGGAATTCCTTGCTAGCGCATTAGATGGTAAAATTTCGCTTGGCTGTGATTCGGCCACTTGGCGTTCTTATGTGTCTGGTTTTGTGGGCTTGATGGTGTCCTGTGCGCCTAAATGGGTGCTAGAGGTTGATGTGGATGTCTTGAAGAGGCTGAGCAACGGGTTGAGGCACTGGAATGAAGAAGAATTGGCGGTAGCCCTGCTGGGACAGGGTGGGATTAAGGCAATGGGCTCGGCTGCTGAACTGATAATCGAAATTGGCTGCTAATTCTTGGGTCAGCCAGGGTGACTCGTTGTCCGTAGCACGGCTGTTTCTGTTAATCTATGGAGATGGCAATTTTGCATCAATTTGCAGTTAGTATAGCTTCCTTAGAGTAAAATCTATTGTATAGTTTAAATTAGGGAGTAGAGGAAAATTGTATTCTTCCTTGTAATCATAGGTATGTTACAGTAAATCAGATTGTATTCTTCTGTATCTTGTAACTATGGATATTTTGCACTTGATTAACTAATTTTAAACCCTCAGTTTGGGTTATTGTGCTAATTTTTGTGTAGATATATGGAGTGAAGTTCTTCGTTGGATAAGATAGCCTAGTCGTTGCACGTAGAGGAGCAGCAAGATGAGTTATGGTAGTGAGATGAGTTTATGCATCTTTCCGGTTCCAGTCAATCTCAAGAAAGCTACTTCGGCTTTGATTACTTGTTATCCTTGAATTGTATAGGCCGAGTGAAGGAAAAAGAGCTCCAACATCCAATCTTAGTTAGGGCTTTACACCCGAGTGTTCCATGTTCATTACAATCACTGAACGATAGCACCGGTGGAAACTCCTGCTGGACCAAGAACTGCAGTCCTGCTTGGAACCGACACTTTCGTTGACTGACTCCGAATCATGCAAGTCTTTTACATCAAATAAACCAAAAGCTTGAGAAGAAGCGATCCGTCAGCACGAGAAACGGGCTTCAGGAGCACCGCTGAAGAACAAGACATCCCCAATGATAGATTAGGTTGCCCCATGAACAAACTTCTTGAGATTGCCGTGATATCTTGTTCGATGTGTGGGATTCTACTTCAGAAAATCACTTTCCACGACTCCATCCTTCTTGTTCGACTAAATCCACTGAAATTGAGGCGGCATCAACTTCTGTAACCAGTGCAGAGATGCACTGAAACTCGCTATCTCTGGCTATAGAATCACCAGAATGCTATATGGTTTTGGTAATGTTCCTCGGAGGCAGCTCCAGCTGGTAGCGTCCTTGGTTTTAATTTTTCAGAAAGGAATGCGGCGTGGAGTGCCAACACTTCAAAACATCGGTCTCTGTATGCAATGAGGAGCGACAGATCAGAAAGGTCAGTCTTATTGCAGCGATCAACAGAAGAGGCATTGATTCCTAGCTGTCTAGTGCCTAGACGGCTCAAAAACCACCACTGCTTGGTATAGAAGATCATTCTGAATGGACTACTTGGGGGCAAAAGTCTGAAGATCCTGTGGTTCGGCAAACAAGCAATCAGTTCCGACATGGTATTTGCAGATGAACTTTCAGCTTTGAAGCTCCGGTCATCTTCAGCACACTTCCCCCCACTTCTCTCTCTCTCTCTCTCTCTCTCTCTCTCTCTCTCTCTATATATATATATATATATATATATATATATATATCAATTCTCAACATAATATGCTAATTTGTGTTTTATGACTCATTGAAAACACCTGATTATTATCACTTAGCTTCACTCAAGCTTTTTTGCTTTTGCATATGCTACTTCCGTAACGCGCGAAAATGCAACACACGGGTTGATGCTTCGTTTACATCGTGCACATGCTAAAGAAGAGACCAGATTGCAAACAAGGTAAAGAAGAGACTGAGGAGGTGAACCCAAAGCCAGGTTCCCATTTCGATACACTTCTGCGAAGCGCTAAAGATAGAGAATCAGGACATCGGACGCGCCGGAACTTCATTTCTGAATGTTCATATTTCAACCCATCATCTTCTTCGTCAATAAAGCGTCCAGAAATAGCTGCAGATCAGGGAACTTTTCGCCGCTGTAGCATCTCGAGAAGTTACTAGATCCACCAGGAAGTTATGCTTGACAAATGAGGAAGAATTGAGTTCGGCCATTGATTGATTAGTGTAACACAATTCAGTGCTTAGACCCTGCTCTCTGAACTGAGTTAAGTGCCCTTGCATTCCTCATCTACAAAAAATCGAACGATTCCATGGCCTGTGGCTCCAAAACCAGGCATGATGTCAACCACCAGGATGGCGATTGTTGTATAAACCAAACCTTGCGACCTAGAATTCACGAACAATTCATGTCCTGCGGTACCCGATAGCCTGGAGTCCGGGTACGTTTAGCTTTCCATCTCCCAGTTCTTGATGTCGTCGGCCAGGGGATGTATGTGGTGTTAATCTGCTACGTCATACGCCCAGATTCACCTTCCTGCCCATTAGTGCCTAACCAGCCAGAACTCGGAGTAGACACCAAGATGGTTTTCAAATGAGAGGAAAACAAGAAACAAACGAACAACAATGCCAAAAGTGAGGCCATGTTACCTGTAAAGGGAACCAGAGTCTAGATGATAAAAGCCCTAAAAGGTAGAAGATGAACTAGAGTTTTGTAGTAGCAGAAATAACATAACCTGAACATACATAATTAACCTAATATTTTTGGTGCTTTTGGTTGCCATTGTCGCAAGAGAGGGCATGTAAAATAGGACCGTCTTAAGCTAAGACACGAAAAGGGTCCTGGGATTAGAGTTGGATTTACAGAGGATGTTGCAGTTGTAGGTTATTAGAATTAGGATAATGTTGATTATGTCTCATCTGTCATTGAAGATTCATCATTTGATGAATGATTATTGAATTATGGTTGTTCTTTTGCCTCTAAACTGAACAAGAATTGGTTTACAACGTTTCAATGCGCTGATAGAGGTGAAGTGCTGTTGTAGACAACGATGTTGTGGGTGTCAACTCCAAGTGCGATGGTGCTTGGGAGTAATTGAAACGTATATTGCCATGATAGATTGAATTTAGTGAATGATAATATCCATTAATGAGAACTCGGAAGGCATAAGCTACATGTGTTTTTTTTTGGTTAAGGATAAGCTACATGTGTTTGTTTACACTAAAAGCAAATAAGGCAAACAATACAGTTCTCTAATACAAAAAACGATCATTAATTAGCAAAAGCAAAGTGAGGTTCCCTCTATGTAAGGTGTGCAGGTGATACTCATGAAACTATACAGTCCAACAAAGTGACCTTGGCGTGCGAGATGGTTTGGAATGGCTAATCCTATCCGAAATTCGGATGGGTACAATCTTTAATAATTTAAATCGAGAACGATTTTTAATGGAGTCCCAAACCCTCGTTTCGATTAAGTATATTCAACTAATCGTCTTTGATTCTATATTTACAAGTAATTAAGTCTAACAATCCAAAATGAATAATATAACCACCGAAATGGTAGCAGTATTTTAGCGGTTGACATCTACCCTATTTTGATCCGGCCCATTATCATTCCTAAAGTCGCGTTTGGTAGTCAGGATAAAAGTTTAGATAGGATAACATTTATCATATCCTATCTTTGGTTCCTGCCCAAAAGAGGTTAAAGTTGGATATAAATAAGATATAGACCAAGTAAAATTAGCCCACGAGGGAGTGGGATAAATGTGGATAAGATTTCTTATTTATGGTATAAAAGCTGTTTTTGTCGAATAACAAAGTTCTTAAATAATAAAGCTAAAATAATAATTAAACATAAATAATATTTGTATTTTAATATTCAAAATAACAATAAAAAATAATCTTCGTTTTATTTATTCCTATTTTTATTTATGTATTTGAACTTCTTTCTACTTTATAATATATGCTTTCCGTGTGTGTGTATAGTATATATATTGTTGCATATTTAAGCTATAATAGTATAATTTATTATTTGAAATTTTTTTATTAAGGAATGATGGAAGGGAATAAAAAAAAAAGAGAGGCGAAATATATTTGAAAAATAAGTAAATAAAATTGTAGTAGAAGAATCCAATGTCTAAACAAACAAATCAAATTTGTAAAGGATCTTTTCAATTCTCCAAGAATGAGGGGCAATGAAAATTCTAGAAAAAAAAAAAACAAAACTATCCTCTCTGTCTCCGTCTCCTTCTCTGCTCTCATTGAAGTTTGATGACTCCTCCGTAGTTTTTAAGTTCACATCAAAACTTCACGAAAACGTCAAAAAGAGTCTAAACTTCTTCTACTTCGTAGCTTTCGTAGCTCTTTGCATGGTTCGCATCAAAAGTCCACGAAAGTAGCAAGAGAGTCGGAGCTCCTCCTCCTTCGTAACTTTATGATTCATGTTGAAGTTTCACGAAAATAACGAGAGAATCAAAATATCATACTTTTCATTAATCGCAAAAGTAAGTGATCATATTTCCTCTCTCTTACTAGATTTGATAGTGAATTATAAATCTCCGCTCATGCACTTTCAAGTTCATCGACACTAATGATATCGTAAAATATCAAATAATAGACAGTATAAATTATGAAAAAATCCAATTTTATTGTTGCGATTCAACGAACAGTAAATAAGATGTAGCAAAATTCCTAAATTTCACGTCCTATCCTATGTATTATTCAATCTTATGCTGACTAAAAATCCAAGCAACTAAATGCAAGCTAAGAGCAAAGGCTCAGCAGCGCCTTCTGAGTATCTCGATCCACGTAGACGAAGAAGCTCTCCTCTTCTTGGTCGCCCGACACAATCCAAACACGAAGCCTGCTCGGTCATCGTCGGATCCATGTACGATGCCGGGTACTGCAGTCTCTGCTTCGACGGCCGACGGCGTCACGTCCCGGGCTGCCCGAAGGCTCGTAGAACGCGCGCGCGCCCCTTCCGGCTTCCCCCTGCTTCCATGACCACCAGAATCGCAGGGAGGGAGGGACGGATGATGATACGCGCTCTTCGAAGGACGCTATTCGATCAGACCGCTGACCTGCTGGAGTCGCGCGTTGAACTAAGCTTTATGACTTCTTGGGAAGAACGGGCGACGATGATGGAAACAGACAAGGACGGCAACGCTAATGGAAACCGCCGGTCGAAAGTATTGGGGGAAGAAGACCGCAACGCTGCAAAAAGAAATCGCGTCCGTACGATCTGATGGATCGAGAATCGCTACGGTGGTCGCTACCTCACTGAATCGCTTCCCACCTACAGTACAGTCACAGAAAGAGAGAGAGAGAGAGGGAGAAAAAGGTATGTTCGCCACGCGAGCGGGACGGCGGGATCTGATGAATCCCCGACACCAATCAACGGCCAGGAAATCATCTCGTCACTCCGTGGGGCCCCCGCCATTCTCCGACAACCTCTTCCCCCGTGGAGCTCGTGCTCCCATCCGCGGCCGCCCCATCGTCGCCCCCGTTGACCGCATCTTGGCCGTCCTGGTCTCCTTCCCTGTCCTCGTCCTCGTCCTCGTCCTCGTCGAACTCGCAGCCGCCGCCGTCCTCGTCGTCGTCGGACGACAGCGGAGCCAGCCAGCAGGTGCCGTGCAGGTGGCCGTTCACGCACACGAAGTACTCGAGCCGCCCGTTCCGCGAGCCGAGCCTCCTCGCCGCGCTCCGCGGCACGAGCCGCGCCGTCGTCATGCTCCAGACCCGGGCCCCGCAGTACGGGCACGCCCGGTCCTCGAGCTCCACCCGGCGTCCTACCAGGCAGGCCCGCGTCATCGAGCAGCTGAACTCCTTGAACACCCCTCGGTACACCCCGAGATCGTCCTGATGGCCCCCGCCCTCCTCCTCCTTCCCCATTTGGTGCTCGCACGGGTCGCTCATGTACAGCACGTCCCCGCGGCACCGCCTCGGCAGGAAGCTCCGCCCCGACGTCTTCGAGAACCGCGACGAGCTCGCGAAGTGCCCCGGCAGCTCCTGCCCCAGCCGGACGTTCCGGCTCGGCTCCGCCCCGCAGCAGAAGAACATGAGCTTCGCAACCGCCGGCCACCCCCCGCCGATCCGGCCCCCGCCCGGCGCCCCGCCGGTCAATGCCGCCACCATGCGCGGCGCCCGGTGGGCGCAGAGCTCCCGCCACAGCAGCCGCCTCGCGACGGCGCGGAGCTTCCGGTTCACCGAGGACACGAGGCAGAGCACGCGGAGGTCCCACTGGATCGACTCGAGGAGGAGCAGGAGCACGCGCTCGTTGAGGATGCCGCGCTCCGGCGAGTCGGTGCCGCCGCCGCCGCCGCCGCCGCCGCGGCGGTGGCTCGTTCTGAGTCGCTGATTCGCATTCATTTTTCGCGTCCGTTGGTGAAGCCAGTGGTGCCTACGGGGCTGGCTATAAACATCGGAAGCAGGGGAGATCTCCAGCCGGGAGGACACGTGTCCCGTACGGAACGGGCGAGCAGCCATACCCCTCGGGGGGGAATGCCGGGGGTCACGTGGACGGCCGATATTTGGCCCGGGGACACGTGTAGGGCGGGCATTGCCCGGGGTTGCCGTGAGGGGGGGAATCGAGGCGGCGCGTCACCGGAGGAGGTGGGGCGCCGGGCGCATCGGCCGCCACGTGTCCGCGGATTCCAGATTCGGACGCATCTCTCTCCTGTCATCCCCTTTTTTTTAATTATTATTCCCGCGGCTTCCTCGAAAATATCTGTGGTCCGACGTGTCGGGGTCGTGACGGAGGTCGGCGGCCGGGGCGCTGGAAATATCTGCGGGCCTCTTTTTGCATTATTAAAATTCGGAAATTCCCGCGCACGGAGGAAAAGAATTTCAAAAAAATAAGAAAAAAATATAAAGGGCAATAATTCCCGTCCCTTCTGACAAAGCTGGCGGGGCACGTGGAGGGAGCCCGGATGGGCACACGTGTGCCGGTCGCGGGATTCGATGGTGGTGGTGGGTTCGTCCAATGGAGGTGCGGCCACGTGGTGGCATGCCGTGTTGCTCCGACCCGAAAAGTCTCGATCGTGGGTGTGGTTTTCGGGTATTTATTTAGTTAATTTTCTGTTCATTTTTTCGATCGGGGACAAGAACCAGCCCAACAGACATGACGAGAGCAAAACAAAATTCTTTTTTTTTCGCTTTTGGTACTTATTGCTAAAAAATTCTGTCGGACAATTGCCGTTCCGGGATTCGCATTTTGCTCATCGAGTTTGATCGGGTTATGAATCCAACAGAGAGCGGGTTCCGAATCAGGAGACCGATAACTTATCAGTCATAATCGGTTTCTGATTTTTCGAAATCGGGAATTGAATTGATCAACCCTGGAACCGATAACTTATTTTATTGTGCTCGCGCGCAATAGAATCTCACGCGCTTGCATGCCAACTCATTCCAGTTTAACAACATTAAATTACGATGCGAACGAACGGTCTGGACAGAGGAGGCCATAGGATTAGTCACGTCTAAAAGTTGGAAACAAAAGGTTTCCTCTTGACAAAAGTCAAATTCTGGGTCGGTGACATGACGCGTTAACAAGTAACTACACGTTTTGAAAGAGAAAGAGGGCCAAAAAAACGAAAACCCTCCTCTCCCGAGCTATTCAGTGGCCACCCACACACATCCTCCGTTAGACAAATTATGGATCGTCCATTTCAGTCTCGTTCCCTTTACAAAGCTGAGCGAGCGCGTTTCGAGTAAGCTCGCCGGGCTAAATCCCACCCGATAACTTGGTCAGCAAATCGAGCGCGCGTGCCCACTTGCGAACCACGGCGATCCGCGGGAGTTGCCGTCGAGTTCGGTAAGCAAAAGCCGGCGGGGCGAGGCCGTCGTGCCGGTTCGCGGTCCCAAACACCATTGACTCGGCATGAATTCAAGCGATTAGAATGTTGGTCCCGGGAGATGCTTTCCGCAAGATCCCCCCCGCAAGCTCATCAGCTCGCGATATTTTTCGGTCCCATCGGACGATGTGACCCTGAACAAAAAGCGTGGCTTAGTGCTTGTCGCTTGCTGCTGCGACCTCTTTTTTTTTTTTCTGGTTTTACACGTGGCGCGCTATTAGGGCGTGATGGGTCCCTCGTCCGGGGACACGTGGTGATTTGGGATTTGGGGGGGGCCACGCTTTTGTGAATCGTGATGGATGCCTCCGATCGTTTTTGTTGATCGTCTTGCTGTGTTTCGCTGCGGCTGTAAATTGTAAGAAAATTATTGGGTGCCGCGAGCGCACGTGAGCCCGAGTGACTCGAGTTGCCCCATCATAAGGAATTCGTTTGATCCGTCGGCTGGTGTTGATTTGGTTTACTTACGTCCGATTTAATGCATGTATTGCTCGTGATTGTAGGTAAGGGTGTCAATGGATCAGGTCGAGTCGGGTTTTCATAATACCCGACCCGACCCGAAATATATAGGGTCACGCTTGACCCGACCCGACCCAAAATCCTGTTCAGTATATACTCCAAGAATAGGGTCGGGTCGGGTCGGTTCGGATCGGGTTTAGGGTCTCATGGAGTCCGGGACAAATTGGGGTGGACGAAGAAGAACAACTGATGCGCTTCTTCGCCCCTGAAAACCATCGAGAACAACTGATGCGCTTCGGAACAGGTTTAGACTTCTCGTTATTCGGCGTCGTCGACACCGGCGATGGGGACTGTGACAGAGACGGAGCAGGCGACGGAGGCAACACCGCTCCAGCGCTCCTCGCGACCAGCACCCTCTTTTCGGCCGCAGCAGCCATGAGCTTACTCTGCATCCGGTGGCCGTCCTCCAGGGATGAGCCCCCAGCGGCAGCGGCCGAGGCGGCGACGGTGGCGGCGTCCCTGTGTAACATCCTCAATTTCGGTCCCTGGGAAATGGCTATGGTTTAAGTTTGGTGGTTTTCTAATCAAAACTGATTTTTACTCTTGTTTTGGAAAACCTAGTTTCGGATCCTTTGTACCCATTCGTTTTGTTATTTTTGGGGAGACTTTTGTGGTCCGAATTTTCAAATGCTTTCCTCTTGAAAGTTGTTCCAAATATCTTAAAGTTTTACATGATTTAATTTTAGAATTTTTGGAGTTGATATGAGTGGTACGATGGTCTCATTTTCGGACCGTATAAAACTGCAAAGGATGGGTATTTCAGTGATGTTCACCCTTCCTTTATTTTCTATAAGCTTTTCCGGGATGATTTTGGAAAAATTTCCTTCACAAAAGTTGCTGAGAACGTCCTTTTCTATAACGTATATAAATTTGGGAATTTTCTGAGATGATTTAAATTCTGGACAGAGCTTACTTTGAGAAACAAGAATTATGTTCCAACGAACTGTTTTTAATCTGTCTTTGAGCTACTAAAAATGGTGTTTACAGAGAGATTCCGATTTTGTGCTCTCACGAGAAATGTTTGTTAAAGCCTTGTTTATGACATATCCGAATTTGAGAATTTTTGGAGTCCATTTACTATATTTCAAGTCAAATTTCTTGAACAGGGCAAAGCTGTTCGATTTTGTCAGATTTCAAATATTTATAAATTCCTATATGAGAACGTTGGAATCTCGACTTGATGTCTTTTGGTGATATTTAAGGACATTCCCTCGCCGAACCTCGGATTGAATGAGATTATTATAGGTGTTTTGTCGTGGAATACCCTCGGAAATCATGGAATTGATTATGATGCGGGTTACGACTTAAGTGTCGATTAGTTGTTATTGTGCGAACCGATGGTGCTGAGTCATTGTGAGCCGAATAGACATTTCTAGAAGACCAAAATGGGCTCTGTGTTTGTTTTGTTGGGAAGAAACTAGAAGATAAGGCTTTGACATGGTCAAAGCTTCTCCTTCAAGCTTCTATCATTAAGTTTCATTAATGCCATTAAATGGTACTTGACTTGGAAGCCCTATTTCATGATGACAAGCATTAACAATATTAGACTTTGGAGGTTCTATCATTATGGGACACAAGGCAAAGCCATTCGGCCAAGCCAAGGGGAAGTCGAGAGAGAGAGAGAGGCCATTCGGCCAAGAGAGAGAGAGAGAGAGAGAGAAGCTAAGGGATAAGATTTAATTTAATGCCTTAATTGCTATTCATCATGACTTTTGACTATTGTGCATTAATGGACATTAATACTTGCCTTAATGCCTATTTGGCTATAAGGAAGCAAGATGCTTCACGTGAATCCCCCTCCCCTTTTTCTCCTCATCTCACGCCAACATCTTCTTCTTCTTCCTTTGTTCTTGTTTTTCTCACTTTGACCGAGAAGCTCATGCCCAAAATAAATCCCAAACCGGCCCGTATTTCTTCTCGTTCCTACCCAAGAGCCCACGGTTTAGCCTTCGTAGGCCTATGTTTGCTTGGCCAGGCAAGAAGGAAGCAAGAAGAAAACCCGAAATCTCCCGAGCTCACCCGTCTCAACCCCCGTTCTCTAGTTTTGTTTGTCATTGAGTAAGTAAACTTCCTAATATCGGGAAAGGAAGTTGTGACGCGTTGTGACACGGTTTGCTTAGACTGTTTCTCGGTCGTTTGGTTGGTCGTAGTTCGTTCATTTCTTGATTTAATCATATTTCGTGTTTGAAGTTTGTTTTGGCGGTAGAATCGAGACTTGAAAGGCAAGGTGCACATGTTATAACCATGCTTGATGTTCTCTTGTATGAACTTTGCTATTGATCTGCCATTGATGCGGGTGCGGTAAGGGTCGGCTTGTGCTAACGGCGATCCCCTCGTCCTCGCTTGATATTAGTAGATTTACTTGCTGAGTCTCCCCGACTCATCCCCCGTTGTTTCCCCTTTTTCAGGTCCGTAGGGATGGCATCTCCCCCAGCCCGCGTTGGCAATCCCGTGAAGCCGAGAGCCGAAGTGCTCACCGTGATAAATGTTAGAGAGGATCGCGCCTACCGCCAAATCACGATGCTTGTGATGTTCAATGAGGGCCTAACGGACTTGGTGCCTTAGGGCAGGCCGGCTCCAGGATAGAGTCATAGGTGGGATGTGAGATGGCCAGGCGGACGGGACCGGGGTGAAGGTGAAGAAGCAAGGAGCGAAAAGCCGTAGTGGGTATAGGCTAAACCAAATTAAAATTTGCTATTTATAGTCGGCGATGAAATATGTGTTGTTTGCCATGGCCCGAAAGGCTTGTAAAACATGTTTGCATGAATTATAAACATAAGGTTTGCTCATGATGCTGCTTGTCTTATTTCCGCTGTGTATTGAATATGATTGTCCCGAGATATGCTTCCGCTTGTGTGATTAAAGAAAGATAATAATGAACGGGACGTCACGTCATGTGAATGACCCCAAGGTAGGGGCGTCACACCCTGGGCTTGCTCCACAGCGCCATCTTCAGGTCCTCCTCCTCCTGATCCGCCATCAGCGACCGCCCCCCGCCAGCCCCTCGGAAAAGGATCTCGAAAAAAAGCGTCAAGGAGAAGTAGCAGAAGAAGAAGAGATCTAGGGTTTCTCCCCAGGCGCTCCCCCGGCTCCTCCATCGTCGGCGTCGACAAATCGGCGGCGACTCGCGGAGATCGATGGCGAAGGGGGGATCAATTGCGCCGGGGGGAAACGATCGGAATCGAAGAGGGAGGATCGAAAGCTTTCCCGATCGGGGGGGCGTGGGAGGCGAGGAGAGACCATGGCTGAACTGGAAGGGGGGAGAGAGAAGTTCATGATAGAGAGAGAAGAAGCAAAGGGGAGAGGGGGGCGAAGTGGTGCCAGGTCAAAAAAGCACGGCCCGGCCTGACCCGGCCCAATCTTAATAAATACCCACATCTAAAACCCATAACCAGAGAAAATAAGACTTGACCCCAAAATACTCTAAAATTTCAGGTCGGGCCGGGTCGGGTCGGGCCGGGTTGGCTCGGGTTTTTTTTACACCCCTAATTGTAGGAAAATGATTGCCGCCCTTCGCACACAAGAAGCTTGCCAGTCGACGTTAATTTACAACGTGGCGGTTTAGCTCAAAATCACATTGGAACAAAGTATTTTTAGGATTCGTATGTGTGGCCACGGCATTGCAACCGTACAAGGATTTTGTTAGTGTCCTAGAAGCGTTTGTCAAATAAGCAGCAAGGATACTGTAGGGTTTTCAACGCACGGCCAATTATCGTATTCGTCAGATGAATTTATTGCTAACTCAAGTAAGGAGTCGATCTTTGAAGGTTTTCGAGAATTTGAAAGTAAATATCCATTTTCATTACTATTCTATATTAATTATGTCTAACAAGTACTTCAGGAGCAATCGACACAAAGAGCAGTCATATAAATTCAATTCCATTGAATTTTGAAAATGGGAAAATTCACAAAATCGTCCCAATTTTGCACCTTTTATTTTTAGAAATACATTTTTTTTTTGCACTCTCATTCTTGTATTGAGGGACCAAATTCCATCTCCACACAACACCAATCATGTGAGTTTGCTTACAAAATTGACATTTTTCTTTCCTAGAATAGCACTGCCACCTTTTCTGCCAACCGCCTACTCCTAGAAATCATAGACCCACTTTTCAACCCTTTAGTCCGGCCAATCCCCCCACTTCCTGATTGCTGTCAATCGTGTCTGGCCAAATTTCATCCCATAATGACCTAGAAGATGCAGCATTCATGACACCCAAGCGGACAATTCCTCCATAAAAGCCTGTGTACAGGTGATCTGTCACTAGTTCCCACTCGTATAAGGACATGCAATTTTGAATTTGAAGATGAAATGGGGGGCCTTAGGGTTTGAATTGGCCCTAATCACCCCCACTGGTTTTAGTGTGGTGGGGTGGGTCGGATTGTCCCACCCGCTCCATGCACGATTGTGTTCCACCTACCAAGCGGACAATCGGGACGGACCGGCCGCTCGAAAACACAACGCCACCGGTTTTGGAAGTTGTTCGCCACAGAGTTTCGCGAGGGATCGCCACTTGGTGGCATGCTTGTCGCTGTGGCTCAATAAATTCGACTTATTCATTAATCTCCAATGGCTAGAGCTTGGATAGGTAACTGTGCATGTCACCACTCGGTCTAACGTTACTTGCAATAATTTTTAAGCCTGTTGAATTCCCATGCATTGCATGTGTATTGCACGAGTTATAATATTTTTTTTTTATTGAAATGAAGTTTTGCTGGAAAAGATTAAGATGAAAAGGGAAATAGTTTATTTGTTAATAGGTAAAATTCGCCCATCCTTCTTGCTCATCGGATAGCCTTGTCTCAAATCTTCACTAGATAGATATTTAGCAAATACTTTAAGAGATCCAACGGAAGATTTTGGGGTTAACTAGACAAATGTTAGTGATTCCAATTTTAAATTTAGTTGTTCTTCTTTGTGCTTAACAATGGCTTGAAATAATTAGTCAATGGAGAATATTTTCTTTGTTGACTACAATTTATGTCTAATCATTTTCGTGGACGATGAAAATAATTTTCGTTCATTCATTTATATAAGGGATACAAGTGATCAATTTTAGAAAAGTATTTTCCAAATCATTCATTTTTTATCAAACAAATGGAGCAGAAAAAAGGACTTTGAGATCAAAACTGAATAACAAAACTTAAAAAAAAAATTATGGAGAAAGAGGATATCAAATACCATCTTTTCCCCCTTTTTTTTTCTTCCTGTTTTTCTTAAAACTCTAGCCGATCACTCGTCCGACAATCGGCCAGAGATGAGGGCCGGCAAGGTCAACCCCGCTGCCTATTGGTGAGGGCGAGGCTCGATCTCGCTAGGATTGGCGAGGCTCGTTCTCCCCCAAACATTGGCATCACTATTGTCGATGGCTAGGTGAGGGCGAGCCTCACCAAATCTAGCGAGTCGAGCCTCGCCCAGCCATGGCGACGATCATCCCCACTGTCACTCGCGAGGTTAAGCCTCCCCAAGGGTGGGTGACGCTCACGCTTGCCAATGGCCGGCGGGATCGACCTAGCTAGCCCCTACCTTTGGCCGATCGTCGGATCGGCAACTGGCTAGAGGTTGAAGATGTAGGAAAAGAGAAAAAAAGAAAAGAAAGGGAAAAAGAAAAGAAAAATAATAACACAAAAATTCAAAAAAAAATTATTAAAAAATTGCCACATCAGCATTGGCCAACATCCACGTCAATGCTAGCCGGCAAAAATTGGTCAAATGGACTGAGTAGGTTCAAATCTAAAAGATTTAGGATTAAATTGACACCAAAAAAAGGTTTAAAACTGAATTGTCACAATTGCAATATATTTATAGCTGTTTTGGTAATTTTCCCGTCAATTAAAGGCCTTCTTCATTAGACTAGTTCTTGGGTTTATATCTATATTGAAAAGAAAATGATATTTTACCTTTAAGCAAACATTTTATTGTTAGAAAGAGCATGTTGGGTAGGAGACTTTTGGCATAGGACCCATCTTTTTAGGAGTAAGTTGACTCTAATTTGGATTTTATACACTTTCATGTATATCCCTCTGTTTCTAAGTAAGCTCGATATGCAGTTCTTACCCCTGCCTGACGTACTGATCCTAGATTGTTATAAATGATAATATCTTGTTTTAACTTCGAGTAGTATAAGCCACTTTGTTATAAGGTTTATAATGAGGAAATTTAATAATTGGACGGTCCTAATCCTGCACGTAAAATAAAAAAGTTTCTAACTTTCTACTATTCCCCCACATGAATTAGAAGTGACCCGTTTTTATCAAAATTTCTATTTGGACCTCTCGGGCTTTCTCTATTTCGGGACTTTCGAGTTCGGGTCGCATTGCACCTGTGAGAAGGGCGACATCGCAGGATGTTACAATGGAGTTCCCCTGAGCTATTGCTACCAATGAATCGTGCGAGCGAATCGAAAAGTTCCGGGGTTGAAGTAACGAAACGCCGAAAATCCAATTAATGAGAACCTTGTTTGCTTTAAATCAAAGAATATCAACAAATCTGGGATTTCTGAAGATCTTCGATGCAACTATCGCTCGAAGAAGAGCCTTTGGAGAGACAATAATAGCGGGATGCAAGGTTTTGGTAAACTTTGTTTAAACGGGTCTTTGGGCCTTTTATAAAATTTTGGTCCGGGCTGGTCCGAACTATCGGCCTGCACCAACTTAGCCTGGCCCGATTGAATGATTTAAAACATAATAAAGTATGTCTAAAAGATATAAAACTTTAAGGCTGTGTTTGATCATCTAAATTTCTAGTCATGATAGAGTTGGATAAGATAGGATATGAAATCCAAAGGATTTGTTATAACCTATTTACTATTTGGTGAATCGCAATGATGGACCGGATATTTTTCTATTATTTGTTATGAGCGTTATATCAATGCAAATGAACCTAAAAATCGAACAAACCACGATCCTACCTACTTCATTTTAATTTGCTCATTTTTTTATTATTTTTCCCTTTCTTTTTTAATTATTTTCTTTTTTTTATATCTTTTTTCCCCTTCCATCATTCTCTAATAACATTTTATTAAATAGTAAACTATACGAATATACCTAAAATATGTAGTAAATATAAATACTAAATTTACATATATATGAAATGTATGTCATAAGATAGAAAGAAATTTGAATATATAAATACAAATAAGAATAAATAAAAAAATAGAATTTTGTTATTTTAAATTTTTATATTAAAATTCATATATTATTTTAACAAGTTTGTTATTCGAGAAAATTAAATTTTATGTGAATATTATAAATCATATCCACTTTTATCCCACTTCCCCGGTGGGATAATTTTACTTAGGCTATATCATTCTTATATCCGATTTTATCCTATCTTGGTTTGGCGCCAAACACGAGATATGATAAAATTTATCATATCCTAAATTTTATCCTGACTGCCAAACATTGCCTAAAAATTAGCATCTAGATATAAATCATGTAAGTCTAACATTATGCTCGTGGGTCATGTGGCAAAATTATTTCACATGGCAAGCACATAAGCATAGAGGAAAAGTGAAATACCGCATGACGAGTGGAAGGCCGAGTGATCTTTATTTATCTCTTGGGATAATGACACAAATGGTGCATGAACTTTGACTCAATGTGCAATGTCATCCCCGAACTTTTAATTTATTCAAGATGGTATGTTCAATTTAGCCCCTAAACTATGTTTAAATATTTAATATTGTCCTTCTATTAATTCAAGTTCATGAGCAATATTGAACATCTTCATATACTTCAGGACAAAATTGAACATGTCTAGAAAGTTCACGTGCCACATTGAACAAATTAAAAGTTCAGAGACCACATTGCATATTGAGTTACAGTTCATGGACTAAATTGTACACTAGGCCAAAGTTTGAGGACCATTTACGTCATTTTTCCTTGTTTCTTTTCTTTTTGAAATGAAAAGGTTTGAAGTTTTGAGAACGATGAATCGATACATTAAAACTTACGAATTGATGTCACTGATGATATATGTATGTACATAAATATATTCTAATTTTTTTTCACTAACACGTTACTTTTGTGACACCACCCGCAACTCAATTAATTAATTCCATGCATCCGATGCATAATGAATGCATTTATTTTTCAAATAAGTTCGACAGCTACCACCCATACATCTTGTGGCAACACAGAGAGAAAAAAATGTTTTGTTTTGCGGTGTATCAAGATTTAGTCTCCTATCCATATTTCGTCAATCAATCCTTCCCGATTCACATCTTCGTCGATATAATTTCTTTCGTAATTCCTCACATATTGTGGTGTTACGAAACCGCACGTGGCGCGTCTCGATCCGGTAAGAGATCACGCGATCGCATCGAAATTCGAATTCTGGCGTGGCACGAAGACCGTCCTTTCCGCGCGCTCCTCCTCGTCCACGTCGTCCTCGTCCTCGTCCATCCTCGAAGCCATGCAGTTCGATTTCTCGATAAACAGACAGCAAACCGATCCGTTCCATTTTCGCAAACGGACAAGAAGAAGAAGAAGAAGAAGCAGTGGAAATGGGTGCCGCCCAATCCGCGGACGAGAAATCGCTCCACGAGTTCGTCGTCAAGGTGGGTTGCTACACAAGATCGTTCGCAAGTGGTTCGGGAATCTCCCGTTCTCGGCGCTCGAGATTTACCGTCGGATCGCGCGACGTTTTGATGTGGGTGCTGATGATGGTGATGATGATGATGCAGGACAGCAAAGGCGATGAGGTGTATCTCAGTGCTTACGAAGGGAAGGTTCTTCTCGTCGTTAACGTTGCTTCCAATTGGTATCCCACCTGCCTCTCTCTTCTCATCAAATTTGGTCCTTCTTTTTCACCAATCTCTTTTTCGTTATATTCTGATGGGTTCGCTCTCTAAGTAACCAGATTGATCTGTGCGTGTGTGTGTGTTTGTGGGTTTGAAACAGTGGGTTTACCGAACAGAATTACACCCAGCTCACTGAACTGCACAACAGGTACAAGAATAAAGGTCGGTTCTGTCGCCGTTCACTGTTCCGATGCATTTTTTTGCTGTATGTGAGAATGTGCTCTTTCGTGGATGTCGTATTTGTTATGATGGGCATGTGATTGTCATGGGAATTCCTGCATTTTTCGACTATACAGTGGACGTCAGTATGGCGATGGGTGATTAGCACCTTCGGGTGAGCTTGTAAGTGGGGGAAAGAAAACCATAGAAAAATAATACTGTTAGTTTTTACCCAAACAGAAAGGAAATAATGTAAAATCAACTTGAGTGGGGGTACTCAAACATCCACATGAGAAGCTAAATATTCCGGTACTGTAACTGTTGGCCAAGTGATGCATAACTTGTCTTAATACTGCTTGTCTGAGGAATATTGTGTGACAAGCTCATGAGGATGAGTCGAGTCTACTGCTTTTTCCATTTTTTTTGAGATTTAACGAGTTGCCTTCGTAACTGATCCAATGGTTGATGATGCACAACCTTGCCTCGGCATCTTTGCTGGGGTTGTGGTCACTTCTAGGAGGTTGGCCATGCATGCAAGTTAGAATCAGATAACTCGGGATGATCAAGTCAACCCAAATGATTGCAGATGTCAATTTTTTTTTTTTTTTTTTGATAACCCAGGGAACCCCCGCACGGCCGACAGCCGGGGAGCAAACCCTGGGGGCGACACGTGCTAGCCACCACACACGTACCACTGGTTAAGTCACCCTGCGGCGCCCGGGATTCGAACACTCAACCTTTTGCGAGAGGAAGAGTGCGCGCTCCAGCAGCGCCTTCAGGAAATCCCTATCCACTCTCGATCCACAGCACTTGTTCTTCTTCTGATGTTGCAATCATTTCTTTTGCTTTGTTCATTGTTTGTTTGGAAATTCATGAACATTTGTAATACTTTGCCCCTAATGCTGTGCATTGCCATGCAAATTTGTCTTTACTAGAAATTTTTAAATAGAGAGTAGTCATTTTCTATATGGATAATTCAAAAGATTATTACATGCACCACCGACCTTTCCTTCTTTTCCCCTCCCAAGATGAGTTTAATGAGTTGGAAATTGAAGGAAATAGCTGCTCCCGGGTTTCTCTCAGGATTCGATATCTTGGCATTTCCATGCAACCAATTTCTTGGACAAGAGCCAACAACTAGTCAGGAGGTGCAAAAATTTGCTTGTGACAGATATAAAGTCGAATTTCCAATTTTCCAGAAGGTATGCTTCTTAGCAGTTCTCTTGCAACTGTTTTAGCTTTTCATATTGATTTTTCGAATCATTATTTCGTCAAATAGGTTCCTTTCTTTGTATGTTCCCCCTCTCTTTTATGTTTTTGCCGGGCAGTTATATAGGTTTTCCTAGATCTTTTCTTCTGGGCTCTAATAGGTACTTGTGGCCTGTGACTGAACTGATGGTTTTATCTCTGAATAATTACTTCTTCCGTAGGTTGGAATCTCTGAGAAATCATGACTTATCAATTGTGGCCTTTGATGTTTATCACAGTTAATAAGTGGGTCGAACTGTCTGTAGACATAAGATTTGTAGCCACTTTGGTTGGAATTCTAGATAGCATTGTGGTTGACTGCTCATTTCTTTATCCCATTTGGTTGTAGAGCATCATTAAGACTTGAGGAAATATGTTTCATTGACCCCCCCAAGAAGTTAGAAAGTGGTTGCTCCTAACTTGTAAAGCATATATACCTGCTTCAAAGTTCGCACATGGTTCAAGTTACTGAGTCTATATGAGATGGTTTGGTAGCCTTTGTAATATATGCTGGATAGTTCTCTCCCCTGAGTTCCCTGAACTATATAAACATGAGCTATACAGATTCCATTTTTAATTTGCCGGGAAGTGACATGCTCTGATCTCGTTCTTTTGTCACTTCGTATCAAGACTGGTTAAAATGTTGAACAAGCTTTGTCTAATAGGTCTGGCCATTGTCCAAGTTGACCTGACCGTCATTTAGTAGTTAAAAGTTTTGTCATTACATTTTGCAATCAGCTGTGAAAAATGTTTCAAGAAGTAATTACAGAAGGATTCTTTTTCCTGGACTCTCGGAGGAAAATCTCCTTGTAGAAGGTTAAGAGTTTTATTATACCTTGACTGGAGGTTAGGATCACGAGGGACGTAGAAAATCAAATTGTTAAAGAGTTCTTAAACCCTTTATTAAAGGTTAGGATCATAAGAATCATAGTACATTCAGTTGTTCCATAATTTTGAAATTCTTTTAACTTACTGAAAGTCTCGAACTTTACCAATGTACACGGACATTACATAAAAGCTTGTTACTCTTGTTTTTCGTCAGTACTATTTCTACACTGAGCAAATTATGTGGAGGTAGGAAATAAGGAACAAACCCAAGACATAGTTCTTGATATAAGGAAACCTTGTTCCGCATGTTGTATCTGTAATTTTTAGCCAGAATTAACATCAAGTGGCAGAAAGAAAAGGTGAAAGACAAACTGCCAGAGAGGATGAGGAACAATTAGATTAACCAAAACATAGAAGGTTTCTGGCTAGAAAGTATTGACGAGAAGTTGCAATACTGGTATCCTTTTTGTAACTCTTCCAAACAGCTGGCTTTGAAACCAAATGTAGAGGAGTACCCAAATACATTACCCAAAATTGAAGTGAACATATCCAAAATTGAAGTAAACATATTACTAACATATTCTTGTTAAAAAAGGTCTAGTGTGTAAGCTCCATAGCTCGTAAATTGACTTACACAAGCTTATCTTCATTTGTTTTCATATCCACATTTTATTCCATTGGGTGGTATAGCCAAGTCGACTAAGGATTCAGATGACGTTTTAGAAAGTCTTTCAGGAGAAATACTGTGAAACTTCTTGCTTGGATTGCGAGTTTTCAATGATTATGATTTTCCCTTTGGTGAAGCTATGTACAAAGAAGTCCATAACCTGATTTCCATCAGAATAGCCCGTCTGTTTTCTTTGTTTACTCAGCCGTTAGTTTGAGTTGAGAATACTACCCAAACACATCATTAATTTTCTGTCAGTACCAGTTACACTCAGACCATTTTTTAGGAAATTCTTAGAGAAAAATAATTCGAAAACATTGGATAGGTTTACAATTCTTAGATTCCTTTCAGGGTGTGTTCCGAAGAAGAAGACCACAACTTGATTTCTCATATAAGATCAGCCAGTACTTGACCTCAGATGAAGAGAGTCCGGTCTGTTAGTATGCTTGGCATTGGAGTTGTAATGAGTAAAACGCTTCACATGTTTGGCTTCTCATGTTATTCAAGGCTGTACAACTCCCGGTGGTATAAGATTCACGATCCACCTCTTAAGGAGCGTGGCCACAGGGCTACCTTATTGCAGGGCCTACCCCTTATCTTGGGACATGTCACATCTGATCGCATTATGAGTGTTTGTCGGGAGATTTTTCTAGTTGTTGATAGTAAACTCAAAAGTACCCATCTTTAAGAACTTTATCAACTCAGAGACATATTTACTGCTTATAGTATCTTGGACAATTTTCCTTGTACTCTACACTGCACGGCTTATAATTTATTTAATAGCTCTGTGGGTATATATACCACAGAATATTGGTTATCTCATACTTGTTTGCTCATTTCGTATGACTTGTCGGTATATTTGAAGTTTTCAGTTGGCACCTGTGGTTGTAGGTTTGTGTCAATGGGCAAGAAACAGCGCCCCTCTACAAGTACCTCAAAGCACGTAAAACTGGATTTTTCGGTTCAAGAATAAAATGGAACTTCACCAAGTTTCTAATAGACAAGGAAGGGCGAGTCATCAGCCGCTACGGGACAACCACACCTCCACTCGCCATCGAGGTAACCGACAGTCTCTTCTGGCCCTCAAGTGCTCACCTCTCTGAACCAACCTCTCTGAACCACTCAGTTCACTTAGCTTTGCAAGATACTTTTCCTAGTTATTCACCGACATTCGTGGATATTTACCATGCAGGAAGACATCCTGAAAGCATTGGGAGTGGCATGATTGTCACTCTGTGGCCTATCGAAGTTATAGAATTTGGTTTAACGTGTCATGACTAGGAGGCAGAATAAAGTATATGAAAGTAGTGGAAGTTTCTGCTGCCGTGAATGATTATTACCATACCAAGTGCTTATTTTCTAAGTTTATTCTCACAATGATTTATTTCTGTTAACATTTCCTGGTTGGATTAACCCTGAATATTTGGTTAAACACGTTTTAGATGTGGAAAGAAGGCGCTATTGTTAGACAAGATTCATTTATTCTTTGAAATTCTACAGATTCGGATTCTGAATGTGGTTAGAGCAGATAAAGATATTTTTTAGCTCATAATAATTGAAATGCACATTGTGGCCTGCAGTTCAATGTGCTAGATACACAAAAGTCAGGATGTTCATAATAATGAATTCCTTTAACACGTTGGCTCTTGTACCGTTTTAGATTTAGCTAGGAGTGGGACACTGTGTTTGCAAATGGTTGATATAATGGGGGACAGTTTGTGCTGTGATGGTCCCATTCTTTGAAGACTTGAGAAAATTTGGTCATCGTCTCATCATGAGCAAGCCGAGTTAATACGCGCACTTCAAGCACATACCTGTGCTGGACAGCATGCTGGTAGGATTTTGGCCCTGGCAAGTAATTGCTGAATTGAATGTTGTATGGATCTTGTTCTTCTCAAGTTTACATGGACATGGCTTCTGAGCTTAATCCTGCATTAAGTGCTCGACCGATTCGTGAGTCGGGACTTGGAACCTTGCTTAATTGTATCGCTTTGCGGCATCAGCGGTGAAGTTCAGCTAGACATTTCCTATGCAGTCCATAAATGCTCGAATTCTCTCATACATGCATGCAAAAGCTCTCTGTTCATTCATTTTTAGATTTATCAGCTCTCTGGGGTTATTGCCTCATTTTTCAGGTGTATCAGAAATTATGAGTTTAAATTGGCTTTAGGCCAGGATAGCGCGACGATGAATAACAAAGCATGTCTTGTGAAGTAGTATAAAGGAAACTAATGACGAAGCTCCGCTAAGGCAGACGTGCGGATCTGGTTAATTCTAATTACAGTGACTTTTCTTGTTCTTTTTCATCTTTTGGATGCTTATGAGGCATGAAATCTTGGATGCCTCTGAAACTCCAGCCAGAAGGATCAATAACACAATCAAGTTTAATGAAGATGCAGGGGCTCTTTTTTCAATTTGGTTAAGCTTTTGATCAAGTGAAACCTGACTCAGGAATCTGAGACTAAAAGCACCTGATTTTGCCAAGATTTGTACTCTCTTGACCATTCATGCTGGTGTTAACAAATACAGCAAGGCAACGAATTTACCATGTGAACAGAACAAAGGTCGGGTGGTATGTCGGATCGATTTCCAACACCGATCTAATACCGCCTCTCAAATCCGGTTAAAGGCATGCTAGATTAGGAAATTCGCAAGGAAGTAATTCTCTGTGACCTCGATCAAAGGGATTGCGCCGAGTAACAATCGAATTTGAAATCTCAAGCGGATTCTTCAATCTTTTACTCTTATACCAGAGAGAGAGCTCCCTATATCCACTTTGCATGTTGAACTAATTTTCGAATTAAGGCATTTCACTTTTGAAAGCTTTGACTGCACAGGTAACAAACATCTTGGCAAAAATGAAATGATTGGATTTTAAAGGAGGAAAGATGCATGAAGTTGATTATACATAGAGAGAGAGAGACACACACACACACACACTTACACAGATTTTGATGGGAGAAAATATCCCTTTAATATGTCATGGCATTTGCAAAAAAAAGTTTAAAAAGAAAAAAAAAGAAAAAAAATATAATTGTTGAAAATCCTCTTGACACCCTTGCCTAATAGCCCCCCTATTTTTAACAACTTACAATTTACCCTCCTAAACTTTGGCATTGGCGCATAATAGCCCTTGAATTTTGAAAAATTGCAGATTATTACTCCATTCGTCCTTTGATTTTATTTTGTCCAGCTGCTAGGTTTTCTGTCCGGTAACTATCAAGCGTTAAACCTCTCTGCCACATTGTTAATGCTATTTAAAACTAGAGAGTAAGACATGGTTAATGAAAATTACAAAAAAAAAATACGTACTGTAGATGTTATCTCGGCTCAAAAAAATTCGAGTTATCCCGCGGTTACGTAATACTTGAGGATTATACACAGATGGATGCAACAAAAACCGAAGTTCAGGGGTTAATGAGTCGCGATCCAAAGTGCCGGACCATCGCGTACCACGCCAAAAATTTACGAGACTGAATCTGTAACCTTTCAATGCACGGAAGCCGCGGCACAAGGTTTCGCCGAAATTCGGAGGGATCTCGAACGATCATCCCCGGTAGAAGAAATCCATACTGATGCTGCCAAAAGCCAACACAGGGCTGTGCAGTGAAATCCGCACGTGCGGGCGGGCGGATCACGAGAGACAGATGAAAAAAGGGAGAGAGAAAAAGGCTCGAGGAGATGGGGTACGCCTGCCGTTCTTCTACGGTTCGCTCGCCCGAGCTGTACCAGTGAATCCTCTCCTCATCGAAAGAGAACAAAGCTCCCACCCGACAGCATGGATTTGCCTCTTCATCCCTTTCTTTTTACGAAGTTTTTTCAGAACTTCGTATCATTGGAATCCCTGTTGGAATAGTGTTCAAGCGACAGACATCCCATGAAATAAATCATTCTGACACCGGATAAATCTTCTTCTTTTCCCAGAAACAGACAAAAGGAAAAAAATCCCCATCTGGGCGGGGTCAAAACTTAGCACCTGCTCTGCTGACTCCACTGCACGAACATTCCCCATCTCATCCGAATTGACGCCGTCCTCCTTGAACCGACCTCGAGCCACAACCACACGAATTCGATATGCCGGCACGGGCGCCGGAAACGGGCGACGAGCATAACGGCGGCCATACATGGATGGACGGCGCAGGGGCTTCGAGCCTCGCAAAAAATGAGGTTTCTAGTGGAACAGAACAAAGGATGTCGAGCTAAGAGCACCTTCATTTCTGTAGAATCAAATAGAATCAAAAGGGTGGGTGTAAGAATCCACAACTGATCATGTCCTTCAAGTCGCACGTTGCTTTCTACCGCATCGTTCCAAACGAAATTTTACCATAACATTCCTCCAGTTTGGAACTGATATGTAATTGATTCAATTAGGGAATCGTGAATAGTCATTTGTTCGGTCGTTACATTGCTTTATAAAGAAGTCTTAGAAAGAATTCAATTTCACCCTCGATTTTCTTTTTATTGGATGAATGCAATATTTTAATTCGTGCCGCCGGAGCCGTCCATCTATAAAATCTTTTTTTCATTTCGTTTTATTTATGGAAGCGATTTCGAGTGAATTGGAAATGAATGAGACTGGCCGATTCCCCCCGCGATTCTTCGTTTTCCTTGGCCCCCGACTTGGCTCGTGATTGGGATGTGAGGCGAAGGAGCTTTCCCCCCTTGCCCATCGTTACCACGACAGATGGGCCAGGGCTCAGCACGTGGGCTTTGGGCCCGCATGCCACATGGTGGGGTGCAGACTTTCATTTCCTCCAGCAGGTTGGGTTGACCCGGCTGTCCCCCCAAATGTAGGTCACATTGATGGACCATGTTGGGCTAATGTTGAGGGTTAGGGTTCCAATTTCAGTGTCAAGTTGTACCGCGCAATGTCTGAATGAATGCGTGCCGCATGTGAGCGGCACGAGCTATCGTGTATGATATCGATTGGATTCGGTGTCTCCCCGATCGTGCGTTAGATGATGCTAACCGTATGCTCTCGAAAACGATAACTCTTGATCGGTTCGCCCGACAACTTTTTCAACGTACCTATAAAGAATAATTGAAGGCATGAGGAGGGTGATGTTAGGTGGCCCTTGACTAATTTGAGTTAATGTGTAGTATTTTGCAATTAGATGGTGCTATTCTAAATCATACCTTATGAGATCAATAGGGTTCAAAATTTGAGGATTGTTCTTTCGTATCCTCGTAAAAGAAAAGAGGATTTCGAAAGATTAGGATCAGTCTGAATGACTTTGTTGCGTAATGTCGATATAGTTATCAAAATTGGTGGATTCTCAATTCATTTTGCATAATCTATACATTTTTATTAGGTGTTTCGATAATCTCATAAATAGTAGGTGAATTTACAGATTCATTAGTGAATTTATGATCTGATATGTATCTATCGATTCCAGCAATTCAATTTTTTCTTTTTTGAGAATTCACCTATATAATGATGTAAATTTGTTCGTACGTTATGATGCATGTCATATTATGATGGTTACAAGATAGTTGACAAACTATAATAATAAAACAATGAAAAATTAGGACTATTTATGGGTAGGAATCATCACATGTTCCTTGATCATAGATTACAAATCTTACTCAACATTTCATGTCTTTATAAAATATAAATGACTATACACAAGATACTGTACTTTACCAAATCTTACAATTCGATTCGATTCTCAATTCGCCATCACCACCCTGTCGTGCTACCTCCATGTTCATCTCGGTTGCCAACAATAGCGTTCGTCCCCAATCTCTCTCTCTCTCTCTCTCTCTCTCTCTCTCTCTCTCTCTCTCTCTCTCTCTCTCTCTCTCTCTCTCTCTCTCTCTCTCTCTCTCTCTCTCTCTCTCTCTCTCTCTCTCTCTCTCTCTCTCTCTCTCTCTCAGTTTGAGTTCATAAAACATGTTGTGTTGCGCTATTCCTCATATAAGAGGTGGCCAGTATCGACCACCCCTTAAGAAGAGTTACCACAAGAGTTTCACCGTAGGCAATCGAATGTTTAATCTAAATCACAAATACTGCTCATTTTGAGCAAACTTGTCACCACCGTCCCATCAAGGTGCTAATAGGAGTAGAGCTGAGATTATCATATGCAAGGGTACAGTCAAATCTACACCGTGGGCAAACCAAGGCTTTCTGAGATCCAGGAGCGATCGGAGGATCCGAACCTATGACGAGAGGGGCTCCGAACCCTGTGAAAAGTTAGCCTAGACCAAGCACAAGCCTATACTTAGTTGTTGACACGATGAGAACAGACACTACTCGCCTAGAAGCAAGACCAACCGAAGTAGAATTCTCTCATCCTAAGACGAAAGCGTTGTCCTTCTTCTCCCTACACCGAGTGGATAACAGTAACCATCGTGCTATCTTGGGAACGGAAATGACAGTGTCACACGTAATGATGAATCAGGCGCGAGGCTTATCGAAGGTTTGGCGGATGGAGAGACAGGGGAGGACCCTCTTTGACAGAGATGAGCCTATCAGAGAAGAAGATGACAAGTCCTTTTCATGGGGACATGACCAGCAGACAAAAAATCAAAAGCTTGAACCACCACCTCCTTCTCCGACAACGACGCTATCTCCCATTTTTGCTAATTAAACTCATGCAAAACTTCCTGACTCGGACCTGACTCACCAGTCCGACTCGGTGGGCCCTCTTTCATCGACCGCCACAGGGTCTCCTCCATATCTCCTCCTCCTCTACTCTCTCTCTCGCGCTCTATATATTAGCACAGAAGCCTCCGTTGCTCACTGCCTCGGCGCAAGAAGAGCCAAACAGCTGTTACTCGAAAAAAGAATCGAAACCCGCCTTCTTTTCCGCATCAATCTCTGTGGGTGTTTGGCTGTTGGTGAGACAGAGAAAGAGAGAGGATGGGGAGGACTAACTCAAGCGCGAGCACTGTGAGGACGAGCTTGAAGCTGCGTTCATGGCAGAGGTGCTGCTCCAAACACATCAGGGAGCAGAGGGCGCGCCTCTACCTCATCTGGAGGTGCACGGTCATGCTCATCTGCTGGGAAGATTGATCGAGAACCGAACAGAGAGAAAGAATCGTAGATAGAGAGAGATCAGGATCACAGTGTGAGAAGAAGTGAAGCTGTTGAGCCGGGGAAGCTTTTTCTTCTCAAGTGCAGAAAGCTCTGAAAGTTTGAATGACTGTACAGCCTCTTTTTTTTTTTTTTCTTTTTCTTTTAAAGTGGAGTTGGTTAAGGTTAACTCAATAATGTACAGCCTCTTTTTTTTTCCCTTTTTCTTTTAAAGTGTAGTTGGTTAAGGTTGACTCAATAAATTAGCTCCTTCTTCCTCTTCTTTCTTCTTTTTTCTTCTTCTTCTTCTTCATTTTCATTTTTAATGTATTTTGCTGATATACAGTCGATAAAAAAAAATAATGAATGAGCATACTATAAATCTTAGAAAGTTATGAAATAAATCATGACTTTATATCTCATATATATTGGTAGGTCAATGGAAATTCGAATTGGTAGCCGTGACTCATGAGGTTCTAATTTGAAAGATATTAAGTGACAAACATCAAATAAAAAATCGAAATTCAGATGTCATAAATAAAATAAGAAATTGAAAAGCAATCGTAACGGGTTATTTGAGAATACTCTATGACCCTTCTCGAGAGATCGATCATTTATTAGCGAACTTTATTCTAATTTTCAGTACAAAGCATCACGTGAATACTTAAAAGTTCAAAATAATCTATCCAAATGACCGTGGATCTCTCCTCGATAAATTGGAAACCCTCGGAGTTACTTGAACCTGTTGGTGGGTTTGTTCATCTCAATCAGCTTCAGATAAAGAGCAATGGTTGGTTTAGTGATTAAAATAGAGGGTTCCGGTATGTGGTTTTTGAGCATACAACATAATTTTTTTCTTTTTTTTCACTCCCCCATGTGTGAGGAAGCTCTATAAGTCATACCTTGTGAAATTTAATGAATTTACTCTTTTTTATATAATGAAAATTTGATCATTATTTTTCCATCCTCTCAACTCATATCCCTCTTAGACATATAATTCTTGAGATCAATGGGGGTATTTTATTATTCAGTTCTGGCCATAATTAAGTCTGTTTAATAATTTGTAAAAAAAAAGAGGGGGGGGGGGGCTAGTGAGCTATATTAAAACCTAATTCAGATTCCCCAAAAAATAAAAAGACTATTAAAGCTTAATTCGATTCCCGCGCTCTTTAGTGACAGTGCAAAAATAAGAGAGAGAAGAGAGTTAGAGTTTGGACATACCAAAAAAAAAAAACATATGAGATTAGGTTTGGTTAATTAATCCCATAATTAACACCCTATGTTCGATGACTAGTGCTCCAATGTCACGAAAACCATGCCAAACTAGCCACCTGTTCGATATGATAGCGGCTGGGCCGAAAAAGGAAGTCCGGTTTCTGTCCCTAACTTTAGACCGATTCGATCAATTCAATCGAGTAAGAATCAATAAATCCGGCATAGTTTTCGACACGGCTTCGGAAACATTAGACCTCACTTTGGGGTCTCTACCCTGGTCACCACCTAATTTTTTGTCATCTCAAATGGCCAACCATCTTGTACTTTAGCAAATTTGAATCGAGACAGCCCTGGAGGTAAGAAAGATGAGTTGACAACTCGCGCTTTTACTACTCTGGAGCTTCCCATGGGCGAATTCTCATAGATTTACGCCTTAAGAGGACCGACCCCAAGATGTGAATTGCGCAAGAGAATTATGCAGCAACGTAGCTCGTTTCATTCTGAATCATCATAACATCCTAAGTTGCTTGCCATATTTCACTTCAAATTACAGTTTCTAGAGTTCCTCATGGAACGGCCCTGCTTTGCTACGGTATGAAAACGAGTCCGAGCTTCAAATGACCCATAACAACAAACTCTCATAGATTCATCTACCTCAAAAGATTTGCGTCTAGGAGGCTTGGAAGGTTATCACTTGCCTTCTATAATCACAAGGACGCCGAGGTTCTAACCTCTGTCCGGCTTTCAACTTTGGCTCCCCTTGTGGCAAGATCATAGCTTTTCAGGCTTCAATCTTTTCCTGCACTCCGCGTGGTGGACATGATGAATACATTTGTATCGATTGGAACATGCTCAATTAAGAAGAAATATCGAGGGCGTCAAGTAAACTGATGGTTCTTGAAGAGGATCTAATGAGTGAAATACTCTCAAGTACATATGTAACGATTGTAAGGATATACCATCCAAAAACCCGTAGAATTACCGAAGCAATAGTATTGACTATTAAAACTGCAAAAGCATGAAGAGAAGATTGAACACCATGGTCGGTTTTCCAAAAGTTGAGTCGTGCTAAGGTTTACCGAATAGTATCTATAGGAATGCTGTACAGCAATATTCAGAGTATTCGTCCTTATTTAAGCTACATACATAAAGAGTAAGAGAGCCGCACGTAAAGTCCTATACCGTGGTTTCTCGCAGGGTGCTAACTGCTAAGATTTCTACCAGTATATCCAAAACAACCAGATTATCCAATTACTCAGTAAAAGCAACCGAAAAATAAAGAACAATTAAAAAAGCTCCCTGAGTTCATCAATGCCACCATGGATGTCCGATTTGGAGCCCCTATATTCTCCATTAGCAGTCGGGCTCAGACCCCCACTGCAGAATTCAGTGTCCTTATCAAAGAACTCCCACCCTAAATCTGTAAGCTCTTTCAGATCGACTCTGCTTTTTTCCTCATCAAAAGGCAAAAGGTCCTTGGTCATGGCTGTCTCAGCAATCTTGTTTGGTGTCCCGTACGTTTCAGCTTCGTTGAGAATAGGATTTGAGGACGTGCTTTTCCGAGAAGAGCTTGATGAGGCCAAAAGGCAACTGGTTTGACTAGAGGAAACAGATTTACTCAGAGGAACCCGCTCATCAAACTTCTCTTTAAGAAACTTCACATCCAGACAAATAACCGATATTTCACCTCTGCAGATATGACTCAATGAGTTTCTTCAAAACTCTAAATCTTCGGTATAAGATAATGATCACAACATGAGGAGCTGCAGGCATCTAAGGGATGTGTGGCTAGTAACATTTTATGCACATCAACATCCTAATTCCTAAGCCCAACTCAATCCACCAAAAAAGCACACAAAAATTGAGTATGACTTGAGTGCCCCGCTAAGGCAAAATAGGTAAATGCAAAAACAGAGAAACAAGCATCACTTGACTTCATGAACTGAAAAAAACATAAATTTGAAGATGAACAGAGACTTGGAAGCAATATCAACACAGGAATTTATCAAAAGTGCCCACTAATAGTTACTCTTTCACAGACTACATCAACCCTAAAGTTATCCACGCCTAAGAAGTGCGCTATTCATATATTACAGAGGTTTGTTTATACTTCATAGTCTATATCAGAAGATAGGCAGAGCACTTTAAAACCAGGACTGTTAAGCTGGCACCTAATTATAAGTACTTACGATTCAGCATATGCCCGTAGGAGACCAAGACAGAAAGTGAAAGATGTAAGAACGACCCCATAATCAACTGCAATGCTGCAACAGTTTTAACTTTTATATAATCAAGGACAGAACAACCATCAGATAACGCCCCCAGAAATTCACAAGCACTCGTACAGCAGTTTAGAAATTGTAAGTCCAGATTCTCAATCCATATTCACAAATTCACGTATATAAGGTGCTGATTCAAGGAAGAAGGCTTAATTGAGATATCCATACAAGTATTGGCCTACTAAACTGACAGCTGATAGAGTCCACAGAGCAATGAGAATACCACACCCACATTCACATGCAAATTCCACTTAAGATATGTATGTGCATGAAATTAAGTATTATATGCTTACTGCAATATATCAACAATTTGCCCCTTCTCCATAAGAAACTCCCTTAGCTGCAGTGATGAGATGAAATAGGTGCCAGTCAGTAGGTTATTTATTGGTCAAATATTAAAATTCAGAATTCAAACAACAGTTCTCAAAAAAGAATTGACCTTGGAATTCTCCTCTGCCTCTTCTTGTAGTACCTTTGATTCTTGAACCACCTTCTCCATTATGGCTTCCTGTTCGGCTTGAGCACTTCGTGCCAATTCTTCTTTTTCAAGCTTTTCATTCTCAGCAGCTTTCATCACCTCCTCCGCAGCAGCAAGTCTAGATTCAAGAGCTTCATGCATCTTCCAGTACAAACATAACAAAACAAAACAAATGAAGGCAGCAGACGTGCCAATATGAAGCCCATAATATGAAAAACATCAGGATTGCATGCATATGAAAACCGTTAACTGATAAAACAGAATATGTTATCCTTATATGAATATCTGCTACAACTATGTGGCTAGAATATAAGGCAAGTCGTAGGCCAAAGATCAGCAAGTTTATACAATTATCCAAAACCTGTTTTGCATAACAGTGGCTAAATTATAACTGTATTATTTTATAACTATGCTTTGAAACACTGAAATGTTTGGTAGTAATATTTACAGCTACAAAACCTTAAAGATAAGTGAGGCAGATTTCTAAAACTGTTGTTAAACTCTTGGAATTCTGGAGATGTTGCAGCTATGAGATGTTTGCCAAACACCTTAATAAAGCTACGACAACCATTTTCACAATTGAAACTGCTTCGGAAAACCTATACCAAACAGTTTCTAAATCTAACATGATAGTCAACTAAATTCACATACATACAACATCATATTTATGGTGTCTTATACATTGTTTTGATCCAGAACAAGATCTTATGATCTTCACATCCCAAAATTTGAATCTCAACGAACTCCTAATTTTAAGCAAGATAGCTGCTTTAAGAAGCATATTCACTGGTCAAAGGCTCCACAAAACCAATGAGAGGCATACATGAATTTCTCTAAAGCACACCCACTCTGTTTGCAGAGATATTAATTTCATTGATTGGCAGAATGTGTGCTACAAATTTATTTTACAATTAGTCCATTAGATTCTGCGACAGGAGCTTGACTTCACAAAACATGACAGTGTGGTCAACTTGGATCCATTAATTCCCGACAGAGGATTAGCTTTACGCATGATGAATTTAATAAAAGATATAGGAAGTACCTCGTCAAGAATAGCAAGAGACTTATCTCTTTCATCTGACAAGCTGCGCAAACGGGACTGTAGCTCCCCGACTTCAGTTGCTAAAACTGCCTTCTCCCCATACACTTCTCCAGCACGCTGCAAATATAAAATATAATAAGCCATTCTATCCACTCTTGAAGAAAATCCTCTCATATACTGCAATTTAAAGAAGGCACAACCATATCGTTAGCTTCCTTGGCATGTGCCAGCATCTGTTTCAGTTCTTCCACCTTGCTAAAAATAACAAGACCTCCCATAACAGCTTCCTCTTTGGCTACTTCTGCAGCTTTCTCCTGCTCTTCAACTTCCTTCATCATGTCCATAACCGATTCCATTGCTGAGAACAAGGTTTTCTGCAACAGCAGTACAACTACCGATCAGTGCTTTCAATTAACATAGAGCAAATACTAACAATTTGGTTTTAGATAATGTTGAGCACCTTATTATTCTTCGCATCCTCGATGATCTCTTCAAGAAGTTCAACACTACAAATCTGTCCAGAGCGAGTCATGTTCAGTGGAAGATCATCATCCATTTCAACGGTGTCAGTGCAACTGAGGTCTAGTTTCTGAGCAACAGTACTAGATTCTAATTCTACATTCCCATCAGCATAGTTATTTACGTAAGCATCAGTATCAACTACAGAGACCCAACTTGGAGCCTCTGAGGAATGCTCTTTAGGAGACAGCAACGCCACTTCAACATCAGGATTCTCAACCTCAGACAAAAATGTTTCCAAGTTAGAGCTCTTTTCACCAACACCAACACCAACACCAACATCAGAATAACTGGAACCTCTCGAACCGATATGCAAACTGCTGCTCAACCTGCCACTTTCAAAGTTTGAAGTGAGTGGCACCAGATCAGAACTTGAAGTGGTGCCATAACTAGGGCCAGGCTCCTGAGCTTTCTCAGATACTGGCATAGGCTCCTGAACTTTCTCAGATACTGGCATAGGCTCCTGAACTTTCTCGGACACTGGCATAGGTTCCTGAACTTTCTCCATACCTAACAAAATTAACTCTTCACCATCAGCATTTCCATCACATGGATGCAAACCAGAATGTTTCAAGACTTCAGAATTTTTATCTGCTTGATCAACACTCGTTTCTTGACTATTTTCAGATACAATCATGGCTTCATTATCAACAGCTCTACATGGATGATCATTCCCATCATTTGCATCATAGAAGGGACCCTCATCACCAAGCGTTGAATCAGCATCCACAGAATTGCCTGCATTGTTAGCAGCATTACCAGCTCGACTAGACACCTCTTTCGTCTCCAAAGAATTGACAGTTGCCCTCTTAGACATATGTCGGCGCCTTGATAATGAAGTTTGCTCCTCAGATTCAACTTCACCAAGATAAGCACAGAAGTAGGAGAAGTTAGGCACAATAGGGTATTAAAACACACAGAAAGGTTGGAAAAGCAGAGGACCGGACAATTGTTTTAGGAAATTTTAGTGACAACTGATTGCCATGTTGAAAAGGAAAATTGTGTCACCTTCTGCATCTGATTGGCCAAGAGAACTCATATTCTCAGAGCGAGAATCAGTAATTTTTGCCTTTTGTACCATATGAGGAAGAACTTCAGAAAGAATAACTTCCACAGCTGCATCAGCATCTTTAGGATGTTCGATAGCAACAGCTTTCAGCAAGCGCGCATCGAGCTGCGGATTGGAGAGTGAAAAAGTTCAGGAATGATGAACAAGGACGTGAGAAATACAATGCTCCCAACAAAATCATATCCAGTAGACAGCATGGACAAAATGATTTAACTAAAAGAAATGTCCAGATTGCAAAATTTGACCGCACCAAAATTTCATTCCATAAGGAAAACACAGACATCCAAAATATCAAGAAAATCGACTTTTGAGCTGATCAATATTTTCAATGAATATTGAAAAATGGGATATGCACCTGTGGGAATAGTTCCTGCAGGCATTGGTAAACAGCAGCAAAACCCATCTTCAAACGCTACTGCCTGCATTAAATGAAATCCAGATCGCAATGAGAATTGACAATCGAAAGATCGAGAAACACATTGAAAGCAACAAGCTGAAAGTGCTAAGCCATAGCAACAAAACCACTCAAAAAAAAAAAAAAACCCAAGGGTCTGATCCCAAAAGAGATTGTAAGAAAGAAATACAAGTGCAAAAGGCAAAAGTAAGCACAAAGGAGCACAAGAACAACATCTACATAGATATTACACACAACCCATAAGGGGAAAAGTAACATAATTTTACACGCCCATAAAATTATAGCGACAAGAAAAACATAAAGCATAACAAAAACTCTAAGCATCTCTGCGGCAAACCAAGAAAAAACTCCAAATTCAGAAAGACCCCATACGAAAATCTACCGGCCCAGGTCACCAAAACCATCGAACTCGAGCAAAACCGCATTGGAGAAACAGATTGACCTTCGAAACACCCAAAATTCACTCGCCCACACCCACCAGACATAATCTCAAGCAAGAAAGAAACCAACCGACGATCACAAACAGGAACAACCTCCCGAACCCAGGAAAAAAAAGACAGGACATCAACAATCAAAGCAAATCCTCCGAGAACGATCGAAACCACGGACGAGGAACGAGGCGGCGATTTGCGATCACCACCCTCAAGAGCGAAAGCTCCCCAAAGGAAAAAAGCAACGAGATTTAGTCCCGGCTTCCGCTCTTTCGCACGCGAAACTCCAGCCCACGATGCGCTCTTTCTCCTCCGAGTGGGAAAAGCCGGAAACCACATGGAAAGCGAGAGAAGTCGTACTGACCTTCAGGAGCCACACCCACGCACGCCACAGCGGTCTGGTGGAGAGAAAGAGAAAGAAAAGAGAGAGAAAAACAGAGAGACGCTATTTTGTGTTGTAGTGATCGGGTCGGGGCCGTCTCGTAATTACGGGGCCTCGCCGAGGGCATTTTCGCCAGAGGCGAATGTTACGAGACCGGCACCGATCGAGCCTCGTGTTTTTTTTCCCCTCCCCGTCGGCTCTTTTGCTTCGGGATTAAGGCTTGCGGGGTCTCTCGTTGACCTCGTCTGGCGATCGAAACCCCCCCCCGGTCAACGCGAAACAGAATATGCAATAGCGCGTTTGCTCGGGAGAAAGTGCTTTATCGAGAACTTCACCCGCTTGGCTCGCCTAAAATAATCAGTTAGCAGAAAATACTTTCCTATCAAAAGAAAAATATCCGTGCATAAAATTAAGAAGGTTGAATCCTTTAATTTAAGAAGGTTGTAACACTTTTCGAAATTACTTTTTTTCAATGTCTTAATATTTTGTCTTTTCTTTTCTTCGTTTTTTTTTCTTTTCCTTCTTGCTCTTCCTCCGGCCACCGGCCACCGGGTCATCGGGACGGCCGGCGATCGGCCGCAGGTGTGGGTAGGGTCGGGCTAGCCTCAGGCCAGGCTAGGCTCGAGCCTCACAAGCCTTGAGCGAGGTCAAGCTCACCCGAGGCCCGCCAAGTTGGCCCTCGCTAGTGGCCTGTTGCGGACATCGCTGAGGCTAGGCCACCAGCGGAAGAGGAAGAAGGAAAAGAAAATCCAGAAAATAAAAGAAAATAAATAATAATTTAGAAATTTGGTTTTTTTTGTTTGAGATAAAGTCGTGAGATTGAAATCATTTTCCATATGAGATCTAAACACTAAAAAAAAATGTTTTTGGTCACATATAACCTAACAAATGAAAGGTAACTATTTCCTAAGAAAATAATTTTCCAGAAAGTATTTTCATTTATCATGGAGTTTTTCCATTAAAACGAATGCACCTTATATAGCACTTTGGTCTTAGGTGTCAATTAATGATGTGATGGTCGTAAATTTATCTATGCTTTCCATTGAGGTTTTCGCGTCATGATGGTGTCATAAATTCACACAACACCGGTGCTCATAAATTTGGAGTTGTTATTCACTAAAAGTAGGAAATGCTAAGTAATAGTCTTTGTCGATCTGGACACAGTATATGTTGCCTTATAGATTAAACTTGAAATTTTGATAAAACAGATAGATAATAGAAAAAAATTTTGGTACTCATATTATAGAATTAGAAAAGAGGATTTTATATACCAATTTGGGGTTTTTTATGGTCAAGCTAAAGAAAGGTAAGTTTGTCACAAGTGTACGAATTTGGAGTTTTTTATGGTCAAGTTAAAGAATGGTAAGTTTGTCACAAGTAGGGGTGTCAAAACCAAACACAATACCCGAACCGAAACACGAACCGACCCGATCCGAACACGAAATTTTTTTATTGGGTCGAGTTAGGTGTCAACTTGTTTGGGTAACAACGAAAAGAATTGGGTATTGTTTGGATTTATTGGGCTTGGGTACCCAAACCCAACCCAAACAATAACCAAAACCATTAAGATCCCTCCTCCTCTCAGGACACTGCCGCCGACTTCTTCTTCCCCGGGTTCTACCGCGCTGCCGCCGCCAGCAACATCACCCTCAGCGGCGTCACCAAGATCGACGACCACGGCATCCTCAAGCTCACCAACGTGACGACCTGTTTCTACCCTAGCCAGGCGGCGGAGGATTTCATCCTTCTGCCGGAGACAACGCTGCCCGACCAGATCTCGTGGCCGTCGCGCCGCCGCCTTCGGAAATACCGCATCATCCCCGAGTTTTGCACGGCAAAATCATCGACCGGCGACAACAACGCCGCCGCCGCCATCTCTGTCCCTAGGAACCACCACCGCAAGCGGTCCTCAGTTGCCGATAGCGCGATTCCGAAGCTGTGAGGTCCAAACCTTCGAGCGCGATGTGGAAGCTAAACCAGTCATTGTTCGGCGGGGAAGAAGGTGGCGGCCAAGATGAGCTCTTGGCTGAAGATTTAGATGGTGTCTGCAATCTCTCTCCTATGCAGGTCGAGTTCGTTCTTTTCCTTCCTCTTTTCGACCGATTCTGCGCATACCCATGTCTTGTTTGATCCTCCCCGTTGATGCCGTTCCTGGGTTTTCTCTCTTTTTTTCCGGGGTGGGTGTGGAGCAAAGAGTCTACGCCTTCGCAACGTGTCTTCTCGTCGGCCTCGTATGTATGTTCCTGGTAAGATCACGTGCGCCATCTCAGCGAAAGAACACAATTGTTGACTTTCCCTCCGTTTCCTTAGGCTGCGAACTTCGACGGCTCGATCCCGCGACCGAGGATTGGATTGTCGACCAGATGCACATCGTAAATCTTGCTCCCGATCAACTGAATCCCATAGCTCATTGTTTTGTTTTCGCTTCGTGTTAAGTTTGGTGAGATTGAATCGGTGACGGCTTGAATTAAGTGGTTAATCAGTTCCTTTACACTCTAATTATGGAATTTCCGGATGGGTTTAAGTGCACGTGTCATGGGGAGTTCAAACCTGCTCCTGTATCAGCTTCTGGCACTTTGAGAGTTTGAGTGCATCATAATATTTTCTGCTTCAAGGTATCTGCACAAGCACTAACGAGGCTATGGGACAGCATGAAGATTTTGAGCAAAATAAGGTGCTGATAAAGTTACTGAGAAGATGAATCGACCGCAAGAAATGATTAGTAAATCTTTAAACACGAACCCGACCCGAACCGAACCGACCCGAACACGACCCGATTATGTAGCTATATCATGTTCGGGTCTTGTTTCGGGTCGGGCCAAACACATATATTCATTATTTTGGGTCGGGTCGGGTATCATGAAAACCCGACCCGACCCGACCCATTGACACCCCTAGTCACAAGTATATCAATTTTGGGTTTTTTATGATCAAAAAATTAATTTGGAGTAAATTTATCACATGTGTACCAGTTTGGGGTTTTTTGTGGTATTAACCCTAATATAAAACTTCAGGTCATCTCTCCTATTCCGCTTTTAAATGTTATTTGAAATGTAAGATTAAAAAAAACCGTTCAACGATAAGATAATAAATTAAAGCTTCGGGCTTCTCTCTTATCTATTTTTTAAAATCAGTTTCAAATCAAGCCGATTTTAGATGAAATGATTATATTATTGTTAGTTTTGTCTCCATTTTTATTCATTATAAGTGTACTTGTTTTGATATACATAAACTTAGATAAAGACCCATCGGTTTAATTGTCTACTAAGAATCTTTCACGAGTTTTTAATTGCCTAGTGACAATCTTTCACATCATTACGATGTATAAATTTTTATTTCGTATTCTAATTTTAGTATAACCGCGCTGGTCCATCAACTTTATCGGCTCGTTCATGATGCAAAAAGATCAGCAGCATCACACGCTATTTCACCATCATCGTCCACCACTATCATCACCGTTCACGTTGCTTCTTTTGCGACCTTCGTCACACATGATCGTCGGTCGTGAAGTTGAAATCGGCACAAGTGGTCCCCCGCAGCAGCGCCGCGGAACTAAACCCCAGCCTCATCGACCCGAGGTCGAACTGCAGCAGGTTGTCCTCCATCTGGTGCCCTCCGATCACCACCGCGGCCCGCGCCTCGGCCCCGCCGTCCAGGACCCCCAGGCACCACACGTCCGTCCCCTTCCTCGTGATCCTCACCATCGAATTCGCCCCCGACACCCTCCAGAACACGTCCTCGCTCTGCATCACCAGGTCGATCGCCGGCACGGCCGGGCCTGCGCAGGTGCTGGCCACGTCTCCGGCGGAGTAGCACAAGCTGAACGGCTTCACCGGCCGTGTCACGGGGAGGTGGAATGCGGCGGAGGCCTCCCGCGCGAACGCCTCGGTGACCGCCCTGTAGATGGAGGTCTGGAGCGCGGTGTAAGGCAGGACGGTGCTGATCATGGTGCCGCCGCGACCGCTCTCCTGGTCGATCGCCAGCAGAGTGGCGTTCAGCGGTACGGCCTTCCCATTGACCCTGACAGCTGTCAAGCCGACGTAGTACTCCGCTGCCGGCTCCCGCGCGTACGTGATCACGGTGTCTCCCTGTGGATTCAGAAGGATCGGCGTGTAGGTGAGGCCCTTGGAGAGGTCTATCCCGGGGATGAAGTTGTAGGGGCCAGCCGTGCCCACGAAGGCGACGCCGGCAGCCGACCGCGACCCAGACATGCACAACGCGAAGCACCGCGGCAGGGACAGGGCCTCGGTGACCAGCACGGGAAGGGAGACATTGGAGAACCCGAGCGCAGCGAGGCCGGAGGTCCCCTTCGGGAATTCGGCAAGCAGGTCGGCCTTGGCGCAGGAGAAGAGGAAGTCGGGCACGACCTCCACCCGCCCCAGGCTCGACCCGTCCGTGGAAGGGAGGCCGAGGGCGTCCAGGAGGGCGTTCTCGAGGCCGACCTTCCGGTTGATGGGGTTCTCGGGGAAGTACTCGCAGGTGTCGTTGGAGCAGGTGGGGCCGGCCGGGCGGTCATAGCAGTAGCCGCAGGCGAGGGAGTCGAGGGGGACGCAGACGGAGAAGTTGCAGGGGATGTTGCGGTAGGTGGCAGAGGCGTAAACGCCGGAGTAGCAGTCGACCCAGGAGAAGCGGCCGCCGAGGTGGAGGAGGAGGTCGAGGCGTTGGGGAGGGGTCTTCAGGTAAGCCGAGAGGGTGTAGCGGAGGGTCGTGTGGTCCTTCCGGATCGGGGCGAGCAAGGGCAAGGACGTTGGCGGCGGCGGCGGCGAGCTTAGGAGTGAGAGCGTTGGAGAAGGAGTGGCAGTGATGATGGGGATGAGGAAGAGGACGAGGAGGAGGACGTGGAGCGGCATCGTATTCGGATTCGGCGCGTTGAGTTTTTGTCGGCGAGAGATAAGGGTTTGAACGATCTCTATTAAAAGGGCATGAGCGCAATACGACAAAATCCTATTCAACGTGCGCTGACACGCACCGGATTGGCAACAAGTTGTGGATCTTATCTGTCTGGCTTTTGGACTTTTTGGATCGAATTCGCCTTAGATTTGGCATGAATTCTTTGACCAAGCGCTGGAGAGCACGGAGCATCCAAAGTCCACCACATGTACCGGGCGTGATAACTTCGTTCGAGGTTTCATGCTCGACCGCTGGACGTGCCGTATTCACGAAGAATCTGAGTGCGCCCGCGGGCGTGACGAGAGGAGACCGTGTGAACACAAGGACAATTCTCGCACATCCAATGGGAAATCTTATCAGTATGCTGCGGCAATATACGTTTGGTAAAGACAAAAGGGTATGCACATAAACTAATTGGGCACTAGTGCACAAGCTTTGTATATACTCTTTCCGCAGGGACCATGGCCATGTAATGATTAAGTTACTCGTGCTTTGAAAGTCGACTGGGGAGGGGAGAGAAAGGGGAAGCGAGGGAGGGTCTGATCGGGTTTTCTTTTAAGTTTAGAGTTACGTATGGGTGATGTTAATTAGGATATAGACGGACAATCCAAAATTGGAGAGCGTAAAATCTCCTCCAATTTGAGTGTGGGGGGAAGATTTGCACTGTTTTATCTTGAGCCATGTTTCCCCGATTCTTGGTTGCAGGAAATTTTTCCTACCCATTTTTGGTGGGTTAAGAACGTATACACCATCCATGTTGTGTATGTTTAGTTAGTTTGCATATAGATGATATCCAATCAATTAGATACAAGTATAGAGAGAAGTATAACCATTTTATTTTTCAATTGTAACCTAGTTATAATAGAGGTTGTGCTTTCTCCTGTCTCTAGTTAGAGGGAAAATTTTAATTAGTGGATTACGTATATTCACATGATCCAATCGTAAACTTTTTTTCGTCAACCAAAGGTAAGCTTAACCAAACATAAAATGTAACTATATCTATTTTTATAGCTCATCGATCATCAGAAGCTTTTCCCCTATCAAGGATGAGAAAAAAGCCTTATACAAATTGAAGTTCCAATCCAGAATGGCATGGTAAGCCAGCAACCACCGATGTGCTTGTACTTTACTACTAGGGTTCGTGAAATAAAAACAATATCATTTTTCTCCAACCAACATTCAGATCGGTGAATTACAAATTGTGGACATCATTCATAAGGACTATATTTTTCTCCAACCGTACCTACCTAACTGGTGTGTTTCAAGTTATGGATATCATTTATATGCAAATTAACTAAATATAAATGCAGGCGATATTTACAGTTATAACTTACGATCAAAAGGGTGATCGGAGGAATTTTCTCCGATTAAAGGAGAAAAAACACGAACCAATGCAAAAAATTTTAAATATAAATGTGTGATTTCCATGATTGTCATTGATCAAAGGGGTCATGGGATGAAGGAAAGTATGACCATATGAAATCCTGACTGCAGTCTCTTGATCCGAGACACGGATTATTTATTTATCTGGCTCAAACCGGCCACGTGCGTGGACATTTAATGAGGTGATTGCTGAAATTGTACTGAAACATTAGATAATGTCGAAAGAGCTTGGGATCCTAAACGATTCTTTTCTAGGATTGGAACCTTGACATTTAATAATGTCAACTGTTCCCTTCTTCCGTGACCGTTCCCCACGTGCCCCAAGAAAGTAAAATAAAACAAGATAAAAAGCTCTACCCTTATTGCATAGATACATCTCCCATGAACATTTTTCGAACAGGGAAAAAAGGTGAAAAAAATATGAAAAAATGACACAAACAGTTTATGAACTTTGACTAAATATGCAATGTAGTCCATAAAATTTAATCTAATGTGCAATGTAGTCTTTGAACTTTAATTTATTCAATGTCATCCTTAAACTTTTTGTACATGTTCAATTTAGTTCCTGAATTATATGAAAATTTTCGATATGATCCTTCCATTAATTGAAGTTCAGGGACTATATTAAACAATTTCATATAGTTCAGGGACTACAATGAACATATACCAAAAGTCCAAGGATCACATTGAATAAATTAAAAGATCAAGGACCACATTGAATATTAAGTTAAAGTTCAGTGACTATATTGAACAAATTAAAAGTTCAAGGATCACATTGTATATTGGATCAAAGTGCAGTGACCGTTCGTGTCATTATCCCAAAAAAGGTAGATTGAAGTGCCACTAATCAATTCCTTTGCAAATAGAGAAAGACTTTAATCTAAAATGCATAAAAATACTAATTAAGAGGGACAATGAAAACAAACAATGACCTTCAATAATGGGACATCATAAATCAGAAGAGCTCACACTGAGCTCTAAAATGAATGTAATGCCCCTAAATTTATGATCTTTGATATGCTATTAGATTAGTGTTGAACCATTGACATTGCAATTAATGAATCCAAAACAAACCACACTTACCTGAACGAAACTGTAGACTCGAAGATGTGAAATTGAAGTTAGAGCACGTGGTCTGACGGAACAATAGCGACGAACTGAACCCTAGCTTTTGCCCAACCGGATCAAACAACAAGAAGTTGTTCTCCATCTGATACGACCGTACCACCATTGCTTGCTCGGCCCTCTCCCCGCCATCGACGAATGCGAGGCACACCACGTCATCGCTCACTTGTTTCATCGAGTTCGCCCCAACGATCGTCCAGTTCCTCTCGTTCCCAAGCACAATATCGATCCATGGCACTAGCAACCCAACCCTCGTCGACCCTAGCGCACTCATGTTGAGGCACAAATCGAAAGGCTTCACCTTCTGTGCACGTGGTATCCCTCTTGTCGACCAGGCAAAGAGCTTAAGGAAAGGCCGGTACATGGGGCTTCGGAGCGTCGTGTATGGAGCCACCGTGCTTAGCTTGACCCCACCGTGGCCAAGAGAGTCGAACTTGAGCATGTGCTACCAGAACGAAGCCGGCTCACCGTTGATGCATATGGATCGGACGTCGATATAGTAGTCGAGATTGTTCGTCATCATTGTTGAAGGTAATGGGTTTGAGAGAGTAGATAGTGTTTTGCTTGAAATATTACACCAAGAGACGTCAAGTTTGGAACGCTTAACAGTTTTACCTCCAGCGTAGGTAAACCCTTGAGTTTATATGTAAGCAATTGGGCTCCAACCCATATGGACCTAAAATAACCATGCTTTAAACCTATTGTGCTTATATGTGAACATATTATTTGGACTATATTAATAATATATCCAACAATCTCCTCCTATGTTCACCATACAGCACAATCCAGTACGGTGGTCAGTGTAATGTTCAAACAAATATGAATCATCTACATTCAGTCCAAGACAATCAACTTGGATCGATCAAAGAGTTTTAGCACTAAATATTAAACTCAATCATAATTTGCAATCTAAATAAGTGAATCATCTTTATCATGAATCTATTCTGAGATCAGCACATAAAAAAAAGAGATAAGTGTATTCAAAGTCCTAAAACTTGTCACGAAAGTGCAATTAAGTCCTAAAACTTTCAAAAAATGCAAACAAGTCCTAAAACTTATCACGAAAGTGCACTTAAGTCTCAAAACTTTTAAAAAATGCAAACAAGTCCTGAAACTTATCACGAAAGTGCAAACAAGTCTTCAAACTTGTCAAATTGGTTCAATTAAGTCCTTCTAGTGATTGTACTTTTTGAAAGTTTTAGGACTTGTTTGCACTTTTGTGACAAGTTTTAGGACTTATTTGCACTTTTTGAAAGTTTTAGGACTCAAGTGCATTTTCGTGACAAGTTTTAGGACTTGTTTGCACTTTTTGAAAGTTTTAGGATTCAATTGCACTTTTATAACAAGTTTGAGGACTTCTAGTGCATATATCCCTAAAAATAAATATGAAGAGTTTCAAATTCAGTCTAAACTCATCCAAATCTCAATATCCAAAATAAATCTCAGAATCAGTTCACAACCAACATATGCATAACAGTCAATTATAAATAGGCCATCCAAAATAGTCCAAAGCCTTATAAATACAAGAACTAAGTACAATGATGTTCACAAAATAGAGATAGCAAAATGGAAGTCTCAAGTAAATGGACTCCATCAAAATGTCTTGTCAAGTCCCTACATACTTTAAATGATATATTTATTCATCTAGTAGATCATCTTGGTCAGGATCCCACCCAGTAAGCTCTCCTCTATCTCTGCCATCTCCTGTAGAATGTCAAATATGAATTTCATATTATTATGAATTCAATCAGGCAAAGAAGAACATATATTAATGTCATAAAGTATCATAATATCATGTTCATAAGCATCAAGCCAGTTTCATAAATTATGAACAAGGCCTAAACAGTTTGAATTACAAAGATCCATCAACTTCGGTTTATTTGTAAGTGAATAACTATTGTCTGGTTTCAAAGAATAGGACCAATAGTCATGTCACTTACAATAACCAACAGGCTTCTTATGCAAACAACTATCTCTACATTTCAATTTGGAATGTCACAATTACTAATTCCTTAAAGTCAAATAATCTAGCATCAAGTTTGAAATGAGATCATTTAACCAAAAGGATAGTCCAACCTAGTTGGATTGTATTATCAAGTTTGGAATGACACAAGCTTCCCAGATAGAACCTTTGAATTAGGTTAACATCATCTTCATCAAGTTTGGAATAAGACAACTCACCCTTTTCAAATTAATCAGCAACCATGAACATCGATGAAACACATAAACTGTGCTTGTCATTGTTGCTAACAAAGGAAGATTCGATAATACAAAACATACAATTAGAAGGTAAGTAAATGATAATTAAGATGTATCTACATAGTCTTTAACCCCATTTCCCCCACTGTTTTGAATAATCGATTTGTAGGCATACCCTTCATGAGAGTATCGACCATGTTTGCGCAGATAATTCAATAACGCGTGTCTCAATCTCGCATGCCTTCTCTTGGAATTAAAGAGAGCATTCTTGATGACTTGGACAGCAGCTTGATTATCACAGAACAAGTTTAAAGAATTAATCTTTAGCTGAGTCAAAGAAATATCCATAATCAGATTCTTTATCTACTCTGCCTCTTCGCCGGCTGAGACTAAAGAAAAAAGTTTTGATTCCATAGATAACAATACAAGTCTGTCTTTTGGATTTTCAAATAATAGCAGCTCCACCTAAAGTGAATACATATCCACTAATGGACTTACTATTTTCAATTTCTGAGCACCATGAGGCATCAGAATATCCATCCACAGTTGGAAGATAACCAGAATAACATAGAGCATAATCTTTAGTACCTTTAAGATATCTCATCAGCCTACTAAGGGCATCCCAATGCTCTTTACTAGGATTACTAGTGAAACGACTCAGCATGCCAACTGTAAAGGCTATATCAGGTCTAGTGCAACTCATAACATACATGAGACTACCAATAAATTTCGAGTACTTTAACTGATAGACACTGGTCCCTTCATTAGGACTCAGTCTTTTATTATAATCATATGGTGTCACACTCAATTTACACTCACTGTATCCCAAGGTAGAAAGTAGTTGTTCTATATAATGAGTATGGCTAAGGGAGATGACTTGCCTTTCAAAGCTTACTTTCATACCAAGAATGGTATTAGTAATATCAGGATCTTTCATGTCAAATTCTTTAGCTAAAGTAGCTTTCACGTCACTCACTACAGAATGATCGGAACTAAGAATTAATATGTCATCAACATACACGCAAATGATGACTATCTTATTTGACATAGAACGATGGTAAAGGCACTTATCTGAATAGCAAGACTGAAAGCCATAACTCTTTACCACTTTGTCAAATTTAAGATATCACATCTTATGTGCTTGTTTAAGACCATACAAAGATTTGTTTAATTTACAAATTTTGTCCTCAAGACCTTTCATGACGTACCCTTCTGGTTATTCCATGTAGATTTCCTCATTTAACTCTCCTTTTAAGAAAGCTATCTTTACGTCCATTTGATGCACTACAAAGTGTTCAATAGATGCCAAAGCAAGAAGAATTCTTATAGTTGATAGATGACACACAGGTGAATAGACATCAAAATAGTCTATTCCACCCAGCTGTTTATAGCCTTTAACTACTAAATGTGCTTTGTATTTGGCTATTGATCCATCATTATTTAGTTTCTTCTTCAATACCCACTTACAGCCTATAACCTTAGCCCCTTTTAGCAAATGGACTAGCTACCAAGTGTGGTTCTGTAGCAGAGAGCTCATTTCATCATCTATGACTTATGCCCATAGTAGGGATTCCTTAGATCTCATTGCTTTCTGATAGGAGAATGGATCATCCTTTAGATGGTAAATAATAAAGTCCTCACCAAAACTTTTGGAAACTATATCTCTTGTAGATACTCTAACTGGAACTCGTTCAATAGTCAACTGTAGGGAATTAGTGTCAGAAGAGCTTGCTTCAAATTTTACAGGAGACTCTGAAATCATATCTGTAGATCCAGAAACATTTAAGCCATGATCTCTGAGAAACTTGTTCTCGAAAATTCTGCATCTCTAGATTCTATCACTGTATTAGTAGATAGATCTAAAAATTTATTTGCAGCACTATCTTCCGCACACCCTAGATATACACAAGTAATGGTTTTAGGTCCCACTTTAGGTCTTTTAGGATCTTGTATGCTTACATAAGCAACACAGCCCCAAGTCTTAAGAGTATCATATCTACAAGGACACTTATGCCATATCTCATAAGGTGTCATAGACAACTTAGAGTGCGGCAACCTGTTTAGGATATGATTAGTAGTTAGAACTGCTTCTCCCCAGTGGGAGGAAGGCATGCCAGCTGGAAGTAACATGGAATTTAACATTTCAGTTAACGTTCTATTCTTACGCTCGGCAACACCATTTGATTGGGGTGAGTAAGGAGCAGTGGTTTCAAGTATTATGCCCTCTGAAGCATAAAAGTTCTTGAACCCTGTCATTGTATATTCTCCTCCTCTATCACTTCTAAACCTCTTAATTTTCAAGCTGAGTTGATTTTCTACTTTAGACTTGAAAACCTTAACCTTTTCAAAAACCTCATCTTTCGATTTCAACAAATAAACATGACAATATCGAGAAAAATTGTTTATGAATGTTAGTAGATACTTCCAACCACCTCTAGTAACGTAATTTTTGAAGTCTCAAAGGTCAAAATGTATTAGCTCAAGAAGTTGTATGCTTTTAGAAACCAACTTAAAAGGTTTTCTAGTGATCTTAGCCTATGCACACACTTCACATTTGTCAAATCGAATAGAAGTATCCAATGAAATGTTGTGAGTTTTAGTTATATGTTGCATTTTCCTGTAATTCACATGTTCAAGTCTATTGTGTAATAACTTTGGATCAATCAAAGTAGAATTCATATAGTTGATACTATCAATATCTAAACTCAACCTATACATGCCATTAACTATGAATGCACAACCGAAATAATATGAGTTAACAGATAAAGTTACTCTACCATTCATAGTTGAAAAGGACATACCAGATTTATCAAATGAACTTATAGATATCAAATTTTTTTTAAGTAAAGGTACTACTCTAATATGTTTCAGAGTTAGTAATTTACTTGAAGAAAGCACTAAATTTGCAGTTCCAGCATGAGTCACCTCTACCTCATCACCATTACAATTTTCTACGGTGTCTTTCACTTCTATGATCTCAGTGAGTGAGTTCTTGTCATTTGTAGCATGACAAGTAGTACCACTATCTAACCACCACTCAGAGGAGACACTAGCCTTTCCATTCTTCATCATTCCAATGAAGGCTTGAGGCTCAGATTTACTAATTAACATATCGGTTGCAGTTTGTGGTGTGTCAGTCTTTGGCTTCTTTTGTAACTTACACTTTGCTGTCCAGTGACCCCACTTTCCACAGTTATGACACTTGCCCTTCTTCTTCCTTTTGAAGATAGTCTTTTTGGCCTCTAACTGTGAAGAGGATTTACCTTTTGATGACTTAAACCTTTTTTGAGATTTATTGGAATGTGAAACTAAGTTGGCAACTGACTTTTGCTGTCCTTCTTGTTCCAAACTCTTCCTAGATATGTTTTGATCTTCAATGTGAATATACCTCTTTAATTCATCTAGTCTCATCTTTTCTTTCTGTCTATGCATTTCAGTCTTTAAAGAACTCCATTCAACAGGTAACTTACTCAACACAAGACCAACAAAGAGATTATCGGACATATCAGAGTTATCCTCTTTCAACCTATTTCTCATGTTCTCAAGTTCAATTAATTGAGAGGTGATACTCGAATTCATATTGAATTTAAAGTCAAAGAACTTTTACGCTAGAAGAGTTTTAGAGAGCCCCTCTTATTTTTGGAATTGAGTGTTCAAGTGATCCCATATTTCTTTCGTTGTCTTAAACTCACTATAAGTCATAGCTAGACGAGGATTTAAAGAGGTTAATAAGTAATCTCTACAAAAATCTTTATCTTTGTTCCATTGATATTCATCAACATCTTCAATGGTAGATGCAAAATCACTGAGTACAGTGTCGAATATTTCGCGTTCTTTCATGCCAAATTGAACATGCAATTTCCAACCATGAAATTCAGTGACATCAATCAGAGCAAAGACGTAGAAAGAGTGCACCTTGAAGTCCTCAGAGCTCACAAAGTTGAATAAAGCCCCTAACCTTGGTCAAACCACTCTATAGAGGTGGAGTTTGCCAAAACAGACCCCAAAAACAAATCTGAAGTGCCAAAAAACCTTAAGATGGATTGCTCTTGTTGCTAGAAGCCAAGAAGTCGCTGGAAATTCGCTGGAAGCTGAAAAATCATCGGACTTCCGGTTGTCGTATCTCAACCGTATGACTTCCGTTCAATGCGAGTGACCACTCAAAACGCTCGTATCGATGAGTAGAACAAGATCCAAGTGGATTCACCCTTTGAAATTGGCTATAATTTATGGGTTCTTAAATCAAAGATTTCGGCCGATCCCACCGTCAAAATCGAAAATAAATAATACCTGTGAGTTCGTCTCGATGAGATCTTCATGTAGACACCTTTCTCGCTCAAATTCAACACACAAATCTAATACTTCAAGATTGTTGAAGGTAATGGGTTTGAGAGAGTAGATAGTGTTTTGCTTGAAGTATTACACCAAGAGACATCAAGTTTGGAACGCTCAATAGTATTACCTCCAACTAGGGGTGTGCATGGTCCAGGTGGGCGGTTCCCACCCCAGAACCGTGGACCGCATGCTACAGGACCGGTTCTAAAAATTGGAACCGAGAACCGCCCGTCGATTCCATGGACTCGCCCGAGAACTAGATCGCCAGTCCGATCCGGTTCTTGGGCGGGTCTATGGAACCAGTCTCAACAAGTTTTCTTAGATAAATAAAAAAAATCTGTGGACCAACATCGGATCAATAGAACAAAAGGAAAAGAACATAACTTTTCATACAATTCCTACATTATGATCGATTATATTAATCACATCATCCATAAATCAAGTAGGTACCCATTAATTATTGGGAAAAATGACCAAGGTATCCAACTACACAAGAGCTTCAGACATGATAACAAATTTTCTTCTTTTTTTAATTTTTTTTGTTAGATTTTTTTAAATTAAAAATTTAAAAAATAAAAATATATTATTATTATATTACCGGTCCGGTCCGGGTGGGCAGGTGGGCGGTTCCACACCGGGAACCGGCCCAAACAGTACCGATTCCAAAAAATTAGAATCGGGAATCGGACCAGTTCCCTTGGGAACCACCGGTTCTGGTCCAGTTCCGGGCGGTCCGAGCGGGTCCCAGTTCTTTTACACACCCCTACCTCTAGTGTAGGTAAATTCTAGAGTTTATATGTAAGTTATTGGGCTCCAGCCCATATGGGCCTAAAATAATCATGCTTTAAACCTATTGGGCTTGTATGTAAATATATTATTTGGACTATATTAATAATATATCCAACAATCATGGGGTTCTTTAGCAATGTAGTGAATGAGAGGAACTATGTGACGTCTGTACCTGGCGGCAGAAGTAAGTAAAATGGCCCGTTTCCAAAGAAGCTCGCTCTGGGGGATGAAGAACTGCTCGGCAAGCAAATTGCGAACTGCTTGTTGACCACCGTGGCTCCAATAGCGTTCTTGAATTGTGAGGGGAGGGAGAATGAATCGGGTGAGAGGCTCGCCATTCTGGAAGATCTAGACAGGAGAGAATGAAACAATGATTCTGGAGCGCAAGCGACCGAACGCCATTCACCAAAATATTTGCTTTTAGGGCATGGCAATCCGTCGAAGGAATCACTACATCGTGGGCCAACAGTTTTGACATAGCACACGACTCGGTGACGGGGCTTGATGCTGTCACTATGCACTCGCAATCTTGATGACCGGAGCTCGAGTCATTCTCACCATCAATTTGGAACCTACTTGGATGAGGACAAGACTCGAGATCAGGCTGGTGGCATCTTGCGGCGAGGCATTGCAGAGAGGCACAGGGAGGGAGGGCATCTAGTGGGTTGCAGCGACGCCATGAAAACGGTGAAGAGAGGTCGATGACGAAGCCACCTCTGTCGTTCGGGCCGAGTGTGATGGAGTAGAGAGAAGTGGACGAGTCTTTGGCGATGGGTGAAACTAAGGCATGGTATGGTTGGGCTGAAGAAGCAATGTTACCGAGAGCGAGCAGAAGCATGAGGATGATGGTGAGAGGAGGAGGAAGAAGAAGAAGAAGCATCATTGTGTTTTAGCTAGAGGGTCAAATGGGCCGAGGATGAGCTAATTTAGCAGGGTTTTTGAGGGGCAGCAATGGAACGTTGACTTAAACTAGTGTAGAAAATTTGAATTTCCTCCGGGTTACGTTTTAGTGTAGTCTATCAATACCAATATTTCCCCCTTAGCTAGGGATAGTGCTTAAGGATACTAATATTTGAATAACCATAGGTATACAAATGTATTATTATTAGGTACATGAGATGATGTGACGTAATGTTTTTGGACGTTCGATATGAACTCACTTGCAGTCTATCATTCCATTTAACACGCTAAGTTGATAGACCAATCCCAGTATACATAATATTGTCCTTCCAAATTATTTTTACTGAGCGATGTCAGAAGTGCTTCAATGACTAGAAAAGAATGTGGTACTGAAAAATTAATGTTGTTAAGTTCATTAATTCACTAACGGCAACTTGAAGTTTTTTATACAAGATCTAATAGGTCTAGCCTTTTTTTAATATAGTCTAATTTGCTGGGATATCAATGCACTTGGTCATTCCATGCAACAAAGTCAAAGTTGGGAGGAGTAAGTTAATTACACCAGATACAATCATCTTTGACCAAATTATCATGGCCTAATTCCTTAAAAAATCCCTAACTTTATGTCAAATTTCGAATTTGCCCTGAACTTTTTTTTATCTTAGGAAAAATCCCAAACTTAAGGTTTAGTTCTAAATCTGCATTGAACTTTTTTTTGTCTCGGAAAAACCCCAAACTTTAAGTCCAGTCTCAAATCTACCCCAAAATTTATTTTGTGTAAAAAGAAATTACCAAAATTCAATTTATTTTCAAAAACATACCCCGTGATCCAGTCCCAACTTGACATTGCACTTTCACGTCAATAATAAATCCACATCAACAAAATAATGGGGCTTTTTTTAGATAAAGAAAAGTTCGGGGTAAATTTGGACTGAACCTAAAAATTGATTTTTTTTAAATTAAAAAAAATTGGGGTGGATTTGTTATCGTCCCTAACATTCATATCCTAGAACGGTTTTATTTTGAAGAATTTCAATAATTTTTATTGAGTTGGATTTGTTATCGAAATGAAAATGCGATGTCGGTCTGTATCTATCGCTCAATTAGTTTGCTGATGTGGATTTGTTATCGACATGAAAATGCCACGTCAAGTTGGGACTGGATCATGAGGTTATATTTTTGAAAATAAATTGAAATTTTACTGATCTTTTTACATAAAATAAAATTCGGAGCAGATTTGGGATCGAACTTAAAGTTTGAGATTTTTTCCGAGACAAAAAAAAGTTCGAGGCAGATTTACGATTTGACCTAAAGTTGGGATTTTTTAGAGAATTCACCCATAATCATATAAGGAATCTACCCATAAAAATCTAACTATGACATGTGAAAGCCACAAATCTTATCACGATATAAGGTTGATTTCTATATTAGGGTGCGTTTGTATTACGGCAAATTCAAGATTTGGAAAATATTTTTTGAAAAATGAAAAATGATCGTTGGCATTGCTTACAAAAATAACTAAATAAAAAATATTTTCATCACGAAAATAGTTGGTATAAATTATTATCAATACTAAAAATATTTTTTATTGACTAATTTCTCAAAGCAATATAACCATCTTCAATATCTTTAAATCCAAACCTCCCGTGTTGTTTGCTAAGCATATCTGGGACCATTTTAGCTTAGCTCCTCGAGCTCCTTCAGCCGAACTCTTCCAAAAGAAAGAGCTACGAAAGTCACTTTTATGCTCAGGGAAAGTGCAAAATCATATGGGACCAGCAATGTTCGACATATTAAAAGGGCTTCTTAACATTGTTCGGTACGGGAAACAAATTTAGAGCACTAATACAATGATAAGAAGAAATAATGCTTGGATAAACAAATTCAGCATTTAATACAAGAAATGCAAAATACCGACGATCATTAGTAAGGACTCGATCAAGTTTCTTAGCAACCGAAGCTTCAAACTCACTGACTATTCAAAGTGGGGGAATCCCTTCTCCTTTCAATTGACTTCGATTGATCAGCAACGAGAGATTGGTCAATAGACTCAATACCCATTTTAGGAAAAATTATCTAAAAAGTCTTAAACCTATTATACTTTTGCCAATTAAGTTTAGGACTTTTTGGACAATTTTCCTCCTACTTTTAACAAATGTCACAAGACTCCTCAGCTTCATTACATATCCATTGCATAGCTAGAAATTTCTTTACCCTATCTCTAAATGGCAATTATATTATAAATAGCCAATCAAGAGACGAAACAATGAATAGGAATATTAGGCAGAACTCAAACACTTATGTGCCACCCAACCTTACTCCTTTTTTCTCCATAGAAACCACCTTATAATCAGTTTACTCACTCAACTTTGTCTTGCCTATTTAGGACTAGGAAAAAAAGCTTGATTATTTGTTTTCGTTGGAACTCCCTATTAATGAACTACTTGAACTTTTATGTAGAGTATGTTTGTTTATATACTAATTTTTTCAATAAAACTCCATTCTCTGGAATATTTGCTAAATTTACATAAAAATGCTTGTTCTTTTAGAGTGAACCGGTGTATAAAACACATATCGTACTATACTCAATTTAAAATACTTTTATATTAAATTATTTTATATCTACATGCACAGGTTGTGCACGGCAAGTTCATTTAATATGATTGGCCAAAAGAGAATTATAACAATGGGTAAAGCCTAGTATTGCATGGGCCATCCGTCACGTTTGCTTGAACACGACAGTGATACAATGGCGGAACCACCAACTTGCCAATTACTATGCTGACCTTCAGCTTTCGGCTTTAGCCTAATCTCCTTCATCATCGCTCCGAAACCCAATTCCTGTTGAAACAGAGATGCAGAAATTGCTCGTCTTTTTTGTTTTTTTGTTTTTTGTTATTTTAGTGCACGATAGACCTTCCATCAGATTTCCAATCTAACGATTTTTCAAAATACTTTATTTATATTTTCTAAAAGTTTGACCAAATTTTGATTGCTCATAAATTTTATTTTCGACTTTCAATTCACTCGATTTTTACTTCAACGGAAAGCTTGTGACATGAATTTTCCAAAAATGTGGATTAAGTAATTGAACTCTTCTCTTCTGTCACAACTCTCACAATATCTCCCCGTTGAACCCCGTGTTCAGTAGTGTGGAACTCCCTCAGGACTTCTGCGTCGAACTTGGTCATTGTTTGAGTGTGCATACTTCTTCCAAAAGTTGAGCTGATGGATCTTTGACCACTTCTCGACCAATCTTTTGCCTTTAACAAATTGGTCCTTGATCGGATCCATCTCTTGGACTACAATCCAACCGTGTATTATACTCATGTTATTCCTATCTATTTTGCTCAAGTTGGATTCGATCTTCTTGAGCTGAGGAAGAAACGCTCTAACGTTTGCACTACTTCTTAATGACCGAGAGTAGCTCCCTGATGCTGTTTTCACAGCAACTTCTGTAATGCAAGAAAAGAATAGTCTCTTCCTTCACCACTTTTAGCCCCAATTTCAGCTGAAATAGAGATGCGCTGCTCCTCTTTCCCATTCTTTTTTGTTATTTTAGTGCATGATTGGCCTTCTGTCCTAATTCCAATCTAAGGATTTTTTGGAATGCTCTATGTTGAGGAAAACTCCTATTAATTTTGAAATTGACAAAACTTTTCACGTTATTATAAGTCTGATACTTATTCTGAACTAATTTATTCCAGGTATGTATATTCTGGAAGCTCATAAGGAAGTTATTCGGACTTTACAAAATGTCAAATACCTTATTAAAGATCCACATAATCTTAGTTCTGAGATTCAGACGTAGAATTTGGTCAGATGTAGGCGAAGGAATTATTCAGACGCAGACGCAGAAGTTCTTTAGACGCAGACGCAGAAGTTCTTCAGATGCAGACGCAGAATTTTTTCAGACGCAGATGCAGAATTCAGAATCAAACATAACAGCTAGTAATCCGATATGGATTTCACAGAAGGAAAGTTTTGATTGTTTCAATCTAAGGCTATAATTGATTGACAATCAAATACTACGACAAGTATGCATTACAATGGATAAAACTCTACTTATGGAAATCAAGATTCTGATTGTATGGGCGACTAGAATCAGCGGGATTTAGAATCTGTCATTTAACGGTTACTCAATCCTTGTTATACAAATCTGTCCAAGGTAAAGATTGGAAGATGATCCTCTAATAGCTGTCCAACGGCTAGTTTGGAAGTAGAGGAGTATTTAAGGAGATCAAGAGCAACAGAAGAAGAGACATATTCAAGAATCAATAAGTCCAAAGTCTGAGCTTACTCCAATCATTTATCTTATCGTTCTGAGCTAAAAATTAAGATCTTGAAGATTATTTTGTAAGAGTGACTGTGTGAGATAGAGACTCCTATTATACACGAGAGTGCTATTACTCAGAATCTGTAAATTTCTATTGATTACGTAGTGAAATCCAGCCGGTAGGCTGTCAGCGTGGGAGAGTGGACGTAGGCTTACTATAAGCCGAACCACTATAAACTTGTGTACAGATTCTCTATCCCTTATCTCTTGCCTTACATTCTGCACATCAAAAGCACCGTCTATATAATCTGTCTTATTTTATTTCCGCATAAATATTTAAAAATTATTTAAGATCACCTATTCACCCCCCTCTAGGTGATCCTTGCTAGCTACATCAATTGGTATCAGAGCAGGTTGCTCATTTATTGAAGTATCTTACTTCTGAGCTAACGATCTACATGGCTAACTTTGGTGCTCCAGGGCTCATTGAAGGACAAAGCAACAATAGACCATCATATTGCGATGGCAAGGAATATAGTGTCTGGAAGAATAAGATGAATGCATTCATTAAGTCAATTGATCACATGTAATAGGATGTCATCATCTGAGGAGTCAAGCCAAAATCTTCTGATTCAAAAGAAAAGGCAGATGCAAGCAAAGTAGCATATCCTCCTTTATCTCAAACTGAGATATCCAAAAGAAAAACCTTAGATTTCAAAGCAATTTATTCTTTATATTGTGCTTTATCTCCTATTGAATATAAAAAAAATTACTGCTTGTGAATCAGCTAAGGAAATCTGGGATACGCTCCACATTACTTATGAAGGAACAGATTGAGCCAAGGAAACTCAAATCAATCTTTTGCTTGGTCAATATGAATTCTTCAAAATGAAGCCTGAAGAATCTATTATTGATATGTATGACAGGTTTACTGACATAGTAAATGGTCTTGCATATCAAGGATAACTAGTCCCAGATACAATGAAAGTCAACAAACTATTGAGAGGACTGACAATGAAGTGAGATAATATCAAAACATCTCTTCGAGAGACACAAAGGATCAAGCCTCTATCAGTAAATGAGTTGATTGGAACTCTTCAATCATATGAGATTGAGCATCGGAATGAGGAGAATGAATCCAAAGGTAATAAGTCAATTGCATTAAAAACTAATATTGATTCTGATGCAGATTCTGAAAATGAAGATGTTGACGATGAAGAACTAGCTCTCTTCATAAAGAAATATAAGAAGATGAAGATCAGAGGAAGATACCTTAAAGGGATGAAGCATTTTGAGAAAAAGAAGTCTATCGATGAAACAAAGAGATCAAAGGATATAAATATGGTTTCACTATAGGAAACGTGGACATATCAAGCCTAACTGTTCACTTCTGAAAAAGAAGACAAAATTTGAAAAAGTAAAGAAGGCCTTAAAGGCAGAAACCTGGAGTGATACAGAGTGCGAAGACAGTGACGAAGATATCTCATATTTCTGTCTAATGGCAAAGTCAGATTCAGCCTCGGATTCGAATTTTGATTCTAAAGTGGAAATCGAGGTAAAGCCTTCTGAAATGACTATTAAAGTATCAAATTATATTGATGAATTATGCTTTGAATTTAAGACTGCTCTTAAAAGAATCTCTTCATTAAAAAAAGGAAAATTCATCTATGAGGCAACAGAATATTTCACAAAAAGAAAAAATCGATTTTCTTCAAAAAGAATTTCATCAAGTCAAGGAAAGTCGAGATTTTCTTTCCAAAGAAAATGCTATTTTGAAAAAGGAAGTTTCAGAAATTATTTTCAAGTTTTCAAAAGGTTCAGAACCTTGAAGCATATCCTTTCCATCCAAATTCCTTACTATAACAAATCTGGTCTCGGATTTGTAAAGGAAAGTGATAGCTTGATTGATTTTCCAAAGGTCGATGAGAGATTAAGATAAAGACTTTCTTAGCAAGCTTATAAAAATCATTTTAAAAGGAATTTTGTCAAACCTGTTGGCCGAAGTGCTCTTAAGTGCTCAAATTGTGGAGATCCACAACATTTTGAGAATGAATGTCCTAAGGTTTGAAGACCTGTTCGAAGAGATTTTGTTAAGACAGCCTATACTAATGCTCAAGGACCCAAACAAGTTTGGGTACCAAAGAAAACTAGAGATGTTGTAATTTTAGCAGGTTACCATAAAGAGAAAAAGAAAGTGATACCTAGACAGTGAATGCTCTAGACACATGACAGGAGATCCAAGTATATTTGTTGATCTACAAAGTGTGAATGGCGGAAAAGTTTCCTTTAAGGAAATACCAAAGGAAAAATCGTTGGCAAAGGAACAGTTGAAATTGAAGGACTCACAATCAATGATGTTTCATTGGTAAAAAGACTCAACTACAACTTGATAAGTATAAGCCAACTATGTGATATACGATTCAGAATCAATTTTCAAGAAGATACATGCTCAGGAACAAGCAAAGATTCTTCTCAAACATTCACATGAAGAAGACATGGCAATATTTATCTTCTAGATATCAATCCAAATTCCACTCATTGTCTGATCTCAATCAAAGAAGATGAAGATCTATGGTATAGAAGGTTGGGGCATATCAGTATGAAGATCTATGGCACCGAAGGTTGGGGCATATCAGTATGAAACAAATCTCAAAGATCTCAAATAAGAAACTGGCTCGAGATCTGCCAGATTTGAAATACAAGAAAACAGAAATGCCTGCACTATAGGAAAACAAGGGCAAAAGGACACTATAAGTGCCATAACTAGTGTACGGCGCTCACTTTGGTGCCATAACTTTTTTTCGGATCACTTTGGTGCAAAGTCGGAGGAAAAACGATCACTTAAGTATCATAACTTTTTTTTGGATCACTTTAGTGCTAAAATTTTTGAAAAACGATCACTTAAGTGCTAAAATTTTTGAAAAACGATCACTTAAGTGCCAATCTCCGGCGAGACTCCGGCGAGCCATGTCAGCTTCAGAAATTAATAAAAAAAATGCCACATCAGATTTCCGGCAAAAAATTATGTACGGCACCGGAGTTGGCACTTAAGTGATCGTTTTTCAAAAATTTTAGCACTTAAGTGATCGTTTTTCAAAACTTTTAGCACTAAAGTGATCCAAAAAAAAGTTATGGCACTAAAGTGAGCGCCGTACACAAGTTATGGCACTTGTAGTGTACTTTTGCCGGAAAACAAGTAAGAAATTCTTTTAAATCTATATATCATGTTTTCACTAATCGTTCCTTGCAACTTCTTCATATGGATATGTTTGGACCAACCAGAACACAAAGTATTGGTGGTAAGAAGTATTGTTTAATTATTGTTGATCACTTCACAAGATTTACTTGGGTATTCTTTCTTGCTCATAAAAATAAAGCATTTTCTTATTTTTCAAAATTTGCAAAAAGAGTTCAAAATAAAAAGGGTTATACCATTCCTGCATTAAAACTGATCATGGGGGAGAATTTGAAAATCAAAGTTTTTTCATATTTTTGTGAGGAAAATGGCTTTCAACACAATTTTTCTACTCTATATACACAGAACAAAATGGTGTTGTGGAAAGGAAAAATCGTTCCTTGCAAGAAATGGTAAGAACTTTGTTGATTGAAAGCAAGATTCCTTTTCATTTCTGGGCGGATGCAGTTTTTACAGCATGCTATATCATTAACAGAGTTTTTCTCAGACCCATTCTTGAAAAAACCTCCTATGAGCTTTACAAAGGTAAAAAGCCCAGTATCCCATATTTTCGTGTGTTTGGTTGTAAATGTTTTATTCTCAAAAATCCAAATGATCACACTTGCAAATTTGATGAGAAAGTAGATGAAGGACTCTTCCTTGGATATTCTACTACAAGTAAAGCATATAGAGTTTTCAATAAGAAGTCTCAGACCGTGGAAGAAACAATGAATGTTAAGTTTGAAGAAAATATTCAAACTCACAAGGATGAATCTGAACTATCTTCCAACATTCAAGAATTATCAGAAGTTCAATAAAAATTTCCAAAGACTGACAAATTGACATAAGAAGGAAAAGAAGATATAATCCAGACTCAATCAGAAGCTTTAGAGTCCAATGATATTCAGAAGGAAAAATATGACAGAAACTAGAAACATAAATCCAGTCATCCAAAAAACCTCATCATTGGAGAAATAAAAGATGGTATCAAGACTAGATCTAAGCACAAGGATAACATCAGCAACTTGGCATTGATATCAAAAATAGAACCAAAAGAAATTGGTGAAGTATTATCAGATGAAAGCTGAATCGAAGCCATACAGGAAGAACTTCAGCAGTTCAGAATCAATCAAGTATGGGAGCTTTTGTCAAGACCCAAAAACCATCCAGTCATTGGAAAAAAATGGATATTCAGAAACAAACTGGATGACAAAAGGAAAGTTACAAGAAACAAAGCAAGACTAATAGCAAAAGACTATTCTCAAGAAGAAGGCATAGATTATGACGAAACATATGCACCAGTTGCCAGGTTAGAAGCCATTAGGCTACTATTAGCTTATGCTTGTTTCCATAACTTTAAACTGTTTCAGATGGATGTGAAAAGTACCTTGCTAAATGGATATATCAAAAAAGAAGTATATGTAGAACAACCACCAGGCTTTGAAGAACCAAGAAAGACTGATTATGTCTATAAACTCAAAAAGGCTCTTTATGGTATGAAACAAGCACCTCGTGCTTGGTATGAGAGGTTAAGTAACTTCCTTCTGCAAAATAACTTCATAAAAGGTAAGATTGATACAACGTTATTCATCAAAAGGAAAGATAAAGACTTTCTACTTGTTCAAATTTATGTTGATGATATCATCTTTAGATCCTCTAACGAACTGTTGTGCAAAGAATTTTCAAAGAATATGCAGAATGAGTTCGAGATGAGTATGATGGGCGAGCTAACATTCTTTCTTGGCCTACAAGTGAAACAAACCAAAGATGGTACATTCATTTGCCAAGAGAAGTATGCAAAAGAGATTGTCAAAAAGTTTGGATTGCAAAATTGCAAAAAAACAGATATTCCCATGTCTCATTCATCTAAACTGGACAAAGATGAAAACGGTAAAAAGGTTGATCAGAAGGTATACAGAAGCATGATGGGTTCATTATTGTATCTTACTGCATCTAGACCTGACATACTTTTTAGTGTTTGTATGTGTGCAAGATTTCAATCAGACCCAAAGGAATCACATTTATCTGCAGTTAAGAGGATAATCAAATACATTGGAACTTATCCAATGTTAGGTCTTTGGTATTCCAAAGATTTAGATTTCACTCTTTCTGGTTATTCTAATGCTGATTTAGCTGGATGTAAAGTGGACGGGAAAAGTACTACATGAACATGTCAACTGCTTGAAAATATATTGGTATCGTGGTACTTAAAGAAGCAAAACACAGTCGCACTTTCTATAGCAGAAGCAGAATATGTAGCCTTGGGAAGTTGCTGTGCACAGATTCTGTGGATGAAGCAGCAGTTGCGAGACTTTGCCATTGAAGATTCAAGTGTTGTAATCAAATGTGACAACACAAGTGCTATTAATCTAATCAAAAACCCTATTCTTCACTCTCGTGCAAAGCATATTGAAATCAAGCATCATTTCATTCGAGATCATGTTTAAAATAGTGATGTGAATATTCAATTTATTGATTCTAAAAATCAATTAGCTGATATATTCACAAAACCTCTTGATAAGTCCTCTTTTGAGTCTACTAGAAATAAATTGTGCATTCTTCATCCATTTTCGTGAAGTATCTGTTAACAAGAATTTTTCAGACTCAAGTGTTCTCAGACTGAATGTCCTTCTCAGACTCACAAAGAAAGGTACGTTCCATATTTTAAATTTTGGTGGGTATATTTTTGGCAAGATATTTTCATATTTGTCACTTTTGGAAGCAAATTAGGTACGTATCCTAAGTTATCTGATTAATTATGCTTAAAATATTATTATGATATTATTGTGATCATTTGTGTTCCACAAAGTATATTTCCTTTCTACATGTTCGGGTTTACATTTTATATTGTCTAAAAATGAATTTTACAAAACCCTTCCTTCTCGTTTATAAACCAGTTCGTCACTTTTCAAAACCCTATCAGTACGATCTTTCACCCTAAAAAAAAACCTTCTGATATTCAGAGACCCTCCTCTTCTTCCTTCTCCAAATATCGAATCTTTCTGCTCAAAAAGAACTTAAAATGCTTTTCAAGAGAAGATCTTCACGCATTCTCAACCGAGACTCCAAATCTACTGCACCAGAGGAGTATATGGAAATTTCAGATACAGAGTCGGACCATCATGAAGACCCTTCTAAAGCAACACCGCCCCAGCAAACATCGCCACAAAAATCGTCTCGTAAAACTAACTTTCGTTTCCGGAGTATCAAACTTGTGTGGGAAATTTATCAAAAGTTGAAAAGGAATAATGCTTCAGCGTCAGTCCTTCATGAATGTCTGAGAGACAACAATTTTTTCTCTGAAGAACATCTTGTGCAAACTTACTCTCTTTTTTCCTCTAAAACTGAAAAAGATCCAGCCAACTCTACCCCAAAAGAGCCTTCTTCCAGAAAGGGCAAGGAGAAAGTCCGTGAAACTTTCACTCTTTTTGCACAGAAATCTGTTCCTATAATCCCTAAGACGATAAGTGCCTCAAAATTTGTTGTTCCCGATGATGATGCTCGATTTTTTGATACTTTTGAGATGAAGGTGGGAATAGCATCTGGTTTGCCTGGTACAGGAGGATTATTCAGAAGCACTGAGCATAATGTGTGCTATAAGTTATTACTTGCTAGAGGAGTCATGAACCATAGAACAGTGGATTTTGACTACTTAGAGAAGGCTGGGATTTCAGTAAAGTATTTGTTTGAAAAGTTAGGGATTTATGAATTTTGCCTTCAAGTTGCCAATGTTTATGCTGAATTAACTGCCTACTTTTATTCTAATCTCTCCATTCTGTCACCCAACTTGGATTCAATTTACTGTTGGTAACAAGAAGTTTAACTTAAAAGCGGATGAGTTGGCAAGGATAATTGGAGCAAAACATTCCAAGTTTAGTCCATTGGCAGTGAATCTTGAAGAAGCTTCCAGGGTGGCTTCTAAAAATCCAAACTTTGCTCAATGATCTAAGGGACATCTTTCCTACTCTGACTTATCCAGACGATCTGTGATCTTGCATAAGATCATAATCAACTTTTTGAAACCCAAAGCAGCCTCAAAAATCGACCTATCAAAATCAAAAATCAAGCTCATATGGGCTATCTTAAAAGGTCAATCCTTCTCTCTCCCTCATATCATCATCTTCCATATGTACAGAGTATTGCAGAAGGACAAGGGACAATTGCCATATGGTGCTCTAATCTCTTGCATCTTCATGTTTTTAAAAATATCTATTTCTGATTATATGTGCAAGAACTTTGTTCCCTATATGTATATTGGAGAAAGAATGCTCTCCAAAATGAAGCAATTTGAAGATGTCAGGGAAAAAGTAAAAGGAAAAGAGGCTCAACCATTGGAGGCAAAATCTATTGGAAAGACCAGTGAAAAAGAAAAAGGGCAAAGGAATAGATCTAGTCCAGCCAGCAAGCACACTGACTCTCCTACCCCAATCAAAGTGTACAGAAAGAAAAGAAAAATTCTTCTGAAAGATGAAAGTGATGAAACAGAAGCAGAACACTTTGAAACAGGGCACACTGAAGGACCGGAACATGTTCCCGAACCAATTCCCAAAGTTTCAGAACCAGTTCATGAAGAACATGTTTCTGAAGATCAAGCACCTGTTCAGTGGGAGAATCAACCAGAATCAGCCACAGGGTATGATCAGTTTGAGCAAGCACATGTCCAAGAAGAGTCCTCTGACAATCAGAACATCCTCTCTATTCTGCTCGAAATTAAAGAAAAGCAAGCTGCATTAGAACAAAATATGAAGAATCTACATAGTATTGTTGAGAAAAACTACAAAACTCAACAACTTCAGGCAGCAGCAGACAAAACACAGCTAGAGGAAGCCATTGCTATGTATTCATCAAACATGGATAAAGCCATAGGTCAATGCAGTTCGAAGATTGAGAAGACTATCTCAATATTGGAAAATTTTCAACTGATTCGCACCCCTTCTAAAAAATAACCTGTTTTTCAAAATTTCTCTCCAAGTCATCTCCTTTTTATTTGGTCTGTAATATCACTAACAATTCTTGTTATACTAGTTGATCGTTGAATATCATTGCTTTATTCTCTCTAATTATTTGCTAATGACAAAAAGGGGAGGAAATTATATACAGATTTGTAATACTAAAACGCAGGATCATATGCAGGTTATATATAAAGGAAGAGAAAGACATAGATTTCAATAGAGTTTGCTCTTTCAATTTCAATATGTGCTTCAATCGCTTAATATGCTTATTTACTTACAAATCAATTTCAAATTAATTCAATCTGCAGGAAAGTTTTTGTCGCCATAAAAAAGGGGGAGATTGTTGAGGAAAACTCCTATTAATTTTGAAGTTGACAAAACCTCCCACGTTATTATAAGTCTGATACTTATTCTGAACTAATTTATTCCAGGTATGTATATTCTGGAAACTTATAAGGAAGTTATTCGGACTTTACAAAATGTCAAATACCTTATTAAAGACCCACATAATCTTAGTTTTGAGATTCAGACGCAGAAGTTCTTTAGACGCAGACGCAGAAGTTCTTCAGATGTAGACGCAGAATTTCTTCAGACGCAGACACAGACGCAGAATTCAGAACCAAACATAACAGCTAGTGATCCGATATGGATTTCACAGAAGGAAAATTTTGATTATTCCAATCTAAGGCTATAATTGATTGACAATCAAATACTACGACAAATATGCATTACAATGGACAAAACTCTACTTATGGAAACCAAGATTCTAATTGTATGGGCGACCAGAATCAGCGGGATTTAGAATCTGTCATTCAACGGTTACTCAATCCTTGTTATACAAATCTGTCCAAGGTAAAGATTGGAAGATGATCCTCTAATAGCTGTCCAACGGCTAGTTTGGAAGTAGAGGAGTATTTAAGGAGATCAATAGCAACAGAAGAAGAGACATATTCAAGAATCAACAAGTCCAAAGTCTGAGCTTACTCCAATCATTTATCTTATCGTTCTGAGCTAAAAATTAAGATCTTGAGGATTATTTTGTAAGAGTGACTGTGTGAGATAGAGACTCCTATCATACACGAGAATGCTATTACTCAGAATCTGTAAATTTCTATTGATTACGTAGTGAAATCCAGCCGGTAGGCTGTCAGCGTGGGAGAGTGGACGTAGACTTACTATAAGCCGAACCACTATAAACTTGTGTGCAGATTCTCTATCCCTTATCTCTTGCCTTATATTTTGCACATCAAAAGCACCGTCTATATAATCTGTCTTGAATCTGAATTTTATTCAGACTCTTCTGTGATTTGTTTTATTTCCGCATAAATATTTAAAAATTGTTTAAGATCACCTATTCACCCCCCTCTAGGTGTTCCTTGCTAGCTACATCACTCTATTTATATTTTCTAAAAGTTTGACCAAATTTTTATTGTTCAAAACTTTTCCCTTCGACTTCCAATTCACATGATTTTTACACCAACGGAAAGCTTGTGACATGAATTTTCCAGAAATGTCACATTTTCCGTGAAATGAACGGAGCCTTAGTAATATAATTTTTTTCAAAATTTTATAAGAAACAAATTTTCCTAGATTTGATTAAATATAAAAGTGTTTTAACAATATGGGTATGAGTCAAGAAATTTACATTGTAATAAATAGGTCGTAAACAAGGTATATGAGTCAATTTGGGTTAGACCATTTATGATTCGACCTAACCCACCTATTTGACAGACAGGTCTACATGATGTTTATTAGGATAGATGATCAAAAATTGGAGAACAAAAAATCTCCTCCAATTTGAGTAGGGGAAAGACTGCCTTGTTTTATTTTGAGCCATGTTTCCCGATTCTTGGTTGAAGGAAATTTTTCCTACCTGTTTTCGATGGATTAAGAACATATATATGCACCATTCATATTATATCTGTGTAGTTAATTTGGATGTAGGTGATATCCAACCATTAGATAAAAGAATAGAGGGAAATATAACCTTTTATTTTTCAATTATAATCTCACTTATAACAGAGAGTTGGGCTTTCTTCTATATCTAATTAGAGAGAAGATTTTTTTATTAGTGGATCACGTGTATTTTATGTGTAACCATTTCTATTTTTATAGCTCACCAATCATCAGAAACTTTTCTTCAATCAAGAATAGGAAAAATGCCTTCTAACAAATTGAAGTTCCAATCGAAGATTTGCTTGTACTTTAATGACCTAAAAAGTCATATTTTTCTCCGATAACATTTTGATTGGTGAGTTAGACATCACATACATGGATGGACTACATTTTCCTCCAACCATGCCCTTTTGATTGGTGTGTTACAAGTCATAGACATCATTTGTATGCAAAACAAACTGATTATATATGTAGGTGATATTCATGGCTATAACTAACAATCAAAATAGTGATTAGAGGAAATTACTCTAATCAAAGTTTGAAGAAAACATGAACTAATGCAAAAATAGTTAAATATAGATGTGAGTGATGTCCATTAATTGTAATATAAATCAAAAGAGTTAAGAAATAGAGGAAAGCGTGGCCATAAAAAAAAAAACCTAATAGTAGTCTCGAGCGAGCTCGAGGCTCACCGATTTGATGAGTCTCAAGCTCGTCGACTGTCGCTGTGGCTAGCAATTGGCCCGAGGAAGAAGCAAAAAGAAAAAAAAAGGAAGAAAAGAAAAAAAAGAAAAGAAAGAAAAAGAAAAAGAAAAGAAAAGAAAATTTTAAAATAATAAGAAATTCGATTTTTTAAAAAAATAAAAATAAAAATTTTGATTTTTTATATAGTAAAAAACAAATAAAAATTCGAATTTTTTTAAAAAAATATTTTTATAAGAACAAACGTTTTATTAATCAAGGACGCGAGCTCGAGCGTCGAGAACCTACGCATAACCTTTATGGACCTAGGCATGACTTTTATGAGAGTGGGTGCTCGGGGCTTGGGCTCGGGGCACCGATGTCCTGGCCCCGGCCTTGATGGACCTAGGCCCAGCCGCGGGGGACTTGGTCTTGAATGTCAAGACCTAGGAATCAACGTTGGGGTTTCCATTCCTAAGTGTATAGAGTCGGATCCAAGCATCGATAACTAGTCATATTTCGGAAAACGTTTCTGGTCTTTTCATTGGGGAAAATATTTTCTGCCAAACAAAAGAACCCTAAATTTAGTGGTTTGGGTCAATAAATACAAAGCACCGTATAATCCAATCTTTCGACTGAGTTTCTTCCCTAAGAAAAAAGAGCCCCGCTTCGTCATCTCCCCAGGCATACACACAAATAATCTATGGGCACTCTAAAAAATCCATTATCAACCCTAAACCTCAAATCAATGTCCAACGATTTCCAAAATTAGTGTAAGCAATGCTACATAGCCAATCAAAAACTCAGTCATATGAAGCTGAATCTTTACTCCATGCACCATCAATGAAAAGTATGCAAAGTACTATCACTACCTAAAAGAATCGACCTATCCAACTGAAAAAAAAAATATAAAACTTCAAGAAATCACCTGGCAGTAGAATACCATGAAAGTAGTTTCATCATGATTAATTAAGGCAATAAGGTAACTCAAGCAAAAGTGGACTAGCACTCAACAGTTCTACGACCTCGTACGTTCAATACTCCCTCAAACTTTCACCATTTCCAAAGTGAAGCAACTAGACGCACTCGAGCCATAAGGCAGATTAGGCCGCGCATGGTAACTTGCCAAATAGTGTTTGATTTTGTTCTTTTGTTCTCAGAATCAGTTTGGGAATAGAAATCCGTTTGTTTAATTTTTTGATTCTGGGCACAAATTCTTGCAAATTTGTGCCCAGAATCAATTTTAGAACAGAATCAAGAATAAAAAAAAAAGTAGCTTCTTGATTCTGGGAACAAAAATGAGAATCAATTTTTTTTCTTCTTCTTTTTTTTGGTTTTTAATATAGTTTCTAATGTCCGGTGCGAGGGCCACCCTCGCCATATTTGGCGAGATTAAAATATTTTAATAAAAAATATTATTAATAAAAAAAATTTACCCGCCATGGCAAAAAAAATAAAAAAAAATTTACCGGCCGTGGCCAGCGACCAGACCATGGCGAAAAAAATAAAAAAATATATTTTTATTAAAATATTTTAATAAAAATATATTATTAATAAAAAAAATTATTTATAAAAAAATATTTTACCAGCCATGGCCAGCGACCAGGCCATGGCAAAAAAAATAAAAAAATGATTTCAATAAAAACATTTTAATAACAAAATTATTTATAAAAAATATTTTACCAGCCATGGCCAGCGACCAGGCCATGGCAAAAAAATAAAAAAAATAATTTCAATAAAAATATTTTAATAAAAAATATTATTTATAAAAAAATATTTTACCAGCCATGGCCAGCGACTAGGCCATGGAAAAAAAAATAAAAAAATAATTTCAATTAAAATATTTTTATTAAAATATTATTAATAGAAAATATTTATAAACAAATATTTTACAGGCCATGGAGAAAAAAAAATAATTACAATAAAAATATTTTTTATTAAAATATTATTTATAAAAAAATATTTTACCAGCCATGGCCAGCGATCAGGCCATGGAAAAAAAATAATTTCAATTAAAATATTTTACCGGCCATGGCCAGCGACCAGGCCATGGTGAAAAAAAATAAAAAAATATTTTCAATAAAAATATGTTATTGTAAAATATTTTTTTTAAAAATTATTAATAAAAAAATTTTATAAGAAAATTTTTTACCGGCCATGACCAAAAAAATAAAAAAATTATTTTTAATAAAAGTATTATTAATTAAAAAATATTTTACCGACCATGGCCAAGGAGGAGAAGAAAAAAGAAAAGAAATAAATATTAAAATATTTAAAATGTTATTAAAATATTTTTAATAAAAAGAAATTTTATGCCATTACCAAACACATTTTTGTTCCCGGGCACAAAATTTTGGACCATTACCAAACGCCTTTAAATGTTCAGAATCAGTTCCCGGGCACAGAATAAAAAAGAATCATTTTTGACCAGAATCTGTTTCCGGGCACAGAATGGTTGTCATGCGCAGCCTTAGTCATCCCTCAATCGAGCAATTGGGATCTTTTCTGCCTTCCTCCCATCACGTCATTGGTTGCAATTGGCTTATCGAATCAAACAAAAGGCCGATGGTTCGATCGATATCTACAGTAATCAGGTATAATTGCAGTGTTAATGCAATAATCGGCCTTTGCCCCTTTTCTTACAAAAAACAAAAAAAACAGAGGGGTAATAATTGCATTGACACATGAAGCCCAAGCCCAAGCCCAAGCCCAATCCTAAACGTTGACTAAGTCTGTGGCCCATCTCTCTCCCTCTCTCTGCTAGTAAGTAGAGAAACTAGTGAGCAAAGCCCTAGCGATCGTCTTCCTCGCGAGCAGGTGACGATGAAGCTCGTCAGGTTTTTGATGAAGTTGAACAACGAGACCGTCTCCATCGAGCTCAAGAACGGGACCGTCGTTCATGGCACCATCACAGGTCTCTCTCTCTCTCTCTCTCTCTCTCTCCGTGGACTTTTTCTCCAGTGTAGTTCAAGATATATCTCTGCATTCTGTAGATAATGCCTAGAGAAGAGATGGTTAGTTGATCCTTTGAGCGGGGCAGGAGTGGGAAAAAACGGATGTAATTCACATTGACTTAGACGTCTTTGGAGTTTGGCGGCAGTGATGGCTGCTCAATCTATGACTTTCAAGTGCTCTAGATGTTTGGACTCATTGATAGAACCTTGAGCTCGTGGACATGTATCATTTTGGTGGGCATTGCCTAGGAACGGTGCGCTGATGCTGTGAATTGGGTGAGGGTGACTTTTTAAAGTTGCGGGATTTGGTTCTTCCTTCCGCGAAAGAGGTCCTAAGTGGCCTTTGAATTGGATCGACAAATGACTAGTTCGTGTCTTTACGTTTGAAGGGAGTGTGATGGATAGGTTGAGTTGTTTTCCAATTTCCTACCGAAAAGATATAGTACGTGCTTCTTTTGGCTACACTAGCTACAACTCTGCTCATTCCAGGAAATGGGAAAATGCTCTTTTCTTGTTCTTTATGTTGTTTTCCTCATCTCGTTGAGTGTTTTTTCCTTCCTCTTACAACAAATCGCTTGCTAGTAATGACTCATGACGTGCGGTGTCATGTTTAGTGTTAGGAGAATGTATGCAAAATGTTCTTCAGTTAAGATCTTTGAGCCTTATGGAACACTTTGTGTATTTGTAAGTGTTGCATTCAAGAGTTATCCTGTTCTTTCGGACATCTGTGAGTGAGTTGCCTTTGTGTAAAGTTCTTTTGATATCCAGTACTAGTTGTTGTCATCCTGGATTCTGTACATTGGTTTGACTGAGGATTGGTCCAAAAGGAATGCTTATGCTAGATTTATCAATGTAGTAGTTCTATTTATTAGCCGAAGAAATAAATAATTAAATTAACATCTTATTGTCATATTTTAGCACGATTACCTTGGACGCAACGGCTGAAACTCTTATGCTACTTGATTTTGTGAATCAGAAAAGTCCTTCTCTCTGATGTTGGTCATGAATGACAATATGTCTTCATGGAACTTTTAGAAGCACGATAAACATAGCTACAGTTGGGAGTATAGGAACATGTCCATACCTTTATGAGAATCCTACGTGTAAGGATGCACATGTCCGTACATGAATTATTATTTTTCAAGTTCAAGTCTGCCAAATAAAATGGACTGCCATTTGATTGCTTTAGTGATGGGTTGAGTTGAAGATGCTACTCTTCCTCAGTAATGGGACATGGAGTTATACTACTTCTTTGGCCTTGGGATCATATTATATCAAAAGTTGTTTGAGTGGATGTGATCTCTGAAATATGTTTGTTCTCAATTAATTTCTGCGGAACCTGGAAGAAAATTTACTGGGGCGATTATATTATCTCGGACTAAGAGACATTCCTGTTTTGATGATAAAATCTATTGCTGTTGTGTCATTTGTTGAATGGCTAGCCGGATGTTCGATGTAGGATACAATTTTGATGACCTCTACTATACCTAAGATAAGTTGGTGCTCTTTTCTTGCAGGACCTTTTTTTCTAAATATTTAAACCTCACTATCAAAAGGGATGATTGAAACATGGCAAAATTGGGGTTAAATCCTCCATGTTTTTACTGAACAAAAAATTGACGCACGACCATAATTGAAATGGGAGTGGAAGTTAGAGATTGTAGAATATATTTGGCCTGAGAACTTGTCCATCTGGGTTATTAAGGTCTTTGTTTCATGTGTTTTTTTTAATAAGGAGGAGTTATACTGAGTGGGATTGGCTTAGATTGCTCAAGCATACTGAAGTTCTGGCATTTGTTTGAAGCACTACTGTTTCTGCTCCTCTAGATTGAAGAAGTTGATGAAATTTTGTAATGGTGGTACTGTGTCATGCCTTAACCTTCACTCATTATCAAATGATATTTTGATTTAATTTCTTGTACTTAAGACCATTTGTCTTAATTTATTAACTACTTGCTACAAGAAGTGTGCAAACTTCTGTGTACTGATGGTTATAGAGCAGTAAAAAGTGTTATCTCACCTGCTTCTAAAGTTATGATGAGATGCAGGACTGTTCTGACCAGAATACATTGTTGGGTCATTACAGGTGTTGATATCAGCATGAACACACATCTGAAGACTGTGAAACTTACTCTGAAGGGGAAAAATCCTGTGACTCTTGATCACTTGAGTGTGAGGGGTAACAACATTCGCTACTACATCCTTCCTGACAGTTTGAATCTGGAGACCCTATTGGTAGAAGAGACACCAAGGGTCAAGCCCAAGAAGCCAACTGCAGGTATGTGAGCTACATTTTTAATACTTTTTGAAATCATTCTTAACTTTACCTGCCTTGATCCTCATTTCCTTTTACATTCTGCTATGTCATGAACAATTGTGCTACTTGCTATGTCAGGGAGGGCTGTGGGACGTGGTCGAGGCCGAGGACGAGGCCGTGGACGGGGGCGTGGACGTTAACTTGTCCCTGCTGACTTAAATTGTTTCTTTGGGAACTAGTCTTGTGAACAGCAGGCAAATGCTGGTTATATTGCCTTTCTTTGTGGTTTGGAGGTGTCTTCGTTGTTGATTCAGGCGTGAAATCTTTGGAGTTGCAATTCATTTCATTGATCTACTTCGCGTAAACTGTAGTCTCCCTTGAATGGGGATCTTAGTATGCTTAAGCTTGTAATATAGAGTACAACTTTTGTGCAACAATTAGCTATGATAGACAAGGATTCTAAATCTGTGGCAGCTCATTCTTCTTGTGCCCGTGCCTTCCTCGCCAGAACGAAGTCTCCATATCAAGGGTATGGTGAAGGCAATTGGCTTAATTTTTGCTTGATCATGTTGCCTAAACTGATAACGACAACGGTCTACAGGTCGATCATTCGGTCGATTGAGAAGGCAGTGGGCATTCTCCAGTCAAATATTAAACTCATGAATCGCTGAGGCGCAATACTGTAGCCACTGGTGAGGAATTTCAAAATTCTCCTTTCGTTTTCCGCAGCTAGATTTGCAAGTAGCCTTACTGACTTAGATCCTTGCTTGTATAGATTAGGCTAGAGGTCTCGGGCCTTGCCGCTATGAAATTGCCATGGGGTTCAAAACAATTCTCACATGAATTCAGTGCACATTGACCAACGCATTTGGATCATCGAATACAGAGAAGTCGGTTGATTTCCACTAGGTCCAGTAGCTTGGTTTCTAATTCTTAGTCCTTCATTTCTCTATATTACCAAGCCACGTGTTAGTAGCTTCTGCCGACTCATGTCATTTTCTTTCAGTGTGCGATAAAGGGCAATGAAATGAATAGTAGCTCGAGGTGCAATCCGTTTATTAGATGAATTTTAACCGAACACGGCCTTGCTAAAGTTTCCACTTTTACTAAACTGGTGTAAAAAATCTCTACATCAGAAGGGGCAGAAACATTTAGTCGGCCCGGCCCCCCATTGCATCGTTTTCATTAATTTGCATGTGTACGACAGAGCTGTTGATGTGGATGCAAGCAACCTAGAAAGGACCGAGGGAGGAAAAGTCATTCATGGGCAGGTTGTCGGTGAGGAGTCAAGTTTTTAAGGGTCGTGGCCGAAACGATCTTGAACCGGAAAGACGATGGTTTTGGTTAGGTGGACTGTATCTTGCGCAAAATCAGAATATTTGGAGGGACCTCCTCCTAAGATCTCTCCTGTCAATTGAAGTTTAGCTCTAATTCTCTACGTGACCTACAGGAGCAAAATAAATGTGAAAGGATGTCTGAATGCGTCTATAGGATCTATCACTTTCATTGAAAATTTGAAAATTTGACTAACATATTTATGATCCTGATATTTCATTCAGTAAAATTTCTGGATAGGGACTCGTTTCCCTTGGACGGAAAAACCAAACATGAACTCGGGGGTAGACATGTGGTGATTTGATTGCTTGATCGGGCGAAGTTCTATGCGTGATTTATAAAACTCGATCATCTAGATGTATTCGATGCACGTGCACTTGATGTGAGAAAATTTTATAGGTTTCTAAGTAGTGATGCTTGTGGCGATTTCACTAAGGCCTCGTTTGGTTCGTAGTTGATTCTCATTCTGAATAATCACATTCCACGGAATACCTTTATATTGAAGTCTTCAGGAAAAAGCACAACTGAACCATTGAATGCTATATTTTCTACTTTTTTCGTCTTTTATCTTTTCCGTCTTTTTCCCCGTTCTCTTCTTCCCCTCTAGAAATGGACCATACGACTAGATCATCGGCCAGCCGCCACAAAGCAACCATCAGTCCGCCACAAGTTTCGTTCCATCGATGGTATCATCATTCTCGTTTAAATGCTCACTCTTGATCTCAACACGACACCCACGAATGAAATGAAACTGGGAAAAGGAACCCTCGGTAATTCCTTCTATCAGAATTATCCTTGATTATGCTAGTTTACTCTCTATTTCCCTGTGCATTGTAGGGCTTGTAAAAGTTTGGTTCATTCAGAGAGAATGATCTAAATTTCTTCCAGATGAGAAATATTTAACTTACCAAAGATAAAGAAAATTTTCAATTTTAATTTGGAAATTGTTAGAGATTTAGGTTATGCACGTTAGAGAAGATTGTGAAAGAAGAGAAAGGTTCTTAAAGATGTCATCTTATTTGAATGGAGGGAAAATTCGAAAGGATTGATGTAGCTAATGTTATGTGTTTCTTTGGAATCCCTCCAAATCCGTTTAAATATGGAGGATTTAATGTGCTTACTAAATAAAATTTTCTCCTTTTTTTTACTTATATCTTGGTATTATTTTACATTTTAAGTAGATAAAAAGGCCGATTAATTCATAACGCATTCCTTTCTATTCTTCTCACTCGTAACATTTGAACGATGTTGTAACTTAGGGCGCGCATGGAATCCATTCTGGAATAGAAATTCTGTTCCAGAATGGATTCCGGAATAGAAATGCGTTTGTTAAAAAATTTCCGGAATGCATTCTGGAGCAATTTTCACATTCTGGAATAAAAATGTGTTTGTTAAAAATACTTGATTCCAGAATGCATTCTTGATTCCAGAATGCATTTTTTATTCCAGAATGAGTTTTGGGCAAGAAAAAGAGAAGCTACTTTTTATAGCTTCTCTCTTCCAGAATGCATTCTCCCTATTTTCTCTCTTTTTCTCACTAATTTTTTTTTCAGAAAATGCATAAAAATTGAAAAATTCCAGAAAAATTCATAAAAATTTCCAGAAAATAAAAAAAAGTCAAGATTTTGAGAAAATAGGAAATTTGGTGAATTTTTTTTAAAAATATAAAAAAAATCAAAAATTTCAAAATTTCACAGAATGGCTTAGAATACCTTTGGGTACCTACTTTGAGTTAAATTTAATTTTTTTGAGGTGCCCAAAAAAATAAAAAAAAAAAAAAAAATTCAAAACTTCACAAAATGATTTAGAATACCTTTGGGCACCCACTTTGAGTGAAATTTAATTTTTTTTAGGTGCTCAAAAAATAAAAAAAAAATCAAAAATTTCAAAACTTCACAAAATGATTTAGAATACCTTTGGGCACCCACTTTGAGTGAAATTTAATTTTTTTGAGGTGCTCAAAAAAATCAAAAAAATCAAAAAAATTTCAAAACTTCACAAAATGGCTTAGAATACCTTTGGCCACCCATTTTGAGTGAAATTTAATTTTTTTGAGGTGCCCAAAAAAATAAAAAATAAATAAATAATTTCAAATTTTCACAAAATGGCTTATAATACCTTTGGGCATCCACTTTGAGTGAAATTTAATTTTTTTTGAGGTGCCCAAAAAAATAAAAAAAAATCAAAAATTTCAAATTTTCACAAAATGGCTTAGAATACCTTTGGGCATCCACTTTGAGTGAAATTTAATTTTTTTGATGTGCCCAAAAAATCAAAAAATCAAAAATTTCAAAACTTCACAAAATGGTTTAGAATACCTTTGGGCACCCACTTTGAGTGAAATTTAATTTTTTTTGAGATATCCAAAAAAATAAAAAATTTCAAAACTTGACAAAATGGCTTAGAATACCTTTAGGCACCTACTTTGAGTGAAATTTAATTTTTTTGAGGTGCCCAAAAAAATCAAAAAATCAAAAATTTCAAAACTTCAAAAAATAGCTTAGAATACCTTTGGGCACCCACTTTGAGTGAAATTTATTTTTTTGAGGTGCCCAAAAAAATAAAAAAAATAAAAATAGAGTTCTATTCCAGAAATCAATTTCTGGAGCAGAATTGGTCATGTTTTACTAAACAGATTTCTCCTCTAGAAATCAATTTCTGGCAAGAATTTGATTTCTGGAGCAAAATGGTTCAGAGGCTACGAAACACTGGGCAGTCCTGGCTCCACGGAGGCCGGGTGCCACGGTATGAGGCGGCGGCGGCCAGGCGGGCCGGGTTTCTCGACGAGGGCGGCGGCGGGTGCGACGTGTTTGATGGGAATTGGGTGTGGGATGAGAGGTATCCTCTGTATGAGAGTAGAGATTGTGCCTTGATTGATGAAGGTTTCAGGTGTACTGAGAATGGGAGGCCTGATAGTTTCTACAGCAAGTGGAGATGGCAACCCAAGATGTGTGACTTGCCCAGGTCTCTTCACTCGCATCTTTTGATGTTGTCGTTGTTTCTATTTTTGAATCATTTTATAATATTTGATTTGCCAATTTATTGCTTTTAATTGTTCGTCTTAATTGTTGGAGGAGTTTGTATTATGATTAGCTGTTTCTGAAATATATCTGTCTCATGCTGTGTGTTGCTTGTTGAAGGGTGATTGCATTTATTGTTCATGTATTGGCTTTCTTGATTGGTGCTTTTGTCTCCATTTGGGGTTGTTGGGAATTTTATAAGGTAAGGCAGGTTTTGAATGCTCACCGTCCAGTCATTCGATAGGTTTTGAACTTGTGAGTGTGGATTTTCTCGTGAAGTGGCACAAAATTGATGAAATTTCTGTTCATGCTTTGTTGTTTCTATCTTCATAGGAATTCTAGCTCGGTGATTTACTCTCGGGCAATGATGTTTCAAACTTGGCTTTTTTTCACTGTTGTATTGACATTTATTCAATCCTAATTTGGAAGAAGAGAAATGATTCAATTCCCTTTTTTCAAATAGTTCGTCCATACGGGATGGTTACTTAGCATTGATTTAGAGGAAAGACTGTGAGCTAAATTTAATTGAGGAGCGAATGATGGGAAAAAGGATAAACTTTCTTCCGAACAACTTATATGGTGTTGTAAAGGGGAGGCTTCATGCTAGAGCTTGAGGAAATGAAGATCGATGTTCAACTCGTTTGATGAATAGGGGGGACTTTTAGGTGAAGGGATGGGTTCAATATAGAATGCTAACACTTACTACATGCATGGTTGAAGGGTTTGTCCTAAGATTTTTGTTCTTTTCGGTCTGAAGTTTGTTTGTCCTAAGATTGAAACGTGAAATTGATCATAATGAGGGGTCTGGGGAGATTTGAGCATAAGACTTCTGTTTTGATACTATGCAGAGTTATAGAAGACCATCAGACATAAGTAGTTTAAGAGTGAATACTATGCTTAAGTTCCGTCTTACATAAAGGATAAAGATTATAAGTTGAATTGCTGCTGCACAGGTCCAGTGCATATAGAGTCTTGTTTGTAATCAAACTTATTGTTTTTGGACAAATTACACATAATCCAGTTTAGATGTTGAAACATGATGAAGGTGTCTCCAGCGTGTGGTAAGGTATGTCATTACCGTGCTCCGTTTTTTCTTTTTTCCAATTTCTTTTGGATGACCTGGTGGATGTAATTATGGTTTTTATCCAATAGCCAACTTTATCTTCGTGCCCTAACAGGCATCTGGTAGGAGATTCTCTTTTGCCCTTGAATTTTCCTGATCTGTCTGTCAACTGCAGAGCCTGTAACGGATCTACTCTACTTATGCCGCATAATTCCAATTCAACCCGTGATATGGAAGAGTGCTCGATTAGTTGTACCAATTGGAAAATTGAGACTGACTGAAGGCCATTAAATGAACTTTAGGCAGTAAGGGGTCAATCTAAGTTTTATGATGATTGAACTTGTAATTCATTTGGTGATATGATATCATCTTTCATTAAATTCTGTACGTTCAGAATTACCTTGGAATAATTCTTTTTCCCTGCTCTAATTAGATGGCGATGGATAAAATATTTAATTGGTATTTTGTTTGGCAATATTGTCTGAGGTTAATTTTACATGATCAGAATCGTCTTTGATTAGTTCTTTTTCCTTCTTTTAATTGGGTGGTGATGAATACATCCCATATCGGAGCATTTCTTACATGTATCTTGTCGTTAATTTCCCACTAGAAAACAAATATACCAATATTTATCTCTGTCTAATTGAGTACAGATTTGATTCAAAGATGATGCTGGAAAGGTTGCACAACAAAAGGGTCGTGTTTGTCGGTGACTCAATTGGTCGGAACCAATGGGAATCCCTACTCTGCATGCTCTCCTCTGCTCTTTCAGATAAGGGCGCAGTCTACGAAGTGAATGGTAGACCGATCACCAAGCACAATGGGTTCTTGGTGTACAAGTTCAGAGACTTCAACTGCACAGTTGAATATTACAGATCTCCATTTCTAGTGGTCCAGGGCCGAGCTCCAGTTGGATCTCCAGAAGACGTGAAGGTTACCCTGAAGTTGGATCAGATTGACTGGACTTCTAACCAGTGGGCAGACGCTGATTTGCTGGTTCTCAATACCGGGCATTGGTGGAATTATGAGAAGACTGTACGTGGGTAAGTATGTTCTTTCATCCCGTTGTAAGCTCATATTTTGTCCCGTCAAGTGGTTGACCCCTAAAAATATAAGGACTTTATTCCAAGCACTACTCTTGGAATTGCAAACTGCAAAATGACCCTTCACTTGCTACTTTAGGCAGGTTCATCATGTGGCTAACTGATACATTGGTCTAGATTGCACACTGACAAGTTTCCCTTTAGTCTCTCCCCCTGCACCACCTTTGCAAGTGTGGCCTTCAATTCAAACAGGAAGTCATTGCTGTGGCTGCATTATATATTAGGTCGTTTGGCCGTGTTTTTGTTAAATAGATGGTGTGTGAATGTACTAATTCCCTCCCAATCTGGATTGTCGGTTATGAGTGCGATATAGGAAGCTAAAGGGCTTTTCATAGATAATGTTCCTATGCTTGCCGGATGTTCTCCTGTTTCCTTAACAGACCATGTTTTCTTGGTTCTTTTACAATCAGTCGTAAGACTCATAGTCCAGCCATTGACTAAGGAAGCCCCTCTCTCCCTGATATACAAACTTCCGATTGCTCTGGTCACCTTCGTTGGATGCAACCTCGGGCCTTTAGCCTTACTTTTGCCTATGTTTCTTTCAGAAAAGGTTTCATTTTCTACAATGAATGTTATTAACTTAGATCTGATCTCTCTGAATGTCTGTGGCAGGGGCTCTTACTTCCAGGTTGGAAATGAGGTTAAGATGAATATGACTGTTGAAGATGCTTATCAGAGAACGCTAGAGACGGTACTTGACTGGATCAGTGCTCATGTGAATATGAGCAAGAGTCAGGTCTACTTTCGATCTTTTGCACCTGTACATTTTAGGTAAGTTAATTTCTATTAACCTCAGTGATTTCACTCATCATCTTCGCATCAGAAGGGCGTTATTTTCTTATATGTTGACATTGAATATTTATTTCTCTCTTTCTGTTGCTTAGAAGCAGCATCTAAACTGATGACCACTTGACCACTGGTACAAGATTCTCTGTCAAAAAGTTCAACTAAATATTGTTCTACCATATTTTTTCTTGAAAGACGAAGCAACCTGTTTTTTTCTTGTTGACTATTTTTATCCTTTCAAATTTAGTGCAAGCAATTTGTTCCTAACCCATGGCATTTATTCCCATTAGGCTAGATGGAAACGAGGTTGTGTGGTTCCATGCTAGTACTACGGCAGTTTCTTTTCTCTCGGATGTGACTTATGTCTTTTGGATCGTGGCTTATCTGCAGCTTTCCTCCGTATGTTCAAAGTAGCACAGCTGATTCTCTATAATTAGAAGCATTTTCTTTTCTTAAAACTTTGACAAATATTCGAGACCGGTGGTTGAATTGTGTTATCATGCCCCTTGGATACAGCATTGCTGTGAAGAGTGCTTGAGATGCAAGCACTTGGTTTGGAAGATAAGGGAGATAATCTTGACACTCTTGAGTGTATCGAACTTCACTTTATAGTCAGTTATATGATGCTGCTTATCTGTTATTAGTATTACCGCTTTATTATTATTCAAAGTAACCGCGGCATGTATGTTCTTAACAGAGGTGGAGACTGGAAGTCCGGGGGAACATGTCACTTGGAGACTCTACCCGACTTGGGCTCCTCCCCAGTTTCGTCGGTCCATTTGAAAATTCTTACCAATCTGTTAACTGATCGGTCCAACCAAACAGTAAACAATAACGTTGACGTGCTGAATATCACAGATATGACCGCGCGCAGAAAAGATGGCCATTCCTCTCTATATTACCTGGGGCCTGAGTTGGGTCCTGCTTCGCTCCACAGGCAGGATTGTAGCCATTGGTGCTTGCCCAGCGTTCCGGATGTGTGGAATGAGCTTCTTTATGCCTTTTTCCTCAAGCATGACTCTGTGCAGTCGCGGGATTTGACAAATGCCTCGTAAGTTTCGTGCTGAACGAGTATAATGCGGTGGTGTTTATACCAACATGAAGAGCTTTACGTCGTAGGAGTCGCGACAGCAAATTGATCACATAGCTTTTAGTTCACTCTTTATCCTCGATTACCTGCACGTCCCAGAATTTTGGGAAGTCGATGAGAAGCCACCCAACTGGACAGGATTCAACCACAGATGGAAAGTTTTTACCATTCTTGTTTTCACTTTCATCTTTTACTTGTTTTTCATCTTTTACTTTCTTTTTTTGGGGGTTTGGATATGACTACATAGATGTCAAAAAGCAGGACAGGGGCTACAAAGAAAGTAGATACACACATTTTCATTGTTCATGCCATAAATATACATGATTGAAATAAAATGATGAAAGGAGTGTTTTCGTTACAGCTTTTGGGATATCAACTACGCTCGAGATGAGAACATTATCCCTAACTTCCTTCGGTATTCATTTGAGCGTCATAATTTTTTTTTTCCTGATCACTGGTGTGCTATATTGATGAAAAATAGTTTACTCGAGTGCCTATTCAAGTGATTCGTGTTACGTGGCTTTTTAAAATAAATTTTGAGTCAGATGTGGTCTTTTTAATAGAAATTCATGTCTAAAGTGGAAAATGGAACAAATTTCAAGTCCAAAATTTTGAGTTCGACGTGCCATACCTTGTCTTCTGCTTCTTCTTGTATTCATCTTCATCTTCTTTGCCCGAGACTTGGAATGAAGAGGAAACCAAAACACATAGCTCTCTCTCCCTCGATTCGCGCTGATGGCTGAATGGCCGCGGTGATGTCAGAGCGAGTCGGCTTGCCAACCTCTACACCTCTTACGATTGGTCCAGGGCAATCCGAGTCCTCGACTCGCTTGGCTTTGTTGTGTGCAATCCGAGAAAATTGGCGAAAAACTCATTTTTCATTTTGCCTTGACAAAAGAGAGACCGAGGCCACGCTCTTCTGTTCGATCATTTGAAGGTGTGTATTACCTTTTATGTTAAGACTTCTCGTGGCCTTTCCAATCCGATGTAGGACTTTGAAATCCATTGTGATTTTGCGATTCTCAAGAGGTTGTAGTAGTATGGAAGTAACGGAACTGGCTTGTCCTGCGTAAGTTACTTCGCTTCTTGATTCCGTAAGCACAACCGTTCAAAAACAATTTCCAAGCCGTACAATTACGAAAGATACTCTAACACAAGATCTTGAATGTTGAAAAAAACCAAGGAAGTGCCTCCTCCTTAGTGATGAATGACGAGGATATTTTGATAAAGCAACACAAATCATATCAATAAGATCAAACATTAAGAAGAATCCCTACTTAGTTCCAATCTTCAATTAGTAAAGTCTCTTTCGAAAGCAACATTCATAAATAGAGAGATCCGAAGAGAAGGTCGGGAGTTCTATATGGCTTAATCTTTCGCAAGAATTGCTTTGTTTATTACTGTGATTTTCTTTACTTGCAACGTTTGCGAGAGGCGTTCCAAGCACGAATTTGGTTGAGAAAATATGCAATGGGCAAAACATCTGGACCGTTGGATTCTTCCCATGACAGTCACTACAATGTCCTATATGATTTGACGGACAAGGCGGCGGCTTCGGGTTTCACCTATTACAGTCGATCCACCGCCGGCCGGGGGTCCATATTACAGTCACGCGGCGTGCGACGGAGGCCTCACGAACCCCAGATTGTGGTGCTCTCTGGAAAGAGACTTTTGACTATACCGTGAAGCTATGTGAAATGGAGTATGGGGTCCGGTTTCAACTTAAGCATCGCCGGATCCGATACGAGGATTATCCATTCCCGGAATAAACGTGCGGCTTTTCGATGTCGGATCTGATTTCAAAGTGTGTCCGGGTACGTGCATGTGCTGCCACCATGAATGATGTGAGTTGAGTTGCAGAGGAGACATGCTCATGTTTCTCTTGATGCTCGTAGCAACTCAGTCATGTTTCTCTATTAAATATGTTGTAATTTATGCTGTTAATCTTCTCAAGACAAATTATAAATGAACCTAGGAATGCACTGTGAAAACTAAAACGGGATAGCTTGCCAATTGATCGGAGAAGGCCTAACCTCCTTAAGTCAGCTCAATACTTGTATCCATGTTATACTAAAACTGAGGATATACCATGTGATGAAGCAACCTTTATCAACCTTCAGCCCTCGCCGGTGGCTGGAGATGGAAAAAACGAAAAAAAAATCAGAAAATTTTAAAAAATTATCTACGTCAATACCGGCTGTACCACGTAATTTATGACTGAATTGGTCAAATTGAAATGTTTAAAATTGAATTGGCACGAGTGCAATATGTTTAAGACTTTTTTGGTAATTTCCTCCTGCATCAGAGCGTCTTTGGACGAAAGACTTCAACATCGAGTATCCGGAGGCGGTCTTTAACAATGCATACATTTGTATTAGCGAAAAGCATTCCCAATGCGAACTCGGTGCACCCACAAAGAATCTCTCTGATGCTCGTGAGAAGCATTCCGGATTCGAATTCGGTGCCCACAAAGAATCCCTTTGATGCTCTTCCTGAATTGGAGGACAAGACAAGACAACATATTAAGGTTCGATTATGATGTTTTCAATGACTTGATCCAAATGGATTTGTTCGAGCTCAACTTCAACTTAGAAGATTGCACATCCTTGGAGTATCAAAATTGACAAAATAAACCTAAGATAATGCGATTTCTGCTGACATGTTCCCCATTTTCCGAGTACCAACTGTATCTAGAATCCCTGTGCCCGCGAAACTATGTATATTTAAATACACACTAGTTCTTATATACTTTGATTATTGAAAGAAGTATAAAAAAAGTCTTAAACCTATTGCATTGATATCAATTATGTTCTAAACTTATTGAATAGTTTGTGACTAAATTGATAAATCGTCAAAAAGTTAATGACTCGATTGGCTAAGTTGAAAGGTTTACGATTGAATTAGCATGAGTGCAATACGTTCATGACTTTTTTTTGGTAATTTCCCCCGCACTAGAGCGTCTTTGGATGAATACTTCAATATCGACTCTCCGGAAGCATTCTTTAACGGCGTATACGTTGGTAATGTCGTGAAAAGCATTCCAGATGCGAACTAGGTGCGCCCACGAAAAAATAATTCTCTTTTATGCTCGCGAAATGCATTCCAAATGCGAACTCGGTGTGCCGACAAGGAATCCGTTGGATGCTCCGCCTGATTTGGAGGACAAGACAAGACAAGACAAACAGAATAAAGGTTCGACCATGACATAGTCGGTACTCCACCCGCCCGTCGTTTCGTGATGCTTGTGGCTGACTTTATGCAAAATGTATTTGTTCGAGCTCAACTTCGAATGAGAAGATTGCACCTCCATGAAGTATCAAAGTTTACGAGATAACCTGTTCTCCGAGTGCCAAATGTATCTTTTTGGCTTAGAATCCGTGTACCCGCGAAACTATGCACATTTAAATACATAGTGGTTATCATATACTTGATTATGCCAAGTAGGTTTGCTCTCGATGAGAGCAGTGTGACCGGGCCGGACTAGACCGTCTTGAATACCGATATACTTTCCAGGTTCCTGATTCCAAATTGTTGGAACCGGTTTGGTTCTTGATTTTCGGTTCCGAGTGAAAAACCATATAGAAACCAAACCGAATGTGGAACCGGTTTCATAAAGCCTAAAAACTCAAATTTTTCTTTTAGCATCCTTTTCTCTATCTCTCTATTTTTCTTTGTTTTCTTAACCCTCACTTTTTCACTCTCTCTCATCCTCGATCGCTCGCGGCTCGTCCTTGTTCATTTGAGCCTCGAAACCCTCGCTCGTTCATGACTCACCTTTGCTTGCTCGCTCTTGTTCATCTTTTACTTTAAAACGTTTTATTGCTCATATTATTTTTTTATAAAAAATGAAATCAAAAAAATGAACAAAAGAAAAACAGTTTCTTTAATAGACCTTAGAACCGGATCCAATTCTAATAGGGTAGGTTTCAAGCCTGAAAGCTACCCACCATGAAACCAGCACACCTACTTTTGACTAAGGGTGTGCAAAATGGACCGCTCGGATCGGATCGGACCAGCCGGTTTGGTCCGGTTCTCAGGAGTGTCGGTCCGGTTCCCGATTTCCAAAAGTGAAATCGGTGTTCGGGCAGTCCCGTTCCTGTTTCCAAGGGGGAACCGGACCTACTATATATACTTTTTATATTTTTTATTTCTTGAAAAAAATTAGTAAAATGTGAACTAAATCCACGTACAACGCTTTCTCCTTATCGTCACACCACAATGAATCTTTACTTATCATTGTTTTCGTTAATATGTTGAGATTTGTCATTCTCTCTTGTTGTGATGGGACAAAATAAAAAAGTAACCGCTTCGGTCTGGTCCCCGGTTCCCAAAATTAGGAACCAATCAACTTTACTCTTGACGTCCCTTTTCCTTGTAGGAAGATTAGCATCAAACACAAGTTTGATAGAGCGCATCTTTTCGAATTCGCAAAAAAAAAAAAAAACCAATTTATGCGCTATGCCAAAGATTTGTTTACAAATAAATTCAAGTGAAAAAGCATAAAAGAATTGCTAGAGATTTTATCGAAATAACAGTTAAGGTGCATTTTAAAATCTGTAATTCATGACTTGAATTGCCACTAAATCTCCAATTTCTTTTTCCTCCTTCCCGAAGAATTCGATTAAAGGGCTCTTATGGCACGATCTCCGACTCAATTTGGCGATTTGGAAATTTGCAAGGCTCTAGCGACTTCGGTTGCAATCGAACTTCGACGAAATATTTTGTGTTCACAAACTCATCCGTTATGATCTAATGGTGTTCGTTGTCGAATGGGAATTTTTTTCTTTTTGACAAATTTTTTTTTTCAGAAATCAGTTTTGGCCGAAAAGAAAAAAGAAATTGGAGGGACAAAATGAAAATAAAAATAAATGGTTAATACCACAAAAAACCTCAAACTTGACCATCAAAAACCTCAAATTGATACACTTGTGACAAATTTATCCTCCGTTAAATTAAGATTAATATCACGAAAAATCATAAATTGCCAAACTTGTGAAACCCTAAATTGGTACATTTTGACGATAAAATTTGACGGTAACTAAATGGAGGGTAAATTTGTCACAGGTATATCAGTTTGAGGTTTTTGGTGGTTAAAAAGTTATTTTGGGGTAAATTTGTTACAAGTGTACCGGTTTAGATTTTTTGGGGTCTAATACCCAAAAAAACCTCAAACTTTAGCTTTTGTCCCATTTCTACCTTTTGTTTCATAAAAAATCTCCAACTTTAGGTTATATCTCAATTTTATCTTAAACTTTTTTTGTCTCATTAAAAAACTCTCAACTTTAGGTCTAGTCTCAATTTTACCATAAAATTTTTTTGTCTCATAAAAAACCCTTAACTTTAGGTTCAGTACCAAATTTACCATAAACTTTTTTTATCTCATAAAAAAATTTCAACTTTAGGTCAAGTTTCAATTTCACTCTATTTTTTTTGTTTCATAAAGATCTCCATTAACCCTCCGTCAAAATCACCCTCAGGATTTTGCGCTTATCGATCTCTCATGCCTGTGAATGTTCCATCTCTCGCGATTGGAGAATGCTTGGGACACTCAAATAGCTTTTGCTTGAGAGATTTCTATCTCTTGATTGTCAAGGAGAAATTTTGGACGGAGGGTTAATGGAGTCAAATTTGTGACTCAAATAAAAGTTTGTGATTTTTTCTGAGACTGTAAAAATTTTACAGTAAAATTGAGACTGGACAGTAAAATTGGGACAAGATCAAAAGTTTGAGGTTTTTCATGGAACAAAAAAAAAGCTTAGGGTAAAGTTGGAACAAGACCTAAAGTTGAGGATTTTTTATCGGACAAAAAAAAATTTAGGATAGAATTGGGACATAATCTAAAGTTGGAGGTTTTTTATGAGACAAAAGGTATAAATGAGACAAAAGCTAAAGTTTGAGATTTTTTTGATTATTAGGCCGATTTTTTGGTGGTATTAACCCAAACAAAATAAAAGTTTTGGGGGTAAAAACTACAACCCAAAGGACCGTCAAATCTGTAGCGTCCACTCACGCACGTCCAGTCTTCTGCAGCCGTCGGATCGAGGCTAAGAGGGTTTTCCGTTCACGCATTCTTCACGCAGCATCTCCTCCTCTGGAAGCCTTTCTATTCGCAGCCGTTCGCCGAGGCAAAAATCTCATCGTTCTCCCATCTCCATTTCGCAGCGCCGCCCGTCCTTCCTCCGCTCCGCCGCCGCTTACCGGCGACCGCGCGGCAGCCGAGCGGGCGAGCTCGCCCCGGTAGGTCCCTCCCCCCCGTTTTGCGCTCCCTTTCGGTTTTGGCCTCCACGGAGCTGTTCGCACGAGATTGACGAGCTCCGGCGCCGTTTTCGGGTGCAGGGGGAAGAAGCGGCGGCCGGTCGGAATCTTCAACTTCGTCGGAAAGCTGTGAGGCCGGTGCCGTGAGGTGCGGCGGAGTTGTCACCGCAGAGGGTCGTCAGGTGAAATTTGAATTGCTATTCCTCTGCGAAATCTTCCATTCGAGCTTATTGCCGTTAGAAACTGAGTGTTAGGAGGCGAGCTGAAGAATTGTTAATGCCGTTCGATTTTGCGATTCGGTTTGAGATAAGCTGCTGCTGCTCGTTCTGGTTGAAAACGGGTTTGATTGAAACGGAGCCGTTAGATTCTAGATCGAATGAGGCTATAGTAGGCGGCTTAAGAACGTTCGCATGTATTTGTAGCTTATCGCTGCGAAAGATGTTCATTTGTTGATGAAAATTTTGGAAGTGGTTTGTGTTCTTGGGCCTTTTGCAGCTGCTGTTATGTCGAAAAATTTGAATTTTGTTGTGAATTAAATGAGTCACTTTAGAAAATTCCCATACTTTTTTATAGTTTTTATGGCAGGTTTGGTTTAGTCTTATACTGGAATCACCTTGCTCTGTGGTGGCAGCATTTTGTCCTCATTCATACTGTCCCTGCAGTGCAATAATCGGTTCAGTTTTCAGATCATTGGTTTTTTTTTTCTTTCTGCTGATATATTGATCAAGTTTAGTTTTTTCTGCTTTTAAATCCTTGAGCCAGCTGGAAGAAGCACGGCATTTTCATAACCAAATGAGTGTTATGTCTAACTGTTTAAACCTTTTTGGGTAAAATATTTACACATGATGCATGGATATTTTGTTGTGTAGTTACTTCACACCCAACGCGTTTTTTTTTGGCGTAGCGCACAATGTTTCACCGTGTTATTGGCATAATTTGTTTTCCTGTTGGCACTTGTGGGAATTGTTCATTCCTACTGCGGTAGAGCTTGATATATTGGCTATTTGGTACTGGTCAAAATACTCAACTGGTTGGCAAAGGTAGTTTTGGAGAGACACCATAAAATGTCTTCTATGCAATGTGGGAGAAATGCCATTCGGCAGATTGTCCAAGGTGCTTCTGTCCGGAGTTCTGATGGCGCAGTGCATCCACTCTTCCATGCCTGTCAAGGAGTCAGATACAGGAAGTTGGAAGTTATACTCACCACGGTGAGAGGGTTGAAACGCGGAGTTATTGCATTTTCTATTGGATTCTTGGCATCTATATATGAACTCCTTTTGTATTTTTTTTCAGAGCATAGAGAAGCTTGGAAAAGCAGGTGAAACTGTGAAGGTTGCTCCAGGATATTTCCGAAACCATCTCATGCCCAAGTTGTTGGCTGTCCCGAACATTGAGAAGTTTGCTTATCTCATTAAGGAGCAGCGCAAGGTTCGTTCCGGTTACACTAGTGAAATTGATAATTTTAGCTGGTTGCATATACTAATGCGCACCCCATGATCTGCATAAAAAAAAATAACTTTGTTGAGATTAGATCACGGTTCTGTTGTTGTTAGCTAATATCTGAATAATTAGGAGATTACTGATAATAGATTTAAATGGAACTTATCTAAATCTGAGTAGTTAGTAGAATAGACTTTTCGCATATTTGACAATGAGCTAATGATGTTTCTCATTTATTAATTGGCAGATTTACCAGCCTCAGGAAGTAGAGGAGATCAAAGTAGTCACTGAGACTGCGGAAGATAGGATGAAAGAATATGAAGCAGCTGCAAAACGTCTAGACAATGCACGGCTGGTTTGTAACTGATCTTTGATGCTCTTAATTGTGGTGATAAACGACATGTTATAATTCAGAATTTCAGATTCTCCATTTACGCAAATAAACTTTTATCTAAATGCTCAGATTGCATTTTAGATGAATCAAGTATGAAAAAGCCTTGAGAAACTTGAGGGAGCATTGTTTAATGTGTAGGTCTAGGCTCTTGTACATCTGGCATGATGGTCAAATGTAGATCAGATTCAACAAGAAATTTCAGTATAGATTGTGTCCAGTTGACTTTCTGTTATGTATGGAAGATACACAATCATCACCTAAGAACAAGTTTTGGATCTCTTTCCATATTGCATCAGGAATATTTGCTTCTGACTTTTGTTTCCCAGATGGCTTATATATTTTGCTTTGTGTAGGTACTGAGGAGGTTCATTAATGTCGAGAAATTACGTACGCGTGCTACAAAAGATGAGCCAATAGAATTGAGGTCACCTGTAATGAAAGAAGAGCTTGTCTCCGAGGTATGTCACAGGCTTCTCTGTCCTGTCTACAAAGGTTTCTTTGTTGTATGGAAAGTAGTTTGCATCTTGTTGTTCACTTGGCATAATCATTAGCAAATATTACGTGTATTGAAGTGATGTTTGGAGCAATTTATAGTATTCTATGAAAGTATATTTGATTTGGAAATGCAGCTTTCAGTGATCTTAGCTTGTCCGTATCATGGGAGAATGCCTGTTGAGTTATGAGCCCCTTGTGCCATCAGACTAATTGTTTCAAACCAATGCTAGGCGTACTAATACCAGTATTCAAAATTGGTATACTAAGTAATGTACTAGATTTGCAAGTTATTATTGAACTAAGTCGGCCATACTCACGACTCAATAGGAGTCCGTCACAGGCATCACTTAATATACTAGTTTTGCAAATTAGTCCTGGTGCACCTAGTATTATTCAAATGTTTCAAGGTGTACACTGGCTTATCAAGCAAAAGGGGAAAAAAGGACGCAATGGAAGAGGTTGTCTGTTTTCAATCACTATGCATACTGATGATTATATGTGGAACTGAGATAATTGTGTAACTTTAATTTTAGGAATCCATTATACATGATCGATCATAAAGACATGAGCTGTTTCATCTCATATCTGTTAGCATGATGAAGAGTTAGGAGAGCTGTTGCTCTTTACTCTGGTCAGGATAGAGAACATTGCTGTTATGTTTATTAGTCGACTAAGCAGGGAAATTCTGAGATGGCCTTGAAGCTCATTCTTTTGGTGCTCTTTGATTGTAAACTTCGTGATTGAATCCGATGAATTTCATTCTCCATTATCTATCTACCTATTTGCGAGTCGATATTTGTGATTGGAATATCACCGTGAATGTGAGAGGCTTGAAAAGTAAATCATATTTTTCTGGTTGGCCTCCTTCCGCTCACTTAATGCAACCATTTGCACTTCTCTCAGGTGGCAAGGCAACTTTGCGTGCAAATTGACCCTGAAAACGTCCATTTGCCGAGTCCTCTAACAAATGTGGGAGAATACGAGGTGCCCCTTCGTCTGCCGAAATCCATCCCTCTCCCAGAGGGGAAGATCCAGTGGACCCTTAATGTCAAAGTACGATGCAAATGAAGCCGGCACTTTCGATTTAATGACATCCTCGGGCGTTTTCTCTTGTGCCCCAGAATTTGTATTGTGAGCAAGCACTACGAGGAAACAAGTTATTCTGTATCATTTGTTTATTTGCTGCTGGCTGCACATGAATTTCTCTGGGATCGTCAGAAAAGTTTGGGGGCAAATTTGAACTGAACCTAAAAGTTGATTTTTTTAAAATTAAAAAAAATTGGGGTGGATTTGCTATCGTCCCTAACTTTCATATCTTAGAACGGTTTTATTTTGAAGAATTTGAATAATTTTTATTGAATTGGATTTCTTATCAAAGTGAAAATACGACGGCGGTCTGTATCTATCGCTCTATTAGTTTGCTTACGTGGATTTGTTATCGACGTGGAAATGTCACGTCAAGTTTGGACTGGATCATGGGGTTATATTTTTGAAAATAAATAGAAATTTGCTGATTTTTTTACATAAAACAAAATTCGGAGTAGATTTGGGACCGAACTTTAAAGCTTGAGGTTTTTTCTGAAACAAAAAAAAATTCGAGGTAGATTTACGATTTGACCTAAAGTTGGAGGTTTTTTAGGGAATTCACCCATAATCATGTAAGGAATCTATCCAGAAAGATCTGATTATGACATGTGAAAGTCACAAATCTTATCACAATATAAGGTTGATTTCTCTATTAGGGTGCGTTTGTATTACGGCAAATTCGAGATTTGAAAAATATTTTCTGAAAAATGAAAAATGATTGTTGGCATTGCTTACAAAAATAAAATAAATAAAAAATATTTTCATAACGAAAATAGTTGGGTATAAATTATTGTCAATAATAAAAATATTTTTTATTGACTAATTTCTCAAAGCGATATAACCATCTTCAATATCTTTAAATCCAAGCCTCCTGTATTGTTTGCTAATTAAGCATATCTGAGACCGTTTTAGCTTAGCTCCTCGAGCGCCTTCAGTTGTGCCTTTCCAAAAGAAAAAGCTACGAAAGTCACTTTTATGCTCAGGGAAAGTGCAAAATCATATGGGAACCGCAATGTTCGACATATTAAAAGGGCTTCTTAACATTGTTCGGTACGGGAAACAAATTTAGAGCACTAATACAATTATAAGAAGAAAAAATGCTTGGATAAACAAATTCAGCATTTAATATAGGAAATGCAAAATACCGACGATCATTAGTAGAGACTCAATCAAGTTTCTTAGCAACCCTGACTATTCAAAGTGGGGGAATCCTTCTCCCTTCAATTGACTTCGATTGATCAGCAATGAGAGATTGGTCAATAGACTCAATACCCATTTTAGGAAAAATTATCTAAAAAGTCTTAAACATATTGTACTTTTGCCAATTAAGTTTAGGACTTTTTGGACAATTTTCCTCCTACTTTTAACAAATGTCACAAGACTCCTCAGCTTCATTACATATCCATTGCATAGCTAGAAATTTCTTTACAGCCAATCAAGAGACGGAACAATGAATAGGAATATTAGGCTGAACTCAGACACTTATGTGCCACCCAACCTTACTCCTTTTTTCTCCATAGAAACCACTTCATAATCAGTCTTCTCACTCAACTTTGTCTTGCCTATTTAGGACTAGGAAAAAAAGCTTGATTATTTGTTTTCTTTGGGACTCCCTATTAATGAACTACTTGAACTTTTATATAGAGTATGTTTGTTTATATACTAATTTTTTTAATAAAACTCCATTCTCTAGAATATTTGCTAAATTTACATAAAAATGCTTGTTCTTTTAGAGTGAACCGGTGTATAAAACACATATTATACGATACTCAATTTAAAATACTTTTATATTAAATTATTTTATATCTACATGCACGGGATGTGCACGGCAAGTTCATTTAATATGATTGGCCAAAAGAGAATTATAACAATGGGTAAAGCCTAGTATTGCATGGGCCATCCGTCACGTTTGCTTGAACATGACAATGATACAATGGCGAAACCACCCACTTGCCAATTACTATGCTGACCTTCAGCTTTCGGCTTTAGCCTAATCTCTTTCATCATCGCTCTGAAACCCAATTCTAGTTGAAACAGAGATGTGGAAACTGATCATCTTTTCTGTTTTTTTTTTTGTTATTTTAGTGCACGATAGACCTTCCATCCGATTTCCAATCTAATGATTTTTCAAAATACTTTGTTTATATTTTCTAAAAGTTTGACGAAATTTTGATTGCTCATAAATTTTATTTTCGACTTCCAATTCACTCGATTTTTACTTCAACGGAAAGATTGTGACATGAATTTTCCAAAAATGTGAATTAAGTAATTGAACTCTTCTCTTCTGTCATAAGAAATCCTTTTAGAAGATCAAACTCCCACAACTCTCACAATATCTCCCCCTTGAACCCCGTGTTCAGTAGTGTGGAACTCCCTCAGGACTTCTGCGTCGAACTTGGTCATTGTTTGAGTGTGTATACTTCTTCCAAAAGTTGAGCTGGTGGATCTTTGACCACTTCTCGACCAATCTTTTGCCTTTAACAAATTGGTCCTTGATCGGATCCTTCTCTCGGACTACTATCCAACCGTGTATTATACTCATGTTATTCCTATCTATTTTGCTCAAGTTGGATTCAATCTTCTTGAGCTGAGGAAGAAACGCTCTAACGTTTGCACTACTTCTTAATGACCGAGAGTAGCTCCCTGATGCTGTTTTCACAGCAACTTCTGCAACACAAGAAAAGAATAGTCTCTTCCTTCGCCGCTTTTAGCCCCAATTTCAGCTGAAATAGAGATGCGTTGCTCCTCTTTCCCATTCTTTTTTGTTATTGTAGTGCATGATTGGCCTTCCGTCCTACTTCCAATCTAAGGATTTTTTGGAATGCTCTATTTATATTTTCTAAAAGTTTGAGCAAATTTTTACTGTTCAAAACTTTTCCCTTCGACTTCCAATTCACGTGATTTTTACACCAACGGAAAGCTTGTGAGATGAATTTTCCAGAAATGTCGAATGAACGAAGCCTTAGTAATATAATTTTTTTCAAATTTTATAAGAAATAAAATTTCCTAGATTTGATTAAGTATAAAAGTGTTTTAACAATATGGGTATGGGTCAAGAAATTTACATTGCAATAAATAGGTCATAAACAAGATATATGAGTCAATTTGGGTCGGACCATTTATGATTCGATCTAACCCACCCATTTGACAGACATGTCTACATGATGTTTATTAGGATAGATGATCAAAATTGGAGAGCAAAAAATCTCCTCCAATTTGAGTAGGGGAAAGACTACCTTCTTTTATTTTGAGCCATGTTTCCCGATTCTTGGTTGGAGGAAATTTTTCCTATCTGCTTTCGATGGATTAAGAACATATATATGCACCATTCATATTATATCCGTGTAGTTAATTTGCATGTAGGTGATATCCAACCATTAGATAAAAGAATAGAGGAAAATATAACCCTTTATTTTTCAATTATAATCTCACTTATAACAGAGAGTTGGGCTTTCTTCTATATCTAATTAGAGAGAAGATTTTTTTATTAGTGGATCACGTGTATTCTATGTGTAACCATTTCTATTTTTATAGCTCACCAATCATCAGAAACTTTTCTTCAATCAAGAATAGGAAAAAAGCCTTCTAACAAATTGAAGTTCCAATCGAAGATTTGCTTGTACTTTAATGACCTAAAAAGTCATATTTTTCTCCGATAACATTTTGATTGGTGAGTTAGACATCACATACATGGATGGACCACATTTTCCTCCAACCTTGCCCTTTTGATTGGTGTGTTACAAGTCATGGACATCATTTGTATGCAAAATAAACTAATTATATATGTAGGTGATATTCATGGCTATAACTAACAATCAAAATAGTGATTAGAGGAAATTACTCTAATCAAAGTTTGAAGAAAACATGAACTAATGCAAAAATAGTTAAATATAAATGTGAGTGATGTCCATTAATTGTAATATAAATCAAAAGAGTTAAGAAATAGAGGAAACCGTGGCCATAAAAAAAACCTAATAGTAGTCTCGGGCGAGCTTGAGGCTCACCGATTTGATGAGTCTCGAGCTCGTTGGCTGTCGCTGTGGCTAGCAATCGGCCCGAGGAAGAAGCAAAAAGAATAAAAAAACAAGGAAGAAAATTAAAAAAAAGAAAAGAAAGAAAAAGAAAAAGGAAAGAAAAGAAAATTTTAAAATAATAAGAAATTCGATTTTTTAAAAAGATAAAAAATAAAAATTTTGATTTTTTATATAGTAAAAAACAAATAAAAATTCCGAATTTTTTTTAAAAAAATATTCTTGTAAGAACAAACGTTTTATTAATCAAGGACGCGAGCTCGAGCGCCGAGAACCTACGCATGACCTTTATGGACCCAGGCATGAGGGTCGGGACTAGAGTTTGAGTTTCGAGGACTCGAGCACAGTCTTTATGGACCCGAGTTCGGGTGTCAAAGTATCAGGTACGGGCACTAAGGGTTCAGGCACCAAGGATTTGGGCTCGACCTTGATGGACTCGAGCGTGGGCACTAGGGGCTTGGGCTCGGGACATCGATGTCCTGGCCCCCGCCTTGATGAACCTAGGCCCAGCCGCCGGAGACTTGGTCCTGAATGCCAAGACCTGGGAATTAACGTTGGGGTTTCCATTCCTAAGTGTACAGATTCGGATCCAAGTATTGATAACTAGTCATATTTCGGAAAACATTTTCCCGCCTTTTCAATGGGGAAAATATTTTCTGCCAAACAAAAGAACCCTAAATTTAGTGGTTTGGGTCAATAAATACAAAGCACTGTATAATCCAGTCTTTCGACTGAGTTTCTTCCCTAAGAAAAAAGAGCCCCGCTTCGTCATCTCCCCAGGCATACACACAAACAATTTATGGGCACTCTAAAAAATCCATTATCAACTAAACCTCAAATCAATGTCCAACGGTTTCCAAAATTAGTGTAAGCAATGCTACTTAGCCAATCAAAACTCAGTCATATGAAGCTGAATCTTTACTCCATGCACCATCAACGAAAAGTATGCGAAGTACTATCACTACCTAAAAGAATCGACCTATCCAACTGAAAAAAAAAATATAAAACTTCAAGAAATCACCTGGCAGTAGAATACCATGAAAGTAGTTTCATCATGATTAATTAAGGCAATAAGGTAACTCAAGCAAAAGTGGACTAGCACTCGACAGTTCTACGACCTCGCACGTTCAATACTCCCTCAAACTTTCACCATTTCCAAAGTGAAGCAACTAGACGCGCTCGAGCCAGAAGACAGATTAGTCATCCCTCAATTGAGCAATTGGGATCTTTTCCGCCTTCCTCCCATCACGTCATCGGTTGCAATTGGCTTATCGAATCTAACAAAAGGCCGATGGTTCGATCGATATCTATAGTAATCAGGTACAATTGCAGTGCTAATGCAATAATCGGGCTTTATCCCTTTTCTTACCAAAAAAAAAATAGAGGGGGTAATAATTGCATTGACACACGAAGCCCAAGCCCAAGCCCAAGCCCAAGCCCAAGCCCAAGCCCAAGCCCAAGCCCAAGCCCATGCCCAAGCCCAAACGCTGACCAAGTCTGTGACCCACCTCTCTCCCTCTCTCTGCTAATAAGTAGAGAAACTAGTGAGTAAAGCCCAAGTGATCGTCTTCCTCGCGAGCAGGTGACGATGAAGCTCGTCAGGTTTTTGATGAAGCTGAACAACGAGACCGTCTCCATCGAGCTCAAGAACGGGACCGTCGTTCATGGCACCATCACAGGTCTCTCTCTTTCTCTCTCTCCGTCGACTTTTTCTCCTGTGTAGTTCAAGATATATCTCTGCATTCTGTAGATAATGCCTAGAGAAGAGATGGTTAGTTGATCCTTTGAGCGGGGCAGAAGTGAAAAGAACGGATGTAATTCACATTGACTTAGACGTCTTTGGAGTTTGGCGGCAGTGATGGCTGCTCAATCTATGACTTTCAAGTGCTCTAGATGTTTGGACTCATTGATAGAACCTTGAGCTCGTGGACATGTATCATTTTGGTGGGCATTGCCTAGGAACGGTGCGCTGATGCTGTGAATTGGGTGAGGGTGACTTTTTAAAGTTGCGGGATTTGGTTCTTCCTTCCGCGAAAGAGGTCCTAAGTGGCCTTTGAATTGCATCGACAAATGACTAGTTCGTGTCTTTACGTTTGAAGGGAGTGTGATGGATAGGTTGAGTTGTTTTCCAATTTCCTACCGAAAAGATATAGTACGTGCTTCTTTTGGCTACACTAGCTACAGCTCTGCTCATTCCAGGAAATGGGAAAATGCTCTTTTCTTGTTCTTTTTGTTGTTTTCCTCATCTCGTCGAGCGTTTTTTCTTTCCTCCTACAACAAATCGCTTGCTAGTGACGACTCATGACTTGTGGTGTCATGTTTAGTGTTAGGAGAATGTATGCAAATGTTCTCCGGTTAAGATCTTTGAGCCTTATGGAACACTTTGTGTATGTGTAAGTGTTGCATTCAAGAGTTATCCTGTTCTTTCAGACGTCTGTGAGTGAGTTGCCTTTGTGTAAAGTTCTTTTGATATCCAGTACTAGTTGTTGTCATCCTGGATTCTGTACATTGGTTTGAATGAGGATTGGTCCAAAAGGAATGCTTATGCTAGATTTATCAACGTAGTAGTTCCAGTTTATTAGCCGAAGAAATAAACAGTTAAATTAACAGTTTATTGTCATATTTTAGCACGATTACCCTGGATGCAACGGCTGACACTCTTATGCTACTTGATTTTGTGAATCAGAAAAGTCCTTTCTGATGTTGGTCATGAATGACAATATGTCTTCATGGAACTTTTAGAAGCACCATAAACGTAGCTACAGTTGGGAGTATAGGAACATGTCCATACCTTTATGAGAATCCTATGTGTAAGGATGCACATGTCCGTACATGAATTATTATTTTTCAAGTTCAAGTCTGCTAAATAAAATGGACTGCCATTTGATTGCTTTAGTGATGGGTTGAGTTGAAGATGCTACTGCTCCTCAGTAACGGGACATGAAGTTATACTACTTCTTTGGCCTTGGGATCATAGTATATCGAAAGTTGTTTGAGTGGATGGGAACTCTGCAATATGTTAGTTCTCAATTAATTTCTGCGGAACCTGGAAGAAAATTTACTGGGGGTGATTATATTATCTCGGACTAAGAGACATTCGTGTTCTGATGATAAAATCTACTGCTGTAGTGTCATTCGTTGAATGGCTAGCTGGATGTTCGATGTAGGATACAATTTTGATAACCTCTACTATACCTAAGATAAGTTGGTGCTCTTTTCTTGCAGGACCTTTTTTTCTAAATATTTGAACCTCAGTATCAAAAGGGATGATTGAAACATGGCTAAATTGGGGTTAAATCCTCCATGTATTTACTGAACAAAAAATTGACGCACTGGAAAGTGAAGGGACCATAATTGAAATGGGAGTGGAAGTTAGAGATTGTAGAATATATTTGGCCTAAGAACTTGTCCATTTGGGTTATTAAGGTCTTTGTTTCATATGTTTTTTTAATAAGGAGGAGTTATGCTGAGTGGTATTGGCTTAGATCACTCAAGCATACCGAAGTTCTGGCATTTGTTTGAAGCACTACTGTTTCTGCTCCTCTAGATTGAAGAAGTTGATGAAATTTTGTAATGGTGGTACTGTGTCATGCCTTAACCTTCACTCATTATCAAATGATATTTTGATTTAATTTCTTGTACTTAAGACCATTTGTCTTAATTTATTAACTACTTGCTACAAGAAGTGTGCAAACTTCTGTGTACTGATGGTAAAAAGTTATATCTCACCTGCTTCTAAAGTTATGATGAGATGCAGGACTGTTCTGACCAGAATACATTGTTGGGTCATTACAGGTGTTGATATCAGCATGAACACACATCTGAAGACTGTGAAACTTAGTCTGAAGGGGAAAAATCCTGTGACTCTTGATCACTTGAGTGTGAGGGGTAACAACATTCGCTACTACATCCTTCCCGACAGTTTGAATCTGGAGACCCTATTGGTAGAAGAGACACCAAGGGTCAAGCCCAAGAAGCCAACTGCAGGTATGTGAGCTACATTTTTAATACTTTTTGAAATCATTCTTAACTTTACCTGCCTTGATCCTCATTTCCTTTTACATTCTGCTATGTCATGAACAATTGTGCTACTTGCTATGTCAGGGAGGGCTGTGGGACGTGGTCGAGGCCGAGGACGAGGCCGTGGACGGGGACGTGGACGTTAACTTTTCCCTGCCGACTTACATTGTTTCTTTGGGAACTAGTCTTGTGAACAGCAGGCAAATGCTCGTTATATTGCCTTTGTGGTTTGGAGGTGTCTTCGTTGTTGATTCAGGCGTGAAATCTTTGGAGTTGCAATTCATTTCATTGATCTACTTCGCATAAACTGTAGTCTCCCTTGAATGGGGATCTTAGTATGCTTAAGCTTGTAATATAGAGTACAACTTTTGTGCAACAATTAGCTATGATAGACAAGGATTCTAAATCTGTGGCAGCTCATTCTTCTTGTGCCCGTGCCTTCCTCGCCAGAACGAAGTCTCCATATCAAGGGTATGGTGAAGGCAATTGGCTTAATTTTTGCTTGATCATGTTGCCTAAACTGATAACGACAACGGTCTACAGGTCGATCATTCGGTCGATTGAGAAGGCAGTGGGCATTCTCCAGTCGAATATTAAACTCATGAATCGCTGAGGCGCAATACTGTAGCCACTGGTGAGGAATTTCAAAATTCTCCTTTCGTTTTCCGCAGCTAGATTTGCAAGTAGCCTTACTGACTTAGATCCTTGCTTGTATAGATTAGGCTAGAGGTCTCGGGCCTTATCTCTATGAAATTGCCATGGGGTTCAAAACAATTCTCACATGAATTCAGTGCACATTGACCCAACGCATGTGGATCATCGAATACAGAGAAGTCGGTTGATTTCCACTAGGTCCAGTGGCTTGGTTTCTAATTCTTAGTCCTTCATTTCTCTATATTACCAAGCCACGTGTTAGTGGCTTCTGCCGACTCATGTCATTTTCTTTCAGTATGCTATAAAGGGCAATGAAATGAATAGTAGCTCGAGGTGCAATCCGATTATTAGACGAATTTTAACAGAACACGGCCTTGCTAAAGTTTCCACTTCTACTAAACTGGTGTGAAAAATTTCTACATCAGAAGGTGCAGAAACATTATTTGGCCCGGCCCCCATTGCTTCGTTTTCATTAATTTGCATGTGTACGACAGAGCTGTTGATGTGGATGAAAGCAACCTAGAAAGGACCGAGGGAGGAAAAGTCATTCATGTGCAGGTTGTCGGTGAGGAGTCAAGTTTTTAAGGGTCATGGCCGAAACGATCTTGAACCGGACAGATGATGGTTTTGGTTAGGTGGACTGTCTCTTGCGCAAAATCAGAATATTTGGAGGGACCTCCTCCTAAGATCTCTCCTGTCAATTGAAGTTTAGCTCTAATTCTCTACGTGACCTACAGGAGCAAAATAAATGTGAAAGGATGTCTGAATGCGTCTATAGGATCTATCGCTTTCATTGAAATTTTGAAAATTTGACTAACATATTTATGATCCTGATATTTCATTCAGTAAAATTTCTGTATAGGGACTCGTTTCCCTTGGACGGAAAAACCAAACATGAACTCGGGGGTAGACATGTGGTGATTTGATCGCTTGATCGGGCGAAGTTCTATGCGTGATTTATAAAACTCGATCATCTAGATGTATTCGATGCACGTGCACTTGATGTGAGAAAATTTTATAGGTTTCTAAGTAGTGATGCTTGTGGCGAATTCACTAAGGCCTGGTTTGGTTCGTAGTTGATTCTCATTCTGAATAATCACGTTCCACGGAATACCTTTATATTGAAGTCTTCAGGGAAAAGCACAACTGAACCATTGAATGCTATATTTTCTACTTTTTTCGTCTTTTATCTTTTCCGTCTTTTTCCCCGTTCTCTTCTTCCCCTCTAGAAGTGGACCATACGAGTGGATCATTGGCCAGCCGCCACAAAGCAACCATTAGTCCGCCACAAGTTTCGTTCCATCGATGGTATCATCATTCTCGTTTAAAATGCTCACTATTGATCTCAACACGACACCAACGAATGAAATGAAACTGGGAAATGGAACCCTTGGTAATTCCTTCTATCAGAATTATCCTTGATTATGCTAGTTTACTCTCTATTTCCTTGTGCATTGCAGGGCTTGTAAAAGTTTGGTTCATTTAGAGAGAATGATCTAAATTTCTTCCAAATGAGAAATATTTAACTTACCAAAGATAAAGAAAATTTTCAATTTTAATTTGGAAATTGTTAGAGATTTAGGTTACGCACGTTAGAGAAGATTGTGAAAGAAGAGAGAGGTTCTTAAAGATGTCATCTTATTTGGATGGAGGGAAAATTCGAAAGGATCGATGTAGCTAATGTTATGTGTTTCTTTGGAATCCCTCCAAATCCGTTTAAATATGGAGGATTTAATGTGCTTACTAAATAAAATTTTCTCCTTTTTTTACTTATATCCTGGTATTATTTTACATTTTAAGTAGATAAAAAGGCCGATTAATTCATAACGCATTCTTTTCTATTCTTCTCACTCGTAACATTTGAACGATGTTGTAACTTAAATTCTCTCCATTTAGTTTCTCTTCTTCTCTCTCTCTTGTAATTACTTGATCTCACTAGATCTACGTGAGGGCCCGCGTCGGCTATCCCTCCAAACAACAAAAAAAAAAGTGAAGAAAAGGGAAAAAAAAAAAGAAAAAACAACCATAAAAATATTAAACATTATTAAAATAATAATTAAAAATGTCAACGTCAGCACCGGCGTGCGACGTAGGATGGCTGACGTCATTGTCGGTATTCTGTCAAAATTTGCCAGACGAATTTAATTGGCAAAATCGAAAAGTATATAATTGAACTGACAAAAGTGCAATAGGTTTAGAACTTTTTGGATAATTTTCCTTGAGATTAGCAATAGCATCTTACCACATGAATTTGTGATTTACCTATTTCAAACGAGCTTCTTATCATAAATGGAAAACGCAGAGGGGGAAAATCGTTACTGAAAATCAGAATACGCTGCACGAGCAGGGACATAAAAATCAATTTACATTTCATTAAACTTAACGCGCTCGCTCCATTCTAGTCCATTGGTCAAAGAAATTTTCGCAAAATATATATATTAAAAAAAAACCCGACAATGATACTGGGTCGGGCCGGGTCGGGATTTTTTGAGACCCGGTGGCTTTGACCCAGAGCCCAGACCAGAGCGCGCGTCGTACCCCGTCCCCCGAAATCGCGGCGTGATTGCTTCGCCTTTCGCAATCACATTGACAATTTCTTTTGTCCATCCGCAGGCATGTAATTACGACCATTTTACTATAATTTTCTTGTCTCTCTCTCTTACGCAGTCAATTGCAGTATCTTTACTCTACCCCCATTTTCTAATCGAAGAAAGATAAAGAAAAGGAAACAAGATTCGAGAATACGGGAGGGAGGGAGCGAGGGAGGAATGGAATCATTGGATGCTCCGAGTCAGAGTCGCGTACTATCGAAGGGCACGCAGTACGACGACACCCACGACCCGACCAAGAAATAAAAAAAAAAACGACACCCACGTCGGCACGAGCCACACGTTCGACTAAAAAATCTGCTGTTGAATTTTGCCTAGACACCCGCAATCTAACGTTATGGCCCCGAAAAAGTTTTCATCTTTTTTTCTTTCTTGTTTGGTTTTGGTTTTCGGGTCGATGGATCTGCTTACTGGGGTGGTTTCGTTTTTTGTATCTTTCCCTTTTTTTTCCTATCCTTGAATATTCGCTTCGAGTCCCAACTTCAAGATTTGGAGACAAACTTGACATGTTAGGCTGGCCGTTCTTTGCAGTTTCTTGCGTTTTTTCTGTCTTCCGGACGCCAGGTTTCGAATTCAGTTTCGTTGTCTTTTCTTGTTCTTCCCAAATTTTCCTAGGGGACAAATCTCTCTCTCAGAAGAAGAAGGAGGAGGAGAAAATGCTCGAGAGCTACTTCTCTTTCTTGCTATATTATACCCGAATCAGACAAGCATGAAATTCCCATAATTCAACTCGGCATATTTAATGGTCTTTCTGGTCGTACTTGTTTGTGAGACCCACCACTCGAGAAGAAGAAGAAGAAGAAGCAGCAAGCACATAAACGCGGACACCCATCTCTCTCTCTCTGAAGCCCACTTTTTAGGCCTGTTTTTGCACCTTGTCGTTTCGCAGCTCCTATGAATCTTCTTCATCTCTATCCCCCGAAATGCCCAAGGATAAATCATCAAGGTGCTCAGAAATGGTGACCCACTTGAGCGTATTGAACAGATTTAAGCGCTTGAAGAACCCTCTTGAACCTTCTTCAGGAATAGTCGGGTTCCTGTTTGTCGCTGCCCTCTTCATTGGCTCTTGCTTCTACTTGGACTACAGGGCAGTAACTCAGAGGCTACGAAACACTGGGCAGTCCTGGCTCCACGGAGGCCGGGTGCCGCGGGATGAGGCGGCGGCGGCCGGGCGGCCTGGGTTTCTCGACGAGGGCGGCGGCGGCGGGTGCGACGTGTTTGATGGGAATTGGGTGTGGGATGAGAGGTATCCTCTGTATGAGAGTAGAGATTGTGCCTTGATTGATGAAGGTTTCAGGTGTACTGAGAATGGGAGGCCTGATAGTTTCTACACCAAGTGGAGATGGCAACCCAAGATGTGTGACTTGCCCAGGTTTCTTCACTCGCATCTTTTGACGTTGTCGTTTTTATTATTTTTGAATGAATTTATAATATTTGATTTGCCAATTTAATGCTTTTAATTGTTCGTTAATTGTTGGAGGAGTTTGTATTATGATTAGCTGTTTCTGAAATATATCTGTCTCATGCTGTGTGTTGCTTGTTGAAGGGTGATTGCATTTATTGTTCATGTATTGGCTTTCTTGATTGGTGCTTTTGTCTCCATTTGGGGTTGTTGGGAATTTTATAAGGTAAGGCAGGTTTTGAATGCTCACCGTCCAGTCATTCGATAGGTTTTGAACTTGTGAGTGTGGATTTTCTCGTGAAGTGGCACAAAATTGATGAAATTTCTGTTCATGCTTTGTTGTTTCTATCTTCATAGGAATTCTAGCTCGGTGATTTACTCTCGGGCAATGATGTTTCAAACTTGACTTTTTTTCACTGTTGTATTGACATTTATTCAATCCTAATTTGGAAGAAGAGAAATGATTCAATTCCCTTTTTTCAAATAGTTCGTCCATACGGGATGGTTAGTTAGCATTGATTTAGAGGAAAGACTGTGAGCTAAATTTAATTGAGGAGCGAATGACGGGAAAAAGGATAAACTTTCTTCCGAACAACTTATATGGTGTTGTAAAGGGGAGGCTTCATGCTAGAGCTTGAGGAAATGAAGATCGATGTTCAACTTGTTTGATGAATAGGGGGGACTTTTAGGTGAAGGGATGGGTTCAATATAGAATGCTAACACTTTCCACATGCATGGTTGAAGGGTTTGTCCTAAGATTTTTGTTTTTTTCGGTCTGAAGTTTGTTTGTCCTAAGATTGAAACGTGAAATTGATCGTATTGAGGGGTCTGGGGAGATTTGAGCATAAGACTTCTGTTTTGATACTATGCAGAGTTATAGAAGACCATCAGACATAAGTAGTTTAAGAGTGAATACTATGCTTAAGTTCCGTCTTACATAAAGAATAAAGATTATAAGTTGAATTGCTGCTGCACAGGTCCAGTGCATATAGAGTCTTGTTTGTAATCAAATTTATTGTTTTAGGACAAATTACACATAATCCAGTTTAGATGTTGAAACATGATGAAGGTGTCTCCAGCGTGTGGTAAGGTATGTCATTGCCGTGCTCTGTTTGTTCTTTTTTCCACTTTCTTTTGGATGACCTAGTGGATGTAATTATGGTTTTTATCCAATAGCCAACTTTATCTTCGTGCCCTAACAGGCATCTGGTAGGAGATTCTCTTTTGCCCTTGAATTTTCTTGATCTGTCTGTCAACTGCAGAGCCTGTAACAGATCTACTCTACTTATGCCGCATAATTCCAATTCAACCCATGATATGGAAGAGTGCTTAATCTAAGTTTTATGATGATTGAACTTGTAATTCATTTGGTGATATGATATCATCTTTCATTAAATTCTGTACGTTCAGAATTACCTTGGAATAATTCTTTTTCCTTGTTCTAATTAGATGGCGATGGATAAAATATTTAATTGGTATTTTGTTTGGCAATATCGTCTGAGGTTAATTTTACGTGATCAGAATCGTCTTTGATTAGTTCTTTTTCCTTCTTTTAATTGGGTGGTGATGAATACATCCAATATCAGAGCATTTCTTACATGTATCTTGTCGTTAATTTCCCACTAGAAAACAGATATACCAACATTTCTCTCTGTCTAATTGAGTACAGATTTGATCCAAAGATGATGCTGGAAAGGTTGCACAACAAAAGGGTCGCGTTTGTTGGCGATTCAATTGGTCGGAACCAATGGGAATCCCTCCTCTGCATGCTCTCCTCTGCTCTTTCAGATAAGGGCGCAGTCTACGAAGTGAATGGTAGACCGATCACCAAGCACAATGGGTTCTTGGTGTACAAGTTCAGAGACTTCAACTGCACAGTTGAATATTACAGATCTCCATTTCTAGTGGTCCAGGGCCGAGCTCCAGTTGGATCTCCAGAAGACGTGAAGGTTACCCTGAAGTTGGATCAGATTGACTGGACTTCTAACCAGTGGGCAGATGCTGATTTGCTGGTTCTCAATACTGGGCATTGGTGGAATTATGAGAAGACTGTACGCGGGTAAGTATGTTCTTTCATCCCTTTGTAAGCTCATATTTTGTCCTGTCCAGTGGTTGACCCCTAAAAATATAGGGACTTTTTTCCAAGCACTACTCTTGGAATTGCAAACTGCAAAATGACCCTTCACTTGCCACTTTAGGCAGGTTCATCATGTGGCTAAATGATACATTGGTCTAGATTGCACACTGACAAGTTTCCCTTTAATCTCTCCCTCTGCACCACCTTTACAAGTGTGGCCTTCAATTCAAACGGGAAGTCATTGCTGTGGCTGCATTATATATTAGGTTGTTTGGCCATGTTTTAGTTAAATAGATGGTCTGTGAATGTACTAATTCCCTCCCAATCTGGATTGTCGGTTATGAGTGCGATATAGGAAGCTGAAGGGCTTTTCATAGATAATGTTCCTATGCTTGCCGGATGTTTCTCCTGTTTCCTTAACAGACCATGTTTTCTTGGTTCTTTTACAATCAGTCGTAAGACTCATAGTCCAGCCATTGACTAACGAAGCCCCTCTCTCCCTGACATACAAACTTCCGATTGCTCTGGTCACCTTCGTTGGATGCAACCTCGGGCCTTTAGCCTTACTTTTGCCCTATGTTTCTTTGATAAAAGGTTTCATTTTCCACAATGAATGTTATTAACTTAGTTCTGATCTCTCTGAATGTCTGTGGCAGGGGCTCTTACTTCCAGGTTGGAAATGAGGTTAAGATGAATATGACTGTTGAAGATGCTTATCGGAGATCACTAGAGACGGTACTTGACTGGATCAGTGCTCATGTGAATATGAGCAAGAGTCAGGTCTACTTTCGATCTTTTGCACCTGTACATTTTAGGTAAGTTAATTTCTATTAACCTCAGTGATTTCACTCATCATCTTCGCATCAGAAGAGCGTTATTTTCTTATATGTTGACATTGAATATTTATTTCTCTCTTTCTGTTGCTTAGAAGCAGCATCTAGACTGATGACCACTGGTACAAGATTCTTTGACAAAAAGTTCAACTAAATATTGTTCTACCATATTTTTTCTTGAAAGACGAAGCAACCTGTTTTTCTCTTGTTGACTGTTTTTATCGTTTCAAATTTAGTACAAGCAATTTGTTCCTAGCCCATGGCATTTATTCCCATTAGGCTAGATGGAAACGAGGTAGTGTGGTTCCATGTTAGTACTATGGCAGTTTCTTTTCTCTCGGATGTGACTTATGTCTTTTGGATCGTGGCTTATCTGCAGCTTTCCTCCTTATGTTCGAAGTAGCACAGCTGATTCTCTATAATTAGAAGCATTTTCTTTTCTTAAAACTTTGACAAATATTTGAGACTGGTGGTTGAATTGTGTTATCATGCCCCTTGGATACAGCATTGCTGTAAAGAGTGCTTGAGATGCAAGTACTTGGTTTGGAAGATAAGGGAGATAATCTTGACACTCTTGAGCGTATCGAACTTCACTTTATAGTCAGTTATATGATGCTGCTTATCTGTTATTAGTATTACCGCTTTATTATTATTCAAAGTAACCGCGGCATGTATGTTCTTAACAGAGGTGGAGACTGGAAGTCCGGGGGAACATGTCACTTGGAGACTCTACCCGACTTGGGCTCCTCCCCAGTTTCGTCGGTCCATTTGAAAATTCTTACCAATCTGTTAACTGATCGGTCCAACCAAACAGTAAACAATAACCTTGACGTGCTGAATATCACAGCTATGACCGCGCACAGAAAAGATGGCCATTCCTCTCTATATTACCTGGGGCCTGAGTTGGGTCCTGCTTCGCTCCACAGGCAGGATTGTAGCCATTGGTGCTTGCCCGGTGTTCCGGATGTGTGGAATGAGCTTCTTTATGCCTTTTTCCTCAAGCATGACTCTGTGTGGCCGCGGGATTTGACAAATGCCTCGTAAGTTTCGTGCTGAACGAGTATAATGCAGTGGTGTTTATACCAACATGAAGAGCTTTACGTCGTAGGAGTCGCGACAGCAAATTGATCACATAGCTTTTAGTTCACTCTTTATCCTCGATTACCAGCACATCCCAGAATTTTGGGAAGTCAATGAGAAGCCACACAACTGGATAGGATTCAACCACAGGTGGAAAGTTTTTACCATTCTTGTTTTCACTTTCATCTTTTACTTGTTTTTCATCTTTTACTTTCTTTTTTTGGGGGTTTGGATATGAGTACATAGATGTCAAAAAGCAGGACAGGGGCTACAAAGAAAGTAGATACACACATTTTCATTGTACATGCCATAAATATACATGATTGAAATAAAATGATGAAAGGAGTGTTTTCGTTAGAGCTTTTGGGATATCACCTACGCTCGAGATGAGAACATTATCCCTAACTTCCTACGGTATTCATTTGAGTGTCATAACCTTTTTTTTCCCGATCACTTGTGTGTTATATTGATGAAAAATAGTTTTCTTGAGTGCCTATCAAGCGATTCGTGTTACATGTCTTTTTAAAATAAATTTTGAGTCAGATGTGGTCCTTTTAATAGAAATTCATGTCTAAAGTGGAAAATGGAACAAATTTCAAGTCCAAAATTTTGAGTTCCACGTGCCATACCTTCTCTTCTGCTTCTTCTTGTATTCATATTCATCTTCTTTGCCGGAGACTTGGAATGAAGAGGAAACCAAAACACATAGCTCTCTCTCCCTCGATTCACGATGACGGCTGAATGGCCTTGGTGATGTCAGAGCGAGTCAGCTTGCCAACCTCTACACCTCTTAGGATTAGTCCAGGGCAATCCGAGTCCTCGACTCGCTTGGCTTTGTTGTGTGCAATCCGAGACATTTGGCGAACAACTCATTTCTCATTTTGCCTTGACAAAAGAGAGAAGTACCGAGGCCATGCTCCTGTGTTCGATCATTTGTAGGTGTGTATTACCTTTTATGTAAGACTTGTCGTGGCCTCTCCAATCCGATGTAGGACTTTGAAATCCACTGTGCTTTTGCGATTCTCAAGAGGCCGTAGTAGAATGGAAGTAACGGAACTGGCTTGTCCTGCGTAAGCTGCTTTGCTTCTTGATTCCGTAAGCACAAGTGCACAACTGTTCAAAAGCAATTTCCAAGCCGTACAATTACGAAAGATACATAAGATCTTGAAGGTTTGAGAAAACCAAGAAAGTGCCTCCTCCTTAGTGATGAATGATGAGGATCTTTTCTAACGATAAAGCAACGCAAATCATATCAATAAGATGAAGGGTTAAGAAGAATCCCTACTTACTTCCAATCTTCAATTAGTAAAGTCTCTTTGGAAAGCAACATCTATAAACAGGGGAGAAGTGCTAAAGAAGTTCTAAACTTTTTGCATTAGTGCAAATTTAGTCCTAAATCTTTTTTTAATGCCAACTCAGTTCTAAATATTTTGCATTGGTGCTAATTTAGTCCTATACCTTTTTATGGGGCTAATTCAGTCCTAAATTTTTTACATTTGTGCCAATTCAGTCCTAAACCTTTTGTCTTTGTGTCAATTCAATCATTTCGATCAATTTTGGTTGGATTTTGTTGACTTGGACGCCGGTCGACCGATCATCGGCGCTGATGCGGACAACTAAAATAATATTTTAATTTTTTTTTCTGAATTTTTATTTATTATTTTTTTCTTTTTTTTGTCCCTCTCCCCTGATGCAGCTAGCAAGGATCACCTAGAGGGGGGTAATAGGTGATCTAAATAAATTCTTTACCAATTTAAAGCGGAAGTAAAAGATCAAGAACAAAGTCTGAACAACAAGCAGATTCTGATCAGACTTTGTGACAAATGTTCTTGTAAGCAGTATAAACAATATAATAGGAGATTAGAGATGGAGAAAACTGCACACAAATAATTATAGTGGCTCGGCTTAGATCAAGCCTACATCCGCTCTCCCACGCTGACAGCCTACTGGCTAGATTCCACTAATCAAATCAATGGGAAGTTACAGCAAGTTGTGCCGCTTAAACCCAAGCACTTCTCCCCAAAGTTGATGCTGCTTATACCAAGCCAATATATCACACTATCTCACACCTAAGCACATACTTATAACACTGTTTACACCTCTCAAATGATTACACGTTTAAGCTCACGAAAGACAAGAGATTGAATCAGAGTATGCTCAGACTTTGGACTTGTTGATTCTTGATTTCGTTCTTTGCCTTTTGCTCCTCGTTGATCTCCTTTATACTCCTCCACTTCCAAACTAGCCATTGGACAGTTTTCAGAGGATCATCTTCCAATATTCACCTTTGGACAGATTTATATAAAATGGATTGAGTAGCCGTTGGTTGATAAAATATGAATTCCGCTGATTCTGGTAGTCCATACAATCAGAATCTTGGTTTCCATAAGTAGAGCTTTATCCGTAGTAATGCATTCTTGTCGTAATATTTGATTGTCAATCAATTTGATTAAGATTGAAACAATCAAAACTTTCCTTCTGTGAAATCCATATCAGATCACTAGCTGTTATGTTGAGTTCTGAGTTCTGCGTCTGAATAATTTCAGCATTTGCGTATGCGTCTGAAGAACTTCAGCGTCTGCATCTGAATAATTTCAGCGTCTGCATCTGAATAATTTCGGCTTCTGCATCTGAAGAACTTCTGCGTCTGAGTCTGAACTTTTCATTGTTTCACAATCTGAACACGAACTAGATCAAGATTGACATATGATTTTCTTCCAAAAATAACTTCCTGAATCAAAATACTTCAAAGTATTTATCAGACTTACAAAACACTCATTGACAGTTTTGTCAACTTTAAAATCTATTGGGAATTTTCCTTGACATCCCCTCCCTCCTTCCTCCAGCCGGTCATCGGTGACCGGCCGTTGGCCCGCCGGCATCCATGCTAGTAAAATCCAGTTAAAATTGGTCGGAATGACTGAATTGACACAAAAACAAAAAGGTTTAGGATTGAATAGGCATCAATGCAAACGATTTTGGACTGAATTGGCACAAAAAAAAAAGTTAAGGACTAAATTGATATCAATGAAAAAGATTTATGATTTTTTTGACATTTTTTCTCTATAAATAAATATTCGAAGAGGATGAGGGATGCGAAGAGGATGTAGGGAGTCTTTATGGATTATTCTTTGCCAAAATTGTTTTGATTATTACCGCGATTTTCTGTACTTGCAATGTTGCGAGAAGCGTTCCAAACACGAATTTGATCGAGGAAATACGCGGTGGGCAAACATCTGGACCGTTGGATTCTTCCCATGATAATCATTACGATGTCCTATATCATTTGATGGACAAGACGGGCGACTTCGGGTTTCAACTACTGCAGTCGATCTATAGCGGGGCGGGGGTTCACGCGGCGGGCAGTGGAGGCCTCATGGACCCAGATCGTGGTGCTGCTCTCTTGAAAGAGACTTTTGACTATACCGTGAAGCTATGTGAAACGGAGTAGGGGTTCCCGTTTCAACTTAAGCATCGCCGGATCCGATACGAGGATTATCCATTCCCGGAATAAACGCGCAGCTTTTCCATGTCGGATCTGATTTCAAAGTGCGTCCGTGTCCGCGCATGTGCTGCCACCATGAATAATGCGAGTTGAGTTGCAGACAAGACATGCTCATGTTTCTCTAGACATGTTGTAATTTATGCTGTTAATCTTCTCCAGACAAATTATAAATGAACCTAGGAATGCACTGAGAAAACTAAAACGGGATAGCTTACCATCTGTACCCTAGTGTGAAATTGGGAATTCAAGCCAATTGATTGGAGAAGGCCTAACCTCCTTAAGCCAGCTCAATACTTTTATCCATGTTATACTAAAACTGAGGATATACCATGTGATGAAGCAACCTTTATCAACCTTCAGCCCTCGCCCGTGGCCGGAGTTGGAAAAAAAAGAAAACAAAAAAATTCAGAAAATTTTAAAAAATTATCTACGTCAACATCGGCCGTGCCATATAATTTAGGACTGAATTGGTCAAATTGAAATGTTTAGGATTGAATTGGCACGAGTACAATATGTTTAAGACTTTTTTTGGTAATTTCCTCCCGCATCGGGGCGCCTTTGGACGAAAGACTTCAACATTGAGTATCCGGAGGCATTCTTTAACATTTGCATTCGCGAAAAGCATTCCCGATGCGAACTCGGCGCACCCACAAAGAATCTCTCTGATGCTCGCGATAAGCATTCCGGATGCGGATTCGGTGCGCCCACAAAGAATCCCTTTGACGCTCTTCCTGAATTGGAGGACAAGACAAGACAACAGATTAAGGTTCGATTCTGATGCTTTCGATGACTTGATCCAGATGGATTTTCTCGAGCTCAACTTCAACTTAGAAGATTGCATCTCCTTGAAGCATCAAAATAAACCTAAGATAATGCGATTTCTGCTGACATGTTCCCCATTTTCCCAGTACCAACTGTATCTAGAATCCCTGTGCCCGCGAAACTATGTATATTTAAATACACACTAGTTTTTATATATTTTGATTATTGAAAAAAGCACAAAAAAAATCTTAAACTTATTGCATTAGTACCAATTCAGTTATAAACCTATTGAATAATTTGTGACTAAATTGATAAATCGTCAAAAGATTAAGAACTCGATTGGTCAAGTTGAAAGTTTTACGACTGAATTGACACGAGCGCAATACGTTCATGACTTTTTTTTGGTAATTTCCCCCACGCTAGAGCGTCTTTGGACGAAGACTTCAATATCGACTCTCCGGAAGCATTCTCTAACGACGTATACGTTTGTAATGTCGTGGCAAGCATTCCAGATGCCAACTCGGTGTGCCCACGAAAAAATAAATCTCTTTTATGCTCGCGAAATGCATTCCAAATGCGAACTCGGTGTGCCGACAAGGAATCCGTTGGATGCTCCGCCTGATTTGGAGGACAAGACAAGACAAGACAACAGAATTAAGGTTCGACCAGCACATAGTCAGTGCTCCACTCGCCCGTCGATTCGCGATGCTCGTGGCTGACTTTATGCAAAATGTATTTGTTCGAGCTCAACTTCGAATGAGAAGATTGCACCTCCATGAAGTGTCAAAGTTTACGAGATAACTTGTTCTCCGAGTGCCAACGGTATGTTTTCGACTTAGAATCCGTGTACCCGCGAAACTATGCACATTTAAATACATAATAGTGGTTATCGTATACTTGATTATGCCAAGTAGGTTTGCTCTCGACGAGAGCTGTGCGACTGGACCGGACTGGACCGTCTTGAATACCGGTCTAGTTTCCAGGATCCTGATTCCAAATTGTTGGAACCGGTTTGGTTCTTGATTTTCGGTTCAGAGTAAAAAACTATATGGAAATCGAATCGAATGTGGAACCGGTTTCATCTCTAGTTTTTCTTTTAGCATCTTTTTCTCTATCTCTCTATTTTTCTCTATTTTCTCCTACCTCACTTTTTCACTCTCTCTCTCATCCTCGGTCGCTCGCGGCTTATCCTCGTTCATTTGAGCCTCGAAACCCTCGCGCGCATTCATGACTCACCTTTGCTCGTTCGCTCCCGTTCATCTTTTACTTTAAAACGTTTTATTGCTCACATTATTTTTTTTTATAAAAAAATGAAATAAAAAAAAGGAACAAAAGAAAAACAGTTTCTTTAATAGACCTTAGAACCTGATACAATTCTAATGGGTAGGTTCCAGGCCTCAAACCTACCCACCATGAATCCAACACACCTACTTTTCACTAGGGGTGTGCAAAACGGACTGCCTGGATCAGACCGGATCGGCCGATTTGGTCCAGTTCTCGGGAGTGTTAGTCCAGTTTCCGGTTCCTAAAAGTGGAATCAGTGTCTGGACGGTCTGGTTCCTAGTTCCAAGGGAGAATTAGACCTACTATATATACTTTCTTATTTTTTATTTTTTCAAAAAAATTAGTAAAATGTGAATTAAACTCACGTACAACCCTTTCCCCTTATCATTGCATCACAAATGAATTTTCACTTATCGTTGTTTTCGTCAATATGTTAAGATTTGTCACTCTCTCTTGTTAGGATGAGACAAAATAAAAAAGTGACTCGTTCAATTGGATTGGACCGGACTGGAGACCGGACCACCAGTCCGGTCTGCTCCCCGGTTCTCAAAATTGGGAACTGATCACCCTTACTCTTGACGTCCCTTTTCCTCGCAGGAAGATTAGCATCAAACCCAAGTTTGATAGAGCGCATCTTTTCCAATTCGCCAAAAAAAAAAAAGAATCAATTTATGCGCTATGCCAGAGATTTGTTTACAAAATAAATTCAAGTGAAAAAGCAGAAAAGAATTGCTAGAGATTTTATCGAAATAACAGTTAAGGTGCATTTTGAAATCTGTAATTCATGATTAAAGGGCTCTTATGGCACGATCTCCGACTCAATTCGGCCATTTGGAAATTTGCAAGGCTCTAGCGACTTCGGTTGCAATCCAACTTCGATGAAATATTTTGTGCTCAGAAGCTCATCCGTTATGATCTAATGGTGTTCGTTGTCGTATGGAAATTTTTTTCGTTTCGACAAAATTTCTTTTTTCCAGAAATCAGTTTCGGCCGAAAAGAAAAAAGAAATTGGAGGGACGGAATGAAATAAAATAAATGGTGAATACGATGAAAAACTCCAAACTTGACAACAAAAATCCCAAATTGATACACTTGTGACAAATTTAACATCCGTTAAATTATATTAATATCACGAAAAATCATAAATTGCCAAATTTGTGAAACCCTAAACTGGTACATTTTGACGATAAAATTTGACGGTAACTAAACGGAGGGTAAATTTATCACGGTTGTATCAGTTTAAGGTTTTTAGTGGTCAAAAAATTATTATGAGGTAAATTTATCAGAAGTGCACCGATTTGGAGTTTTTGGTGGTATTAACCTAAATAAAATAAAATTTTCGAGTGTAAAAACTGCAAACCAATGGACCGTCAAATCTGTAGCGTCCACTCACGCACGTCCAGTCTTCTACGGCCGTCGGATCGGGGTTAAGAGGGTTTCCCGTTCTCGCATTCTTCACGCGGCATCTCCTCCTCTGAAAGCCTTTCTATTCGCAGCCGTTCGCCGAGGCAAATATCTCGTCGGTCTCCCATCTCCATTTCGCAGCGCCGCCCGTCCTTCCTCCGCTCCGCCGCCGCTTACCGGCGACCGCGCGGCAGCCGAGCGGGCGAGCTCGCCCCGGTAGGTCCCTCCCCCCCGTTTTGCGCTCCCTTTCGGTTTTGGCCTCCTCGGAGCTGTTCGCACGAGATTAACGAGCTCCGGCGCCGTTTTCGGGTGCAGGGGGAAGAAGCGGCGGCCGGTCGGAATCTTCAACGTCGTCCGGAAAGCTGTGAGGCCGGTGCCGTGAGGTGCGGCGGAGTTGTCACCGCAGAGGGTCGTCAGGTGAAATTTGAATTGCTATTCCTCAGCGAAATCTGCCATTCGAGCTTATTGCCGTTAGAAAGCGAGTATTAGGAGGCGAGCAGAAGAATTGTTAATGCCGTTCGATTTGCGATTCAGCTTGAGATGAGCTGGTGCCGTTTGTTCTGGTCGAAAACGGGTTTGATTGAAACGGAGCCGTTCGATTCGAGATCGAAGGAGGCTATAGTAGGCGGCTTAAGAACGTTCGCATATATTTGTAGCTTATCGCTGCGAAAGATGTTCATTTGTTGATGAAAATTTGGAAATGGTTTTTGTTCTTGGGCTTTTTGCAGCTGCTGTTATGTCGAAAAATTTGAATTTTGTTGTGAATTAAATGAGTCACTTTTGCAAATTCCCGTACTTTTTATAGTTTTTATCATAGGTTTGGTTAAGTCTTGTACTGGAATCACCTTGCTCTGTGGAGGCAGCATTTTGTCCGCATTCATACTGTCATTGCAGTTCAATAAGCGGTTCAGTTTTCAGATCATTGGTTTTTTTTAATTTTCTGCTGATATATTGATCAAGTTTAGTTTTTTCTGCTTTTAAATCCTTGAGCCAGCTGGAAGAAGCACGGCATTTTCATAACCAAATGAGTGTTTTGTCTAACTGTTTAAACCTTTTTGGGTAAAATATTTACACACGATGCATGGATATTTTGTTGTGTAGTTACTTCATACCCAACACGTTTTTTTTTGGCGTAGCGCACAATGTTTCACCGTGTTATTGGCATAATTTGTTTTCCTCTTGGCACTTTTGGGAATTGTTCATTCCTACTGCGGTAGAGCTTGATATACTGGCTATTTGGTACTGGTCAAAATACTCAACTGGTTGGCAATATAATCTTTCTCAGATGCAAAGTATTCAATCTTTACACTTCTCGTCGCATCTCTGATTTAAAGCTCTAATTTTTCCCTTGCATCAAGGCCTCCCAGCTGTAGCTAGTCCAAGCAACTCATTGAGATTCTGCAAGATGCTTCCATAGAGTTTAGTTTTTTTTTTCAAGTTGTCAAGTCTTCATATGTGGCTTGAGTAATTAATTTTAGCGATTACCAGATTATTTGTTCATTCTCAAACACATTTACACTTTAGAGCATTTCTTATTTTCTTACTCAAGTACGGTAAATCTCTCTTTGAATTATTGATAATCTGCATTCCTTAGCTTCAAGCCTCTCTCTACACTCAAGATCAAGGTTGATTGTGATGATGAGTTGATTTTGTGCTTCGGCAATTGTTTTTTGTTTATTCTATATTAGTCATATAAGATGTTTTTCCTCCCTTCATTTTTGGTATTCTAGGAGAAGATGGTAGAGTGGGTTTGGTAATTACATGCATTATAGAAGGAGCCCTATCGTTTTGTCTCCCCGTGTTTATTTTCGGTGAGTTGTTTCATGTTCTTTTCTTTTCTTTTTCTTATTTTATTTTGCATCTGATTGTTTGCTTTTGGATGATGATACATTTACTCTTAATGAATCCTCGTATAATGGTATGAGATGTAATCTTGACTGCTTTTACCACACAGAAATGCTTTCTTGTTGGGTAAGATGAACAATGGAATTTGCTGAATAACAGCTCTACATAATGTGAAATCCCATGTAAAAGTCATCAAAGCCCATTACATGTAGCTGCGGTCTGCCTTCCACATGTATTCATCTTTAAAGGAAACAAAATCGGAGGGCCTCTAAAAACTAAATGAGCATCAAACTGAAGATGCCTTAACAAAAGATGATTAAGCTGTTATGAAGACCTATAAAGGTTATCTTTCCTTCCCAAATATCTACTCGTCATCTTCCTTCCCTCACTACTTTCCTCGTATTTCTCTTCATTTGTCACCTAAGAGATAAACTTTCTGGACTCACCATCTTCTGTTGTATCTTCAGTTGTCTTTTGTTGTAAGCTTTTAATATTGAGGAATTGAGTAATGATGATAATGTGTGTGGTGTTTTCTTAAAGGATATAAATCTCTAAATGTATTTCCAAGTTGATATATCTTATCCGGTATAAAATAGGTTGACAGGAAAGCACAAAGCTCTCTGGCAATTTTTTTTTATGTTGTGTATTTTGAAAATCACTCTTATGGTTATTAATGCCATATTAAACATGTCGCTTTTCGATTTTGTTTGTCCAGTCTGGGTAAAATTTTTTCTTTTTATATATTGTATGTTTTGAAAATCACTCTGATGGTTGCTGATGACATGTTGTTTGTGTGACATTTTCTCTTTTGTTTGTCCGTTCTGTAGTGGATCTCTCTGTCTCTGTCTCTGTCTCTGTCTCTCTCTCCATAGACACAAATATAGTCGCATCTTCACTGGATGACCATGTACTAGCCACTGTTTTTTTCAATGACGATTCTCTCTCTTTCTGCTTTTCAAGTTGACGTGTTTTGTTTGTTTCTAAATTATGTGTGATTCTTGTGGACTACCGGGCTACCTTGTGTTTGCCATTGGAAGTTTCTTTTTAGAACCTGAAGTACTTAATCTATTTGCCAATGTAAACTCTATAGGTTCTCTCGTTTTATTGGGATGACGACTGAGGGAGGGAAAAGCTTTGCAAGAAGGGATCGGCTGTTGGAGATTGAGGCTACGGTGCGAACCTGGTGGACAGAAAAAGACATTTTCAGTGCTGAATCTTGTGAAAAACTTCCTGAACAGGGTGAAAAGTTTTTTGGCAATTTTCCATTTCCCTATATGAATGGGTTTTTGCATCTTGGACATGCATTTTCGCTTTCGAAGCTTGAATTTGCCGCAGCCTATCACAGACTAAGAGGGGCAAATGTGCTTTTGCCATTTGCTTTTCATTGCACTGGTATGCCCATCAAGGCAGCGGCTGACAAACTGGCCAGGGAGATCCAACAGTTCGGTGATCCTCCAGCATTTCCAAGTGAAGCAGAGAATCAGGCCAACCAAGAATTGGAAACAGAGGAGCAAAATGCATCTGAACCAGCCATGAAAGACAAGTTCAAAGGGAAGAAATCTAAGGCTGCATCAAAATCAGGTGGGCAGATGTATCAGTGGGAGATTATGCGTAGTCTTGGCCTCTCAGATAGTGAAATATCAAGATTTCAGGATCCTTACAACTGGTTGAGTTTCTTTCCTCCATTAGCTATGGATGATCTCAAGGCTTTTGGGTTGGGTTGTGATTGGAGACGTTCCTTCATCACCACAGATATGAACCCATTTTTTGACTCCTTTGTAAGGTGGCAAATGAGGAAGTTGAAATCTATGGGTAAGATTGTGAAAGATCTGCGGTACACAATTTACTCTCCTCTAGATGGCCAACCATGTGCAGATCATGACCGGGCAACTGGTGAAGGAGTTCAGCCTCAGGACTACACTCTAATAAAGATGGAGGTAGTTCCACCATTTCCACCAAAAATGGGAGTTTTAGAAGGGAAAAGAGTGTTCTTGGCTGCTGCAACTTTGAGACCGGAGACCATGTATGGGCAAACAAATGCATGGGTATTGCCTGATGGCAAATATGGAGCTTTTGAAATCAATGATACCGATGTATTTATTGTTGCACACAGGGCAGCCCTCAACCTGGCCTACCAGAGATTTTCCAAGATTCCAGAGAAGCCTACTTGCTTGGTGGAGCTGACAGGTTATGATCTTATTGGTCTTCCCTTGAAGTCACCACTTTCATTTAATGAGATTATCCATGCTCTACCCATGCTGACTATCCTTATGGACAAAGGAACTGGGATTGTGACTAGTGTACCCAGTGATGCTCCCGACGACTACATGGCGTTGCATGATTTGAAAGCAAAGCGAGGTCTCAGGGAAAAGTTTGGCGTGAAGGATGACTGGGTATTGCCCTTTGAGATTGTGCCAATCATTAATATTCCAGAATATGGAGATAAGGCTGCAGAAAAAGTCTGCAAAGATATGAAAATTAAGAGTCAGAATGAAAAAGATAAGCTTGCAGAAGCAAAGCAGAAGACGTACTTGAAAGGATTTACCGAAGGAACTATGCTCGTGGGGGAATATGCAGGAATGAAAGTGCAAGAAGCAAAGCCATTGATCAGAAGCATGCTTATAGAGACTGGACAGGCTATTATGTACAGTGAACCTGAAAAAAGGGTTATGTCAAGGTCAGGTGATGAATGTGTTGTTGCTCTTACAGATCAGTGGTACATCACTTATGGGGAATCTGAATGGAAGAAGTTGGCTGAGGAATGCCTAACTAACATGAATCTGTATTCCGATGAGACGCGACATGGCTTTGAGCATACTTTGGGCTGGCTTAACCAGTGGGCTTGCTCACGATCTTTTGGCCTTGGCACTCGCATCCCTTGGGACGAGCAATTCCTTGTGGAGTCATTATCCGACTCTACTATTTACATGGCTTACTACACAATAGCCCACCTCTTACATAAAAATGATATGTATGGTTCTAGCACTTCAATGAAACCTGAACAAATGACCGATGAGGTGTGGGATTTTGTTTTCTGTGGTGGTCCCCAACCTCAATCATCTGATATTCCATCATCTGTGCTTAACCAGATGAAGCAGGAGTTTGAATATTGGTATCCTTTTGATCTAAGGGTATCTGGCAAGGACCTCATCCAGAATCATTTGACATTCTGCATTTACAATCACACGGCAATCATGTCTAAGCGACATTGGCCTCGTGGATTCAGGTGCAATGGTCACCTCATGCTCAATTCTGAAAAGATGTCGAAGTCTACAGGGAATTTCAAAACATTGCGCCAGTCCATCGAGGAATTTTCTGCAGATGCCACGCGATTTTCTCTGGCCGATGCTGGTGACGGTGTTGATGATGCCAACTTTGTGTCTGAGACTGCAAATGCTGCAATTTTGAGGCTCACGAAGGAACTTTCATGGATGGAAGAAGTTCTGGAGGCAGAATCCTCCTTGAGAACTGGTCCGCCGTCTACTTATGCCGATAGAGTATTTGCTAATGACATGAATATTGCTGTCAAACTGACTGAACAGCAATACCAGGATTTTATGTTCCGTGAAGCTCTCAAGACTGGCTTTTATGATCTTCAGGCTGCTAGAGATGAATACAGACTGTCGTGTGGTACTGGTGGGATGAACCGAGATCTGTTGTGGAGGTTTATGGATGTGCAAACACGGCTTATTGCTCCTATTTGTCCTCATTATGCAGAATATGTGTGGAGGGTAATTCTCAAAAAGGATGGTTTTGTGGTGAAAGCAGGCTGGCCTCTTGCTGATTCCCCAGATCTAACCCTCAGGAGTGCCAATAAGTATTTGCAAGATTCGATTGTCTTGATGAGGAAGCTGCTTCAGAAACAAATTTTTGGCTCGAAAAAGGCAAACAAAGGAGCCCCAGTTACCTCACAAACCGAAGAAAAGCTAAGAGGTTTGATTTATGTAAACGAACAGTATGATGGATGGAAAGCTGAGTGCCTAAGGATACTGCAGAACAAGTACAACAGGACAACCCGTTCCTTTGTGCCGGATGGTGAGATAATGGATGCTCTGAAGCAGAGCAGTGTAGGCCAGGCCAGCGATTTCAAGAAAATCCAAAAGCTGTGCATGCCCTTTTTGAAGTTCAAGAAAGATGAAGCAATAACTCTTGGTCCTCAAGCTCTGGATCTGAAGCTCCCCTTTGGAGAGATTGATGTTCTTCAAGAAAACCTGGACTTAATTAGAAGGCAGCTTGGTCTTGAAGAAGTGGAAGTTTTGTCAGCGACGGACCCCAATGCTCTAAAAATGGCTGGTAATCTTGTCTCGCTACTGCAGCAGAATCCGCCATCTCCTGGAAATCCTACCGCCATCTTTTTGGCTAGGTAAAGCTGCGCTTTGAATACTTTGATCCAGTGTTAGCTTGAGCAGTTCCAATTTGTTTCGTAGTAGCAATGGATTGGGATTTGAAGTTGTGTTTTATGCATTTACAAGAGAAAACCATAGGTTCTGAACCTTCCCTTCCCCTTTTTTTTTGTTGGGTTTTCTTTTTATTATCCCTTGGTATAAACTATAAACTCAATAGTTCTGAATTCGAGCGAAGATGAGGATGCAATACTATGCTAGCGGTGTCGCTTGTCAGTTGTAGATAGGACTTGGCTCCACCCCACTGTTGTCCTTATATGTCCTCGAACAGTAATGCAACTGGCATTTCTCCATGATGGTAGTTCCATCTCTCTCTCTCCCTCCCTCCCTCCCTCCCCCAAACATACAAAGCTACCTCGCAAGTTTTTTCATTTCGCAGGTGAAGCGATAGATTTCCCCAAGCCCTGTGTATTTGAGTGCTCTGTCTTATTCACAGGGATTGGGCGTGACCCGAGTTATTCCGTGCAGTGAATACCAAGTTGCCGGCTTTAGGCCTCATCTGTTTTTCATTTCTCTATTTTCATTATGAAGTGGTAAGGTCCGATGAGTTCGTTTATCGTCGGGAAGTCTTTTCACTTAGAGGCTCGAATGCCCAAGAGGCACATGGTGGTAAGCTTACAACAATTTGTGGTGAGAAGAAAGAGTAATTATAGGATGACTATTTTCTAGAATGATATGTTGGGACGAGTATAATGTTATAGGAATATACGTTCGTGTTTTAACCGGTCAACAACAGAGTGAGTTGTCACCCTTGTATGGTAGAACGAATGGAGAAGAGATGAGATTGCGATGCTTCATGGGGCGATCCGTGACGTGCAGAATTGAGCGTATGCAGAGACTCGGCCGATCTATTACTGAATGCAACCAACTCTTGACTCCATCTAAATTTTGTTGGTCACTTTTGGACTTTTATTTGGTTCGAAACACTTAAATAAAACCACTCAAAATATTCAAATTTGGACATGTAAAACGATAGTTTCTATTCAATACAATTTTTTCTATTGTCAGAAAAGTCATGGTTAGAAGTGAAAAGAAGTTGAAAAATGCACGCTAACAAATAATATCTTACAGACCTAAAGTTGAATGACCTATTATCTCGTTGCAGAGAATGTACAAGGAGAGTGAAATAATGAACTGAAATATATTAACTAATATAGACGGTAAGAAACAAGACGTATAGTTGTCGTAAATATTACGATAAAAAATAGTAAATAAGTTAAAAATTATAAATTATGGCTACGAGAATACCAACGAACATCCTATATATAGTCATGTTTAGGAAAAATTACCGAAGGTACTAAAATTTTTATCCGCCAGCCAATTTATTCCTAAATTTTTCAATTGTACCAATTTAGTTCTAAACATTTTGACAATTTGTCAAATGTAGTCATTCTGACTAATTTTGATTAGAAATCGTTGACGTGGGCGTCGATCATTTTATTTGGCACTGTCGGCCGGCGTTGATGTGGACAAAATTTTCAATTTTTTAAAAAGGTTTTCTGAATATTTTTGTTTTCTTTTGTTTTTTTTTCTAACTTTGGGTCGGTGAGGTCACCGGGCAACCATCGCCGACAACATTTCTCTATACCAAGGAAGGGTCATCTAAAATCAATGAATTTTAATCAGGAATTCTCATGATGATCTCTCTAATGAACAATGTTTTCAGCAAAAACTCATGAAATTGTTATATTCAGACCAGCAATAGGTAAGATTAGAGACATCAAGAATTGGGTTGGTCAGCAGTTATGCCTACATTCTTGAGCGAAGAACGGGTCATCTTGAGTAGTACGATAAAAGAAGTATAAATGAGAATCAATTTATAGCGCCATTGCCATTGTGGATCCCCATTGTCCCCCATACTTAGATGTGTGTGTCCACGCAAAACGTCAAACCATGACTGATCCGAGGTAGCCCGTTTTGTGACCACAAAACAACCTTGACCCGAAGTTTGCGATCCTTGTGGTGATGAGAATGAACGTCGGTGGTGACGAAGGGACGAGAGTCATAGATGGCAATGGACGGCCACAAGGCGGTGGCGGGGTCGCGCATAGTGCATCT